>CM076584.1:1015296306-1015903504 GCA_034641835.2 Pinus albicaulis
TGGGCTATTTGCAGGTCTCACGTTCATATAAATGGAAGTTATTCTTAGATCTTCTTCTTCTAGAGTAGGTACAAGATGCATCATAAGAACATGCTCGTCCTCATGTGGGAATGGAATGTCATAGCATTTAGGATTAGGACATGGATTTGTGGAAGACGCAGGAGGGGCTTCACCGGTCCTATTGTTATGGTTCTTATGAAGAACTGCATAGGCTAGACTCTGCAAATTGACATGTTGACTACATTGTGGACATTGAACACTCAGGGGCTGATAATTTACAAACTGAGAAAATTCAAATAAAGCTACATGACTACAATTTGAAACAATGGAATTACAACCAGTATCTGTACAATCTGGAGAAATGAATCTGGGAGATTTTCTACATTCTTCCTCAATCCTTCTTCTATCAATGGTTGACCGTCTAGGAAAGGACAGAACAGATGAGGATTGGTTTTCTGTGATGTTGGCAGAAGTTATTTTCTGTACAGCGAGAGGCTTAGGGTTTGGAACTGTCCAGTGTTCTGGGAAAGTCAAATCTTCCTACTTGATGGCCTGATGTTCTATTTTCTGAGTTTTGGGATCATTCAGGACAACGACACTGGTCTTTGACTCTCGGCTGGGTGCATGGAGGACTGCAGGGAACATAGTGGAGGTATGGCGGAAACATCCGCGAAACTGGATGGCAATGTTCTGTCTTTTCTTCCTCATGTCAAATCCCATTGTTTGGATTTGAAGTTGCAATATATCTGCCAAAGTTTCATCTGTGATTGATACCGAAAAGTTCGGGTAACAATCAAACCACACCGGTCCATTTGACAATGAAGCAACAATTCCTCCAATCAAAGAATCTGTATATTTATTATGCGTTAGATCCCTTACGGTAGCTAACACATATGAATCAACACCTGGATGCACCAACGCATGGATACCAACACGCACACAACCCAAATGCAAAAATTGGGTTCCCAGTTTTCTTGCTTCGGCTTGAAGCTCTTTTGGATTTTTATCGGGATTAGCTGTACACGATCTGAATTTTCTTCTATAGAGCTGACCGACTCTTTTATGGTGATCCTAGTGGCTGCTTTGAGGTGCCAGACACCTAGGTCACTATAGACTTGGGAGGCAGATATTCTAGGCAAAACCCATCTGGCTTGGGGCTCGACCTCCTCATATAAATGATCAGACTCATTTATTACTCTACTGCTACTGCTAGCAAACATATCCCTAAGCGGGTTTTGTTCAGCTCTATCTTTCTCCTCGAGTTCTTTGGAAGAGATTGACTTTGACATAAATGAATCCATTTATAAAGAGAGATGGATTAAGTACTGACCTTTTCTGAACCACGAGAAGCCTCTGCTGGCAGTTGGTATCAGAGCCAGTAAGTCGAAATTTTAAGAAAACTAGTGCATTATTGCACCTTTAAAGGAAGCATCCAATTTGATTGAAGTGAATACAATTGACAAGCAAAAGCTCTTTTAGATTCTACAATGGGTTGGTTTAAGAAAAGTTTATTTTAAGGAAAAGTTTGGTATGAAATATAATTTTCTTAATGACAAGTGTTTGTTTAGATGGGTTGATTTAATAAAAGTTCCATATCTATATTTTAAGGAATGAATAAAGTTTGGTATGAAATATAATTTTCTTAAAGATCAGTGCTCATCAATATTGTGAGTTTAATATTTGTTACTTTCAATGTTTGTAATTTATTTTAATAATAATAATTTTATTAGTATATATAAAACAATATAAATATTAATTAATTGAGTTATTTTAGTTGAGGGGTAAAATAGTTTTTTTTACCTAATAGCTTTAATATTTTATTATTGTTATAATGGTTTCGTTTCTATAAATATTATTTTATTAACTTAAAGTTTTATGAATTTTTAAATATATTGTAAATTGGCCTAATACTAACAACTTCATTTTAACTTTTGGATTAAAAAAAACTATTTTTTTCCAAAAAAACAAACAAATATAACAACTCAACTCAATATAATATTACAATAATTAATATCGAGGGAAGCGAAATGGCGATTAGGGTTCAGTTTCTCTCCACTCAGGCGGCCACTCTCTCCTCTGAAGCCCTCACGCCGCATCTGCTTGGGAGCCCGTCTACATTCACCTCTGTATCAGAAGCCCCCTTCTCAGCGCTGCTCGTTCAGTATTATCGCTGTCCCGCAGCCTTGAAGCTGCTTTCGCTACCAACTGATCGACGGTGTAATTAGCACTTCGGGAGCCCCTTCCGCTCCTCTGTGGCTTTGCATGAGGATTCCCTTGGAAGGTATCTTTCTCCAAGACCTCAGGACAGGTGCAAAGAGTCTGACCTTCTCATCTCTCAGCACGTATGCAGCAGTGCAGGGTTCTGTTTGATGTGGAAGAACACGCCGCCCTTTTATTTCTCTGTCTCCCTGTCCTCCGGTTCGGATCTGAGATGGAGCGTCCGTCTCCCTACGCAGGAGAAATGGCCTCCCCAGCAGCTCCCAGGTAGGCTCACTCTTGGAAACGTCAAAGATCCTAACTGGGTGTCAATACAGCAAACATCTAGGATCTACTCTGCCTCTTATCAGATCCAAATTTCACAACCCTCAGGTAAGACCATTCTGCATTGGGTTTGCTCCTCAGATTTGGTGTTGACTCTCAAACTAAATCTGGAACGTCGGATTGGGATTCCCTCAGCCCTTCAGAGACTTCTCTTTAGAGGTAAACAACTTGAAGATTTTATGTCCCTCTCTGCTTACAACATTAATAAGAATGACTCTTTAGTGCTAACCCTTCGTTTGAGAGGTGGTGCTGTTGGGAAGTCTTCTTCTGCACCTTCCTTTTCATACAAAGATGCGGTTCACTCTGAGCACCCAAAACCCCCTGAAGCCCTTAAACCAAAGCCTTTTTTGGTTGACAAGCTTGAGGAGGTTCCCTCTGTTGAGTTTACCCATGCAGAAATCGCAAATGATCTTCAAAAATTTGCAGAAAGAGCCATCATATGCAGATTTAATGGATTGTGGCCGCGATCAAAGGAACTCTATGATTGGATCCATGCTAACTGGACTCACCATTGCAAAGTTAGCTTCTGTTCAAAAGGATATTTCATAGTTCTGTTTGATAATATTAAGCATTATGAAAAGGCTATAGAAGAAGGTCCTTGGTTCATGGGAACTGCAGGGCTCTTCTTAAGTCCATGGTTCCCAGATTTTGACCCAACAACTGCTGTCATCACCAGGACACCTGTTTGGATCGGGCTTCCCAACTTACCAGCCCATCTATAGCATATTAGAGTCTATAAAGCGATAGGCAACACCTTGGGCATTTTTCTGATGGGAGATTATTGGCGGGAAAACAAAGGTCTTTACACATATGCCAGAATATGTGTGGAACTAGATTTAAGCAAGGGACTTCCAGACCAAATCAATCTCAAGATAAACGACTTTGTATGGACTCAGACTCGGATTATGAGAATACTGCCTTCCGCTGCCAACACTGTCACCAAACAGGGCATCTGCAGAACTCATGCCTAGCTCTCCCGGCAAAACAGAAAAAGGTGAATAATTCCAAGCGCAAATCTAAATGATGGGCTCCATACTCTCCGCCTCCTGTAGCGGACTCTGATTCCTCTTGCTCAGAAGATGATGGAAGTGATGCAGAATCGGATCAGAATCAGACAATGGACATCCCCACCGATGCTCAGTCGCATCCTCCTGATACTGTCGTTGCTCAGAAGCGCTCCCATGTGACCTCCTCTTCCGACTCAGATAAGGAGATCCCCCCTTTGGAGAACTCTGGTCTTCATGTTGTTTTAACTCATTCACCCCAGGATGGATGGGTCAAAGTCAGTAAAAAGAAAGGGAGAAAGCTTCGTGTAGAGGCCTCTGCCCACTCTGGGTAGTTTTCAGTCTTTTTGCCATCCAGTCTTTTCTTGTAATTCCTTGCTTGTTTCTCTCCTTCTCCAGGGTCGAGGTTGATAGTTTTATCATTTGCAGTTGTTGGTTTTCTGTTTCTCATGATTGTATCATCATCTTGTACTATATTTCTGCTTAATAGAATGAGTCTTATTCAGAAAAATAAATAAATAAATAATAAAAAATAATATTACAATAATTAATTAATACAATATTAGTAAATATTATAAAATATCTCTATATCTTCTCTTAAGAAAAATTAAGGAACATAGCCTGGCTTAGGGACTACCCATATACTATTATTATTGTGTTGATATGATACATTTCAATTAATTGTATAACCGTTAAAGAATCCTATTGGAATTTATAACATAAATTTTACATAATAATACATACTTTATAGGAATTTTATTACTTTATATGACTTTTATTACTTTTGTCCCTTAAAAGTTTAGGATAAGGATAAAGAAACATAATATATGTATGAAAGCAATTTGACAAGAGAGACAAGAGATAGGTCAATCATGTCTGTTTTATGGTTACTTTCATACATAATATATGTATGAAAGAAATTTGACAAAAAAGACAAGAGATAGGTCAATCATGTCTGTTTTATATTCATTAGAGAGTCTTAAACATGTTTTGCTAGTTTATCTAACATAACATGGTAGCATACGGATATGGCAAAGTGAAAATATTGTACAAGATGAAGGGTTATTTTTTTCATAGTATTTATTTATAATTATATGTTTGTTGGAGGATAATATTATGAATCAGATATAATAGCTGTTAGGTGAGAAGATGATTTAAATAAATAATAGTGAAGTGGTTTTCATTTCAATTTAAATAAAACTTTAGGGTGTTTTTGTTATTTAATTTAATTATTGAATTTTGAAAAGTATGAATCAATGTTTATATTTGAATGTTTAGTTTAAATATAATTAAAATAGTTTAAATATAGTTAAATTTGTGTTACAAGCATGTAATATGTTATTTATGTTTATTTTAAAATTTTACCAAAAAAATGTTATAAAAGATTTTAAACTATATTTTTTATATAAAATTTTAAACACAAAGTTAAAACAAAACTCTTACACAATTAGCCACTCCATCTAACCACCCAAAATAATCCCATTTGACAATGAGATTATCTGAAATATATAATTTTAATCAATAACGTTCATTTTAGAAAATTATTCAAATTAATAAAAAAGTTAAAAATGGAGAAGATTAATATGAATATTAATAAATTTATAATAATAAAATTAATTATAAATATGTTTTCATTTTAATTAGTTGATGTAAATTTATATTAATTTGGAATGTATTATATATTTATAAATATAAATATTAGCAAAGAATAAGTGAGTATTGAGACCATCCTGAACACATTTGGAATCATGAGATGAGAATCAAGATGGATCCTAGGGTTTAAGGAATCAAGCTCCTAAGGTTTGTTGTAGGATGGCCGCTCTAGATGTACGGATGGCCAAAGGTGTCAGTCCCCTGTCAACATATGGACAACATACGACATCAGGCAACCGGTTTTGGGGCCTCGTACACATCAGTTGCAGTTGGCGGGTTTTTATAATATTGGCTAAGAGTGGTAAACATTTCAATGTTTTCACAGTTTGGGCATTTTCCATCTGCATCAGAAAGTGACTAGGAGAACGGATTAGTCGGCGGTGTAATTTTTGTATTTACTCAAGAAGGGGAAAATGGTTAGTCCAAGATACTTTGTTGATCTGGATCCTTAGCCAAAATTCATCTTATCAGTTTGAGGCCTTGAGCTGACTCAACAGAATCTAAACAAATTCAGGCTTCCAGCTAGATCCCCAACTGGCAAAATGGGTCTCTTTGGGAAAGAGCAATTAAGAAAAGCTGGTTTGAGGTTTTTGGAGGAAGGTAAGATTAACCAAGCCACATCATCTATATGGGAATATGACAAGGGTCGTCAAGAAGGACAGACATCATCAACGAAAACAACTAAACAACCACTCTGGGCAGCGGCGGAAATCCAGGTAAGACCGTTGAAGCCTCGAAATTCCGTTGCAACAGCATGGGGGTAAACCACCTGGTCCGGACCTTAGAGAAAGTCCTTTTCCATTTGGTTTAGTGGCTCCGACTGGAGATAAAGGGACCAGCTTCCCAACAACGATGATGAGGGTGTGTTTTATTTATCTAACATGCAAATGGGAAATGATTTAATCTATCATATGCATTTAACTAAAATATCTATTCTAAAATATACCTGAGAGTGTTCATTCCTTTATGTTATCTAAAAAGATATCTTTCAATTATTAGTAATGAAGATTATTTAAAATTTGAAAGAGATGAAAATTATGTAAAGATAATTCTTTTGTCAAAATAGTTTAATCAAAAGGATTGTGAAATGTATATCGCATTTATATGCTTGATTATACATGAGATAAGAAATCATAAACAAATATCAGTACAGAAGTGCATTTAACATTCACTTATGATAACAACTCTAATATATAATGCAGATAAAAAGATAATTGTGAATTTTGAGAAGCAAAACTTGATATAACGTGTAGAAGTACCATATATACGAGGTTCTACTCATTCAATCTGACAATATTTTTCTGCTCCTCTTCACTTTCAAACAATTTAAAGAGTACAATAGTGCAACTTTAGTTAAACAACTTCAAATGTCAAAATATAACAGCTTTCGTTCCATTAATTTATCAAGGCATTCACAAACTTATAGAAGTGCATTCTTTGCAAAATTTTTTGACAAATTTCTAGACCCTTCTCTAAATGCATGAGAAGGGTTTAAATACTAAACTAAAATATGTTTAAAATATATTATTACATAAAAAATGGAGGAGGTTTCAAACAACCATCCTCATAAAGAGTAAACTTAAACTACAATCTAGAAAATAAAATAACAACATGATTATGTGGGATGATCCTCTTTGCGCATTAGATCTTGAAGGTGACAAATATCCACCATTGGCTTTAACTGAGATGGTTGTGTAATTCTAGATCTGACCTGTCCTTTAAACACTACATTCGAAAGTGTTGACTGCAATTTATTTGTAGAATCAGTTAATGACTGTAGAGTTAGGCACTGATGATAAGGTTTGATCAGAAAATTCTAGTAATTTTCTTGATCAAAATTATTTATCTTTTTAATAATTTCCACCTGCAACTTTTTAATTTCCTTCCACTGTGTTTCTAATGGTTTGAGCTTTGGGAGCACTTCAGCTGTGGATTCTTTAATAAGTTCAGCTTTCAAAATCTATTCATTAATAGATTCAATGATTTCATTTGTCAGCCTTGATGCCTTTGTCATTGCCTTTTCTTCTTGTCTCAGCTACATTTCCCAATCCTTAAATAAAATCTCCTTGTGAAATTTATCTATCTTAGGGATGTCAGCTTTCTTTCCTGCGTCAGACCCTTGCCACTGAATGAACTCAATAATATTATTTTCAACTTTTTCACATTCAAGCCTCCTGTTAGCCACTTGTTGGATCGAAATTTTTCTTGTATCACAGTAAGAACTAGTGATTTAAATTTGTCGACAAAATTTTTCTTCCTGCTGCTTTAGCTTTGCATTCATTTCCAATGCTTCTTTTATGAATTGCTCTACTTGACGCTGACTTTTTAATTTTTCCATTGTTGCTTCAAGCTGTGTTTATTTCTCTGTAATCTTCAACTGGCACTGTAACTTAAGTCTTTCAAAATATTTTTGAAATTGAAACATCTTCATTTCAATCTACTTACTAGAATTAAAATTTTCTTGTTCTAGCAGTTTCTCCAGTTCTTGAACTTTGTCCTCTTTTTGCTTAAGTAGAAGTTGTACCTCTGTAGCTTTGTCAATGGTAGCAATAACATATGCTCCTGCGAACTATGATTCAGTCAAATGTTCTATAGGATCAGCCAAATGGTATTTCCATAGAACATCTACAGAATCATCCATAAGATTTGAAACTGGCTCATCAATTCTTCTTATTTTTCTTCTCTTAAATACATCCTTATGACTCGGACTATAGAAGACATCAAGTGAGGGTATCTCTTCAATTTTTAAAAAAATTTGTTATGTAGGGTATGCCAAAATGATCTCTTGATCATGAAATTTTGGTACCTGCTGTAGTGGAATTGAAATTTCCACTAAATTCTGGGAATGCTCTGGTGTTTGAAAACGTGTTGATTCATCAACATTAGGCTTTGGTGGTGGTGGTGTTTCTAGTGTCTTGGAAAAATTCTCCCATTCTTTCTTCAAATATTTTGATTGAGGCTTTTCTGTCTGCTTGGGTGTATTCTGGATATGATGAACTCCTTGAGAAGATGATTCAGCTCCATTAATTCCTCCTTCTATTTGCATCTCGATACCTTTAATCACTTTCTCAATTATTTTCTCAGGACTCTCATTCCTGCTCTCAGATTCATTGTCACAGTGATATGAATTCAGATAATTATGTTGTGATTGCCCTAACTAGTGATTTGATTTCTCTTGAGATTCATCCTCTGACATATCCTTAGCCTCATTATCCAGACTAATACTAGGATTTGGCCTGTTGACATCTTCAATAGATAATAAGTCCAAAAGGATTGTTTCTAGCCTCTTATTTCTATATGCGTGGAAAGCCTCAAAATCTGTTTTACTGAGCTGACTGGATGCATTTTTCAATACATCTGTGAACTTCTCCACACCTTCAAAGAAATCATCAAAAATGTCTTTCTCATTCAAAAAAGGTTTAAGCTTAAGCTCAGTGGTGAAAATTCTTAACCACATTATTAGGATCAAATGGCCCTTTTGGCATTAGAGCCAGATTTAATGAAGTGATATTTGAAATCTCTTTGAATGCATGACCAATGTCAAAAAGGGAAAAAGTGCCACATTGTGAATGGAAAGTAGGCCAAATAGCCTTCTTGGCATTTTTTATTTGTTTGGACATGCCACTTACTAGAAGTTCGTAGGCAATTTCCCTGGCTAGGAGCTTATGAGGAACATAATAAGGCAAAACATGGGGGAAAGAATAACTTCCAAAAACTCTGATATAAGTGAAATTTTCTTCAGAAAACCATCTAGAAACTGGTAATATGTCTGTGTTATTTTCCTTAGAAATCCTAGGGGCTTTTTCATTAAAGATAACTTGATGGATGGGTAAAATAACTCCATTGCAAATTTTATAGAAATGTAAATGAAAATATGATTCCCAAAGGGCTATATGGTAAATATGGATTGGAGTGGGGTCCTTGGTTGTCCATTTACATCCCATGATAGGAAAGCTTGTACAAAAGCAAATTACATCCATAATGTAAGCACTCATGTAGAAGGGGGGTATTGTTCCATCGGAAACACTACTTTTGCTTCTGTATTCCATGATAGTTCTAACCAAATTATCAGACAAAATGCTTGCCCAATTCATAATAGAGGAATTTACGATTAAGTTAATTAAAGGGACCCATACTATGGAAAACCTAGTGGTATATTATTTAGCAAACAACCTACATAGCATTCCAATTGCATACCAATAAGGGGAGGGTAACTGTGTTATCGAGTACATACCCAATTTGCCTCGCTTTAGCTCTCATTAATCATATTTCCATCCCTTTATCACTTTCATGAGGTTTGTATTCTTCTTCGTAAATATTTGGAAAAAATCTTTATCATAATTCTTCTGTGACATGGGCAAGTGGTACATTATCCGTAAATCCTCTATAGTGAACAAACCAATATTCTCCAGATTTGAATTCTTAAATGATCTACTTGCTATGTTAAGGTGGTAAATCACCCACTTTACCATATTTGTATAGGGTAAAATATTCGGTCTCGTTGCTATTTTGTGAAGAAATGAAAATGTAACGTCAAAGTAGGATGGGCCTAAGGAAACTGTCACATCCTGTTGGAACGGAGTCTCCTAACAAGCTACGAAACTGGCCCATTTTGGTTATTTTTGTTATATTTAGTATAGTGCAGGGGTTTTGGGGTGGGTCAAAGCCACGAAAAGCATTGTAATGGGACTAAAGGGTAAACTAGGGGTTCGAAAACCATGGGTTGCAGACCATATGAATGTTAAAGCTAGATTGTTATAAATATAGAGGCATTTCGGATTGTAAGAGGTAAGAATTGGCTAAGCTATTGATACGATCTATTGTGTAAGCGATCTGTTGGGGTTTTTGGGGAACGGACTCCTACTGGTTGTGTGCGCGAAGATCCTAGTCCAGCTGTGTGCGGACCCTGCTGCTGTGTGCGCAGGCTGGGAAGGGAATTGTAAGGGTAACGAATGAATGAATGTGCAAGACTATTGGATTTGAATCTGTGAGTGCTATTGAATGGATTGCTGGTAATCACTGTGTTATGCATTTCGCTGTCTTACGCTGCGAAGATCTATATATTGAATGATTGATCTATTCTGCTTTGGTTATATCATGCTGCGAAAGTCTGTGTATTAAAGTAAATCTAGATCTGTTTTGTTCGGGTACGTAATGCTGTGTTAATGTTATGAGAAGCATATAATTGTAGATCTAGTGCACGTGGATGCAATTGGACATATACTTGACCTTGCGCAGAGGTAATCTGAATAGAACGCAACCCTTCCAGCACCCTGAGAAAGGAAGGGTAAGGCAAGCAGGGTTGCGTTCTGTTCAGATTACCTCTACGCAAGGTTAAGTATATGTCCAATTGAATCCACGTGCACTAGATCTACAATTATATGCTTCTCATAACATTAACACAACATTACGTACCCGAATAGAACAAATATAGATTTACTTTAATACACAGACTTTTGCAGCATGATATAACCAAAGCAGAATAGATCAATCATTCAATATACAGATCTTCGCAGCGTAAGACAGAGAAATGCATAACATAGTGATTACTAGCAATCCATTCAATAGTACTCACAGATTCATATCCAATATTCTTGCACATTCATGCATTCGTTACCCTTACAATTCCCTTCCCAGCCTGCGCACACAGCAGCAGGGTCCGCACACAGCTGGACTAGGATCTCCGCGCACACAGCCAATAGGAGTTCGTTCCCCAAAAACCCCAACAGATCACTTACACAATAGATCACATCAATAGCTTAGCCAATTCTTACCTCTTACAATCCAAAATTCCTCTCTATTTATAACAATCTAGCTTTAACATTATGTTGAAGCCTAGAAAATCGCTGCAACAACGTTGGGGAATAACCACCCGGTCTGGACCTTAATGCAACTCCTTTTCCATTTATGATAGTGGCTTTGACTGGTTTAATTAAGTCCAGTTACCTTTTCCCTATAACTATTGGTTTACAATGTATCTTTAACTACTAATAGACAGGGATATCAGATCAATTCTTCTTTCTGATCGGGCAAGAGAATGACCTTTAAGCTGATTTGGGTTCAGCCAAACCACAACTAAGATTTTGCCTCTTTGAAGAAGAGGACTTAAAAGAATGTAGAACTTAATCTAAATGCGAACTTACTCTATAATGCAAGCAAAAGAAACTAATCTAAATCATATCTCAATTAGGTAGATGAAAATCTAACCCAACTAAGAGCAAGATAATTAAATAATGAGAATTTAGATTATGTATGGCTTTAAATTAATGTCAAGCTAACGAAGAAATTTAATTTAGCTCACATTTGTGAATACCAAAACACTTCCTATTGAGACCATTTAACTAAAATAATAAATCAACAACACTCTGGAAGAAATTCACAAAAATGATATCGATTGTCAAATCAGTCAAGCTAATAATTAAACAATAATATGTGGAAGAAATTCGCAACACATTACTATTTAATAAATCAGTTTTATAAGACAGATTTCTGAGTAAATAGTTACTCAGAAATCAGAGTTTAATTCATAAGAGCAGAGATACATAACAATTTGAGACAAATTATCCATATCAACAGAAATGAATAAAATGAAACAACAATTTTATTATAAAAAATTGAAACTAGTATTTGATACAGAAATGCCAAAAATCCCAGTTAATTGAATCCTCTTCTCTGATCCTGGTCTCTAACAGTACTTTACATTACTTGAATTCTGCTTTCAAAACTAGAGCTGTAGAAATGCAAACTCTGTCCATCATACATAATTCAAGATATAAAGAAAAAAACCTCAATAATGTTCAGATCTGAAATTTTCTCTCCTCTCTCCTACAACTCTAAATTCCTATAACATAAATGATTTTAGAAGTCTAGAATTGCAGAGGAGAGCCACCTTTTTTACATTTTGCAATCCGCAATTTATAATCATTCCAAAAGTATTTTGAGAAGAGAGTTTGTTGAAGAAAAATTTGCCCAATCCAATTTTATTTGCTCAAAAATTTCAATCTTTAATTGCTGGAGCTTTCTCATTGATTGAGATATTTTTCTTCATATCCCTTCTATTGTTTTTTCTGCAAAAAGAAATTAAAATGAATTAAGATGCAACAATAAAAACAAAATATTATTTATAGCATTAAAATAAATCCAATTAAATTATATTTAAATAAATAAAAAGGAAATTTGAGTTTTTTATTGATGCTCATAACGATTTTAATTAACCAAGGATATTACCGATGCATGAATCTGTAATTATAAGAGGCTTGGGCGAATGAAAATGAAGAAAACAAAACTCAGAAAATTGATTTTGTTTTTTAGAAATTCGGAGCTTGATCTTCTGCCTGATTTTTGACTAAATAAATGACCAAATCTGTTAGTGAAACTTTCTCAGAAATGTTCTCCTCGATTTTCTCTTTCCAATGAGCCGTCATGGGCTTCATTTGGTCAAGTAAAACTCAATCTATGAGCCTCCAAAGTAGATAAGTCAAATCTGATATAAATCTGTAAATTGTATTGCTGGACTAAAAATCAGAATTTTAATTAAAAATCTAATCCTAAATTAACCTACAATTAAGTAATAATTAATTCTAATTTAATTTTTAATTATAGACTAAACTAATTATTTAATAACCTATTTATTAATGAATATTAATCTAACTAACAAACATAATTAACTATTTATAAACAAATTAATCTAATTAATAATAAATTAAATTAAATTAATATTTTTAAATATTTAAAACTAAAACTAAACTAACACTATATAAAACTAAATTTATTAATTTACCATTCCAATAAATTAAAACTATCCTAATTAATACTTCACTAATTTACTAACATTCCACTATGCTAATATAAAATTAAACTAATATTACACCTATGACAAACTAACATTACACTTACTTAAAACTAACGTTAATACTAACAAATACTAATTTAAAACTAACGTTATCTACCATTAACGCAAATACTAACAAACATTAAACTAACACTACCTACCACTTAGACTAACGTGAACTCATCGCATGGATTTGAAACTCAAAAATAAAACAAACTCATCGCATTGGCATATGAAAAGTGAAGGTTATTGGAGTTTCTAAAAAATGCTCCGATGGATACTTTCGATGCGATATAATTGTTCCACTACTCTAACGTTAAATTATATTAACACTACTTAACATTAAACTTATTAAACTATCACTACCATTTACTCATACGAATGAATTCTACTATAATGTTAAATTATATTAACACTACTTAACATTAAACTATCACTACCGCTTAAAACTAACCTACTACTTAAACTAATATATACTAACCTACCACTACTAATCTTAATACTAACGTTATGACTCTTACTTTCATACTAACTTTATGTCTCATCGCATGAATTTGAAATTTAAACATAAAACAAATGAGTTATAACTCATCGTATCGGGATGTTGAAAGTGAAGGTTATCGGAGCTTCTAAAGAGTGCATCCGATGGATACTTCCGTTGCGATATAATTGTTCCTTCCCGGATGTAACAATTTTATTATTTTTTTACTTCCGATATATATATATATATATATATATATATATATATATATATATATAATTTTAATTTAATTAATTAATTATATAATAATTAATTAAATTTAATAAGTTAAAAATTAATTTTTGTTTTGGTTTCATTTAATTGATGTTAAATTAAATTATGAATTTATTTAAAATGATTATTTGCCTATCTAAATTATAACCACTATGTCATTTTGAGTTTTTGGATATTATAATTTATTTGGGAATTAGTAGTAAACTGAAATAAAATGATTGAAATCCCGATGTTTTATAATTTGGTCAGATAAGTAAAAAAAAAATAAAAAATGAAAAATGTTAATAATAATCGACTACTGTTAATATTTAAATCAAATGCTATTTATTGAACTAATTTAATTACAAAAAATGAAATTTTGTACATTTTACGCATTTTTTAACCTAGGCAACATAATCGATTAGACTTTCAAAAAAAGAGTGCTATTTACAGTTCGATCGGGACTAAATATATATGAAACAAGCATCAATAGGAAGCTTATAAAAATCTGTTTCCCCAACTAAGAAATCAAAACAAGAATCTAAAGAAAATAAAAAATTAACAAAAATCGTAGGATAAAAATCTTAAAAGACAAGCAAGAGCCAAAATTTTATAGAAAGTGGTCCCTATTATCTTACGTGAACAAGTCGAAAATGGGGGTTGTTTTTTACCACAACAATTGGCGACATACTAGAGAAGAAACCCGCCATTCCGTTTGATATGAATGAGATTTTCTCAAAATTAAAGTAAAAATAATTAAGGAAGAGAAAATTATTTTTTGAATGCTTCGACTAGGTTCATTAATTCGAATAAAAACACACCGTCCTTACCCACTTTTCCTAAAATTCCTCATAAATTAAAATATTTCTGTAGTGTTCTATATCAATCTTTAATTAGTCAGAGATAAAATGAAAGGTCACTTTATTAAACTTAGCTTTTAAAAATGTACTCATTCACAAGGTGTAGAGCCACCGCTCGCCAAAGAAACATCTATAGTCTCGATAGTGGTTACTCTTTTAATCATGAATGATTCGAATCCCATTCCATTTAAGAATTATCTTAATTATAGAGATAAATCCATTTAAGTATATGTTTTATTTTTATTTTTATTTATTTTTATTTTTAATTCTTAAAAAGCCATTGTCCTAGTTTGGTAACTAGATAGTTGACAATGCTATTCATCGGTTATAATTAATTCAAATGTTTGCTCGTGATGAGACCCCTTGTCTTATAATGTTTGTATTCATAAGCTGTCATCCTCGGTTTGTTTAGCGTTGTTGGTAATGCTTTAACTTATTTTTTCCCTATGAGATCATGGCAAGTGTGTTCGTGATGAGACCTCTTATCTTTTTAAGTTTAAATATATTTGTGATTATACTCTCAGAAAAATAAAATTCTTTTTAAATAGGGAGAATAATTAACTTCTTAAGAGTTCGTAATGACAATTTCCAGCCAGGTGTTTTATTGTAAAGTACCTTACTTAAGCAAGTTAACTTTTCTCAATCGATAACAGAATTTTGAAAGATCTTAATAAAATAAAACTTCAAAAATAATTACAATTTCAATAAGAAATTTCGTATTTCTCATGATACTTCGTCAACTTCTCACAGCTTTTGTGAATTCTTCAATTATGTCTACCTTTATAATAAGAAAAACAAATTCTACTAAGAGATTTAAGAAAAAGATAATAGGATACTATTAACAATTTTTCCTATGTATGCCAACCATTGTTAGGTAACAAGAAGGCCTTCCATATAAATCATGGAAAGTCACCAAAACTTTCAACCGAAGACTAAAGAAAAAGAATTCTTAAGCGGTGCTGAGAAAAGAAACTTTCCAAAGCAAACAAAATAAAAATAATAAAAATCTAAAGTGAAGGAAAACCAAAGCTTTGAAATACAAACTCTAACAAGAATGTTTATACCAATGTCTCAACAACATACAAGCAAAAGAAAATAATCATAACTATTCCTTCTTATGTCGAGATCTGAAAACTTATACCTTGGCATGGTTGTAAGTGTTTTCTGCTTTAGATAGCAAGATCCCAAAAATTCGGTGCACAATGAAAAATTCTGCCTAAGTTGACCTTTCTTTGCTTCAAAGCATTATCTTAATCATTTTGGTAATAAAAGAAATGCTTTAAAAAAATGACAAAGAGTCTGTAAACTTCCTAGTGTGAATAAGTCGTTTAAGACTATTGTCGCTTCTGAAAAATAAACTAGAAAAAGAGATAGGGCTTCCAAAATATGATTTGCGTATGATTGAAAGCTTTTAAGAAGAGTCGCAAAATGATTTTTTTATCAACATATCTAAAAACAAAATGAAACTAAAGTAATGAAATGGAATTTAATGAAAAGTGGGTACATGAATCTTACCATTTGATAATTGCATTTGATATTACCCGAAGGTAAGCAAATTTCTCCAATACTACCCCCCCCCCTCTCTCTTCTTTTTTATTGACATTAAAAATACAATACAAACCATCCTAATCCTATAACCAAAAATCATATTTATTTTATTTAAACTAAAGCAAACAAAAGAAATGCAAAATGGAATAAGCGTAGTTCAAGGAATTAAATAAACAAATGCATTAGAAATAGATTGAGGATTTGGCAAGGTTGAATATTCTCAAAATATTACAAGAGTTTCATATAAACCCATGATTTTCATAAATTGTCTTAGGTTAAAGACCAAATTTAAGATAATGAAATTTTGCAAGAGAATTTTGAATTTGTATTTAATTATAAAATATTTAAACTAAATATAATGAGAAATCAAAATGATTTGAATATGTCACGGTAAATTGTCATCAATCGCTTTTAGTATCACAGCGTTGCCACTCAAGATTGCTTTAAATTAACACAATGCCTTATCTGGAGATTCATTGTATGGAGGCATGAGTTAGAGTTTATCGTATTTGTATGTGAGGCAACAGCTAACATGAGATCATGGCATGGAATATATGTTATATGGCTTCTTTCATCATACTATTAAAGAAATGTTATATTTGGAATTTATCAATCATTTGCAAATTGCACAAGACGTACTGACCGCGTTCCTCACATTTGTACTTTGCACACACAATATTGTGCATCGCAAATTTTAATAATGACAATATGACCATTAAAAATGCAATGAATCGATTGCGATATCTAGCAATGACGATGGATGACGTGGCCGCATTATGATATGAGCATCGGGCAAACAGGATGAGCTTATACCTATCGACATCGTAATATTGGAAAATAGTCATGTTGGAAAATGCCATATGATTCTTTCATATAGTGCCGATGCGATGGATATAATAATCGATGAAGAGAGAAGAGAAATAAGCGATAAGCAAATCGGCGATTAATGAAAACTCCGATAAACAATGAGAACGGCTACATCATCGTATCTCAACTTTTAAAATGGAGCGAAGAAGCTGCATCTAATTTTCTCCCGATTTGTGGATTTAGTTGCTCGTATCATCTATTTATACTTTTCAAAGTTAACCCTTCTTACCAATTGAATTCAATAGTTCCAGAATGGAGGCCTGAACTTTACCTGAACGTTGTTTTTTCATATCATTAGAATGTGATTTTAATCTTGTGATTTCTTGATTGGGTTCATCGCATCAAACCTTTTCAATGCAAAAGACTGTCCTTATGTTTATCATATGACATTCATTTTACTTGACTTAACTTTTACAAGTTAAAACAAATTTTTAATCACTGCGATGGTAATATGTGATTTTGCGTTTGATCGTACTCTAGGTTTTGAAAATGAATAAGTAACCTTTTTCTTCAAGAATTTTGTGAAATGTGATGAATGACGCAATTTTAGACGATCGGCAAAATTAAGTGCAAGATGTAATATTTTTGATATGCCGATATATGAGGAAGAATGGACCATAAATTTATTATGAGATTAAATATTTAATTTGATCTTCAAGATCATACATTAAAAATTAGTGACCCTACCAATATTGCGATTGGTCCCGACGCGTTATTTCTTATGAACTTGATTTAAATTTAATATCGGGTCCCGAATTATGTGTATATCACAATATTAAAATTTGATTATCAGAGATTGATGATTCAAGATAAGCGGATATATTTGTAACAACAAAGTTGTAGATTTGTCATCGTAGTGTTAAAGACTTGTAGATTTGTAGGTTTAATAGAAACAAGGGCTTTAATTATAAAAATACACGAGGTATTTATAATAATAAATATTTATTAATATGATATATATACACGATTGAATGATTACAATGAGGTCTCGCTTTATACCTATGTAAGTACCTTTTCATTTACCGTGCATGTCTTTTAATAGCGGTTTCGCCTAACTTAATCACTAATTTACATAATTATTATTTAATTAATTAGTAATTATATTTATTATATTTATTCTATTAATGATCATATTTATTGCTAATATTATGTAATTAGATTCATTGTATTGCTCTTTCTCAAAGTTTTTGTCTTCAAAGAACTTCGACAATTTCCTTCATCCGGCGCTTTGTCATCCTAGGTTTATGAATTCATCACAAATATTACCTTGGCATGTATAATTCTCCAAGTGAATGCTATCTTGAACTAGAAGGTCTTCATTGCCCCTTTTTTCTTTTTTTCTCTTCTTTTTCTTCTTCTTCTTCTTTTTTCTTTTAAATAACTTAACTTATCATTATAAATAAATAAATAAATATATATATATATATATATATATATATATATATATATATATATATATATAAAATTATAATTATAATTATAATTAGAAAACCTTATAATTATAAAATCATGTATAATATAATTATTCAAGAATCGAAAGCACATGAAAGGAAGAAAACCCGTACGCTCGCCCACTATTACACCGTTTTTCGTAAAATTGATAACCCGATCCACAAAGTTTAGTTGATCCGATCTCGTGCCGTATTTGTATTTGTATTTGTATCCATGAATTTTTCGATTTTAAACCTTGGTATAATTTCGTTGACCTCCCAAAATTTAATCCTTATATACATTGGTCCACTTATATATTTTAAATATTGTTTAAGCTATAAACTTTTTGCCTTCCTTTTTAAATGGAACTTGAATATATATATTTATATTTAACTCCTTTATATATATAATTTATCTTCTTTTTTTATGAAGAACCTATTCCTCTATTCGAATTTACTTATATATATATATATATATATATATATATATATATATATATATATATATATATATATATTTATTTATTTATTTATTTATTTATTTTTATATATATAATTTTTTTTTTAATTAATTAATTAATGAATAATATTTTTTAATTAATGCTAAATTAATAGTTTTTTTTGTTATATATAATTATAATTGAGTCCCTATAATTATATTATCTATGAATCGATCGAAGAACTATTGTGACTTTACGATAAGTTATCCAATATCCATTTTCCATCTATCGTATCTCCTAAATTCTTTCTCAAAACCACATATGATTCTCCCAGATCTTAGACTTTTCTAATTTAAAAATATGACGCCGTACCCTTAAACACCGCCCCATTCTCCACCAACACGAGTCCCCCGCCCATAGACAATCGTATCGTTTAACCCCCATATTAGTCCTCGTGGATATGCCGCCCACCACAATGGGGACTCATGTGAGGAGCCTGATGACGAAACTCGTTTTCCGTCAATACGCGGCCCCACGTTTTGCAGAACAATTTTTACGATCTTCGTGCATTCAACCAACTAGTCACAGGGATATTATCTCACATGTATTCTCAAACAATTGTCACTTGATCATTTGATGTGTGTCCACATTAAATTCAATGACATCCACCAAAGAGCGCTTTCTGGGGCTCGTTTAACTTCACGATTTCACTGAGTTGTAGTGTTTATTACCCCATCACCAGCCCATAAGGCCCCCCCTCCACAATCCCTACAAATAACACACCCCGTTCGAAATTTCCACTATAGTAATTTTAATTTTACCAAACACTTAATATTTTTTCCTGATTTTATAAAACTCTTTGCTATGTCTTCAATATGACCTGGGTAATATTTTTTGTATCGTCACCGTGAGTCGCTTTTC
The DNA here is from genome assembly GCA_034641835.2 of Pinus albicaulis. Lineage (NCBI taxonomy): Eukaryota > Viridiplantae > Streptophyta > Pinopsida > Pinales > Pinaceae > Pinus > Pinus albicaulis. The sequence continues at coordinate 1,015,316,135 of CM076584.1, forward strand.
CGTAGATGTTTAAAAGGGAGCAAGAACCTTCGAATCATCCCAAAAAACTCGAAATCCAACCTATCTGTCACCTATATGTCACTATTAGACCATATCAGAATAAGATAATCATATATATACGCGTGTAACCACCGGAACTTCAAAGAAGCGTATCGAAAAAATCACACACAACTTCTTCGATTAAACCACCGCCAAAATATCTATCAATCCTCAGGTCCATGCACTTTATGGACCGGCCGCCGTAAGCCCAACCGCCGAAGCACCCCTTCCCCGTTGTATATACGCCCCTCTAGTTGTTTTCTTTCAAATACTTCGAAATTAAATAGACACTTTGCTGCCCTTCGCATCACCAAGGAGGAGAACATTTATGTCTCCTCTTGTACGTATGTTTCCCTTTGACATTCTTCGGCTCCAAACATTGCAGAGATATCTGGCCTAATGTCTTCATGACCATAAATACGGAGCTATAGATTTTACAATCCGTTCTCCAATCTCGGCATCTTCAAAGCTTTTCTAATTTCTTTCGATTCCTATTAGCCGCTTTATATGTAGAAAATAAGTTCTGTTTCCCTTTTCGTAACTTAGGTTACTTCAACAACCTGCTTTAAAGACCGAAAGCAATTCTTAGTGTTCGCAGACATATCAAAATTCACTGTAAGTGCCAGCCACCACCTCTTCTCCTGCAGGCGTGCACACCAAACATGATCGTTCAAGAGAATGACCTCCTTTGTACCTCGAGCCGACCAAGAACAATGCCTCGGACTTTTGTTGTGAAGGATAATTTCCGTTTAAATCTTGAGATATTGTTCGCCTAACAATCAGAATGGCTCCTTCGATTGGCATTCGGTGACAAGAACTTCATTTCTACTCCCCAATATGAGTTTTGAAAGAAATCCGTCCTTAATGTGCTACATTTATTACAAATCACATTTATCTATTGTAGTTGAGGGAAAACTCGTACCTCCTAGTTACCAGACCACCCTCCACCCAACCCAGTATTCAAAAATGCACCTCACTATATTAATCTGATCATAAATCGGTAGTTTTGTAATTCGAACATAGATTTTATCATGAATGTTTCTATAATTTGGCCATGAAAATATCTTTTCAATCTGCTAGCTCTTACAATTCGTCATACAACTATGAGTAATCATCCTCTGGATATATTTATCAACTTCCTATTTTTGCAAAGTTTCTTTCTCGTGGAACGCTCCCATTTTTAAAAGTACCACCGACCAGAAACCTAATTTAAGGCTATAGCTTCGAATTTTCTTAAAAATCAAAGAAAAATCTTGGGAAATGTTAAAATCGTTAGCGTAGTGTTCTCGTCAATGATGCGTCTTCACAAACATCATCACCATCAACAACAATGTTTCCTCTCAATCTATATGAGAAGCACCACGAACTTTTGTCCCCAAACATCTAGATGCCGATGAAACACGATTCAACACTTAAATGACCACCAATTTTTGTTGAAAGAGAGGGGTTTTCTTTGAAAAATCTTCATTACTAGTTTTAAAATACTTTTGGTAAGTCTTGAATTCATTTCTTCCTATCATTGCATATTTTTTCATTTTCTTGTTTTCACAACAGTCTTCATCCAAGGTCATTTTTATTTGGATCATCATCATAAATATTTTTTCAATATCTTTGTCTTTTATTGGTTCCTAGCAATTTCATTTCTTTTATAAAAGGCACATATGTCCTGAAATATTTGTCTCCACATTTCCAACATTTCTCTTCCTTTTTACTTTCAATATTGCTTTACTGGTGGGGGAATGTATTTACTTGAATTAACAATGCTAATGTTCTATTTGATTTTCCCTTGGCATAACTAACCGCCTTCCTCATTATTACAATATTTTTTTTTCATCTTCTATTATGATTGCTCAGAAATTTTTTTAGCACTGCTTAAAAATTTTTTTATGTCCGCTCAGACTTTTGCACATGAATTTCCTCTAAATGTCAGTTTTCTGAATTTTTCTAATCATTTCAATTTTTTTTTGGGATCTTCATGTAATGACATTATTACAGTGTGGCAAATCTCATGTCCACAGTGCTTGTAAACTACGTTTCGTAGGCTTTGTAAACACAAGTTATGTGCCATTGTTTCAACTTTCTTCCTGTCTCTCTCGATATGCTCCCATATATTTTTTGGATACATCACCTTCACTTGTGTTGTGATTTGGGGTTACCGCATACAGAAGACTTGTAGATTTGTAGGCTTGTTAGCAAATAAGGGGTTTATAATTATAAAAATACACGAGGTATTTACACACAAATACACACATATTAATATGATATAAGATATAAGACGATTGAATGATTACAATGAGGCCCCGTTTTATACCTACCTGTGTACCTTTTATGAACATGTACAATTTTTAGGGATACATGCCTTTCTACCAACTTAATCACCACTCTATATATAATTATTTATTTAATTAATTAGTAATTATTATATTTATTCTATTTATTCTTATTAATTATTTATAATTATTTATATTAGTTATGAATTGTGATTCATAACAAATAATTCCACCTGAAAACCTCCGAGAGACGAAATGAGATATGGTTTTTTATAAAAAATTGAATGAGGTAACAAACACATCCAGATCTGTACCGTAAATATGAAAATCAAGCGTTCATTTTGTTATGAATCTTTATTGTTATTGTTTTCAATGTTTTTAAATTTTCTAAATAAATAAAAGAAAATTTAAAAATGCTCAAATTCTAATGAATCACAAATAAAATTTCCCCCAACCTCGTTGCAAATTTGAAATGGGCTATCACACCAAGTTTTGAAAACAAATGAAACCTCATGAATCTTCGCAAGATGTTTTTTAAATTTTCCCCCATTTATCAAATTATAACTTTGTTCAAACTCATCTCATTATTTATTCTAAATTTAAGTAATCACTAAATAAAATCATTTATCATGTTCATGCAAAAATCCGAAACTCATAAAATTCACCGTAAATAAGTACAAAATAGGCTCTTCGAATCAACAATTTATTACCTCTTCTCATTCCGAATTAACTTGAGAAAATTTAACAAGCTAGTGACTCGTTATCAACACCCCTTTATAAAATATGATGTATATTGCGCATCAAATTGAACTAAAGATCGAATGGGATAAAGCCACCATCTGTGGAAAAATATTAACATAGATTTAGATAAAACACACCAAAATGGACACCTCTTGTCATTTCTTAACAAATTTTAAAGGATAATATGAACTTCATGTGATTGCTAACAAAAGGTTAGATTGAATAATAAATGATTACCTGAATTAAGCTTTTAATGATACCATACATTTCATGGGATAATGAGATTGTTGAAGCTTTTACAGGACTCCCAAACTCTAACAAAATAAATTTCAGAAGAAAATCATATGAGGACATTTCAAAACAGAGTATGGGCCAGAGCATTTATTAATTAAGTGCAACCTTAATTGAATTTAGTCGTAAGACATTATTCAAAATAAAAAGTAGTAGAGATATTGTCAGAAATGTAATTTTGATTTTAAAACGGGGAAGCAAGAATTAGAAATTTTCCGATATGAGTAAACATTTCCCCTAACATGTATATGATAAGAGAAGGGTTGATCGTCGCTTTATTTTATATTCAAGAGAATTATTAAGAATAAATTAACTACACAAAGCAAACGAACTTAAATTAATTTTATCATCTTGCCCATATGAAAATGACTAGGTATAGTTATATTTCAATATAGAACGAAGCCCTCTTATTTAATTCCTACATATATGTACAGCTAAAATGTTAGTAATAATAATACAAAACTAATTAAACTAAGAAAATTAACTGTAAGTAGAATTACAGCTATATTTTAGCGACTTGTCACACCACCTTTGAATGTCTTTTCCAAAATTGAATTCTGTAACTGATCATCAAAACCTCGATGGGTTTCATTACGATCGGAAAATGTTTAAAAGAGGAGATGACAAGCCGATTGTGGATATGAGCTAAATCCAAAGGTCCCATAAAAAAATTATTATGTAAGAAACTGCCAACACTACAAGGAAACCTTCAAACAATTTTCAAATAGGCTAATGAAAATGGAGGGAAATCTATCAAACAAGATGGAAAATTACTCACTGATTAGATCATAATGACGGAAAAAATACATTCTCTTGTTGATATTGCCTTTAGGAAGATAGAAGCATAAAACATTAGCATTGGACCAATTGCAAATATTAATAACTTTTGATGTTCACGATTATAGTCATGAAACTTCAATTTTCCATTGTGGCAATGCATCAATCGTAGTATTCACTATTAAAAGTGCTCAATATGCCTAGGAGCACAAAATTTTGAAAAATAAAATCAAAAACAAATCTAAATTTGAACAAAATACACATAGAAAAAATAAAATGAAAAGTTCCCATTGCACAACTAATGTTATTAAAAACGTATCGTTTGAATAATGTCTTTTCATGATTTACTATTTACCACGCAGAATTTGAACATCATAATTCCAACTTGTGAATTAAAAAGAGACTTAAGATTATGATTGAGAATGAGATTACATCATGATATGAATCATAAATTGGAATGTCTTCCCCAATGTGAAACTAAGGAAGATACCTTGTTGCCTTAAATGGAGGATTGGTTGGAATAATTCTCAAATTGAAATGTCTTCATTCACGATGTTATCTCACTTACCATATATTCATTTATGTCATTATAAATAAGCATCCTTGATGTTAGAATAATTATCATAAATGACTTCACAATATTCTCTAAACTCCCTTCGATTTCATCCAACATATCAAAACAAGGAGGAATGAAAATTCATGTTCATTAATGGCAAAAGAATGATCAATAATTGTTTCTCTATCTTGATAAAAAAATTATCGTAATTCATTTCAGACTGTGGGTCCTCTTTATTTTTTGAAATATCATTAATACCGATAGAGGAGAGAAATTACCAACATTAAAAATACTGTAGGATAAAGTGAAATGAGAACTTTAAATAATAAAATTCAAAAATTTTCTCTGAGAAATCTTGTGCATTCGTCTTCATTATGTCTTTCTACATTCTGATCATTCCTTGCATACTTATGCTTTCTTGAAGAAGGTTGCTTTTGCTTCGTCCGTTTCTCGCATTTGTTCATCATGGAAAATTCGGTAAATTATGTACAGAGTTTCCGTATATTATTATTCACTTTGATTGTCGCTCGCACGTGTTGACTGCGATCTGCCTTCTTCTCATTTTGTTTTTAATCATTTTCAGATTTCTGTTTTCTCCAGAATGTCAATGTCTTCGAGATTGACAGAAATATTTTCCAAGCTTTGTGAGACCACTCATCATAATTTATTTTCACATCCGTACGAAATCTTTAATTATGTTAGAAGGGATGGAACGAAGCTTGAACTAATTTCATATGATTGGGGAAATGTATAAAAGAGAAAATATGTTCAAACCAATCTAATGATTCTTCTTTCATAGGTTTAACTTCAACCCTTAAGTCTTCAACAATTCAAATGAGACCATCAAATATTAAAATTCCTTATGGTATTCATTTTTAAATCTTCGTAGATATTCAATTTCATCGCATACTTGTTCATAATCGTGTCCGCTCAAATTTACAAATGAAAAGTGTAACAAATTAATCCCAATTGTAATTTGAGTATAACGGAAGTATTTCACACTAATTTTCAGCTTTTCGCTTTTAAATGTGAGTGTGCACTTTATAAAATGCATTCATCAATTTCTTGAAAACTGCAATTTAAACATTTTGAACAACTAAAGACATGATTAAAAGTAGAAGAATTTTTCTTCCTTACCATTAAACTTTACCTAAGACAAGAGTCTTACTATTTCTCTGCCTATATTGGAAGATGTCAAGTCCGTAAAACAACCTAAATTAAGTTTTAAAGGAGCCATTGTAATAAAAATGAAATGTTAGAATTCAAAAAGATCTAAAAGTAAAACAAGTCTCTGTGCCCCTCCTTCTAGTGCTAAAATGTCAGCCTCGAAAATCGCCGCAACAACATCAACAACCACCCTACCCGCACCTTAATAACCTCCCTTTTTCCGTTAGTGATAGTGGCTTTGTCTGCTTAACTGTGGCGGCAACATTTTCCCCATAACCTATTGTCATGTATCTTTAATCATCAATAATATATCGCATCATCAATTTTCTTCACGATTGGTCAAGAGAATGACCTTTAAGTCGATTTGTTCACCAACCACCATCTTAAGATTTTGCTTCTTTGAAGAAGAGGACTTAAAAGAATGTAGAACTTAACATAAATGCTAACTTATCTTATAATGCACAAAAGAAACTATTTCAAATTCTATCTCATCAGTGTATAAAAATCTAACCTAACTAAGAGCAAGATAATTAAATAATGAGAATTTAGATTATGTCCTGGTTGAATTATCGTCGTTAACGAAGAAATTCAATTTAGCTCACATTTGTAACAAAACATCATTGAGACCATTTAACTAAAATAACAACAATCAACACAATTCCTGAAAAAATCTTCACAAAATGATATCAATTGTCAACCGTATTGTTAATAATTAAAACAATAATATGTGGAAGAAATTGCAGAATACATTACCATTTACTAATCATTAGAATATTTATTTATAAATAGTTGTATTCGTAAATCAAGTTTAATTCATATATACAGATATAACAATTTGAGACAAATTATCCATATCAACATAAATGAATAAAATGAAACAATTTTTTATTATCATAAAATTGAAACTAGTATTTGATACAGAAATGCTAAAAATAGAGTAACGCCTAATTGAATCCGCTTTATCCCGTCTCTAATGTATTTTTATGATTACTTGAATTTCTCTAGTTTTCTTCAAAACTAGAGATATTTTATAGAAATGCAAATTCGCTCCATCATAAAGGCATCCAGATATAAGAAAACCCTCGTGAATGTTCAATATCTCAAATTTTCTCCTCTCATGAAACCCTAAAATCCTATAACAAATGTTTTAGAAGTCCAATTGCAGATATATCGCCTTTTTACATTTTGCACCTATAATTTATAATTATTCCAAAAGGCTTTATATAATAGAGCTCGCTAATAGCAAACTGCCCAACTCAATTTTATTTGTTCTAAAATTTAACTAATTGTTGTAGCTTTTCCATTGATTGATCTTTTCTTCATATCATCATTGTTTTTTCTGCAAACAATGAAAAACAATTAAGATGCAAATAATAAAAATCAATATTATTTCTATTAAATAAATCCAATCAAATCATTTAAATGTAAATAAAAAGAAATTTGAGTTTTTATTGATGCTCAGAATGACGACCAATCCAAGATATTAATTACAATAAACTGTAATGAAAATAAATAAATGAAGAAAACAAAACCCTAAAATTGATTGTTTTTTAGAAATTCTGAGCTCTACCTTCTGCACCGATTTTTTACTCAATAAACGACCACCAACTGTTAGTGAAACCTCCTCAAAAATGTTCTCCTTGACTTTTCCAATATTTCCGGGCCTCATATATTTATCATAAAACTCAACTTGCGAGCCTCCAAAGTAGATAAGTCAATCCATATAAACTGAAAATTATATTGTTGGCTAAAAATTAAAATTTTAATTAAAACTTAATCCCAAATTAGTTTTAACAAATTAATCTAATAATTAATTCTACTAATTTTTAATTAGCTTTACTAAACTAATTATTAATAACCTATTTATTAATGAATATTAATCTAACTAACAAACATAATTAACTATTTATAAAAATAATCAATAATTACTAATAAATTTAATAACAATTATTTTAAATATTTAAATCAAAACTCAACTAACACTATATAAAAACTGTAATTTATTAACGACTTACCATTCCACAAATTAAAACTATCCTAATTAATACTTACTAATTATTGCAACATTCAATTATACTAATATAAAATTAAACTAATATTACATCTATGACAAACTAACATTACAATTCCTACTTAAAACTAAATGTTAGTCATTTTAACAAGAAGAATTAAACGTAATCGTTATCTACCATTAATGCAAATACTAACAACAAAGATGAAACTAATACTACTCCTACCACTTAGACCACCGAACTCATCATGTATGATTTGAAACTCAAAAATAAAACAAACTCATCGCATTTGCATAGCATGAAGGTTATCGAAGTTTCTAAAATGTTTTTTGATGGATACTTCGATGTGATATAATTGTTCCACTACTCTAATGTTAAATTATATTACTACTTAACATTAAACTATCACTATCACTTAAAACTAACCTACTACTAAACTAATATATACTAATCCAACAATTACTAACCTAAACAATAAGGTTATGACTTACCTTAATACTAACTTTTATGACTCATCGTAATAATTAGAAATTTTAAACATAAAACAAATGATATAACCTTATTGCATCGGGATGTTGAAAGTGAGGGTTAGCTCTGAGTTTTCTAAAGAGTGCATCCGATGGATACTTCCAATGAGATATAATTGTTTTTCCCCGATGCGATGTAATTTCTTATTGGTTTTTTATTTATATATATATATATATATATATATATATATAAATATATATATATATATATATAATTTTAATTAATTAATTAATAATATAATAATTAATTTAATTAATTTCTTAAAATTTAATGTTAAAAATAATTTTTTGTTTTGGTTTATTTTTTAATATTAAATTAAATTATAATCTTTATTTAAAGATGATTTTTCCCATTCAAATTACCACTTTGTCATTTAATTTTCACATTAGTAATTTATTTGGGGAATGGAAAATGGAATGAAACAATTAAATCCCGTTAATATATTTATTATTTATTATATAAATTAAAAAAAAAAATGAAAAATGTTAGTAATAATTATCATTACTGGATAATATTTTCGAGAAACCAGCCATTATTGAACTAATTTAATTAATAAAAATAAAACATTATGGCATTTTACGCATTTTTTAACTCAGACGTTTTAGTATATAACCATTTTGTGTTATACTTTCAAAGGAGGTTATTTACAAAACCGAAGACTAAATGAGGCTAAACAAGCGCCAACAATAGTTTATGTAAACTAATTAAACTAAGCAATCAAAACAAGAATCAAAGAAATAAAATTATCAATCGAGATAAAATCCTAAAAGGTATTGTAGAGCCAAAATTACAAAGGTTCCCATTATTTGATAAATAAATGAAAATGGGGTTTGTTTTTACTAATAACATATTTCATGTATCCCAATCAATATTTAATTCTAGTTTCACTTTTTTTTAGTCTATTACAATGTTTTCTATTAACGTTCCCTAAACCCCAGATTATGATTACACACATATCAAAAATAATTAAATAAGCCTACTATATTTCTCATAGAGACTCTGTCTAACCATTCCCCTCTACCAAGCTTGCATCCGTCTTATTGTTTTGTGGCGCGCCTGACCCACATGTATGTAGTTTGTGTGATGAAGAGGGGGAAGCATTTTGTTTCTGCCACCTGTAGGGGCAGAATATTTGTCATTTATATGCCCCCGGAGATTCTGTAATTAACGTGTCTCAACAACCCGGGATAATGTTTATCAGAATACATCATGTGTCGGAGCAAAGATCACCATGTTCTTCAACTTTACCAGAACCCTCTTGGAGGATGAAGGTCTCAACCGGTGCATGGCGTCCAGTTTAAAAAAAAAAAAAAAAGAAGACAGCCTGGGGAGGGGAGTCTGTTGATTCAGGAGCACACTGCACCGTCATCCTTTTCGCTATCATGCCTAAGCATGGTGTGTTGTTTTCAACCAGGCCGCAAGAGCTCCTTCCAACAACTCTCCAATTCCCCATATATGTTCTTTAATAGTGGCACAGGAACGCCTGTAAATCGTTGGTTGTTTCTTCCGTGTATCATTAGCACTATGCTCTTTTGCAAGACATGCTGCATGTACCTTTATAAACAATTATTGTTGTGCTTGGTAGTTCTGGCAGAGACAAAGCAAGTCGACTTGTATAACCTCTAAACTCTATCCAAGTAACAATGTGGGGGAGTAAATATATAAAGCTTTCCACAGTGGCCCTGAAACACAGATGTCGAGCAGTTTATTTCCAGAGTTCCCACCAACTGGCCCACAATCCTTCTAGGCGCCTTTCGTGCACCCTATTGTTGCACCTTGCCTTCTTCCATCCTCTTATCTTTCCTCCGTACGTTGGGGGTCCACCGAGACATTGTTACCATAAACTCGTAGAAACAAGAAAATACAGGTAGTCAAGACTACTGGCAATGAACAACAGCCCCAGCCATCTTTTTCGTGCCTATCACCCCAACCTGTTACTTAATGTGTTTGGTCGATGTGGTGCGTGTATCTTGACTATAAACAGGATATTGATAATCTACCACCTTTTCCTCGTTGTATGGTATTTTCTTTAACAACTCGATGAGTCGGTATTCTTCTTTGTATCCCAAGGCTCATCGTCGTGATGTCGTGGTGTGGTCGTACGTTGGAGGTCCTTCTAGCTTCGCCTTACCTGCTGACACACTATGAGTCCTTGTTGATCAGGAGTTTTCTTGGTGCGCTATTTCAATCGTGGAAGGATCAATTTTGTACAGGATAGTCGCGTCAAATGTCCATAGGTGATTTAATTCACCAGCTTCATCCATAAATTTCCTGATATCATGACTGTAAGTCATGTCCTAATCCCTGTAGCAAAGGCCCAGCGCACTTCTGAGTGAGCAGTGTTTATTATGGTTTCCACCATTCTCTGGGCCCATCGTATATGCAGATTACTCATTCCACATTTCTGCCGAAAGGGACAGTCCCCCGCGCCGTGCTTCGCGTCTGCTGCTAGTGTAGCCTGGGACTGCATTCCGTGACCTTTTAGGCTTCGGCAGTGCTCAAATGTCGCCATGTGGCCCCCAGCAAGGCAATGTTCGTTCCATGTAGAGATGCGATGGAAGCTTCGACATTCGAAGGTTACGAAGTGTCGAAACCCTCACCGACTCACCAATTCTCCGCTCACCGTAGCCGCGCGACCACTTTTTCCCAATGGAGCAACCTTCTATCCGGTTAACCCGATCTTCACTCAAGGCAGCGATCTTATAGATAAGGACGAATTCTTCCTCGTGTGGGGCAGGCTCGGCGGCACGGCACCTTCCGCGATCTGTAGTCACACACGCGCATTTCCGCTCAAACACCAGCGTTCGTTTTCAGCAAGCGACAATGCCCCCTCATGTCCATTTCTCAACTGCACACAGAGCGTGCTGTAGGGGTCCGCATCTTCAACTATCTCAATCACTTCAAAGTCATGGGCCGCCATAGGACCCTTGCCCCCCGTAATGTCATTAAACTAAATTTTTGGTTACTTTCCTATGAAAATGAGATTACCGATTTTCCCCATGCACACCGACAATGGGACCATTCCACCTGGGCTGCTTTCCATTCATCGCTATGTTTGCTTAGCAAAATGCTGGCATCGATCCAAGATCTAAGATAATCTCGATCCATTTCTATATCCCTGGACAAAATAACCGAGTCCTTCCCCCGTGTACTTCTTGTTTCAAAGCTATGCAATGCCCTGGTCTCAAGGATCATGGTGCGCCCAGTCATGGAAAGCTCGCTAAAAGTCAGGAGGTTTCTTATGGTCAGGGGTTCCCAAGTACCCCTGCATACGTCCCCGAAGGTATCAAATTTCTTCCCTGCTTTGAGACCGCGGCAGGGGCCATTGCAGCATTTGTTTTTCAATAAAGGGCCTCTTTTAAGCCACTTGGTGTCCTGCCTTTTTAGCCACGTACAGCAAGTTATGACCTTTTACCTACATCCGTTTCTTTCAGCTTAGTTTTAACCCCTTCCGTACGTTCGCCACAGCCTCCGTCGCTCCTCGCTTCCGGCGTGTGCGGGTCAAGACCAAAATTCTTCACTCGAAGGTCTGTCCTGCTTGAATTATTTACATGATGTTCGTGGAGCAGGGCAGGCCTTCCAAAAGTGGCGGCCTTTTCTCCACACTGGCAATATCAGCTAACCTCCTTCTCGTCTCTTCTCTCGCCCTTGGGCTCGTGATCCCCAAAGTGCGCAACAACCGGGGTTGGCGTGGTCCGATTGTACCCAATAAGTTCTCATGACCAGGCCTACCTGTGCCTATGTCTTGAATTTACCGTCATGTCCCAAGGCACTAACAGAATCAACACCATTGTTGTTTTAGCTCGGGACATACACACCCCACGAGGACAATGGTTCGTATCGTGGAGGCCCGCTACCCCACAATCATCGCACCACATAGCACGTATCCACTCGATCATGGTCGCAACAGGCGGTGCTCCCACTTACCCCCCCGGTGGCGTGGGTCATAGTCTCCCGCTGACATAATCAATCGCAGAGGGCATCGACCGGTACCGTACGCTTTGAACGTATGCGCATCCGCGTGTATGTCTTTTCTCTCGCTCTTTCAGGTTCCGTACCCTCCCAGGTGCATAGCTCCAAGTTGCTCCCCATTCTGCTTGGACTCCCCGCCGAGTATCCTCGGGTTGCAGCCTTCAACTTCATGGCGACTTTCACAGCCTTTTCTCCACAATTCGAAGGTCTATTGACATTCATCGGCGTGCGCACATGGGAGTGTGTGCCGGGCCGGGCGGAAGCAGCGAACCGTCCGTATGTTGTCTATCACCATATCCAAACCCTCCTTCCCACCGCCCTTCTACCTCGCGGACCGCCTCCCCCACACTAGCTCGTACTCACCCTCGTTCGAAGTCTTTTACGTCCACCACTAACCAGGCAGCCCCTTCCCCCGCCGGGTTGGTCCGACAATACTTACCACTTCTCGTATCGCACTCTCATCTAGATCCTGAGTCATTCAATCTATATGGTCACACAAATGCCTCTTTTCGCAACAACTTTTCGATCAAGAATATAACGGCCCCTCGCAAATCTCACTCCAACCGAGAAGAACCGCCGGCCGGCCTCGCAGCATGACGCGCATTGGTCGTGTCGGCAAACCTCGTCGTCAGTTTCCCAAAGACACTCTCACGGGTCCACCCGCGGGATCCACCCCAGCGTGTACGTTGTTACTTCGGTTCTCTCCGCCTGTTCGGGCGGATCAGAGTCCACAGTGACTTGCTCGTCCTTCCGCACTTCGACCCTACCAATGGCTACCACTTCGAAGCCCGAATCGTTAAAAGGTTGCGGTGAACATTTCATAGCTTTTGAAAGAAGAACTTCACCTATTTCTTCCACCTTCCGCCCAAGAATTTTTCGCTTTTTCGGTTTTCCCGCCACAAACTCTCGGATTCCGCTTTTCGAACCAAAAGATTTCGATATCTTTTCTTTCAAAGCCCAAGATTCTCTTGTCATTACCCAATCCCTTTCTCGTATTCTCTGCATCCCCAAGAACGGTCTATTTGTTGGCTTGAGGGGGTCCCCGACCTGTGTTCCTAAAAAAAAAAGGAGCCACAACAAACCCCATACTACCGTGTTCTTTTGCAGCGACTCGCCTTACGCAGCCGTGGCCCACCCGTTAGGCAGGGCTGAACCCGGTGCTTCTCACACCCTGCAAAGGAAGGGTAAGGCAAGCAGTATCGCGTTCGTTCGATTACCTCTCGCGTTACAAGTGTATGTCCAATTGCATCCATGTGCACTAGATCTACAATTATATGCTTCTCATAACATTAACACAACATTATGTACCCTTGAACAATGCGTATTTAGATTTACTTTATTATTACGTATTTTTGCGTATATATAAATCAAAGCGTTAATAGATCAATCATTCAATATATATCTTCGTGAAATAAGACAGAGAAATGCATAACACAAGCACACGCAATCCATTCAATAGTAATCATGCATTCGCATCCAATAGTCTTGTACATTCATTCATTCATTACCCTTACCATTCCCTTCCTGTACCAAAAAATATTAGCGTGCACAGGTCCACACAATGCATCAGGATCTCCGCACACACCAAGGAGGGAGTCTCGGTTTCAAAACCCCAACAAATCGCTTACACAACAGACGCATTAATAGTTTAGCCAATTTCACTCTCTTACAATCCCAATGCCTCTATTTACAACAAATTCAGTTTACTCCTATGGTCCACAACCCATGGTTTTCTAACCCCTAGTTTACCCTTTAGGCCCCATTACAATGCCTGTTTTGAGACCCACCCCAAAACCCCCCGCACTATACTAAATATAATAAAAATAACCAAAATGGGCCGGTTTCGTAGCTTGTTAGGAGACCCCCGTTCCAACACATCCGCCATCGTTTGGACTGCCACTCCTTGCTGTTCTTCTCAAAAGGGGTATTTATTTTGCTGAATAATTTAATGTCTTAAATTTTCACTACAAATTATCAACCGAGGTTAGTAATATTTATTGCCGTGGTTCACTAGATATGTCAGTTAACCTTCTTCTTACTTCGTTGTGCATGCTTATATTGTTTTGGGGGTTTTTTTTTCATGTCTATACATAATTCAAGAAATGAAAACTAAATTAATTAAATTTCTGGAACCCAATGAAGTTTAATGTTGAAAACTAGTTTTGAAAGAAAGAATAAAAGGAAATGTTCTTAACTAAAGTGCATAAAAATGAACTCTAAACTTAAATGGTGGTAGAAACTATATCTAAAAATAGAGCATTTATTCTAATGATTTCGATCTTGCGGGAATTAAAGTTAAATTATATTCTATCTTAATCTAACTTACCCGTTTATCCTAAAGTATAAATCCTATGATTAAGAATTTAAATGACAATGCTAATAAATGGGAAATTAAACTAAAGCAATTGAAAACAAAACTATTTAGAGCATCAACACTTCAAATATCATTCAATTTTGGAAAATGGCAAAGTCATCTTCTTGATATGATTTTAATGTAAGCATTTTGCCATAATACTGGAATTGTAAATCCTTAATCTGCTAAAATCAATTAAAAAACATGTAATAAAGGAAACTCAAATCCACCAGATGATCAAGTACCTCAAATATCATTCAATTTTGGAAAATGAAAATTCATATTATTGATTATGTACGAACAAGCATCCTAATATATTTAATTGAGAATTTAATCTAGGAAAGCATTATAGAAAGTAAACATAAAGTTAAAAGAAAGATACCTGTGCGTTCCAATGCTTCAAACAAACTACCCCAGAAAAACAGAATAACTACTTTCTTGGAGATGCTTTCACAAGTATAAGATTAAGTCAGCTAATTCAAAACTAATTCTAAGAAAATAAATCACAAATTTAACTATGAGCGTAAGCAATTTAATCTAAGAATCAATTAAAGCAATGCAAATCTAATACTATGAATTGACAAAAATGAGCTAATAAAATTTAAACTAGAAAACAAATCAATGGAAACCCTCCTTCATAGACCTCTTTGCAATAAACAGCTGAAATCCTAGAAGACTATGCAATGTACTCAAGAAGACATCCTGAACAATCGAACATGGTCTTCCACATGAAAACACGTAGTTTCAAGGCATGCTACAACATTCACAATAATTAAGACCCTTTCCGGTTTCAAAATGACCCATATTTAAATAAATTTTAATGGAATTGTTCTAAGTATTTCCACCTATAGATGGCAATTATGTTCAAAAGCCTACAGAAGCAAAATTCATAGCTAACCTCTCAATTTTCATTGCCTGTAGGCAAATCTCCACACAGAGTCTTCTGCCTCTATCATGCCCTTTGACCGAACTTTCTTGAGCACGAGCATAGGTAACATTTTTCTCATTTAATTAGAAATGAAAGATAGGATGTATTCATGTACTATTCCAAATATTCTCATGTGACTATTCCTTCTTCTATTCTTCTCTGGAACATGTCAAAACATTAAAGTAGTCATGAAACAACAATTATTATCGTTATAGTTGACATGTGTTATGTAACATACAAAGTTCTGTTTGAAAAGCCAGAAACATTTTTTAAATAGCAAAACAGAGACATTTTAAAATTTACTTCCTTTCTTCAGATGTTGCAAGCCACAATGATTGAGGTTAGTGGGAATTGTTAAAAAGAAGGGGAAGTATAAAAATGTCAGAGAAAGAATACTGAAACCACATATATACTGTCATGTTGCTGCATAACCCTGCCATGTTTACCAAAATGCCTCCTATTAACACAGAGACCTCAGAATACAACCCAGTTTCTCTTTGCTTTTCTTAGCTGAGGTGACCACCATCATGGCTTCTTGATTTTAATTTTGTATTTACACTACCCGTGTTCAAGAGATTTGCCTTTTCAGCTGCCTGCACCACGCTCCCAAATGGTGATGGTGGTGTTACTGGCCGATCACTTTCTCGTTGTTATGTTGTTTTAAAGTTTATTTCTCGTTGTTTTGTCGCTCATTCAAAGAACTTCCAGCTCATGATTTTTGTCGGAGGGTGTTGGAACCAAAGCATCCTTGTGGACCCCAGGTTGTTCTTTCCACATACTTGGATCCACCGCATCTATTTTCTCCATAATGACTCAATAGAGTCATATATATTTTGATGTACCCGGGTCAATGCTCGGAGATCTTCTCGCTAACCGCTCAAAAAAATTGGCGTGTCATATGAAATGTAGGATTGTCCTGAGGAGACATACCACGGGCAGATGGCACCGAGGCTTCTGTATTCAAGTTCACAAACTCGTTCCTTGTGATGGTGTCCTCTTCATGCGGATTTTCAGTCCGCAGCTTCTCCCGTCGCGGGAGGGTTTGTTTCTTCTCTCACTTGTGGTCCGTCTTCCTTCCCTGCTTTACCCTCGTCTTGATTCCACCTTGTTTCTTATTTTTCATCAACTCCACAAGGGTGAGTTCTTCTTCTTTGACAGTGGAGGAAGGTGCTTGTCCTCAATGCTTTGTACCAACCTTCCTCCTTCTTCTACTTTTTCTAGTCTTGTCTTATCAAAGTTATTCTCCCGTCTGTCTTGGAAATGGTTTCGAATAGGAAACTATCCCAAGAGTCACCTATAATTTTCCACAAGAAATTCAAGAAGTATTTACCAACCCTAAATATTGTTATGTTTTCTATAAAACCTAATTATTTTTTGAACATTTCCAGACATTTTTTTGAACTATCCAAGAGAAATACTAAAGAGGTTGTTTCTCCATCCTCCAAAAGTTCATCAACAATCGAAATACATGACAAACAAAACATGCAACCACAACTCCACCTTCACAAGTGTTAAACTTCTCGTAAAATTAAAAGCATATTTTCTTCATTTGCCTTATGCTTCAGCGTGTGTTATCTCTTTTAAATGCATAAAATTCACACATGTATTCTTCTTGAGGAAAACTCTCCATGCTTTAGTGTGAAATTGTTTCCGTTTTTTAAACCATCTCTCACCAACTCTTGGGAGCTTCCAGCTCTACCATGAAGGCCTCGCTCACTGTGGCCTTGCAAGTCTCCTATTTTCGACTTATGTTCCGTCGAAAGGGATCCCCCGCAACACTTAGTGATCTCCTTTTGGAACCCCGGCCAAAGTTTTCTACAGGCGAGCCACTTTTAACCTTCACAATGATTCTTTATCCTATGATGTAACCCTCCGCCAACGCAGAGTTCTCCCACCAGTTCCGGCCTCCGATTATCAAACCATGTCTTTTTTGTAAAGTGAGTTCAAGCCTTCAAAATTGCTCTTCTTATGTGGTAAATGGAATTGTTGTGGATCCTCGTTAAGGATGTCGAGGTTTTGCATGAAACATGAGTGAAATGCGAATACTTGATGGGGTTTTAAAGAAACGGACAATGTGGTGGTTGTGGAAGTAGGATATGACCGTTAACTGCTATAAATGGGAAAATCCTACAGGATCGGCAGATGTATGATGCGTATGATGTGGCCTACTTCATGACATGATGTGAGTCCAAATCAACCAAATGATACATATTGAGACAACATGTGATCATTCCTACATTATATGCCAATGTCTTAATCTTCGTTATTTAAAAAAATTTATAACATATCCTTTGAACTGTATTATTTGTTGCGGCCTTGTATGTTGACTTTTGTGTATCCTTCTACAGACATTCCTCAAATGGAGTTCTCAATTTTTGGTTATGCTTAGTATGTTTTTTTTTTCGCAGGGTCAAAATAAAATGTAACAGTAGTTGCATAATGTGGTATTAGCTACGTAATGGAATGACAATCAGAGATGAATGTTTGTTCTTGTGCCTACAGTTCATAGCTACTTCTTATTGCCTCTAAATAGTGAACAAATCGTTTTGGGTTTGTTAAATGGGATATAAAAATATAATATTTCGTAACTTTGATTTATCCATACTTTTTGTATAGGATGCTAAATCATTGATTGGTTTTCACACTTATATATTTTATTATTATTATTATTAATAATATATATATATATATATATATATATATATATATATATATATATATATATATATATATATATATATATATATATATATATATATATATTATTCAAAATAATAATAATATATATATATATATATATTGGATATAAAAAATAAAATAAAGACTAAGTTGGGGAAGAAGAAGGGTTCCTTTCTTCACCAACCTCCATCAGTATTATCTTGGCATCAGACAAACCTTTTGTTTGGCTTATGATAGACTTTATACCCATCATTCATGTTAGCATAACAGTGTCTTCTTCATCAATTGTCCTTATCCCTGATCAAGCCCATTGTCAAATACTTTTCAATCTCATAAGACCCAAGCTAATGAGTCCTGAATCCTTCTCGAAAGTATTTTAATCTTGAACTCCATCAAAGTATGTCCTTTCAATCTCCCGCTGTAACTTTCTTTCCTTTATATATTTTATCATGCCATTTGGACCTTGTTGTTGCATCTGTATTTGCCCCGAACCGTACCTTGCCTGGGTCTTCAAATGCTCTGTGTTGTTGCTCCAAAATGTGCTTCCGGGCTTCGATAAGTCAAGCCCCACCATCATGCTACCATCCGGAAGGCGCCATTCTGGGCTCCTAGAAATAAATAGGATTGAGATCTCAGCCAGTGTTCATAGGGGAGTACATGTCCTATTTTGTTCCTCCATGTAGTTTTGGTAGGCTGGGTGCGCTCTGAAACCATCTCAATCCTTCCTGGTGCACGATGTCAGCCTCAGGAGAAATTCTCTATCACCCTTGTATTTGCAGGACTCCACCTACCTATTTTCTTATTGACCACATGCATGATTTTCTATGTTGTCTGCATCCTCATGCTCACAGCACCACCCTGATGCAATCCTAGATTCTAACTGGCTACAATTTATCTTTGTAACATCAAAACGAGAGGCAGTTTGTCCTCAAAAATATAGCAATTAACTACATATTTTTTAATTAGCTAAAGAAATTGCTTTAGCCTCTACCCATTTAGTGAAATAATTAGTACATGCCAAAATATATTTATTTTGATTATATGGTGGATTGATTGGTTCAAAAAAAAATCCAGGGCCCATGTTTCAAGTGGTTCGATGAGTACCTGAGGTTTTAATGGCATTTCATCTGTAGGAACAAGTTTCCTAATTATTTGACAACTGTCATACCTTTTGACATATTCTCTGGTATCTTTAAAGATGGATGGCCAAAAATATCCTAAACGAAGGATTTTATAGGCTATATTCTTATCAGCAAAGAGTCCACCACAGGGTTCATCATGACATGCCTTGAGAATCTCAGGCATTTCATCTTCTCGAACACACCTTCTGATGATGAGATCTGGACTTATTTTATACAATTCATCATTAATCCATGAGTAAAGTGCACTTGTTTGAATAATTCGTCTTTTCTCTTTAGGAAACAAGTGGATAGGTAAATTTCCCGTGACTAAGTAACTAGAAATTGCTGCAAACCAAGGATTTTTACTAGATATTGCAAAAATATATTCATCACAAAAATTATCCTCTACTGGAGTATCATTTTTAGCATTTTGAATTCTAGACAAGAAATCAACAATTGTGTTTTGTTTTCTAGGTTGGTCTAGAATGGTGATAATGAATTCTTGCAGGAGTAATAACCATATTGTGACTCTGCCAATAGTAATAGATTTATTCATTAAATATCTAATTGTAGAGTGATCTGTATGAATAAAGGTTTAATATCCGGTGATATAATGTCTAAATTTATTGATAGCATGAACAACAACTAGGAATTGTTTTTCAGTTACAGCGTAATTTAACTTAGCAGGAGTCAAATTTTTTCTTGTGTAATAGATGGCATAGGGGATCAAATATTTTTGTCCTAATACAACTCCCAGAGCTATATCTGAAGCATCTGTTGAAATGTGAAAAGGTAGTTTCCAATTTGGACCTCTTAAGATGGGTGCTTCAAATTTTTTTGTTCTTAAAGTTTCAAATTCCAATTGGCAATCATGATTCCAACTGAATTCACAATCTTTGGTAAGCAATTTGAAGAGTGGGGATGTTATTTTAGTGAAGTTTTCTATAAATCTTCTATAATACCCTATGAACCCAAGAAAACTTCTAACATCTTTTTGACAACTTGGAATTGATAGTTTGGAGACGACTTCAACTTTAGATGAATCAAATTTAATTCCATCTCCCGAAATGTGATGTCCTAAAACAATTCCTTTAGTAAACATCATAAAACATTTTTCATGACTTAATGAAAGGTTTGTTTCTTTAAATATTTTAAGAACCTTTCCCAAATTTTCTGAAGATTCTCCAAATGAATTCCTGTAAACTATAAAATCATCCATATATACCTCCACACAATCATGTATTAGATCAGAAAAAATTCCTAGTACTGCCCTTTGTAATGTTGCAGGTGCATTTCATAAACCAAAAGGAAGCACTTGGCAGGCATAGGTTCCCCACGGACAGGTGAATGTGGTTTTATCTCGGTCTTCAGGTGCTACCTGAATTTGATTGTAACCACTAAAACCATCCAAGAATGAGAAATACTTCTTTCTTGCTAATGTATCCAATACTTGATCTATAAAAGGTAAAGGAAAATTATCTTTTAGGGTAGATTTATTCAACTCTCAATAGTCAATTTTTACCCTCCACTTACCATTATTTTTAGGTACAATCACTAAGGTAAAAAACCACTGACTGTTTGAAATTGGGTAAATGAAGTTTACATTCAGCAATGTTTTCAATTCTTCTTTCATAATTTCTCTAAGATTTGGATTCATCCTTCTTTGAGGTTGTTTGATAGGTTTACAATTTTCCTCAATGTAGATGTGATGTATACAAGTCTCGGGACTAATTCCCTTCATGTTAGTGTATTCCCATGCATATGCAAAGGAATTTTGTTGTAATGTTTTGATTAACTTTTCATTTTGTAATCTTTCCAAGTTTTTGTTTATGTTCAAAGATTTTCTCAGAAAATATTTCAACTGCAGAGTTACCAAACTCTTCCATAGAGGATAGAGACATCTGCCTAGATGAAAAATAGTCAATATTGCATTGTTCTTGAAAACGATCATGTTCATATTCTGAAGATGATTCAAAGTTTTCTATTGAATTTAAGATTTGACTATCTTCACTAATACTTGAAATAGTAAAGAGAGGTTGTATATCATTTTCATTATCAATCCATTCTTCATCTTCTAATTTTGTGATTGTTTTTGCTGGAGGATATAGAGTGAATTACCATCAGAGATATACATGTCACCAGATATACAAATAATGAAGGAATCAGCTGTAGCCAACCAAGGTCTTCCTAATATTAGTGGATGTCCTCCTAGATTGTTCTTTGGGGTTAAAATCATAAAATCGACCGAATACTCCCAAGAGACTAAGAATGTTGAAATGTCTTCTAACACACCATCTGGCTTGATTACTGATATGTATACTAATTACATTAATGTCGGTGTATACTGAAGATTTGGAAGCTTGAGTTGTGTTATCACCAAATTGAGTCCTAATGGGTTGCTTCAATGGTTATCTTGGAGTAACTATTTCAAACCACTTTCAACTGGAAATTAGCCTTTCTAGTTTGAGAGGGCTCTCTTAAAAGGATAAAGGATATTCAATGAATAAATTAAAAGCAGATGGCTAACTCTGAATTAGATTGAATGCATTTTTGTGTAGGTGAAAAATGTATAGGGTTTACTACCATTGGGCTTATGGAGTCAATGTTAAGAAACTTAGTGACATGGTTCTCCTTTTGGAAGATGAGGCATGTAGATGTTTTGATGAAAAGGATAAGACACACAGATATACAATAACTTAATGCTTAAAGGAAGTTAGAGCATGGTGTACATGAATTCTGAGTAATTAAACATTAAGATACTGAAAGAAAAATAGAAAAATACATAGGAAAATACTCATAAAAACTTCATATGAATCTTAGGTTAAAGAAGAAATCTCACAGCCACTATATAATATTGATCAACAAAATATTACAATCATAGTAGTCTAGAATCACATCTTCCAACCCCTTATAACTCTAAAGTTCTCTCATTTATACAGTGAGGACTCATACAAATGATTTTCCACATTGCTAGCTTCGAATTCCCACCTCAGAGACATATTTAAAATATGATTACATCACTTGGAGACTTCCTAGGGATATTTCTATTTTGTAGAGTTTGAATACAAAAAAGACTCTTCTTTCATTAAACAATTCAACAAATCCATTTAATAACCCTTATCAACTACAACAAACTAATTTTTGAAGTGTACTAGAGTACTGATGTGTCATTATGCCACATGGATGCTGAGCTGAATCTTCTCCAAGTCGAATTTTACAATTTTTTCATAAATCTGGTTAGTGAAAATTCTAAAAGATAGGCTTTAAAGATGAGCGCATTATTTCCAAACCCATATGGATTTGCAAAAACTGAGAGAGGTTGTTGTAGATGGGTCTATTATGAAGAAAAACTCTTTCATATTTCCAAAATCATTTTGTGGTCATAAATAAAACTTGAATTTGACTTCTAAAACAGTCATGTACATAAACTTTCGTAGCGCTCATTTCGTAGCAAACTCCAAAATCCACCTTTTGCATAGCCTTTTACCTTTTTGAATATTGGAGTGTCTTCCTTGGGGCTAATGAGCTAAACAAAAATTTTTTCCCACTTTGATTTTGACCATATCTATGATTTTAAGAAAAAAGTCACCTACAACAGTTTCATAGTGAAATCTGGCCTTCAAGCCTGGGCTTCGTTACGAAATTGCCTAATTTGCTGAAAAACCCCAAAATCCTCCCTTTTCTTCAAAATTTCACTTTTTGGGTCTGAAAGATGAAATGATGAAGTATGTTAAGGAAAATTAGGTTTAAACTACCTCTTATCCTCCTCACGAAACAACATTTTCACCTTCAGCAAGTTCCTCTATTAATAAAAATAAAGCTGTCTTTTATGAAATTTAGGGCTCATAAATGATCTCATATCTCTAGATCCTTGATACTTTTTGCAAAACTCAAGGAGGTTTTTGTAGATCCATTCATGCTTAAGAAAAAACTCTCTTGGGATTTTAAAAAATATCTCCAGGTGTCCAGGAACTTTGATAAAAGTGAAATAGGTTAATGTTCTTTGATCTTTGTTTGACAATAACCTCTCTCAGTTTGCCTAGAAATTGATTTTAAAGTTGACTGCTCAAAAGTAAAAAAACAGAGAAATCCTTAAATTCTCTATGAAATTGTCAGGCAGTTTCGTAGCGAAATCTCCCTATTTTGCATAGAATTCGCTACAGAATTGTGGAAAATAAGATATGTGGCTAAAAAATGAATTTTAAACCATTGCATGTGAAACTAAGGTTGATTTGATAGATATGACTGGGATGATATGACTAATGAAGTGTTTTTGACTTAGGATAAAGACTTATTTAAATTTTTCATCAATTTCATGGAACAACCTTATGAGACATAATGAAACCTAGGTGAATGATGTGAAATACCCTATCAATGAAAATTTGAAAACATATGTGTGATAACAAGTTGTTCCATGGTTTGTTTTCTCGTTATGTTTATAGCTGCTCCTAAATCAATCAATATATTTGGAATTTCAATACCATTTATATGTGTTTTTACAACTGGACTTCCTGGATCTAAATATTTTTGTATGACAATTTTTCCCATCATAATGTGTGCAATTTTTCCTACTTGTTGAATTCTTTTTATTTCTTTTGTTTTTCTTCATGCTTAACTCTCTTATTGCTTTTGATAGAATTGGAATCTCTTTAATGGCCTGTAGCAAAGGAATTTTCATACAAACATTTTTCAATTCATCTATAAAATCAAAATTTGGCAACATTATATGTTTTTCTACCCCTCTATCAACTTGTAAACTTTCAGGAAAAGGAGGATTAGAAATAGATACTGATGGTTCCTTTATGATGGGAGTTGAGTTTGTTGGTTCTTTTTGTTTTTCATTTTCATAATTCTGGTTTTGAAGAGATGTTCCCTCTTGAAAATTTTTATTTGGTTGTAGAGAAACTTCTTCAAAATTATATTGTTCTTGAATAACAACAGAAGGATTTTTCCTCTCTAATATTCTACCAGATCTAAGTTGAATATCATTAACATCTAGTGGAGTAATCATGTAAGTTGGAAATTGTTGTCCTTCTATAATGTAATCATTTTAAGGATTTTTATTATTGGGGTTTGGAAATGGTTGGGTAGGTAGTTGATTTGGTATTTGTGGAAATGGAAATGAAAGTTGTGGATTTTGGTTTTGGAGTTGGGGTTGTTGATTTTGTTGAGGAATTTTTTGGGGAGGATAGTTTGGATAATATGGAGGATATTGACAGTATTGAGAATATCTACCATAGGTATTTTTCATTCCTTGTACCCAAGGTTTAGATTGGGACCAAGGTTGTTGCCAAGAATTCCAATTATTTAGTGGGGGCTGAGTATACATTTGGTTGTTAAAACCTTGAGTTTGTGGCCCCTACCATGGTCTTCTAGAGACAAAGCAAAGAGGTTCTATTGGATTTGAAGTTACTTCTTCTTGAAAAATAGATTTAAGACCTGGAATTGAAGGGAAACTCTTATTTTCATGATTTTTTGAGCAAATCACACAGGTCTCTATGACTTTTACATCAAGAGGACATTCTCTTAAAGCATGCTTCTTTCTACATTTAGGACAAAAAATAGCTAAGGCATCAGTTTTGGATTTTTTATTGTTTTGTAACTTAAGGGTGTCTATCTGTTCACTAAGACTCCCTAAAATATATGTTTTAAATTCATCAAGCATATTTCCAAATTTTTCCCTAATTATTGTTCCAATTGCAGATTTATTTACTCTAGAAAGAGAAGGATCTCTTGGATTTTTCCCAGTTTTTTATTTTCCCCTTGAGAGATGAATACATAATTCAACAATCTCAGGTAATGTGAGTTGAGAGATATCTCCCTTCCCCATCATGTTGATAATGTATATCCACTCATCTCTAATGGATTTTAACAAAAGAGATTTTAAAGTATCTTGATCTAAGTTTTCCATTTTAGCTCTTTTTAGATTATAATTAAATCCTCCAGATTCTCATCCTCTCTTTGCATCATCTTTAATACTTCATCCTTCCGATTAATAGGTACGCAATAATCCAAATATCTTTCTAAAAATGCTCTATTCATATCATTCCATGTCCTAATATACTGTGTGGCTAAACCCATGAACCATTTTAAAGTTGCTCCATTCAGTGTTGCAGGAAATAGCTTTAGTTTTTGAGAGTCTTGTAAGTAATCATAAGATCTACACAAAAATTAAAATTCAAAAAAAAAAGGTTTCAGGATCTTCACTCTTTAATCCATGGAAATTTGGAAGAATGGAAGGTGAAATATTTTTCATTGTGGCATTTGTATCATCATCAATTATAGGAAATCTAAAAGAATGATCATTTTCCCTATTTCTTATGTTTTCTTCACCTCCTCCTCCTCTTCCTTCTTTGTTCCCTATACCTCATCCTCCACCTCTTCCTCCTCCAAATAGTAAATTTTATCCATTTATAATTTCTCCTTCTCCTTCTGCTTCTCCCGCCATTGTAGATTACTTAGAGCTAATATTAGGTTCTAATTGTAAAATTAATTGATATTCCTCTGGTTCTTCTATTAATGGGATATTGAAGAAAGGTTATTCTTCTTCTTCCCCACTAGGAATTTCTAACTCTTCATCTAGAATGTGTTCTCCTGTAGAGGTGAAAAATGTTACTCATTCTGTTGGATATCTAGGATCTTCTTCTGCTAAGACATGGATATTTATGACCTTAAGACTTCAGGAAGTCTATGTCTAATGAAGTATGGAATATGAGTTTGAGATGGTGGTGTATCACTATGTGGTCTATGTGGAGTGAGTGGTGTTGTTGGAATTAAAATCCTGCCTCTAGCTATGAATCTACCCCTAGAATCTCTTTCTCTATGCATATCATTTTTTTTAGATGTAAGAAATGAGGTTACCGAATTACACTTCCCCAAAAACAACGCCAAAATGTTTAGTCAATTTAATGTCTTAAATTTCTTAACATAAATCATCAACCAAGGTTAGTAATCTGATGAAGTGTGGTGCACTATATATTCTTATTTAACCTTCTTCTTACTTCGTTGTGTATGTTTTTATGTTGTTTTGGGGGTTTTGTTCTTTATGTCTAAAGGTTAATTTTAAGAAATGAGAACTATGAAATGAATCAACTGAATTTAATGAAGTTTAAATGTTAAAAATAATTTTGAAAGAAGGAAGAAAATGAAGTGTTCTTAGCTATTCTTGATTTTTATAAAAATGAATCAAACTTTAAATGGTTAGAATCTGATATAAGTTAATTGTAATCTACCTTAATTGAGTTCTATTCCATGGATTGAAATATGAATCTTATGACTAAGAAAAATAACAATGCTAATCTAAATGAAAGTAGATTCAAAAGAAAAGAAAATATTGTATGAGAAACTACTCAATCATTCAATATGGAAGTATGACAGAGCCACCCTCTTGACATGATTTACAAGAAATTGATTACACTTTAGTTCAAAAATTTAATCTATGAAAGCATTTAAAAAACATATAAATGAAAGCTCAATTATTGTATATTTTAAATACTCAAGAATTCAATATGGAAGTATGATAGATTCACCCTCGTGACATGATTTACAAGCATCTAATTATACATTTAATTGAAGATCTAATCTAGAAAAGCAGTGTACAGGCATGTAAAGGAAAACTCAATTATCGTATATTTTAAATACTCGAGCATCCAATTTGGAAGTATGACAGAGTCATCTTCTTGGGAAAAATATAAATGGTTAACACTCGATTTTCTACATCAGATAAAATCGAGAGTTCTTCATTCTCGAATCAAGTCCTTTGATTGCACTTTGACCTCGATCATAGGCACCTTTTTCTGTTGAATTCGACTAGGTGGATAGGATGAAATCCATATATGGATCGTTCTAAAGATGCCCATGTAACTTGTTCCTTTATTCGCTCCTCAGAACCTATAAAACCATTAAAGTAGATACGAAAACAAAAATTAGCTGCATAATAGGACGCATTCTATATTTTAGTTACAAAAATCCATTCAAGTAAAAAGAACATCAAAATATAACATAGAGATCATTCAAATGCATTCTCTGAGATAAAATATGTCACTTATCATTGATTGGAGTTTATGGATTTATGGAAAAGTAAGGAAAGTGATGAGAAAAAATGTCATAGAGAGGAAAATTTTGAGGCTAAACAAACATATACACATAGATGCAATGGAAACAATTCTTCATTTCATTAATATCAAATAACTGAAATATGCTTACAGACATAATGGAAATAAAATAGCTAGGGTGCGGGTAGCTTATCTCTGAGAAGAGATGTGGCGACTACATGCCTTTGAACTATGTTACAATGAGGCTCGAGGGCCTATTTATTATTGAGAAACAATGGAGAACTCTAAACGTCCAAAAACCTAACCTTAGGAGATGAAGCGCCAAAACTATGGGCCCCGTTTGGGTAAATTGGTGTTTCAACTTCCCGGGGATGTAACTTCGGCATACGATCTATGTTTGACATGTATCATACCTCGTTAGAAATATCTATCCGAGAAGTACAACTTTCAGTGTGAGCAACATCAGTCCATGGATCTATGTTGCTCCTTGTTTTCCCAGAAAATGTTGTTTAAGGCCTAAAAATGGCTCTGGAAGTTCAGGACCCAAAAAATTGCTAAAAATAGTAAGTTGTGATACAACTTAAAAATTGAAAGAACTAATGGTGGGGGTTCAAATGGAATAGGTGGGTGGCCACCAATATCCACCTGGATCATTAAGGCCCCAAAATGGCTCCGGGAGTACAGGAGCCGAAAACCTACTAAAAATAGTAAGTTGTGCTGAATGTGAAAAGCTGCAAGAATTGATGGTGTAGGTCCAAATGGAATAGGTGGGTGGCCACCGATATCCACCTAGATCATTCCTCCCTCCTTAGTAAGAAATGGTCCCCATTGCATTGAGATCCTCCATCAGATGAGGCAAATTCTATTGAACTGGGTATTAGATTTGTTGAAGATGTCATGGAGCTACGGGCGAACATGCTGGATGCGTTTAGTAAATTTGGTTTCTTTATCAACCTCAAACAATACATATGTGGATTATGTCTGTGTAGTTGCAGGAGGTATGGAAACATTAGGCGGTGGTGCGTTGGGGGTCAGATCAATGGAGTCCTTATCCTAACAGTGTAGAGGAACCTCTGTGAGTGAGGAGAAAATGTCCTCGTATTCCCCCATGACTTTTTCCATCTGCTGCGACCCTGCAAGTGAACCCTGTTTTGAGGTTGTGGTTGAAATATTCTTCTTTCCTTGT
This sequence comes from Pinus albicaulis, assembly GCA_034641835.2. Taxonomy (NCBI): domain Eukaryota; kingdom Viridiplantae; phylum Streptophyta; class Pinopsida; order Pinales; family Pinaceae; genus Pinus; species Pinus albicaulis. The sequence continues at coordinate 1,015,344,809 of CM076584.1, forward strand.
GAGTGAGTTGTAAGGAAAATAAATTTCCCGGCTTGGGAAACAATCTTACTGCGTTGTTTTGCAGTAGTCACAGAGATGACAGGAGGCAGTACTACCTCCGGTATCTTGTACAAGTTATTTCCCAAAGTAATAATGTTGGAAATATGATGCTGAGTATTGTCCTTGATGGCAACCTACTTGATGAAGATGATGGCAATCTACTTGATGAAGTTGTCCCTAATGGAATATGTATTGATGAACTCGTTAAATGATGTAAATCTGATGTATATACAATGAGAACAAAAGGTATTGATGGAAGGAATGTCAGCATGTGCTAGAACATGATGAAAAGAGTATGTCTCAAGGCATACGCGGATTTTTCTAGACAAAGTAGCGTATGCACACGGGAAATAACGTTCCAAGTCGCGTATGGGAAAAAGCGCTCTAAATATGTAAAACCAGGGGTAACCAGCATGGTATTGACCCATTGTATTGAGTAATGATTCGTCTATGTGACCCCGCCCAGGAATACCATCGAAAGTAATGTGGTTTTGGCTCATGGTATTGAAAAAGGGTAAACCTATATAAGGAGAAGAAAATCATTGTGCAGTGGGGGTAGTAGTCTGGGCTTTGATGAATACTTGACTCTGAAGTATATATGTATGGGTGAACTCTGTTCCTAATTGATAGATATGAATCTATGATGCTCCTATGAACATGATGAAGGCTCAAGATCTCTAGATCTAGAAATGGTGAATGTCAAGGATGATCTGAAAAGAAGTGAAGAAGACCTGGCGCAATCCTGTTGAAGAGATTGAAGAAATCTGGGTAAGTTTATAGATCTGGTCTGTACTGTAAATTTTATCTTTTATATATCTATACACAGGTTCGTCTCATGAAAAGCGCGTGTATACGCGGGTCTGTGGAAAGAAAAGCGTGTATGCGTAGTCAGGTTTTTCTTTGGAAAATGTACTGAAGTATACGCGGGTTCTTCTTCTGGAAAGCACGTATATATGTGGGTCTGATTAAATAAAAGCACGTATGATTTCTGATCTAATGGTTGCTAAAGGTTGAATGTGTTTCTGCATATCTATTCTGAAGTCTGGGTTATATGATATTCTGGTTACATTGGTTTCACTGTTCTTTTTGATGCTTTGGGCAAAGGCTATTTATGGACAAGTAAAGGGTTGTGTTGAAGCTGTTTGATCCAGTTTGAAAATTGATGAAACGTGGTCTGCAGTGGATCTGAGGGTTGAAGCCTTCAATATGAAAGTGGAAGCTTTCTGCCAGTAGAAGCTGGTACTCATATCAGGGGGTTGTAGCTCCCTTCCAGGAGAGGCTGGTAAACTAGTGCAGGGGGTTGTAGCTCCCTTCCAGGAGAGGCTGGTAAACGAGAGAAGGTTGTAGCCTTCTGCAGGTGGGTGCCTGCGTGCTGGTTTGAGTCTACACCAGTACATGATTGTAAGAAGTTTTCTTAATAATAAATTTTGAAGGCTGAAACAACGGCAGCGGTGGTTTTCTCCCGAATTGGGTTTCCACCTAAATCTTGGTGTTCATGTGTCTTGCATATGTGTGATGATTATTCTGTTCTGTCTGCACCTGTTTACTGTTTCTGAAATATCTGATGAATGAATAATGCAATGATTTGATTTAATATTCAAAACTCATAATTAGATCTCTGGACATACGTGAGTTCTGTAAAGGATATCCGCGTATATACGCTAGTTCCCTTCAGTAAAGTAGCGTATGGGTTTTTAGAAAGGAAAAGGAAAAATTTTGATTGTCTGCATAATATACTGATTCACCCCCCCCCCCCCCCTCTCAGTATATTTCCCAACAATTGGTATCAAAGCAGGTCCTTCTGAAAAAGCTTAGCCGCTAGAAGGAAGATCAAGCAAGATGAGCAATCATGAGGGAAAAACATCTATCAAGCCCCCACTCTTCAACGGAAGCAATTTAATCTTCTGGAAAGTGAGGATGAGATCCTATCTTCAGTCTATGGGAGCCGATGTATGGGCCATTGTTGAACAAGGATATCAATATCCAGCCACTACACCAACATATCCAACTGAAAGGAAGAATTATGAATCAAACGCAAAAGCGATCAATGCTATAACAGGAAGTCTAACTGAATCAGAATTTGTCAAATTCATGCAGCTAAATACAACAAAGGAAATATGGGACAAAATATTTCTAAGTTATGAAGGAAACGCAAAGGTAAAAAGTGCAAAACTCCAAACTCTCAGAATTGAATATGAAAATTTAAAGATGCATGGTGATGAGAGTATTGCCAGTTTCTTTCTACGTATTGATGATGTTTTAAATCGTATGAGAAATCTGGGTGAAACAATATCTGACACTACTTTGGTTGAGAAAATTTTACGATCGCTAACGGCAAAATTTGAATCAAAAGTTTCTGCCCTTGAAGAAAAACAGGATATTCAAAATATTTCCGTGGTGCAACTTCATGGCATACTGACTGCATATGAAATGAGGAGAGGAGGACCATCTGAAGTCAAAGAAGCTATTTTTAAAGCTTCAACAAAAGGAAAAGAAGTTAAAAAACCGGAAGGATCAGGATATATCTCAGAAGAAGATGAGGCAAACTTTGTGAGAAGACTCCAATTATGAACTAGAAGATTCAAAGGTAAGATTCCTTTCAAATGTTTCAATTGTGGAAGAGTTGGTCATTATGCTGCAAAATGTCCTTATAAAGAAACATCTTCTAAAGAGAAAGAAGTAGCAAGAAGGAATAAGATCCGATCTAGCTCTAAGAAAAGCTACTATACAAATGAAGACAGTGATGGGTTATCTGATAGTGAGGAAGAATGTGAACAAGATCTTAGACTTCTCATGGCATTTGAAAATAATTCTAGAGACGATAAGGATGCTTTTGTGGATGATCTAGATGAAAATGATTTTCTTGATCAAAACAATCAACTCAAAATATGCTTGGAAGAAAGTAAAATAATCATAGAAACTCTGAAAAGGCAGAATGAAGAAGCAAAGAAACATAATGAAAAATTAGAATGTGAAGTAGTAAGTCTAAGAAAAGAACTTGAGAAAGTAAAGACTCTGAATCTTAGATTTTCTAAAGGATCTGAAACCTTAGATGAAATTATCAAGGTTCAACGTTCTCCTCTTATTAAGACAGGTCTTGGATATACCGGAGAATCTTCTTAGGCTTTTGCACCAAGTTATCTAAAAGTAGCTACAACTGGTTTACTTCATTCAGCCACTCAGCAAGGGAATAAAGAATCTTTACAGGTAAAGCATGATCATCACAATACAAGGGATATCTCTAAAAGAAGCAACAATCAACAAGTAAATTCAAATAGAAGATTTCATGATCGCAGAAATTTCTACTTCAATGGACAATGTTTCTCATGTCACAATTTTGGTCATAAAGCTGTTCAATGTGTTGCATATAAAACCGTCATGACAAGAGAAGCAAGAAAGAAAAGGATGGATATTAAACCAAAGACGAACACCTATAACAACTTTTATCCTCTTCAAAATGAAGTTGAATGTGCTTATTGCAATAACTTTGGCCATGAAGAATCTGAATGCAGGAGCAAAGTCCAGCCAAAACAACATTCTCCTTCAAATTCCAAAGTATGGAAAAAGAAGGAATTACAGGTTGAAAATTATGGGATAGCGTTATTTGCAGAAGGTGAAGAAAATCAATGGTACATTGATAGTGGGTGCTCAAGACACATGACAGGTGACAAAAGCAAACTTCTTGCATATAATGCTCTAGAAAAGGAAAAGAAAGTTACATTTGGAAATGATACTCCTGCTGTAATTAAAGGAAAAGGGTTCGTGTTTCTAAAAGAAAAGGTGAAGGCTAATGATGTCATGTATGTGGATGGATTAAGGCATAACCTGTTAAGTGTAAGTCAAATGTGTGATCAAGGAACTGAAGTTGTCTTTAGTTCAAAAGAATGTGTGGTATGTGATCTTGATACAGGTAAAACAATTATAAAAGGAAAAAGAACTCCAAGAAACCTGTATGTATTAAAGAACTGCAAAGAACAATGTTACTTGAGTAAATCTTCAGAAAACTGGCTATGGCATAGAAGGTTGGGGCATCTGAGCTTCTCTCAAATCAACAAATCAAGCAGACTTAAAGCTGTTCGTGATCTTCCCAATATTACTCTACCTGAAAGTATCATATGCAAATATTGCCAATTCGGTAAGCAAACCAGAGTGCAATTTAATGCCAAGGAAGGATCATCAAGTAAGCCTCTTGAACTCATTCATACTGACATATGTGGACCTATGAGGAAAAATTCACCACGTGGTGAACAATACTATATCTTATTTATTGATGATTTCTCTAGAATGTGTTGGATTGTGTTGATTAAACACAAAGATGAAGCATTTGAGAAATTTCAGATCTTCAAAGCACTGGTTGAAAATGAATTAGATCTAAAAATCAAGTGTCTTAGATCTGATCGAGGAGGAGAATATACATCAAATTAATTTCTTGAATTTTGTGAACAACATGGCATAAAAAGACAGTTCTCTGTAGCTAGCACTCCACAACAAAATGGCGTAGCAGAAAGAATGAATAGAACAATTCAACAAATGGCTAGAGCTATGCTTGATGATTCTGGAACACCTGACACTTTCTGGGGAGAAGCAGCACATACAGCAGCAAACATTCTCAACAAGGCTCATATTCGGGTAAATAGTGACAAAAATCCATATGAACTCTGGTATGGTAATTCTCCCTCTGTGAAGCATTTTAGAGTTTTTGGAAGTAAATGCTTTATAAAAAATAATGATGAAAAGCTTGGCAAGTTTGAACCTAGATCAGATGAAGGGATACTTCTTGGTTACTCATCTACAAGCAGAGCATACAAATGTTACAATAAAAGGCTTCAAAAGATTGTTGAATGTATTGATGTTGTTATTGATGAGTCTCCTGCAGCTCCTAAAGAAGAAAAACAAGCAACAGAAGAAGATGATGGTGATTTTTGTCCTTCTACATCAAATGGAAATAATATAGACAGTGGATCCAATGAAGAACCTGAAGATGATTTATCTGAAAAGGCTCCATCCAGATATGTTCAAAAGAATCATCCCGAATCTCAAATTTTGGGAGACAAGGAATCAGGTGTACAAACAAGGAGGACTCTTGTGGGATCTTCTAGCTATCTGGCGTTTCTATCCACAATTGAACCACACAATGTCAATCAAGCTTGCAAAGATGAATGTTGGATTCAAGCCATGAATGAAGAGCTTGATCAAATTGAAAAGAATCACACTTGGGAATTGGTGCCAAGGCCACATGATAAAAATGTCATTGGAACTAAATGGATATTCAAGAACAAGTTAAATGAGAATGGGGATGTTATAAGAAATAAAGCTAGACTGGTTTGCAAGGGGTATACTCAACAAGAAGGTATGGACTTTGAAGAAAATTTTGCTCCTGTAGCTAGACTTGAAGCCATAAGAATGTTTCTTGCTTTTTCAAGTTTTCAACAAATCAAAGTTTATCAAATGGATGTTAAATCTTCCTTTCTCAATGGTGATCTAGAAGAAGAAGTTTATATATAACAACCGGAAGGATTCATTTTGGGAAATGATTAAAATCTTGTTTGTAGACTTAAAAAGGCTCTATATGGTCTCAAACAAGCTCCAAGGGCATGGTATTATCGTCTTGACAAATATCTTCATCAACAAGGATTTTCAAAGGGGTCTGCTGATAGAAACTTATACACAAAGGTTGAAAATGATAAACTATTGATTGTGGTTGTATATGTTGATGACATCATTTTTGGTAGTAATGAAGAATCTATGAGTAAGAAATTTGCTTCGGTCATGCAACAAGAATTTGAAATGTCCTTACTTGGAGAACTAACATTCTTTCTTGGGTTGCATGTGCATCAAACTGCAGATGGAATATTCTTATCACAAGAAAAATATCTTAAGCAAATTTTGAAGAAGTATGGCATGGAAGAATGAAAACCTGTAAGTACACCCATGATAACCGGATGTAACCTCAGTTCTCATGATGATTCTCCCACGGTGAATCAACCAGAATATAGATCAATGATAGGAAGCCTACTTTATCTCACTGGGACTAGACCAGACATTATGCATGCAGTTGGGATTGTTGGACGATTCCAAGCTAATCCAAAAGAGTCTCACCTTCAGGCTGTCAAAAGAATATTAAAATATCTACAAGGAACTCAAGACTTTGGACTATGGTATCCAAAGAATGCTGATCTTACTCTTCATGCTTACACAGTTGCAGATTGGGCTGGAAATGTTGATGATCGGAAAAGCACTAGTGGTGGTGCATTCTATATGGGGCCCTGGTTGGTATCTTGGTTCAGCAAGAAGCAAAATTATATTGCCTTATCTACAGCAGAAGCAGAATATGTGGCTACTGCGTCTTGTTGTACTCAACTCCTTTGGATGATGCAAACCTTGCAATATTTTCAAATCAAATGTACACCTCCTATCTCCATTATGTGTGATAATACAAGTGCCATCAGCATCTCAAAGAATCCTGTTATGCATTCAAATACCAAGCACATTCCCATCAAGTATCACTTCTTACGTGAACAAGTGCTTGAACAAAAGGTGAAGTTGGAGTATGTTCCCTCCAAAGAACAAGTTGCTGATATATTTACCAAACCTCTGCCCAGGGAAGCGTTAGAATATCTCAGACAGAAGCTGGGAGTAGTCTCTGCTGGGAAGAAAATCAGAACTGCTTAAATTTAGAAGATCAAATTGAATACGCGGGTTTCCTGAAAGACAGTCGCGTATATACGCGAGTTTATCCACAGAAAGCCGCGTATGGTCAGTTGCTGACAATTTTTGGTTGGGGTCAGCATTTTACAGCACATCTGCAACACTGTTTGATATCTCTGATGCTGTATGGTATCTCTGGTGAAGTTTTATCTCTTATATTTCTGTCTCATTCTTTGATATTGGGTAAATATGCCTTGATGATCTTCTGTTGAAAAGTGTTCAGGATGCACAAGCTAAGGGGGGAGATGAAGGAGTAAACTGATGTACAGGTTCAGGGGGAGCAATAGCCTTGCTGGGTATTATGCATTGTTGGCTTATAATTCTGAAATATGATCTCTCTTGAGGTCTTTCTGATAGTGGTCATAAAAGGTCATATTTGTACTTTGATGAAAAAGGTCATGACAAATTGTAATATTCAGTCATGTAAGGACTTGTTCAAATTTGTAAACCCACTTGATTGGGTAGTTGAGTCAATATGTGTAAACCCTTTTTGGTTGGGTATTTGAGTCTCTTATGTAAATCCACTTGGTTGAATCTTTGATGTATGTATGAATCCTTGGGGATAGGAAGGTCATAGAGTCATGTACTTCATTGAAAAATATGTTTGAACTTTCAGCATGAACTCAGGGGGAGCATGGTAACTTCAGAACATATCAGATCTGCAGAGCGCTTCCTTCTACATGTGGAGAAAATCCTTGTGTTGGTTTTGATCCGCCCTTTGCCCTTGATGTCAAAGGGGGAGAGTGACATGGTGTCATTGTATTCTTAATTTATCTATCTGTTGTGGTGATCAAACACCATCGTGGTTGCCATCAAGTCCAAAGGGGGAGATTTTTGGCAATATGATGCTGAGTATTGTCCTTGATGGCAACCCACTTGATGAAGATGATGGAAATCTACTTGATGAAATTGTCCCTGATGTAATATGTATTGATGAACTCATTAAATGATGTAAATCTGATGTATATACAATGAGAACAGAAGGTATTGATGGAAGGAATTTTAGCATGTGCTAGAACATGATGAAAAGAGTATGTCTCAAGGCATACGTAGGAAATAAAGTTCCAAGTCGCGTATGGGCAAAAGCACTCTAAATATGTAAAACCAGGGGTAACCACCATGGTATTGACCCATTGTATTGAGTAATGATTTGTCTATGTGACCCCGCCCAGGAATACCATCGAAAGTAATGTGGTTTTGGCTCATGGTATTGAAAAAGGGTAAACCTATATAAGGAGAAGAAAATCATTGTGCATGGTGTGCATGGGTCTAGGCTTTGATGAATACTTCACTCTGAAGTATATCTGTATGGGTGAACTCTAATCCTAATTGACTGATCTGAATCTATGATGCTCCTATGAACATGATGAAGGCTCAAGATATCTAGATCTAGAAATGGTGAATTTCAAGGATAATCTGAAAAGAAGTGAAGAAGACCTGGCGCAATCCTGTTGAAGAGATTGAAGAAATCTGGGTAAGTTTATAGATCTGGTCTGTACTGCAAAGTTTATCTTTTATAGATCTATACGCAGGTTTGTTTCATGAAAAGCGCGTGTATACGCGGGTATGTGGAAAGAAAAGCGTGTATGCACTGTTAGGATTTTCTTTGGAAAATGTACTGAAGTATACGCGGGTTCGTCTTCTGGAAAGCGCGTATATACACGGGTCTGATTAAATAAAAGTGCGTATTATTTCTGATCTAATGGTTGCTGAAGGTTGAATGTGTTTCTGCATATCTATTCTGAAGTCTGGGTTATATCTGATATTCTGGTTACAGTGGTTTCACTGTTCTGTTTGATGCTTTGGGCAAAGGTTGTTTATTGACAAGTAAAGGGTTGTGTTGGAGCTGTTTGATCCAGTTTGAAAATTGATGAAACGTGGTCTTCAGTGGATCTGAGGGTTGAAGCCTTCAGTATGAAAGTGGAAGCTTTCTGCCAGTAGAAGTTATCAAGGGGTAGTAGCTCCCTTCCAGGAGAGGCTGGTAAATGAGTGTAGGGGGTTGTAGCTCCCTTCCAGGAGAGGCTGGTAAACGAGAGAAGGTTGTAGCCTTCTGCAGGTGGGTGCCTGCGTGCTGGTTTGAGTTTGCACTAGTACATGATTGTAAGAAGTTTTCTTAATAATAAATTTTGAAGGCTGAAACAATGGCAACGGTGGTTTTCTCCCGAATTGGGTTTCCACCTAAATCCTGGTGTTCATGTGTGTTGCATATGTGTGATGATTATTCTGTTATGTCTGCACTTGTTTACTGTTTCTGAAATATCTGATGAATGAATAATGCAATGATCTGAGTTAAGATTCAAAACTCATAATTAGATCTCTGGACATACGCGAGTTCTATAAAGGATATCCACGTATATACACTAGTTTCCTTCAGTAAAGTAGCGTATGGGTTTTTAGAAAGGAAAAGGAAAAATTTTGATTGTCTGCACAATATACTGATTCACCCCCCCCTCTCAGTATATTTCCCAACAAATAATACAACACGAGGCCTAGACTCATACATATCATGTCACCTCCAAGAGTATGGTTAGCCCAATAATACATCAACTACATCAAGAGGAGAAACATCACATAATACCTCATCCGTGAATATCTTGATATCACATTTTTCACTCCGCAACTTTTACCACATCTCAAATTGCAAATCGCAACTTTTGGCCCATCGCACTTCGCACTTCGCAGTTTTTTCCTTTTCACAATCACATTTATTAACCTTTTATTTTTTTCATTAACACTTACCGCTCTTGTCTATTGATTTCGATATCGCTCGGTACTCCGCCACTGGTCCCACCGCCACATCATCTGCCACATCGCACATTGAAAATCGCATTTTTAATTTGTTCCTATTAACCCTTATCCCTCCAGCTTTGCGATATTGCGATTGCGATATCGCATATAGCATTTCCATCCTCTGTCGCAACTCCGCCATTTCACTTTTCAAATTATTCTGCTCCAAAGCATTTTTGCGCTATAATAAATTTTTAATAAGATTTAAACCCCCTCCTTCCACTTCTAAGCCTTGTTTCATGTGTTAAGCCCTCCATTAGCCTCTTTAGCCCTCTTTTCCTCCAAGATGCAAATCAACACTTTTTAAATTAGAATTACGTCATGGATAGCTTAGAAGCATGGATAGAAGCATGGTATATAGAGCATAAAATAAATTATTTTCCTTCCCGTTATTTCCTTTCTGCAGTTTAAATTAGTTTCCTTTCTACCATTTATTGTCAGCAAATTCAATTAGTTTCATTCTTGTCATTTCTTTTCAAAAATATAGTTTATTTTCTTTTCAGTCATTTTCTTTTCTTCAAATTAAATTAGTTTAATTCCTGTGATTTCCTTTCTGCACATTAAATTAGTTTCCTTTCTATCATTTCCTTCCAGCAATTTACTTTTCACTTTTTATCCTAGTTTAAGAAATAACACCCTTTTGCAAAGCAGAAGAGGATTACATGAACATAATGCATCTGCTGTGTATATAGAACTTTCACCTCCAAGTTTGTATGAACCCTAGGTTGATAAATTAAATTAGGGCAGCCCCTGGGAGTTGCATCACTCTTGGTGCAATACCAGGGCTCACCACTTTTTGGCGCAGTTGCCGGGAGGTTTCTAGTAGATGTTTTGTTTTTGTTTTAGCATTCTTTTCTGCTTCCTTTTCTTTTCATGTAATTTCAGAAATATTAAAAAATATATACAAAAATATCTTATCTTCATGCCTCTTAGGAGCAAGAATAATCAAAGACAAACCTTACCTAAAATCCCCACATCACCTTTTGGCCACCCTTCACTCTTCTTTAGTGGCAGTGAGAGTGAACCCCCTCTAGGAGAGACTTTTGAATATTTTGAGGATCCCATTGGAGAAGAAGAAGAAGACCTTTTTTCAACTAAGGGACCTACTTCACCTATCTTAACCATGGCTTTGATCCAGAGAGCCTTTCCCATAAGAGAGGCAGATGGGGAAACTAAGATGAAGAACATTAGCCCCTCAAATCTTGCACACTTTCATGGAATTACCTCTAAGGACCCTGACACATTCATGTTTGAAGTTTCTGTTGTTTGTAGGACTTATGACTACACCTTTGATGATTATAAGTTGAAGCTATTCCCATCCACCCTTAAGGATGTAGCCTTGTGCTGGTTCATGGGTCTGCCTAGGGATAGCATCACTACCTGGGCACAGATGGAAGAAACCTTCAGCAGCAAATACAAAGACTATTGTAGGTCCAAGGAAAATAAGGATGAGATCTTTAGGATTAATCTAGGGTTGGATGACTTCTTAGAGGAATATGAAGAGAGGTTTCAATTCAACTATAAGAGAGCCAACTATACTCTTGATCCTGACTCACTTAAACTTGTACTTCAAGGGATAAGAAAGAGATGATAGAAACATTGAATATGCTATCAGGAGGAAATATCTACCAACAACCCTATGAAACAATCAAAACTGTCTTCCAGAACCATTCTAGGGAATTTAGGAAGAAGGGCAGAGCTAGCCAAAGTACATTCAATACCCCTTCCTCTTCCACCTTCAGAAGACATGAGATTGGAAAAATTCTGGAGGACTTCAAGAGTGACATGTTGCACACCTTTGCTTTGCAAATGGACACAATGCAGGTCAAAAGGAAGCAAGAGGAAGTAGAGAGATCTCTCACCATATTGTTTCCTAGATGTACTTGGAATAACCCCAAAAATGAATGTCCACTGAATTTCATAGAGGTTTTCTTAGTCTGTGAAGAGAATCATGCCACGGACAAGTGTCCCTCTTTACCTGGACTTAAGGTTGTATATCAAGGTGGGGAGGAAATTTCATAGAAACTCTATTTCATCAACCAGAGAAGACCTTTAGGCCCTTGTCCCTCTCAACAAGGTATGCAAGGTGCACCTTACTCTTATTATCACAACAATTAGAGCACACCCATGCAAACTTGGTACACCCCCACTCCCCCATCCTAGTCTACAGCTCCTACCTGACCTTACAACCATTCATATTATCCTCATCCAGTCAACCAACCATTCCAACAATATTTTCCACAATAAAATTAGTGGAGCAATCCATCCCAAGGGTGGAGGCCTTAACAAAATCAACCACCTACTCTAATTCCTCCACCCCAACCTCAATCTTAGCTTACTCATGCTGCTCCACCTAGGCTACCTTAAATAGCTGCAAAACCCAATCCAAACCTGAACAATAGATAGGAACATTAGGCTCCCAGTGGAGAAACATCCTATCTAGCTTATGTTGTGGAGATACATGAGGTTAATCTCAGGTCGGGAAGAGTACTCATCCATATCCACCTGTAGAGGTTGAGGAGGAAAAGGAAGAAGGTAACACTCAGATCCAACAACCTCTGTTTCTTGAGTGCTTGATCCAACCTAGTCAGCACACCCCAGAGGAGATTGAAATCATGGGAGGATTGGAAATTTGCGTGTAAAGATACCACTTCTCCAGACCATTAAGGATTTCCATATATATAATAGGCTAATCAAAGAAAAGTGCTTCAAGAAACTTGGGAGAAGGAAGAGACATACCCCCACCATCAATGTGGTAGGACAATTGTATGACCTAATGCTGGGGAAGGTGATATTTCCAAAGTACCTGGACCCTGGTAGTCCAGTTGTTGATGTGCATATAGATGGTGTCATAGTCCCAAAAAATTTGATTGATTTAGGGGCTGCTATCAATGTCATGACAAAGGAAACTATGTTGAAACTCAATCTCCAAGGGACTTTGAGGAAAACCACAATAGTTCTACAACTTGTAGATTGGTCCACATTAACTCCAGAGGGAATTTTTGAGGATGTTATGGTTACCATTGAATATTGGGAGTATCCTACAAATTTCCTGGTCCCGCAACCAAAATTAAGTTTAATGGTTATCCTCTCATCTTAGGGAGACCTTGGTTAGCCACTGCATATGATTATATTAGTTGTCGGGCTAGAAACATGATTATAAAAAAGGGGTCTTTGTCTAAAAATCTAGAGTAATACCCTCCATCCCGGCCTTCCATTGATCATGATCTCCCTATATGGTTGGAGGATGAAGAAGATGAGTTTTATAACACTTCCCCTATGTGTACCATAGGTGCTATTCTTAGAGGGGGCATCTTGATGAAGATGAACTCATTGACCATGCCATTCAAAACGAGTCCTCCACTAACATTCCTCTTGAAACCTTAGTCAAATATTCTGAAATCCAAACTTGGATGGAAGTGCACTCAGTTGAGTCAAACTCGGAAACCACCAAGCTATTGAGTTTGGCCCATCGATATCTCTGAAAAATCAACCCAAACGTCTCGAATGAAGAAGAGAAGAAACTATGCCAACTTTTGAAAGAAAACATTGAAGCATTTTCTTGGGATTACAAGGACATGAAAGGGGTGCATCCTTCAGTCTACAGACATCACATTTACATCAAAGAAGGATGCAAGCCTATGAGACAACCCCAAAGAAGGATGGACCCGACTTTGAAGGACATAGTCAAAGAAGAGCTGTAGAAACTATTAGATGTAGGGTTCATATATCCTATATCTGACAGTGAGTGGGTATCCCCTCTTATCCTAGAACCAAAGAAGAATGGGAAGTGAATATTTGTGTTGACTATCAAGAACTTAACAAAGCCACCAAGAAAGACCATTTCCCTTTGCCCTTTATAGACCAAGTCCTGGATGGCCTTGCAGGGAAGAAGTTATTTTCCTTCTTAGATGGGTTTAGTGGGTACAATCAGATCCAAATCTGCCCTAAAGACCAGGATACGACTACTTTCACCTGCCCTTCGGGTACCTTTTCTTATATATTCCTACCCTTTGGGTTGTGCAATGCCCCAACTACCTTCCGAAGAGTTGTCCACAACATATTTTCTGAGTTAGTACATAAATCTATCGATATCTACATGGATGATTTCACACCATGGGGGGATGGCTTCCATGAATCTTTCTCCAATTTGGGTAAATTATTAAGAAGGTGCATTGAGATGCATCTCTCTTTGAGCCCAGAAAAGTGTGAATTATTGAAGAAAGAAGCGGTTGTATTAGGACACTCCATATCCCAAGCATGAATATAGGTAGACCTGAAAAAAATAGCTATCATCAAAGGGGTACCTACTCCTCAAAAGCAGAAATATGTCAGGATTTTCTTAGGCTTAGATGGTTACTATAGAAGTTTCATCAAATATTTCAGCGAGATTGCTTCGCTATTATTTGGGTTATTGGACAAGGATTCCGAGCTTATTTGGTTTGGTCCTTGTCAAGAGGCTTTCGAGATCATTAAGGAAAATTTGACTACTGCCGCCATTCTCCGAGGTCCAAATTGGACTCTGCCTTTCCACATCCACACTAATGCATCTAACAAAGTTGTAGGGGCAGCATTAGGAAAATTAGAGGACAAAATCCCTTATGCCATTTATTTCATCAATAAGAACTTGTCCAAGGGAAAACTGAATTATACTATTACCAAGAAGGAGATGTTAACCATTGCCCATGCTTTGAACAAATTCAGGCATTATGTAACTCGATATCAGACCTTTTTTCACACAGAACATGCAGCCATCAAGTATTTAATGAACAAACCAGATGTTAATGCTAGGATAATTAGATGGTTGTTACTTTTGCAGCAATTTGATTTGACTATTGTTGATAAACCTGGAAATGAGAATGTTATTGCAATGTTTTTATCTAGGGTAGCTCTCCCTGCAGGTGAACAAGGAATGGTGGATGAACAGTTGCTAGATGAGCATCTCTTTTCTATATCAGCACTCTCACCATGGTTTGCTGATATAGCCAACTACTTGGTTGTTGGGAGACTCCCTCCTAATCTTTTATTCAAGGAGAGGAGCATAATCATCAGAAAAAGTGCCTCTTTCACATGGATTGGGGGAAACCTCTTCAAGATAGGCCCTAATAAAATCCTAAGGATATGTGTGAGGGAGGAAGAATTTTTTGACATATTCTATGCATGTCATGATAGCCCATGTGGAGGCCACTTTTCTACAAAGAGAATTTCTTACAAAGTTTTGCAGGTAGGATACTATTGGCCTACCCTTCACCAAGATTCCAGAAGATACACCAGCAGGTGTGACCAGTGCCAAAGGATGGGGAAACCCATGCAAAGGGATGAGATGCCTTTGCACCCTCGGGTGGATCTTGAGCCATTTGAAAAGTGGGGCATGGAATTTGTTGGACCTATCGATCCACCATCCGGAAAAAATAAGTATATCATAGTCTGCACTAATTACCTGAAAAAGTGGGCCGAAACAAAAGAAGTGAAGGTAGCAACCGAGGAGAAAGTAGGAGAATTTGTTAGGGAGAGTTTGTTTTAGAAGTTTGGGTACCCCAGATAAATAGTCACTGATCAGGGAGCACAATTCTCCTCTCACCTCATTGAGAATATTTTGAGGGAGCAAAAGATTAAGCATAGAACTTCTACTGGCTATCACCCTCAGGTGAATGGCCAAGTAGAAGTAACTAACGGAGCTTTAGAGAGCATCCTCACCAAGGTTGTGAGAAGCAGCATAAAATATTGGGCAGACAGATTGGTAGAAGCTACTTGGGCCTACAACACAACTTGGAAGACAACAACATGATTCACTCCTTTTGAACTAGTCTATGGTAAGAACGCTCTACTCTCGGTTGAGTTTGAATTCAATACTTTAAGGATGATAACTGAATTAAATATAGATCTATCAAATGCCCAAAAAGAGAGATTACTACAACTAAATGGATTGGATGAGTTCAAAATGAAAGCACTTCTGCACACAGAGGTATTTCTACTGCAAAGGAAGGTGTTGTAGCTCCTAGAGATAGCCTTGAGTTGAAAAAGACCAGTACCTAGGACATCTTGAAATCAGAGTTTAGATGTAGATAATTTTAAGGGTACCTCTGACAGAATATGGATTAAAAGGATAATGATTTTGGTGGTTCATGAATGACGAATATTTTGGATTTTGATTCATCTAAATTACCCTATACTGTGAGAGGGATCAGGAGGCTGTATGTCTCAGTGGCTTTTCAAATGGGCCAATTATGAAACAATGAGAAGAGGCATTCAAAATATGTAGAGGTGTTGAGAAGGAATGGAGGAGTAACCCACGAGAGACAGGCTTAGAATTCTTAAGAATCCGTTCCCTTGAACTCAGAGGAAGTGGATTTTGTTGAGATTGCAACAAGATGATGAGCTTAGTGGAAAGGAGTCGCCTTCACTAAGTGGGCCCGCAGGCTATTTTTGGCGTAAAGTATATTTTTAGACTATGTCTATTTTTAGACATATGGATCATGTTCTATGAGTTGCAGGATGCTATTTGTGGATGGTTGGTCAAGTTGGAAAATATAGATGGACTTCTATTTTTAGACATAATGGGTAGAATCTATTTTTAGATTTCTAGTCTAAAAATAGATATGTCGAATATTATTAGCTCTTAATAATATTTAGACTCTAAATATTATCTTATTCTTTTGGAGCACTTCAGTTAAGTGCAAAGATGTGGAACAGGAGCTGACAGAAGGAATTACACTATTCCTAAGGGTTAATTGGAGCTATTGCATGGATACTTCAGTTAGAACTCATGTGACAGAGTTTGGTGGAGTTGATTGAGGAAGTTAGTGGAGTTGTATTCAGTTTAACTAATCTAAACATAGTTGAGATATTTGTATTCAGTTTAACTAATTGATACAATTAGTGAGAGTGGTGTGAATTAATTATTAATTAATTAAGTAATTATAAACTCATAAATCAACTAAAGAATGCATCAGTTAACTTCAGTGCATGGACAGTTTCAGTGGAGACCAGTGCATAAATAGGTGAAAGAGCAGGTTAACTATCAGTTGTGACTATACAATTGCTATTTGCAACACACAGATAGGTGGAGTATCCCATGAGGATTGTGCAGTTCAAGCCAGGTGGTTTATCTATTTAATGAAGCCATCCCATAGCATTAATTACGCAATAGAGGTTGGCTATCAAGTGGCAAAATATTGGAGCATGTGTTTTGCTAGATCTAGCTTGATAGTGTGTAGCAATTGAGGGTGTGCATGAGAGCTTGTGAGGAGCTTTTGTACTATGATTGTTACATGATATCCATGACATATAATATACATATAGTTGGGGTTTTTATCTTTAAGCTTTCCCATTAAATACTGTGTTCATATGTGTGATTGTTTGTGGTTTTAATGTATGCATGCAATTGATTTTATTTCCGCATGTGATGATCAATGGTAGAAGAGATTATGTATTATGCATGAAGCTAAAATAATGTGTGATCAGGAGAATCTAAGTGAATAATATCTCATTTATTCAAATTTCTACATGATATTAAAGCGATATTGATCATTGGAGCAATTGCAAAACATTGAAGCGGTTGAGTTTTGTGCTGGTGGAATTCGAATTTGCAGCAGTGTTTTCTTGGTGTCGAAGTTGAGATGTCTTTCAATGGATTTCGATTGTAGTATGCCCTTGAGGGCAGCTCAAATTATATTGCATGGAAGGACAGGATGGAAGAGATGCTAGATGAAAATGGGTTGAAGGAGTTCATAGATGCTGAAGTCCCAAAGCCTACTTCTACTGATGTTGCTGTACTTGACGCATGGAAAAGGAAGACAACAAAGTGTCGAAGGATTCTGTTGGAAGGTGTGAAGGATCACATAGTGTCCAGCCTTCATGGTAAGGCTTCTCCATTCTTGACGTGGAAAGCTTTGACAGATTTATTCCAAAGCAAGAGCGACTAAAGGAAGTTGGCGCTCAAGGACAAACTCAGGAACATAAAGATGGAGAAAGGCGACAGTATGCCCAAGTACCTCACAAAGTTCATCCAATGCAGGGATGAGCTGGGAAGTGTGGGGGTTACTGTTGATGATGAGGACTTGGTGAGATTAGCTCTCCTAGGGCTTCCAAAGAGTTTTCACTCCTATCAGGACTTTATCAATGGTCAGGAGAAATTGCCAGGATGGGAGCGACTTTGGTTGGATCTTGTGCAAGAGGAGATAAGGCGAAGTACCAGGGACAGATCTTCATCAAAGAAATCTAATGAAGAGAATTGCACTTTGGCTGCCAAAGCAAAGAAGGGGAAGAGCAAGAAAGCTTCTCAATCCGGTGCGAAAGGCAAGAAGTAGGACATGTCCAAGGTGAAGTGCTTTCACTGTCACCAACACGAACATTATGCCACAAATTGTCCGCAGAAGAAGAAAAATAAGTAGGCTGCTGGATCTGTAGCTGGAGAGGACTTAGCCTTGTAGTTTGAGCTGGATTTTTTGCTGATTGCATGCTTGGTCTCAAGTGTGATGGGTTCAGTGTGGTTTCTGGAAAATGGTGCGTCTTTTCACATGACAGGAGATTGAGATTTGTTTACTGATCTGGATGAGAAAGATCTTGGAGTGCACATCAAGATGGGTGATGATGGTAGATACAGTGCGACTGGTATCGGTACCATTTCCTTTGAGAGGGATTCTGGTAAACCCTTCAGATTGAAGGAAGTGATTCATGTTCCAGGATTGAAGAAGAATCTTATCTCTGTGGCGATGTTAGAATACAAGGGATATGATGTTGTATTTAGCGAGGGAAAGGATTTCCTGTGCAGTAAGGCAACTGGTGAGACCCGGAGGATAGGGGTTCGAGTTAAGAACCTTTATCAATTGTAGGTAGATGGCTGCGCAGCAATGGAAGGCAAGGTGGAAGGAGTGGTGAGCCGGGATGATGGCGATTTGTGGCACCGGAGATTGGGCCACCTTCACCATGGAGCTTTAAAGATACTGCAGCAGATTTCTACTGGGCTTCCTAAAGGCACTCTTGCACAGTCAGATCAGTGGAAGGGGTGTACCTTGGGAAAATTTGTGAAAGCCACCTTTCACAAGAAGGATAGTCGTGCCACGACGATCCTTGAGAGAATTCACACGGACGTGTGTGGACCTTTCTCAGTAACTTCGATAGCAAATCACAGGTATTATGTGATATTTTTTGATGATTTTTCTCGTAAGTGTTGGATCTTCTTCATGCAAAATAATTGTGATACATACTCAAAGTTCTGTGAGTTCAAGGCACTGGTTGAGAGAGAATCGTGAAGCAGGTGAAGGCTCTAAGGAGCGAAAATGGTGGTGAATTCATCTCTGGCGAATTCAAGGACTTTTGCAGCGCAGAAGGAATTCAAAGATAGCTCATAGCACCTCATAACCCACAATAGAATGAGGTTGCTGAGCGGAAGAACAGAACGATCGTGGGTGCTGCACGGGCGATGTTGCATGATCAGGGCCTTCCCATACACTTGTGGGCTGAGGCATGAAATACTGCAGTATATGTGTAGAACCGTTGTCCTCATAGGATACTTGGCATGAGTACACCCGAGGAGGCATTTTCTGGTAAGAGGCCTGATATTTCCCATTTGAGGATTTTTGGTTCACCTGTTTATATTCATGTGACGAAGGATGCCAGGAAGAAGCTGGAGCCGACTGTGGAGGTTGGGATATTTGTGGGGTACACTGATACGCCCCACAACTATCGTGTGTATTTTCCAGACAGTCGCAAGTTTGTTGTGTGACGGGATATTAAATTTCAGGAGGAGAAAGCCATGCAGTGTTCGCTTGAGAGGGAGCCACGCTTGCATGCAGATGAGGAGCTATTAGTTCCTAAGGATGAGTCTCAGGATGTGGATCAGCCACAAGATGAGGTTCATGGAGTGGAAGAGACCACTCAGGTAGCGCCAACCATCAGAGGGCGTAAGCGCACTACAGAAGCTGAGCGACTGGCTCAAGATGCAGAAAAGGTTGTAGGAGCACCTACATCACAGCGCAGATAGAGACATTCACCTGACCGGTATCCTAGATACATGGCTCTTATGAGCAAGTGTATCGTGACAGATCCATCCTCTTTCGAGGAAGCTATGGAGGACCCCGCATGGGTAGATGCCATGGTGGAAGAGTATGATTCGATTTTCAGAAACAGTGCATGGGAGATTGTCCTGAGACCGGAAGGGAAATCAATGGTAGGTTCGAGATGGATCTACAAAGTGAATTAGGCAGCTGAAGGGAGTGTGGAGAAGTACAAGGCAAGATTTGTTGCCCGAGGCTTTTTACAGATAGAGGGGATCGATTATGAGGAGACCTTTGCAGCTGTCGCAAGGTATTCTTCCATACAGATGATTCTTTCTCTCTCAGCGCAGATGGGGTGGCACATTCATCAAATGGATGTGAAGACTATGTTCCTCAATAGAGTCATTGAGGAGGAGGTGTACATAGAGCAGCCTGAAGGTTTCGAGATCTTCAGCAGCGAGTCACATGTGTGCAGGCTCAAGAGAGCGTTGTATGGGTTGAAACAAGCACCTCATGCTTGGTACACACATATAGAAAATTATTTCACCAGACTTGGATTCTCCAAGAGTGAGGCAGATCCTAACCTATACCAGATTGTGGTGGAGGGTAAGTTGTTGATCATTGTACTTTATGTAGATGATTTGATTTTTATAGGTGATGAGCTGTTGATACTCTCATGCAAGGAGGATCTTGAAAAGGAGTTTGAGATGAAGGACTTGGGCCTCCTTCATTATTTCCTGGGATTGAAAATTTGGCAGCGCAGTGATGGACTGTTTGTTTCTCAGGGTAAGTATGCCCGGGAGATACTAGAGAAGTTCAACATGCATGGCTGCAAGCTTGTTGATACTCCTCTTCCTGGTGGTTGGAGGAAGGAGGATGCTACTTCAGCGGAGGTAGTGGATGCCACTGTTTATCGACAGTTGGTGGGGTCGCTCATTTATCTGGTCAATACATGACCTGACATATGCTATGCTGTTAACCAACTTTCACAAGCTATGGTTAAGCCTACCAAGCTATACTGGGAGGCAGTTAAGCATGTATTGAGATATCTCAGAGGCACATCGAGATATGGATTATGGTACAGACAGTCGAATGAGGTGAAGCTATGTGGCTTCACGGATGTAGATTGGGCAGGGAGCCCAACGGAAAGAAAGAGCACATCTGGAGGGATTTTTAGTATCGGGTCGACAACAGTTTCTCGGTACAGCAGGAAGTAGAGATCCATGGCACTCAGTTCAGCATAGGTAGAGTATATGGCAGCGAGTTTGGCTGCATGCGAGGCTATATGGATGAGGAAGATCCTGGTCAGGTTGTTTGGTTCACACTTAGAGCCTACTGTGATTTATTGTGATAATCAGAGTTGCATCAAACTCTCGGTTAATCCAGTATTTCATGATAGATCTAAACACATTGACATCCGGTATCATCATATCAAAGATTGTGTGTAGCGGAAGGTCATGTTACTTTCATACATTCCTACGGAGGATCAGGATGCTGATATCTTGACGAAGGCGCTCACCAGGAGAAAATTCGAATACCACAGGGGCAGGATAGGGGTTGCAGATAATCCATATCTTGTTGAGAGGGAGTGTTGATATTGCAACAAGATGATGAGCTTAGTGGAAAGGAGTCACCTTCACTAAGTGGGCCCGCAGGCTATTTTTGGCGCAAAGTCTATTTTTAGACTGTCTATTTTTAGACATATGGATCATGTTCTATGAGTTGTAGGATGCTATTTGTGGATGGTTGGTCAAGTTGGAAAAAATAGATGGACTTCTATTTTTAGACATAATGGGCGGAATCTATTTTTATATTTCCAGTCTAAAAATAGATATGTCAAATATTATTAGCTCTTAATATTATTTAGACTCTAAACATTATCTTATTCTCTTGGAGCACTTCATTTAAATGCACAGATGTGGCACATGAGCTGACAGAAGGAATTACGCTATTCCTAAGGGTTAAGTGGAGCTATTGCATGGATATTTCAGTTAGAACTCGTGTGACAGAGTTTGGTGGAGTTAATTGAGGAAGTTAGTGGAGTTGTATTCAGTTTAACTAATCTATACATAGTTGAGCCATTTGTATTCAGTTTAAATAATTGATACAATTAGTGAGAGTGGTGTAAATTAATTAGAAATTAATTCACTAATTATAAACTCATAAATCAACTAAAGAATGCATCAGTTAACTTCATTGCATGGACAGTTTCAGTGGAGACCAGTGCAGAAATAGGTGAAAGAGCAGGTTAACTATTAGTTGTGACTATACAATTGCTATTTGCAACACAAAGATAGGTGGAGTAGCCCATGAGGATTGCGAAATTCAAGCCAGGTGGTTTATCTATTTAATGAATCCATCCCATAGCATTAATTACACAATAGAGGCTGGCTATAAAGTGGCAAAATATTGGAGCATGTGTTTTGCTAGATCTAGCTTGATAGTGTGTAGCAATTGAGGGTGTGCATGAGAGCTTGTGAGGAGCTTTTGTACTATGATTATCTCCATGACATATAATATACAGATAGTTGGGGTTTTTAGCTTTAAGCTTTCCCATTAAATACTGTCTTCATATGTGTGATTGTTTGTGGTTTTAATGTATGCATGCAATTGATTTTATTTCCGCATGTGATGATCAATGGTAGAAGAGATTTTGTATTATGCATGAAGCTAAAATAGTGTGTGATTAAGAGAATCTCGGTGAATAATATCTCAGTTATTCAAATTTCTACAGATGTAAGTGGAGTGTGACTAACATTAGAGATTCGTGGAGCGCGAATTAAGGGGGCAAAGAAAGTTTAACACATGAGAGTTATTTATACACGAATTCATGAATAAAAATGCATACCACCGACAACTACATTACACAAATCATCAAAACAGCAGAAAATTGAAAGATGATTATACATAAACAGAAGATTACTAATAAACAAGAAAACACAGATACATACTACTCATTGCTCCATATGGAATCCAAATAAACAACGTTGTATATCATATTATGTTCAAAACAACTCACCCAAATATGTATCTCATAGCACAAAGAGCACAATCATACATAACTACAACAAAAATTCTCCAAAATTCAAAAACCTTCTTTCGTCTATGAACTCTCTACATATAGAGTTCTCCTTGAGGGTTTACAATCGAATAATCATTCATGATCGTGTAATATTCCCAATTATTCATGAACTAATTGGAACTTTCATCTTTGTTTTAATTATTTGTTTAAAGAATAAAAGTGTAAAGGAGGTCCATAATACTCCTAAATAATGAATAAATCAATGCCAAATGTAAAAAGGCTAAATATTGGCTGCTAAATCAAGCACCCTTAGGTGTGAAAGGGGCTGGAAATTTTGACTGGGTCAACCTTGACCAAATCTATAGCGCTGTCTTGGAAGAGTGGCCATCAATGAGGCACAACATAGTTTTAGATGGAGATGCCTTGTGTGAAAGAAGTGATCTCATTGGAAGTGGTTTAGGGTTTGCAAGCTCTTAACTTATAAAAGGAAAAGGATGGCAACATTAGAAGGTTGTTGATGATTATTATATTTCTAAATATATTGTCTGTTTAAACATATATATTTCTCTTGTTGTTTAGCTAAGAATGAATGTTGTTTAGAATTGGGTGTTCCTGGTCAAGAATTCCACCTCTTCCCATTGAGTAGCTCTTGGGAGAGTTTGATTTGTGTTGTCCACTATCTAGCTAAAGGCCAAGCTTCTTCTTTCAACTACAATGAAAATCATATTGAGGGTTTGGTTGTCTTTGCAAGCTGCAACAAGAAGAGGCTAGATCTTTTCAAATCTAGGCCATTTCAGCGGCTCCTTTTTAGTGGAGGAGGCTTCTAATCCATTGGGAGGAGAGTATTGGATGAATTGAGCTTCATTTTTTGATATTGGCATGTGGCCAACCACATTTTGATCCCTACAATGCAATTTTACTTCCAGATCTGCGTTATTTTTGTAGGTGCAGTTGCAGGGTGCTTTGGCACACCTTTTGGAGAGTTAGGTTTCAGGTGTTGGGGATCTGCCCTTCACTTTGGAGATCTCTTGGAGGCGATCGTTTTCTTGTTCATATCAGATCAGATCCACTTTCTAGATCTGAACATTTCAGTAGATCTGCAGACTTAAATCTCAGATCTACAAGTTGTACATGGTGTAATGCTAAAAAACCCAAGGGGATTCTGAAGAGGAGCCTATATAGTGTTGGAAATGTTTTCATTGATGGAAAAGGAAGCAGAAAAGACAGAGACAGGAAAAGGAGGTAGCAAATACAGAAACAAGAAATGGAGGAAGCAAAGAATCAAACGAAGGAAGCAAAGGAGACAGTCAGAGGCAGATGAAGCGAATATAGAGGCAGAACCGTTATCAGAGGTAGAGGCAGAGGCAGAGTCGTTATCACAGCAGTAGAGGTAGAGTCAGAGCGACAGAAGAAGCAGAGGCAAAGACACAGCCGTTATTTCGAGAATTTCCCAAGCTGGCAGATATATATATATGTACCTTAATTTCGAGAATTACCCACCCGGGCGTTATATATATATATAAATAAATTCCGAGAATCGCCTACCCCACTGGAAGATATGCCATAGATTGGAGCAGCAATGTAATGCATATATATATAAATCTCATTCCGGGAATCGTATACTCCAGCGGAAAAGTATATATTGCACTTTATATATAAAGGACTATAGCATATATATATATGTATAGCCATATGTAGCGCGAGATTCAAAGAACCAAAGTACCATAAGGCAGAACCTGGTGCATCAAGGAAGAAGTGGAACCGTGACCGAGAGGAACAGTAACGGCAGTTTGGAGCTGAATGGTGGTTTTTATCGCACCGCTTTTGCAGGTTGAGCGGCATTCAAGAGGTTGGCTCCAATTCCATAGAACGGGCGACACGCGTCCCTGTACGACTCCACAAAACCGCTTGTCACTGCGCACCATCGCGCGTTATTGTTCGTGAAAGTTGCCCGCGCGATGTCTATAGGATCAGAGGTTGAAAGAGAGATGAATTATCCACCATTGGATCATGAATAAAATCGTAAGGTGATAAATAAGGTATGGCGCACATATTGAATTGAACCATCGCATCCATCGCAACCATCGCATTCATCGCAACCATCGCATTCATCGCAACCATCACAACCATCGCATCGCATACATCGCAACCATCGCAACAATCGCATGGAAACCATCGTATCCATCGCAACCATCGCAACAATCGCATGGCAACAATCGTATCCATCGCAACCATCGCAACTAGAGCAACCATCGCATCCATCACAACCATCGCATTGCAACCATTGCATATACTAATCGCTGGAGGATTAGTATATTGCATCGGAAAACGTGTCAGGCAAGCCCGAAAAGGTTTTTTATATATGTTGAAACATGTTTTATTATTTATGGCGAGAGTTGATTAAAGGGCAGTCTGTATAATTGTGCTGAAGAATAAAAGTGGGTTATATATATATAAAAGGTGTTGTTATATATATATATATATATATATATATATATATATATATATATATATATATATATATATATAAAGTTGTTGCGACTGTATTAAAAAGTGCCGCATGGTCTGTGGACCCATGGGCTTCGGCTTAAGGTGGAGGGCGATTATTAATACAAAATGATTGCGATATATGTTCGTTCCGCTTGCGGAACGTTCCACATCAACAAGACACTTGTTGTGTGTAAAGGGTTGGATTTTGCCCAAATTTAACACCATTTGTTATGTTGTAGCTCCTAGAGACAGTCTAGAGTTGTGATAGACCAGTGCCTAGGACATCTTAGCATAGCAAGGAGCATATAATATAATGTAACAAGTTGTCAGCTTCAGCTCACATGCTATCTCCTGTAAAAAGGGAAAATTAATCTAGAATGGGACCAAACTCTCAGAAACTGACACAGGAAAGGAGATACTGCAGAGGCAGGATGTAGAACTCTAACACAAAAGCCACAGACAATTTAGAGACAGTTTACTGCAAAGCGGGCCAATTCAGAAATACTCCACATACACAAATTATCAGAAGGTGTAGGTAGTGAAAGAAATATTGAGAAGATACTAGTTAGCCTTGAACTGATACCCCGATATACAATACCACCATGCATGGGCTTACCAATATAAGAATCCACACATGACAATAGCATTTTAAAAGCATCCTCCCAAAGCAACTAGTATAGTAGAAGTATGGCTAAGTTGAATAATGGAACATAATATCATGCATGAGCCATATTTAAAGCGCTTGGCTGATCTAAGTATGGGCATCAAATAGAATGAATCATTACCAGAAATCAGCGAGCCACTTGCATTCCAAAACATGATACAGGAACGATGAATGAGATGAAATGATATATTAAATAACATATAAAAGAGAGTTACAGACTATGAAATACCAAAGACCAGAATCCTCTTTGACAGATAGAACTCCTCCTCACTGAGACCCTATGGGCTCTGAGCCTTCATACAAGAATTTTACAAAATGTATGCAAAAAGCCTTTCACTGCATAATTTTCTGATAAAAATCTGGAACCCTTACAATGCCTTTCTTCATGGTTTTTATAGGAGAAACCAAAACATAGTGAACGAGGTAGGTGATGAACATTTAATTTGCGTAATTAAAACAAAATGGCAGAAACATTTGAGCCCATACTGCTAAATGACTATGCTGTGCTGTTTGTACTCTGTGGCCTACTAACTGAAATAAATGCACTGGGTAAAGTCTTTCTAGGGACACGGTAAGGCAATAAAATCACACCTATATCCGTCCTTGCCTGGAAAGAAAACTCTGTTGAAATAAAGCCTTGAGGACATTGTTTTTTGTGTATAGATCTTCCTAATGATGTGCAGGATATTCAATTCGGTACTCTGCTTCAAAAGGCTAGGACAAGGCCCCCAAAATCTTCAGCTACCTGCCTTTAATTCTCTGCTGATCACTGATATTTTTTATCTGCCCCATTGATGTCTTCGTCTGTGAAGACGGCGCCTTGAATTTCCCTGCAGGGTTTGGCAACTTTGAACCCTGCCTCTTAAATTGGAGTCTTGTCAATTTGGCTTCCGAGGACTTTCTTCATAATTCTGCTCTAAAATTGGTCCTTTGATGTCTGTTCTATCACAGTAATTAAGACTGTGGGTCATAATAGTTCTCCGTCGCTGCATACCTGCAAAATCCGCAAACTCATTAAAGAAAACCATGCACGAGAAGGTGAACACAGTGGGGACAATGGCAAGGTTAATGGAAACAGTCGTGTAAACTGTGATATGGTGAAACAACGTAGGGTGGCGGAAAAATGCAGCGCGACGATGATGGGTGAGCTGATGAACGCTTGTACCACAAAAAATCTCGCGAAAAACCTTTGAATATGAGACCTTTGAATGCATATATTACGAGGGGTGGACGAATGTACGACATAAAACACGTGGAATGATGACATGGAGAAACGGAATCAATGGCGAAGTATGCAGATGATCTGGACCATTCGATCTCCAGGTGAGATCGACCGTTGAAAACACATCGGAGGGCAATGAGATGGTGGGCCAGGGGCGCGATGGGCTCGGATTAAGTCTCGTGCAGCTCTGGACCGCGGTGACTGTTGGATGAAGGCTCTTAGATCGAACGACTGTGATGAATATCGCTGCACGTCTTTGTCCGAACAATAATGCGCGATGGAGAGCGGTATTGGGGCCATACACAAGGACACGTGGTGAGCGCTGTATGGAATTTCTGGCCCAAGGGGAATTACCACCTACCGCCGAAAGGCGGTGCGATACATACAACCCGATTTTGAATAGTGTTTTGAGCGCAGGGACCACCAGGATAGGCGCATCGCGAACCGTAGATTTATGATTTGATTGGACGGGGAGAAGGTGGGCTACGGGTGCGGTAGGGATGAGCAAACGCCGTTCGATCTACACAGATAAACGGCTCAGGATGTGCCCGATATGTATTGGACAAGCGCCCGCCGGACTAGCGCTTGATCTAGCGTCCAAGTTACTTGGAGGAAAATACAGAGGGGATAGGGATGAAGGAGATACGCTTTAAAAATTTCAAATATGGATCTTTAGCCATTTATACTGTGTTTTGGAGGTGGGAAATGGTAACGATAGGCTTGAGGATGATTTTTCAAGGCTACAAGGGGGAATTTGAGAGCTCTGAGCCAGATTTCCTGTGAAATTTTATGGGAAAAGGATTATGATCAACATCGGCTCCACCTGGGGATGGCATGTTCATCCTTGGACATGTAGAGAACTCGCAGACCCTCTGATCATCATGTATGCAGACTCTACTCTCCAGCACCTCCATTTTTCACTTTACAATTCAAAATTACACCCACATTATTTGAACGAAAACAAAAAGGAATCTATCATACAACATAATACATCAGCCTATCTTTGCCTGAATCAGAACTGAAAGTAGGGTTTAAGGAATTGACCATTTATAGGGGCATCCAGCAGGTCGCCCTGTAAATTCTCCAACCTGAAAATATTATTGCCCCCTTGTTCCACAATTTTGAAAGGACCAAACCAGAGGGGGTCGAATTTGCCATGTTTACCCTTCTCAGCTCTCCGGATATCCCATCTGAGCACCAAATCACCAATCTGCAGCTTCCTGTCTTTTGCGTGCTGATAAAAAATGTGTTTCATTTTCTCTTGATATTCCCTTAACCTCTGATTCACCTGGCCCCATGTTTCTTCTAATTCCACCAGTTGGTTGATTCTTCTAATCATATCATCAGGTTCCTCCTGGCTTTCTTGCATGAATCGGGCCATTGGTAAAGCCAGCTGTACAGGAAAAACTGCTGCTCATCCATATACCAATTCATAGGGAGATTTCCCAGTTGCTCTTTTGTTAGTGATTCTATTAGCCCATAGAGAAAATTTCAATTGGGAATCCCAATTCTTCTGATTTTCATTGACAGTCTTCTTCAAGGCCCTCACCAGAGTTTTATTTGAAGAATTTTCCAAGCCATTTCATTGTGGATAGTAAGCTGTAGAGTGATTCAACATGATATTGTATTGCTGGCAGAAATTCATAAGTTTTGCAGACTTGAAGGCCTATGCATTATCAGTCACTATCTTAGTAGGACAACCAAACCTGGATATGATATTTTCTTCCATGAACCTTATGATCATGGTATCTGTAGCGTTCCTTGCAGGTATGGCTTCCACCCATTTGGTGAAATAATCTGTGGTTGTTAAAATCCACTTATGTTGTCCACTCGATGGAGGATGTATTTCACCTATAAAATCAATACCCCATTGTTTGAATGGTTCATCCACATACACTGGAATCAGGGGAAATGGCGCTGATTTCTGTCTCTCTGCAAATTTCTGAAATTTATCACATGCTCTTACCCTGGCAAAAACATCCCCAAAAAGCTTTGGCCAATAGAAGCCAGCTTTCAAAATTTAATGAGCTGTGGCCCTCCAGCTGTAGTGACCTCCACAAATCCCTTCATGAAATTCTGCAATGATGCTCTCTACTTCATTCTCTGTGAGACACAGGAGTAAGATACCTGAGGGATCTCGCCAGTATAACCGGCCATTGGCGACTATGTATTTCTCTGATTTCAATCTCAGTGCTCTGTATTTAGTTTTGTCACAGCTTGGAGGGCAACTGAGTGTGAGGAGATATTCCACTATCTCTTTGTACCATGGATTGGTGAGGTACTTTATATGTGTTTCTGGGGTAGCTACTCCAATTCCATGTCATTCTTCTTTCTCCTCATATTCCTCACCTGCTATAATGGACAGATTTATGCCCAGGGCTTGATAGTTTGATTCAAATAACATTTTGGAAAGCCCCCGTCCTTTGATCAACTTAGTAGGGAGGATGTCTAAGTCATACTCCTGTATTTTGGCAATGCACCTCCCCCTTTTTCCTTCACTATCCCCCTAAACAAGAATATCTTTTACGGCAGCTGCAGGTACAAATGCAGTGATGTGGGACTGTAAGATGTATACACGAAATGCTTTGAGGGATTTCACTAGGGCGTATGCTTGCTTTTCCAATATGTTGTATTTCAATTCTGCATCACGGAGCACCTGACTGAAAAAGGCAATAGGCTGCTCATAACCTTCCTCATTTTTCTGCAATAAAACTCCTGCTATTGTATGAGGTGATGCAAAAGAAAAAATCATGAAAGGTTTATCATAATCTGGTCCAGCTAGCACACGAGCTTCTGCAAAAGCATTTTTTATCTTGGTAAACGCCTCCCGTGATTCTTGTGACCACTTTACTTCATTATCCTTCTTTAGCATATCTGTTATATGCCTAAGTATCTCAGCATAGTTAGGGATAAACCTTCTCAAGAAATTAATGCGCCCTAGGAACACTTGTACTTCTTTCATATTCCTGGGAAAAGCAATACCGTTTATAACCTCTACCCTCTTAGGATCTATCTTCACCCCATCCTTAGTCACGATATGGCCTAAAAGATTTCCCTCTTCTAATGCAAATAAAGACTTTTGAGGATTCAGAGAGAGACCATACCTTCTGCATTTCTCAAAAGTTCTTCACAGATGTTCAATGTGCTCAGCATCATTCTTGGAAAATAAAGTGATATCATCGAGGTAGACCACCAAGAATTTATCTTTCTCTCCAACAAGAGCAATGTCCATGGCCCTCTGAAAAGTGGCCCCTACATTAATCAATCCAAAAGGCATCCTGGCATACATAAATGTACCCCAAGGTGTGGTGAAAGCAGTCTTCTTTTTATCTTCTGGAATTACAGCCACCTGATTATAACCAGAGAATCCATCCGTCATTGACATCCCGGAAGATCCAACCATCTTCTGTAGGATGTAATCCATTTTGGGAAGTGGATAATTATCCTTTAAGGATGCTCTGTTTAAATTTCTGAAATCCACACATAGCCTTATTTCTCCATTCTTCTTTCGTACAGGGACAAGGTTTTCCACCCATTCAGAGTACCTCAATGGCACAATTATTTTGGCTTTTAGCAACTTCTTGATTTCTTTCTCAATAGAAGGGAGCAGCAGGGGATTGATTTGTCTGAGATTTTGCTTATGGGGCTTTGCATTTGCCTTCAATGGAATTTTGTGCTGCATAATACTGATATCAAAAGTTTTCAAGTCCTGATAGGACCATGCAAACACATCTCTGTAAGACTGAAATAATTTCTAATATAGCTTTTTATATTCTTCAGGGATTTTCTTGGACAATTTAACAATTTTGGGTTCAGCCTCAGTACCCAAATTCAGGTCTTCCACCTGATTCTCTTCTACCACTTTGCTTGGCTACAGTGGGACATCATTCTTATCAAACAATCTTTCTAGAGGCACTAGCCCTCTAGGTATAACGTTTCCCTTTAACTGCAACACTTTATTACCTGCCATTTTCTCCTCCCAATTTCTTTTTGGGAGTATCTTCAGACTCAGCCTCTTCTGCATCATCAATCTCCATATTGGAGAATTCTCCCACTATTTCCAGGAATCTCTTCATCTTTTATTCATCCTCAAATACCTGCCAGTGTTTGATATTGTCTGGGATTGAAGGCCGATAACGCACCTCAACTTCATATCTTAAAAGAGGGTTCTGAGGTGGTCGAAGTGTGCTAGCAGCTACAACAAGGGAATCAACCATCCTATTCTGCTCTCGGGGCATGAACTGGATATTGAATGCCAAAAAGAAGTTTTCTACCATGTCCCAAACTTCATTCCTATAAGCTCTTAGCCTAGGATGCTTGGTCTGACACTGATTCCTGACTTGTCTGACTATTAGTTCTGAATCTCCCAGAACTTTTAAACTTTGTATTTTCATGTTCCTGGTTGTTTGCAATCCTAGCAGAAGTGCTTCATATTCAGCCACATTGTTGGTGGCTTAATATTCTAGTTTGAAGGACAATGGTACCCATCTTCCTGTAGGAGAAATTAATAATATTCCTACTCCATTACCTTCTTTAGAATTTGCTCCATCAAAATGTAGTGTCCATATTTCTTCTTCTATGGTCTCTGAGGGCTGCTCACTCTTGATATGGCAGAAGGATGGTTCATGAGCATAATCTTGATCTTCTTCCAGCATCAAGCATGAAAAATATCCTTCCTTACTGTAAACTGGTGAATTTAAAGAATTGTCAACCTTAGTCACCATCTTGAAAAATCTGGTCTCCCTATACAATCTCCTCTCCTGGACACCAAAAACTAGGGTAGTGGCATATGTTAAATCCATCTTGATTGACCCACCGATTTTTGTTCCCTAGGACCTTGACAGCAACATGCCAAAGCAAGCTAGAATGTCAGCCACCACTATGTCCATTACCACACTTTTTACTGGGATTTGGGCCAAATTGACTACCAAATCTTTGATCATCCACAAGCATTTAACTCTTTTGGAGTCAAATGAGTAGAGATCCTTGTAAGGACGGGTGATTTGTAAACCTAGTTGTTCCATGACTGACAGAGGCATAAGATTATGGGAAGCTCCAGAATCTAACATACATTTATGTAATAACAGGTCATGGATCACTAGAGACACATAGAAGGGAGGAGTAGAAGGATCTATCTCCTCAACATGAGGCCAAAAAACTACCAAGGGTCTTTCTTCTTGAAGGTTGAGACTATCTGGGATGTTTGGTGCTTCTGGAGGGAGCATGAAAGAGGTGACTTGAGATTGATATGCTGGCTGTTTCAACAGTTCAGTGAAGGGGACTGGGATTTTTACCTTTTCAAGTTCCTTTTGCAGACTGAAAGTAGGGGGGGACTTTTCTATCACAATCTATTTTGGCTCTTTATTTTCAATTGAGGGCTTGGCTTCATTTGACACAGATTTAGCATTAGGGGAAGTGAATACTTTTGAAGAAGAAGGAATTTGATCACTAGGCTGTAAAGGTCTGTTTAGAGGTTGCTTACCTTTGTCTGTAGCTTTCTGCATCACTGGTTCCTCCTGAGCAAGTAATTCTTTCTGGGGTAACTCTTCTTCCTGCTCTTGGGTGTGACTCCTCTTCCTAGAAGATCTGAGATCATATCTTCTATTAAAATGTGCTTGCATGAAATCATCAAATTGTTTACAATAATGATCAAATTCTGCTTCTTCAGCTTCTCTGATCTTTTCTTATTTTTGCAATAAACACCCAGTTTCATCATCCCCTTGTAAAGGGCATTCCTCTCCATCACTATTTGAAAAGGCAAGATTTGCATCCTCCAGTCTATAGGCAACATCTTCAGTGGAGTCATCTACTGGACCTTCCAGGTACAATGGGTGTGGCACTTGATCTTGTTTCTCCTTTGCTTCCCTTGGAAATATTTGCAAGGGTGGTTTCCTATACTGAGGATTGTAACCTCTGTTTGGAGCATTCTAGAAATTCCTGAAGGCTGAATTCTTGGCTTCCAATTCAAGCTTGACCATTTTCTTAATTAATTTGCTCATTTCTTCCATTTTGTCTGAGTCTCTGTCCTGACCAGAAGTAGACACCTCTTCTTTTCCCCTTCTTCTAGAATCTTGTTCCGATTTTCCTTTTAATTTACCAGTGGAGGAAAAGTTTGCTTCTAACTCTAGTGCATCTGCCTGAGCATCATCTAGAGTAGCAGGATTTATTTCTCTGAGAGAGAAACCAAATTATGAATCAAAGGCTGCTACAAAAACAACTTTAGCAGCAGTTTGATGGGATTTCATATCAGCAGGGAGACTCAGATACAATTTATTAAACCTCTTGATAAATTCTGACACTCCTTCATTGTGTCTTTTCTTAAGTGTATTGAACTCAATGAGACAATTTCCATGATCCTTTTTCTCTCCCCATTTATTGAGAAAAGTTTCTTCCATGTTATCCCAAATGGTAATAGAATGGCCAGCTAATGTCTTAAACCATTTTCGAGCTTCACCATCTAAAGATTGCACAAACAGTCTTAAGACCACATCTAAATTTTCAACATTAAAGTTCTCTGCAAATGAGCAGAAAGTCTCAAGATGTTTTTGAGCATCCATCTCATTTTCTCCATTGAATATGGGCAGGATTTTCAGATAATCTTGGGGCATATCATTCAACACTTGGGGTAAAGCCAGGGGAGCATATTTATTCATAAAAAAGGCCGGAACATTAGCCATTGGAGGAGGTGGAGGTAGTGAAATAGTTTGATGAGTAAGAGGAGGAAGAGGAGGAGGGAGTGGAGTATGAATAATAATAGGAATATATTCAACTGTAGCTTGAGGGGTTGAGGGGAACAAAGGTCTATTAACAGCAGATACTTCGGTTACTTCCTTGACCTCATCAACCTCAGGAGTAGGATGAAGACTGTTTTTATTTCTGATACCCTCTCAGGGTGGACTATCTAAATAATAATAATTAGTATCTCCCACAGTGGAGTTGGGATTTGGCACTTGAGTTTCTTGAGAAGAAGAGGTTGGAAAGTATTCTGTAGACACTTCAGGAATTTGGGAACGGGCTGGTCTCCTTTCCCTCCAATTTCTTCTATGTATAATCTGGTCAGGGTCAGACACTGAAGGTGTCTTTGGCTTAGACGTATCTGACCTCAGATGTGGCTTATGAGGAGCCAGGACTGCAAATAGATTTATCAAATAATAAATGTGGAGTCACCAAGGTGAGGGATCTACAACTCTCAACTCTCCATGCTCACCTACTTAGAGAGTGAATATGATTTGTCGAGGCCCAGGGATTCAAATTTTCTTAACTTCGCTCCCCGGCAACGGCACCAGAAATATGGTGTAGCTCCTAGAGACAGTCTAGAGTTGTGATAGACCAGTGCCTAGGACATCTTAGCATAGCAAGGAGCATATAATATAATGTAAGAAGTTGTTAGCTTCAGCTCACATGATATCTCCTGTAAACAGGGAAAATTAATCTAGAATGGGACCAAACTCTCAAAAACTGACACAGGAAAGGAGATACTGCAGAGGCAGGATGAAAAACTCTAACACAAAAGCCACAGACAATTCAGAGACAGTTTACTGCAAAGCAGGCCGATTCAGAAATACTCCACAGGCATAAATTATCAGAAGGTGTAGGTACTGAAAGAAATATTGAGAAGATACTAGTTAGCCTTGAACTGATACCCCGATATACAATACCACCATGCATGGGGTTACCAATCTAAGAATCCATACACGACAATAGCATTTTAAAAGCATCCTCCCAAAGCAACTAGTATAGTAGAAGTATGGTTAAGTTGAGTAATGGAACAGAATATCATGCATGAGCCATATTTAAAGCGCTTGGCTGATCTGAGTATGGGCATCAACTAGGATGAATCCTTACCAGAAATCAGCGAGCCACTCGCATTCCAAAACATGATACAGGAATGATGAATGAGATGAAATGATATATTAAATAACATATAAAAGAGAGTTACAGACTGTGAAATACCAAAGACCAGAATCCTCTTTGACAGATAGAACTCCTCCTCACTGAGACCCTATGGGCTCTGAGCCTTCATACAAGAATTTTACAAAATTTATGCAAAAAGCCTTTCACTGCATAATTTTCTGATAAAAATCTGGAACCCTTACAATGCCTTTCTTCATGGTTTTTATAAGAGAAACCAAAACATAGTGAACGAGGTAGGTGATGAACATTTAATTTGCGTAATTAAAACAAAATGGCAGAAACATTTGAGCCCATACTGCTGAATAACTATGTTGTGCTGTTTGTACTCTGTGGCATGCTAACTGAAATAAATGCACTGGGTAAAGTCTTTCCAAGGACATATTAAGGCAGTAAAATCACACCAATATCCATCCTTGCCTGGAAAGAAAACTCTGTTGAAATAAAGCCTTGAGGACATTGTTTTCTATGTATAGATCTTCCGAATGATGTGCAGGATATTCAATTCGGTACTCTACTTCAAAAGGCTAGGACAAGGCCTCCAAAATCTTCAGCTACCTGCCTTTAATTCTCTATTTTTCACTGATATTTTTATCTTCCCCATTGATGTCTCCGTCTGTGAATTCGGCACCTTGAATGTCCCTGCAGGGTTTGGAAACTTTGATCCCTGCCTCTTAAATTGGAGTCTTGTCAATTTGGCTTCCGGGGACTTTCTTCATAATTCTGCTCTGAAATTGGTCCTTTGATGTGTGTTCTATCACAGTAATTAACACTGTGGGTCATAATAGTTCTCCGTCGCTGCACACTTTCAAAATCCGCAAACTCATTAAATAAAACCATGCACGGGAAGGTGAACACAGTGGGGACAATGGCAAGGTTAATGGAAACAATCGTGTAAACTGTGATATGGTGAAACAACGTAGGGTGCTGGAAAAATGCAGCAAGAAGATGATGGGTGAGCTGATGAACGCTCGCACCACAAAAAATCTCGTGAAAAACCTTTGAATATGAGACCTTTGAATTCATATATTACGAGGGGTGGACGAATGTACGACAGAAAACACGTGGAATGATGATGTGGAGAAACGGAATCAATGGCGAAGTATGCAGATGATCTGGACGGTTCGATCTCCAGGTGAGATCGACGGTTGAAAACACATCGGAGGGCAATGAGATGGTGGGCCAGAGGCACGATGGTCTCGGATTAAGTCTCGTGCAACTCTGGAATGTGGTGACCGTCGGATGAAGGCTCTCAGATCGGACGGATGTGATGAATATTGCTGCGCGTCTTTGTCCGAACAATAATGTGTGATGGAGAGCGGTATTGGGGCTGTACACAAGAACACGTGGTGAGCGCTGTATGGAATTGCTGGCCCAAGTGGAATTACCACCTACCGCCGAAAGGCGGTGCGATACATACCACCCGGTTTTGAACAGTGTTTTGAGCGCAGGGACCACTAGGACAGGCGCATCACGAACCATAGATTTATGATTTGATCGAACGGCGAGAAGGTGGGCTACGGGCACAGCAGGGATGACCAAACACTGTTTGATCTTCACAGATCAACGGCTCAGGATGTGCCTGATATGTATTGGATAAGCGTCCACCGGACTAGCGCTTGATCTAGCGTCCGGGTTACATGGAGGAAAAGACAGAGGGGCTAGGGCTGAAGGAGCTACACTTTAAACATTTCAAATATGGATCTTCAGCCATTTATACTATGTTTTGGAGGTGGGAAATGGTAACAATAAGCTTGAGGATGATTTTTCAACGCTGCAAGGGGGAATTTGAGAGCTCTGAGCCAGATTTCCTGTGAAATTTTATGGGAAATGGATTATGATTAACATGTTACATATTTATATAAAATGCACTGATAGAAAAAGCACAGTTACACGTATGTAGTAGTTACACCACAGCAGAGGACAGAAGAGCAAACATAGATGAAAAGAGATAAAACACAGTCACAGAAAAGACAGACACAGTCAAAGAAAAGACAAATGCGCAGCAAGCCAAAAGACTAAATGAGTTGAGCTGGAGTTCTCATTGTAATTTGAATATAAATGTTTTAATTGATTTTTATTGTTTGTGATGCATTGGCAAGTCTCCTAAGGAAAACAAATCTCCCACTGTAATAGTGAAATTAATGCATGTTGGTATATTTTCTGAATGAGCGAGTGAAAGAAATGAAAAGGCAGAAAGCGAAGAGGCATGGCTGTCCATTCCAAATTCATTAAGGAATGCTAACAGTCACAAGAAAATCCTTATAAATAATATCATCTTGATATGCAAAGAGAGGTTAGAGAGAGAAAATATAGAGAAGGCAGAGTATATAAGTGTAAGGCAGAGAAGATTAAGAAAATAAGAGCAGAAAGAGAAGCTACAAAACAGAGCTAATATCTGAGGTAAATCAGCAAACATTCAGTTTAATAAATTGAGGAAGTTGGAGCTTCCATATCAAGTTGCAGCTTGATAGCTATCAGTTGTAGCTGACTGAGGTTGGAGCCTCCTGTAGGTTGGTGCCTGGAAAAAATTGAAGGGAGTTGGTGCTTCCATGCAAGTTGTAGCTTGCAGAATTGAGGTAGGAGCCTCCTGTAGGTTGGTGCCTGCAGAAAAACAGTGGTGAGAGGGAGTTGGAGCTTGCCTTTGCATCACAACAATAATAAGATGTGGTTTTCTCCCTTTATGGGTTTCCACTTATATCTGGTGTCTCCGTGCATGATGTTTATGTGTTGATATGATTTATATCATCTTCTTAATACCTGCTGCTCTCATATTAAGTCTGCTATTATATTATATTAATACTTGCTGCTCACATTCTAAGGTTACTCACATATTAAGTTGGACATGAAATGAAGGTGTAAATAAGGTGTAATAAAAGTTTAAAAGATTATGAATGTGTTAAACTGATTCACCCCCTCCTATCAGTTTAACTAAGAGTTCAACATATAGTGTATGGATCTGTTATAGATCTAACTTTTCATGCACTTATCTACTCTAGATCTAAAGTGTAATCTATAGTTTTTGCAGACCAATAAAATAACGTTGTAAGGATTTTTCCAATCTTAATACATGGTTGCAGCACTTCATTTTGAGGATTTTCTTTCATTGGGGACTTGTATTTCCTGTTATGCATCTTATGGGCCATATTTTACATATATTTTTTTGCTGTAAATACAATTGAAGGGTCTCCATATTGACCTCATGCTTTGTCTCTGATGATTTGCGTTATTTGTTTTTCTATTCTGCATTGTATTTCTGCATTCCTCATTTGGGAATATTACAGTGGTATTAGAGCATCATCTTGGCACAACCTGTGCTTTCTAATAAGCCAATATGTCTTTTGAAGAGGAAGGGCCTCTTACTGATAGAGAGAAGAGGTATCTAAAGATAAGACAGAAGAATTTTTATTACACAAATGATAATGAAGACAAGGGTAAAGCCCCTTTATCTAGAGGTGAATACGAAGAAAAGTATTTTCCTAAGATCCTTCTTAGAGCCATGCAAGATCTTGGTAGAGAAATCAAAGAGATGAGAATGGATAGAATCAAGGAATACCCTAAAGGATTTCATCTCGGAGAAG
Source organism: Pinus albicaulis (assembly GCA_034641835.2). Lineage (NCBI taxonomy): Eukaryota > Viridiplantae > Streptophyta > Pinopsida > Pinales > Pinaceae > Pinus > Pinus albicaulis. The sequence goes on from CM076584.1 coordinate 1,015,383,231, forward strand.
GCTCTGGCATGTCTCATCACTGGAATGATCAACCAGTGCATCAGCCACAAGTTTGTCAACGCTCTACCATGCCTACATTTTTTGCTGTGGGAAATGAAAGGTTTCAAGAGCATGAATCCCTTGAAGACTATTTTGAATAATATGAGTCTCAAAATCAAATATTCAAAGATCACTTGAGTTTTCAAGAGTTTTGTTACATCAAGGACAATAGAATACCAAGGCATCATCATAGAGGTGGTGTATTCATTCAGAATCATGATCGACACCACGCTATGGGCAGATTCTTTTTACCCAATTTCGATGGGTCATCCAAGTGTTCTGCAAAATCTTGGGTAGAAAAACTTGACATCTACTTCAGTTGAACAAGGTTCTAGAGATGGAGGCTATCAAGATTGCAGCGCTGCACCTTGAAGGTGAAGCACATGACTGGTGGTCCCATGGCTTGTCTACATTGGGTTATGCCAATGTGACTGCTTATTTAGAGTTCACTAGAAGGTTGGTGGAAAGATTTGATAGAAGAGATCCAGAGGCACCATTCATGAGCCTAGAAAAGTTGAAAAAATCAAGTAATACAGAAACTTACATCTCTGAATTTTTAAGACTTTCTGTTATGGTTCCTGATTTGTCTGTAGCAAGAAGGGTGTACATTTTCATTGATGGCTTAGATGAACCTCTTCATGGGTTTGTTAAATCTACCAATCCCACTACCCTACATGATGCTATTGAAAGGGCTAGATACCTTCAAGATGCCTTTCCAAAATCAAGGGAAAATTTTCAGGATAAGCCCTATTTTCCTTCAAAGGGAAAGGAAGAAAAAGATGCTTCTTCAAAGGAGAGCTCATACTAGAAACCTCTTGATGATGATGTCCAGAAAGATCTAAGAAGAAGGAAGCTTTGCTTTACTTGATAAGAATCATGGGCACCTGGACATAGATGTGCTACTGGAAAAGAACATTACATAGAGGTCTTCTCAGATGATGAGGAGGAATAAGAAGATGAACCAAGAAGAGGTCATAGCGCTGACACTATAGGAGGAGAGCCAACACCATCATGAGATGGGAATAGAGAATTTTCTCCTATTGGAGAGGCTTTTGCATCTTTGAGAGGAGTACTTAAGTACTTGACCTTAAGAGTTCAAGGTTCCATCTTGAATCAGAGGGTTTTTGTTTTGATTGAGAGTGGGGCTACCCATAATTTCATTGATGCCCAACTAGTACAAAGGAGGGCAATACCCATTGATGCTTTTGAGGGATTCTCTATTTTGGTCCCAGGAGATAGAACAATGCTATGCATGCATTATGTCCCATCACTTTCAGTCACCATGGGGACATATACATTGACTGATCACTTCTTTGTGGTTGACATACCTGACACCAATGTGATATTGGGTGTTCAATGGTTGATTACATTGGGAAAAGTCACCACTGATTGGGAGCTTTGCAAATGGAGTGGGTGGACAAGAAGAGTGGTGAAAATCAAATGATCAAAGGCATGCATACATATCCCTCACATGAAAATTCCACACAGAAAATAGATATGGATTTGTGCAGTGGAAGCAAGGACCTTACAGTCCCATCTATCATGCTCATGAGATTGCTGCATGGGACACTATTATCTAGTGGCAAACCACCTGGGAGGCCACCTGATTCAGATTTTGTAGGAGATGCTTCACAACATGATGCTCCAAGCATGTATCCAAGAGGGATGGGAGCATTGGAAGACAATGATACATCATCAGGAGTCTTGGGTAGGCTCAAGGAGGAGGGGTATCTTCTCCCAATATCATCATCACCCACTCCCATTTCAGATTCTGCGCTATGGGAGGAGATGCATGGAAGGAATAACCTTCCAACTTATACCTTTGGCATGGGATATGTCAAGGAGGAGAGCAACCATATGACATAAATTTCTATTTATAGATCATCAACGCTGTCACTATGGGAGGTTGATCCATATTGGAAATCCCAGCCGTTGGTGGATTATTCCAAGGATATTCACACTTGCATGATACTTGATGACCAATTGCATGAATAGAGCTATATAATCCATGAACGAGTCATATATTATCATGGTAGGATCTTCTTGTCTAGATCTTCCAAGCTCAATGAGAAGTTGCTGCAAAGAGCCTATGAAGATTTCTATTTCAGCCACACATATTCCATGAGATTCTACAACATCATCATGAGAAGATACACTTGGAAGGGCTTTGAAGGAGAAATATATCATCATTTTCAAATATGAATGTACCATGTGGAGATGGGGTAGCAAAATAACTCTATGAAAGAGTTAATTCATCCATCTCTTTCTCTTTTTGAGGAAGGGGATAGATCTATGCACCGCTCCATTTGTTTAAGGAGGAATTTTGGTGAAGAACATGTGCATGTAAATAATGTTTCATTTGATTATTGTTTTCATTATTTCACCATGTATATGTAGGCCATGACTCTGAGGAGGAGTATTGTACCTTATAAACTTCATGGCCAACTTTGGGCCACAAATTTTTTTGAACATGACCACTCCCTTGGCGGACAAAGTGAGATTTGTTTCATGATGGGTGCATTCCTAAAGCACCAAATATATCTCATACTTTCAGCCATATTGAGATTACATGGGAAGAAAGTAAGTGGTGAGGAAACCAGTTACCACATCATGATATGATGCAGTCAGGAGATGCACTGCACTGGTTCCACATGTGGGACTATGACCCACCTCCATATGCACAAATTTCTGTTTGTATGTATATAATTTTGATCCCATACATGGATGATGTACTTGTAATTTTTATGGGGATGTATGGAGGGAGGATGGGATGTATGTATGTGCCCTATGGGATGGATATTCTCCATGTATCTTATGCTACATGTTTCAGGGATAACATTGGGATAACCATGTTTTTTTCATTTGAGTTATTGTCTCCTTATGGGATGGATTATCTACATCTCATGAGAACTTTGGAGGAGAAATTTCTGGAGGGATGGATTGGTGAACACTTAGCTTATGGAGGAAGCTTATCACATGTTAGTGTCACCAATGGAGAAGGAGAAGAGTTTCAGCACTCACCTTATCAGTTGCTTGACGACAAGAAACATTTGGGAGGGGAGGACTGTAATATTCCCAATTAGTCATGAACTATTTGGAATATTCATATTTTTTTTACTTCTTTGTTTAAAGAATAAAAGTGTAAAGGAGGTCCATAATACTCCTAAATAATGAATAAATCAATGGAAAATGTAAAAAGGCTAAATATTGGCTGCTAAATCAAGCACCCTTAGGTGTGAAAGGGGCTGTAAATTTTGACTGGGTCAACCTTGACCAAATCTACAACGTTGTCTTGGAGGAGGGACCATCAATGAGGCACAATGCATTTTTAGATGGAGATGCCTTGTGTGAAAGAAGTGATCTCATTGGAAGTGGTTTAGGGTTTGAAAGCTCTTAACTTATAAAAGGAAGAGGATGGAAGCATTAGAAGGTTGTTGATGATTATTATATTTTTGAATATATTGTCTTTTTAGACATATATATTTCTCTTGTTGTTTAGCTGAGAATGGATGATGTTTAGCATTGGGTGTTCCTGGTCGGGAATCCCACCTCTTCCCATTGAGTAGCTCTTGGGAGAGTTTGAATTGTATTTTCCACTATCTAGATGAAGGCCAAGCTTCTTCTTTCAAGTACAACACAGATCCTATTGAGGGTTTGGTTGTCTTTGCAAGTTGCAGAAATTGGAGGCTAGATATTTTCAGATCTGGGCCATTTCAGTGCTCCTTTTTAGTGGAGGCTTCTAATCCACTGGGAGGAGAGTATTGGATGAATTGAGCTTCATTTTTCTGATCTTGGCATGTGGCCAACCACATTTTGATCCCTTTAGTGCATTTTTACTTCCAGATCTGCATTATTTCTGTAGGTGCAGTTGCAGGGTGTTTTGGCATACCATTTGGAGAGTTGGTTTTCAGGTGTTGGGGATCTGCCCTTCACTTTGGAGATCTCTTGGAAGGGATCATTTTCTTGTTCATATCAGATCATATCCACTTTCCATATCTGAACATTTCAGTAGATCTACAGAATTAAATCTCAGATCTACAAGTTGTACATGGTGTAATGCTAAAAACCCCAAGGGGATTCTAAAGAGGAGCCTATATAGTGTATGGATCTGTTATAGATCTGAATTTTCATGCACTTATCTGCTCTAGATCTAACGTGTAATCTACAGTTGTTGCAGACCAATACAATAACGTTGTAAGGCTTTTTCGAGTCTTAATACATGGTTGCAACACCTCATTTTGAGGATTTTCTTTCATGGGGACTTGTATTTCATGTTATGCATCCTATGGGCCATATTTTACACCTATTTTTCTTTTGTAAATACAAATGAAGGGTCTCCATATTGGCCTTATACTTTGTCTATGATGATTTTTGTTATTTTTCTACTATTCTGCATTATATTGCTACATTCCCCATTTGGGAATATTACAGATCGGCCCACACATGTGAAAATCAAAATATCCTAACCAACTCACAGAGCGTGCATCAAGCAATCACTCCCCTAATCAAAAAGTCAAAACAGAATTGTGTGAAATTTAGATTTCACCAGCAAAACATCATAATCAAACAGTAGAAGAAAAAAACATAGCTGGGCATGTAGGCCAAATCCTGGAATCTTCAAAATGGGGCGATGAGGAGTGGCTGTAAACAAGTGAGTAGTTTGGCTTCTTTTACCTGATTCCACTTGCTATGGAAAGCCTCCACTCCCTCGTTCTCATGATTCACATTAATGGTTATGAAACGACCAGTTGTGTTGTGCATGCCTGGCTCTTTAGCAGAGATTTCTTGGACAAACTGAATAAACCATAGTTGTGTTTGTTCTGCCAAAAATCATTATGTGCTTAACTTTCAAAACCAGAGACCGAATTTCGGAGGGGGTCTATTCGGTTTGTGGTATTGGATGGGGGGGTGCGAAATCAATGTAGGTCGACACGTAGCACAGGAGGTAGTTTTCAAAACCGGACATTTCGGACCCCCCCAACCCCCCCCCCCCCCCTCAGCATTAACCTTTGGAAGGTGAAGGGGGGCTGAAATAGATCATGATCTGTCAGATGCATAATAGGGAGCAGAGATGAGGGAAGATGGCGGAAGTAATGGTGGAGTTAGTAGGAGAAATGGTGAAGCTTAAAGTGGGGCCCGTGGTTATACTAACACATAGCGGAATGGTTGACACTACAAAGAGTGAGACAAAGGTAATGGATGAGATTCGATGACATAGAAGATGTGGGATTTCACATAGATCATAGTCAGAGGTTTTTGTTATGAGAAGTAGGGAGGTAAGTGTTAAAACTTATGAAGTGTGAAGTGCAATGAGAGGAGGTGACGTGGAAAGGAGGTGGGCCCACTCGCAGATCACAAATTGGCATTTTTTTTATGAGCAGTGGGGAGGTAAGTGTTAAAATTTGTGAAGTGTGATGTGCGATGGAGGAAAGGTGACGTGGCTGGATAGAGGTGAGGGCTACCCGCAGATCGCAAATCGAGAGTTTTGTTATAAGAAACAGAAGGCACATGTTATGATCTATTATGCACGATGTGTTGGGAGCGGAGAGGAGATGTGTCATGGCGAAGAGGGTGTGTCCCATTTACATCTTAATCAGAGAAATGACACAGGTGAAGTTAACAAAAGTGTAAGTGAAATGAATTTGGTGATGCAAAAAGGTAAGTGGTAAGTTCTCTTTCCTCCTTTGACTACGGGGCGACCACCAGACCTGTGCTTGAACTGCTTGGCCTTTAATTCAGCCATTCCTTCTCTTCATTTTCTTAGCTCTCCATGTTGCCTTATCATTCATAAGAACCACAAGCCAACAAAAGGTATGGCATGACAAGAACATTAATGAGAAGGCCTTCCAAGAAGGAGATTGGGCGTTATTGTATGATTCAAGGTTTAAATAATTTAAGGGAAAATTGATGACAAGATGGTTGGGACCTTTCATAATGGAAAAATGTTTTGATAATGGCACAGTTCAAATCAGAACCATAGATTAGGAAGGAATCCCCTTGCTTGTTAATGATCACAGACTTAAAATTTACAAGAATCCTTTGTCAAAGACAGAGTTCATAAATTCAATAAGCAGAGAGGTGTATGTGATGGGAAACTATATAGTTTCCACACCTCCTAAAAAAAAGGGAGAAATAAAAGAAGAAGAAAAATGAATAAAGATCCATGGGTGAAAGCCTCTCTGAGGCACCCAAGGCAAGCTTGTGGGTTGAAATCCTCGATAGAGGCAGCTCAATTGCTGTCGAAAAGTAAAAAATAAAAAAAGAAGAAAAAGAGAATAAAGATCCATGGTTGAAAACCTCTCTGAGGAGCCCAAGGAAATTTTGTGGGTTGAAAACCTCCATGGAGGCAGCCCACTTTCTTGCAAAAAAAAAAAGAACTTTATGTTTTTTGTGTTTGCTATTTCATAGGTTATTAAAGGATTTTGGAAAAATAGGGAAGCATTCATCTTCTTTTCCATTCTTCTATTTTACCATCCATCACATCATTCACTCCATTCATTTTCATAACTTCCTCCATCACCTCCATATGCCACATTCCTCCATTCTTGAGCACAATGTAGCAAGGAAAAAAATGCAGGCTGCTACAGACACCAGGGAATTCGTACAACGCAAAAATATATTCATGAACAACAAGAAAAAAAAGAGAGAGGAGCTGATAAAACAAACCCCACGAAAGGCAGGAGAGCCACCCATGGCATCTGGAGAACCCCCAAACAACATCTACAATGGGAAGAAACAACAAGAAATATTAGTAGCTCACTCAGAGAGTTTCTCATTCAGCAAGCTGCTCACTTGGAAAATTTAAAATAAAGAATAACGCAGCATATAAGAGGCTTGTCTCCAAATTACAACTATTTCAAACGCCTTGAAAACAAAATGTAAACTTAGGTATAGCTTCTCACCCCTCGCTATGCATCCATAATAGTGAGAAATAATTAAATTTGCAGACTTAGAGTTTAAGGGGCAGAAAGGTGTCCAACTAGCTTGGCCACCGTCGTGAAGTATGACTAGGGAGAACTGCAAAGTCACACCATCTGGGCATGCAAAAGAACACAATTAAATCAAGTGGAGTAGAGGAGAACGAGGGGAGAAGACACACAGTATCAACCAATTAACAAGAAGAGGGTCCAACTGTCTACAATAGAAACTGGAGTTAAGCCGAGTTACATAAGCACTCCAAAATTAGTTGCAAAATCTAATAAAAAGACATCCCATCTCATCCAAACCAGTGAATTGAGAATTTTTGAGGGAAAGATACCAAAGGGAGTCTACAGCACAACAGTACCGAAAATGGGCTGTGTATTTGAACATCGTGCAGTAGTAGCAATAGAACAACATCATATACTGTCGAGCTAGCTTCCGAAGTATACCACATATCATACACAGTAGCAAGGGACCAAGGGAAGATTTTCTCCTAGCTATAGAGAAGAAAGAGAAGGAGAAGAAGAGCCAGAAGAAGAGCCAGAAGAAGAACCAGAAGAAGAACAAGAAAAAGAAGAGGAAGAGACAGAGGGCCAAGGAGAAACGAAATAAATGGAAATAGAGACAGAATTCATAAAGGTAGTAAGAAGTGAGCAAGAAGTAGAATTACAACACAACACCATATCCCCTCAAGACAAAGAGGTAGTTGCCACCTTAGCTCCTTCCAGTGCAAAGAGAAAAAGGCATACCTCTATGTATTTCAGAGCTAACTAGAGTAAGAGGATAAGTCAGAGGGAGACATAAACTCCTCCCACAAGCCCGAATATCATTGAAGAATCATCAAGGGAGGAGGAAAGAATTGAAGAAACAGTTCTAAAGGAGCAACTGTAGAAGGCACAAGCATAGAATGTAGCACACAAGGAGAAATTGCAACAAAAAGGGCAGCAAGTAGCCAACATGGCAGACTTATGCATAGAAGCCCTTTAGTACAGATTCCCTTCTGAATCATATGTTGTGTAACTCAAGGAGCAATGGTTCCTATTCCAAATCAAAACTCTAGCCTCCCATGGATCCCTACCTTTCCAAGATTGTAGGCAATTCATGGATTTCTAAAAGCAATCTAACATGGATGATCAGGCAAAGATGGCATATTTTTATGTGCATAACCTTGTGCTGACAAATTTGGATACTTCTTGGGACCCTAATCCTACAATGGGGGATATGCAGTTGATGGCTTTAGTATTGTTATCACTCAAAAAATTCAAACATCATTTTGACAAGGTTACATAGGTTCATGGGTCAAAATGGGGTTGTAGGAGTCATTTTTAAATGTGATCAAGGGAAATATTAAATTTTTATGGTTTGAGTTTACCCTAAGGTCCAAATCCACTCATGTTCAAACTCCTTCATGTCACATCATTCATCATTTTCTGATTCATTTCATTTTCGAAAGTTTTTTTACTGAAACTTCCTAATTAGCTAAGAAACCACTGTTTCGTAGCACATTTCACTATAAAAAGTAACTTTTCACTACGAAACTACTGATAGTTTCGTAGAGAAAACAATCAAATTAACACTAGAGGCACTATGAAAGTGCAGTTTTCTGTCTATCTTGTCAATCAAGCTGTTAGGTGTTAGAAAACGTTGGGAAAGGGTAAGTTAGATGTTTTTTGGTTCATGGAGTGATGAAATCAAGGTACATACCCACGTTTGCAGTCATCATGGTTAGTTTAGGTAATGAATAAGTCATCATTAAGTCATGAGAAGACATTTAAACTTCAAATCCTTTCCTAATTTAGTCATTCTCATTTCTCATTCCTCCTTGCGTAATATCTGAGCTCTGGAGAGTTATTTTACTAAGACAGACTTGTGGCTGGTTTCTTCAAAGGTTTACTTTGAACATGATCAAGAGAGCCTGCAAATTCATCAAGCGAGGCTTAACATCATCAAGCGAGGCTGAGCAATTATTTGAGAAGCTATGGCAGAGAAAAGAAAAATACACAAGGGTGAACAGTGTTTGAGATATGAACCTGAAGACATAAAATAAATCACTGAAGATCCATTAGTAATGAAAGCCTTCAGAAATGAAGGTTTCCTACAATTTTGTGAGAAATTGCAGGGTTGTCATACACAGGTATCCAAGGAGTTTGCTTTGCATTTCAATAAAACAAACCACTAAAGTGGGAATGCTAAAATTTTCCATCACACCAGAGGTTATTACTACTGCTACATAAATTCCAAGAGGTCAAAAAACCTGGTTCAAAGGTTTCAAGTTTAACATGGAGTAGTGTAAGGAGTTCATGAAACCTAAGCACACTAAGATGGATCTCAACAATGTTGTTCCAAGAAGCTGCATTAAAGACAACTATTCAAAATTATTGCTCATCATCCAAAAGTACTTTACTTGTGAAGGTAGATATCACAAAGTCTATTCATATCATTTCAAATTACTTCTACACTTCACTGGTAAGATTTCCCTTGACTTACCTTTCTATTTGCATAGAAGTCTATCAAAGATAGCTGATAAGGTCCAAGAAAAGTCTGAGGGGAGTGATACATCATTATTTCATCACGACTTAATGAAATTATTGGTTTTACATGAACTTCAAAGGTTAGGCATAGATTGGTCTTCATTCTTGTTTTTCAGTGGTTTTGAGTTGGATACTCTAACTCCTTCAAAAATTCCTAAAAATAAGAAAATTCCATCACCGCTAGCAGCAGAACAGAGCCAACCATTGGTTGCAAAACCAAATAAACCTGCAAGAGAAAAACCAAGTAAGAAAAATATGAAGGAACCATAGAAAATGCAGATTCTTGACACACCAAATGTCCCACCAGCAAAATAGAAATCAAAGGTGGTCAAGCCTGCAAAACAGAAACAAACTGTTAGCAAACAAGGGACCAAAAGAATGACTAGAAGCCAAATAGTCTTTTTGGAAGAGAAGACAATGGCTGTAGAAGATAGAGCAGAAGCTAAGGGGAATATATAGGATATTTTACATGCCATTGACATAGAGGAAACACCTATTGTCCAAGCTGAATTTATAGAGGAAGGTGGGCAGAAGTTAAAGAAGGCCAAATATGCAAAGAAATTAGAGTTTGAGGGGGAAGATGCAGGTTTCATTTTCCAAGCAGGAAAGCCTATGACAAGGCATGCTAGGAAATTGATAGAGAGCAGCAAAGAAGTTCAAATACCTACTAAGACAGCTCAACCACCTCAAGAGATTATTGACCTCTCGTAACCCACAGCAAAGGATACACTCAACAAATTAAAAAAGGGAAAAGAGAAGGTGACAGAAAAAATAGAGTTGCAGCTCCTTAAAGAGAAATTGAAATTGAAAAATCAGGAAATTTTTGTGATGAAAATGGAAGCTAGGAAACACAATGTTGAGAAAATTCAATTTGAAAAGATGAAGGCAATTTTGGAAGAACAGGTGGACACTATTTCTAAAACCTTAGACAATATATAACAGCTTGTCAAGTGGACAATTTCAGCAAGGTTAGAAGCCAAGCATGTCAGAAAGGTGAACACTCATTTGAAAGCCACCAACAGAAGAATTAAAGACCAGTTTAAGGACCTTGAAGAGAAACTTGAACTGATTCATGAAGAATTAGAGAAAAAAGGGCTTAAAATGACAGTAATTGAAGAACCAATAGCCCAACCAATTGTAAATAAGGAAGAAATGCCTCAAGAAGCATAAAAGTGAGTTGGTTTATGGTTAATGGAGGATGGGGACATGTTAGTTACAAGTTTTTGGCACTTACAGGTTTCATTTTCCAAAATTATGCAAAAAACTGCATTTTTCAGCACTTTTTAGAAGTTTTGTAGTGCCTTTAGGCTCGAAGGGCAGCAAAGCGCTACGAAACTACTGTAGCTTCTTTTTTGAATTTTTAACCAGTTTTGGAGGTTATTAAGAGATGAAATTGGTAATAGGGATGTATTTGATGATGATGAACCTTATTTAAAAGGAAAGAGTTAAAAATTTTGAGAACAAAGGCTTGTTTTGCAGCGCTACGAAAGTGCGCTATGAAACTGCCTTACTTTCATAGCGCACTATCTTTCAACCTTTTTAGCAGGTTTTGGAGCAGTTTTTGGACATCTGGAGGTTATGGAAGAGTTAAAGACAATGTAAAGCAATTCTTCAACACTCAAGGACCGCGAATTGAAGATTAAATGACAACCAAAATATTCGAACAAGAAGAATACCATTTGCCTAAAAAACAGGGTTTTGTTTCCTAGTTTTGAGGAGGTCAGTTAAGTGGTCATAAACTGATGAATCCCATCATCTAAATTTGACCATGTGACAACATACTTTTCAAAGATGTAATTTCTATTAGTAGATAAGGTTGTTAAAGATAATAATGAATAGTTTGAGTCCTAGTTGAAATAGGACTGTCAAGTAGGATATGTGTTTGTTTGTCCTTAAAGATGATGTTTTATGGTTATTCAAGGTGTGAGTAGGAAAAAATTTAATGTATCTAGCCTAGAGGCAGGTCGTCTCATGATGTAACAAATCTATTAACGGCCATTGAGTCGAATTTGTCAAGGGTTTGAGATTTTTGGCAAAATTGCAGCTTATTGTAAATTGACTATTTCAGCAATACAAAGATCTGTTACTTGACCAAGTAGAGATTCTGAAGGAGTTTTTAGTGCTTTCCTATTCCATTTGTACTTCTTATGTATCTCACTTGTAGTGGTTTTCATTTATATTACTCAGAATTCATCTATGAGATGCTCTGACTTCCTTTATAAGTGAATTGACTATGTATTTTCATGTTTCATGTGTGCGTGTCCTATTACTAAAAAATCTGACCTGCCTCAACTTCCATGTTAAGTAAACTCACTGAATCACTGAAATTTTTGAATCCATAAGCCCAATTTCTACATGTTGATGTTATTTTCAACCTACATTCATCATAACCAGTTTAATTCCTAAATAGAGTTAGCATCTATATCTTTAATCCATATCATTAACCCTTGAGAGAGCCCTCTCAGATTGAGGAGGCTAAGCCTTAATCAAAATATTGGTTTGAAACAGTTGCATGAGATTTCCTGATTAGTAGCCTATCAGGAGAAATTTTGTGATAAAAGTATCTTGGATGATGAATGAGGACACTAGAGAAAAAGAGATATGGAGGGTCATTAGAAGAAGAAATAGAGAACCCTTACTTATCATACCAGAATAGTTCAGCCCAAGAGGAGTCATCCTTAACCGTCAAGAGATTGAAAGCGGACCTGCACTAGTTGAAAGCTACCTTTAGACTCAAACACAAGTAATAGGCCACTTTGATGATGTTTCCAGGAAGATAGAAGATGAGTGCATTATGGCCAACCAGAGGAGATGGAACAACTTCCCTCACAACCTTAAGGACAGGGAGTACCATACTCATGAAATACTGAGGGGTACATTGGAAAGGGAACCATTATACAAGAGGGCCATGTAGGCAAAAAATATCCAATGGTTGGGACTAAAGCTCAGCCCACCTTTGCTGCTGGGGCTGAATGATGAAAAGGACACAGAGGCATAAGATAGAGAATGGGAGAATTCAAAAAAGAATAATGGTTTTTGCACCCTTGGGGAAACTCCCACACTTCTTCCTCGGGAAATCAGGGGGGCTATAGAAGCCTTGAAGGAAATGCAAGAGGAGGATTCATTGCTTAGAGGATGAACAACTATTTAGTAGGGGGGTGATGATGAGCTCCATCATTAGACATATTTGGAGGGGTTAATGGTCACAATTTTTCCTTCTTAGATCTATTTTTCTTGCATTTTTATTATTATTTGGTTTTATGATGCTAGTATAGGTGGTGATTAAGGCTAACATACTCTGAGTGCATAATATGAGGTTGAGTGCTAAATATCATGAATTATTAAGCATTTTTCTAAGGATTTTATCATAAAGACTTGGAGGAGACAACAATTCGAGTCCAGAGGTATCCAAGAAACTCAATCTTTGTTTACTTGGAGTCAAGTGGAATCAATCACCCCAAATATTCTCTCCAAAAATTCGAGTTCCAGAGGCAGCCAAGCAACTCAAAGAGGAGTGCACTCAATATTTGTTTACTTAGAGTCAAGTGGACTCAATCACCCCAAAGATTCTCTCTAGCAATTCGAGTTTCAGAGGCAGCCAAGCAACTTGATCTTTTACTTAGAATCAAGTGGACTAAATCAGTATTTTCTAGGGAGCCGTTGGTAGCTTCCCATTATAATAAATAGAACAAAGCTAGAGCTAGGAAGGGTCAGAACTTTGTTGCAAGCTATTGACATTTTTATTATTTTACTCAGTGATCAAACTTTCAAAAATGCATGAGGTTATTCTTTTATGAAATGATCAGAATGATTTCCTTTTACTGATTTAAGTTTCATAGAGCTAGGCTTGTGGGTTAGGGCCCAATCCACGCACCTCGGCCTCTCTACTTTTTTTCTATGTTTATTGTTTTACAGGTTATTAAAGGTTTTTGGAAACACAGGGAAGCATTCATCTTATTTTCCCTTCTTTTATTTTACCATCCATCACATAATTCACTCCATTCATTTTCATAACTTCCTCCATCACCTCCATACACCACATTCCTCCATTCCTAAGCACAATTTAGCAAGGAAAACAAAACATAGGTTGCTACAGACATCAGGGAATTCCTACAACGTAAAAATTTGTTCATGAACAATAAGAAAAAAACAAGGAGAGGATCTGTTAAAACAGACCCCATGAAAGACAAGAGTGCCACCCATGGCATCTGGAGCACCCCCACACAACATCTACAATAAGAAACAAAAATAAATATCAGAAGTTCACTCAGATAGTTTCTCATTCAACAAGTTTCTCACTCGGAAAACAGGAAAATAAGGAATAACGCATTATATAAGAGGCTTGTCTCCAAAGTATAGATCTTTCAAACACCTTGACAACAACAGGTAAACTCAGGGATATATTCTCACCCCTCGCTATGCATCCATAATAGATAGAAATAATTAAATTTTCAGAATTATAGTTTAAGGGTCAGAAAGGTGGCCAGTTAGCTTGGCCACCGTCGTGAATTATGACTACGAAGAACTGCAAAGTAACACCACTTGGGAATGAAAAAGAAAAAAATTAAATCAATTGGAGTAGATGAGAATGAGGGGAGGAGACACGCAATTTCATCTAGTTAACAAGAAGAGGGTACAACTGTCTACAACAGAAACTGGAGTTGAGTTGATTTACATAAGCGCTCCAAAATTAGTTGTGCAATCTAATAAAAAGAGATATCATCTAATCCAAACCAGTGAATTGAGAATTTTTTAGGGAAAGAGACTGAAGGGATCCCGCGACACAGCAGTAGCGAGAGTGGGCTGCATATTTGAACGATGTGCAACACCAGCAGTAGAACAACATCACTCGTTTTCAAGCTAGCTTTCGAAGTATACCAGATATTAGACATAGTAGCAAGGGACCAAGGGAATCTTTTCTCCTAGCCATAGAGAAGAAAGAGAAGAAGGAGAAGAAGAGCCAGAAGAAGAACAAGAAGAAGAAGAATTAGAAGAGGAACAAGAAAAAGAAGCGGAAGAGATAGAGGGCCAAGGAGAAACAAAATAAATGGAAATAGAGACAAAATTCATAAAGGTAGCAGGAAGTGAGCAAGAAGCAGACTCACAGCACAACACGACATCCCCTCTAGATAAAGAGGTAGTTTCCACCTTAGCTCCTCTGAGTGCAAATAGAAAAAGGTAGACCTCTATGTATTTTAGAGCTAACAAGAGTCAGAAGATAAGTCAGAGAGAGACATAAACTCCTCCCACGAGCTTGAATATCATTGAAGAATCATCAAGAGAGGAGGAAAGAATCAAAGAAATAGTTCTAAAGGAGAAAATGCAGAAGGAAAAGATAGAGAATGTAGCACCAAAGGAAAAATTGCAGCAAAAGGGGTAGCAAGTAGCCAACATGGTAGACTTATGCATAAAATCCCTTTAGCACAGATTCCCTTCTTACTCATCTATTGTGTACCTCAAGGAGAAATGGATCCTATTACAAATCAAAACTCTAGCCTCCCATGGATCCCTACCTTTCCAAGATTGTAGGCAATTCATGGATTTCTACAAGCAAGCTAACATGGCTGATGTTGAAAATGGCAAGAAACAGTGAAGGAGGCCTCCTGAAACATCTTTCCTGATCCTAGTTGGAAAGTGATCACCTAAACTAGGTGGGGACCACACATGTGATTTTTGTCGAAGAGTCTATTTTTAGACTATGTCTATTTTTAGACATATGGAGCATGGTTTAGGAGTTGCGGGATGCTATTCTTGGATGATTGGTCAAGTTGGTAAAAATAGATGGATAGCTATTTTTAGACATAGAGGTCGAAGTCTATTTTTACACTGCCTGTCTAAAAATAGGTCAGTCAAATATTATTAACCCTTAATAATATTTGGACTATAAACATTATCTTATCCTCTTGGAGAACTTACCGAGCTACATGGGCGCTTGTAGTCAAGTGTATGAAATACGCTTTTCCTAAGGGTTAGTTGAGCTATTGCATGGTTGAATTCAGTTAGAACTCATGTGGCATAGTTTGGTGGAGTTGATGAGACAGTTGGTGGAGTTGTGTTCGGTTTAACTTAGTTGAACTAGTTGTATTTAGTCTAACTGATAAATACACTAGTGATGAGTGGTGTGAATTAATTATTAATTAATTCACTAATTATTAACTCATTATTCAACTAAAGAACACATCATTTAACAGCAGTTCATGGACAGTTCAGTGGAGACCAGTGTTAGAAGTGGGTGAAAGGGTGGGGTCTACTATCAGTTGTGACTATAGTGTGCATGAGATTTGCAAAATCATTGGAGGAGATTGCCAATGAGGATTGCGCAGTTAAATCCAAGGGAATTCGAATTCATTCCATCTATTCTCTCATCTTGGATTGCGCAGTAGAGGCAGGCAAACAGTGGAGGAGTTTTGAACCCGTGACTTGTTCAAAACTGAGCTAGTTTGTGTGTAACTTTTGGAGACAGTACTGAGTACTTGTGAGGAGTATTGTACTGAGATTGTTACATGATTCTTCTTCATTATAATATATAGACAGTAGGGGTTTTTCAACTGTAATCTTTCCCCGGTATACATACTGTGTTATATGTGTTGAATTTCTATGTGCGCATGTGAATGTTTTCAATACCGCTTGTTGTTTTTATTTCCGCATGTGATGATTAATGTGTAGAAGAGATTATGTGTTATGTATGAAGCTCAAATAGTATGTGACCAGGATAATCTCGGTGAATAATTCAGCAAATTATTCAAATTTCTACATGGTATCAGAGCAGAATTGATCATCGGATCTATTACAGTGATTACAATTATTTTCGGTAGACAGAGTCTGTAACGGGCCAGGTAGCCTCTGGATCCATCCTTTCTTTGAAAGGTGATATATCCAGTAAATTTCCTTACAGTCGATCTCTGTGCTAGAAATAATTTGTTCTCACAGATCCAGAAGCAGCTGAGTTTTGAGCTTGGAATTCGAATTTGCAGTAGTTTTCTTGGTGTCAAAAGCAAAGATGTCTTTTGTCGGATTGCGATTGGAGTATGCCTTGGAAGGCAGTTTGAATTATATTGCATGGAAAGATAGGATGGAGGCAGTGTTAGATGACAATGGGCTGTTGGAATTCATAGAGAAAGAAATTCCAAAGCCTACTTCTACGGATGCTGTTGTGATTGAAGCTTGGCAAAAGAAGACAACAAGGTGTCGAAGGATTCTGTTGGACAGCGTGAAGGATCACATAGTATCCAGCCTGCATGGTAAAGCTTCTCCATTCTTGATGTGGAAAGCTTTGACAGAATTGTTCCAGAGCAAGAGTGACCAAAGGAAGTTGGCGCTCAAGGATAAAATCAGGAAAATAAAGATGGAGAAGAATGACACTATTCCGGTATACTTGACAAAGTTTGTCCACTGCAGGGATGAAATTGGGAGTGTAGGAGTTAGTGTGGAGGATGAGGAACTGGTGAGCTTGGCTCTCCTCAGGCTTCCGAAAAGTTGGCATGCATATCAGGACAGTGTCAATGGTCGGGAGAAATTTCCAGGATGGGAAAGACTGTGGTATGATCTTATGCAAGAGGAGATAAGGCGGAGGACCAAAGATGGATCTTCATCAAAGGCATCTGATGAAGAAGATTGCGCTTTGGCTACCAAAGCAAGGAAAGGGAAGGGCAAGAAGAATGCTTCTCAATCTGGTGCGGATGGTAAAGAGCGTGACATGTCCAAAGTGAAGTGTTTTCACAGTCACGATCATGGAAATTACGCCATGAATTGTCCACAAAAGAAAAATAACAAGCAGGCTGCTGGAGCTGCAGCTCGTGAGGCTCTTGCCTCGTAATTTGAGCTGGACTTCTCATTGATCGCATGCATGGTGTCTAGTGCATTGGGATTGGGGTGGTATTTTGATAGTGGTGCTTCCTTTCACATGATGGGAGATGTGAATCTTTTCAGTGACTTGTTGGAGAAAAATCTCCAGATGCATGTTGAGTTGGGCGACAATGGACGATACAATGCGACCGGCATTGGTACCATAACCTTTCAGAGGGAGTCAGGTAAACTCATTCTTTTACAAGATGTATTGCATGTACCAGGTCTAATAAAGAATTTAATCTCGGTCGCAATGTTAGAGGATAAAGGGTATGAAGTTGTCTTCAGAGAAGGAAAAGTTTTCCTTCGGCACAAGGCAACGGGACAAGTCTAGAAGGTTTGGATTCAAGCAAAGAATATCTACAGACTTGAAGTAGATGGGATGTCTATGGAGCTTCCTACTGTTGGGAAGCAGGAGAAAGACATGCAACTGATGCTTGAGAGGGAGCAAGTTTTGCATGCAGGTGATAGTGAACCTCGGGATGTGGAGTAGCCACAAGAGGATCATGGAGTGGAAGAAACCACTCATGCAGAGAAATTTCGTGCCAGATGGGCAGAGGGAGTGCATGCAGCTATACCACCAGGTGAGAGGTGGGGTGACATGCATGATTAATCCCAAGAGGATATTTCTGGGCAGGATTCATGAGATGGTGTGGATCTCATGAATTGAAACTGGCTACGAGGTGCTCACAGCGCAGCAGTAGCATGATCAGTTGGATTGATGCAGGCAGATCAAAGTGATAGTGTCGGATACTGGAGCGTGGATCAGAATTGAAAGCAAGTACAGAGTGCATGGGTGCAAGAGATCAACAGCGCAGTGGTTCCTGATGACATGTGCAATTGGCCAAGCAGAAGTCGAAGACTTTGATGATAGATGATTCAGATTGATTGAGTTGTTTGGAGCCTATTCAGTTTCAGAGGAGTTGTAGAGCAGATGCATGGATTTGCATGCCCTTGCAAAGGGTGCATGGCACATGCATGGAGTTGCATGGTGTTTGTGAAGGTTGCAGGGCGAATGCATGGAGTTGCATGTCGCATGCAAAGATAGTTCTTTCTTGTTGAGAGGGAGTGTTGAAAATGGCAACAAGAAACAAAGGAAGGAGGCTCCCCCCGAAACATCTTTCTCGATCCTAGTTGGAAAGTGATCACCTAAACTAAGTGGGGACCACACATGTGATTTTTGTTGAAAAGTCTATTTTTAGACTATGTCTATTTTTAGACATATGGAGCATGGTCTAGGAGTTGCGGGATGATATTCTTGGATGATTGGTCAAGTTGGTAAAATATATGGATAGCTATTTTTAGACATACAGGTCGAAGTCTATTTTTAGACTGCCTGTCTAAAAATAGTCTAAAAATAGATCAGTCGAATATTATTAGACCTTAATAATATTTGGACTATAAACATTATCTTATCCTCTTGAAGCACTTCAGATCGAGCTACAGATGTGGCACATGCAGTTGGCAGAAGGAAATTTGAATTTCGTATGGGTTATTTGAGCTATTGCATGGTTAACTTTAGTTAGAACTCATGTGGCAGAGTTTGGTGGAGTTGATGAGACAGTTGGTGGAGTTGTGTTCATGAACGAAGCTGAACTAGTTGTATTTAGTTTAACCGGCTAATACACTAGAGATGAGTGGTGTGAATTAATTATTAATTAATTCACTAATTATTAACCTATTATCTAACCAAAGAACACATCAAAATGTGCTAATGCATGGACAACAATGAGCACCGTTGTTAGAGGTGGTGAAAGGGTGGAGTCTGAGTCTACTATCGATTGTGACTATAGTGTGCATGAGATTTGCACAATCATTGAGTGAGATTGCAATGAGGATTGTTAGCTTAATTAAGGGAATTCGAATTCATTCAATTCATTCTCTCATCTTCTTTGGATCGTTGTGTGAGAGTGTGCAAACAAAGGAGGAGTTTTGAACCCGTGACTGGTTCAAAACTCGAGCTAGTTTGTGTGTAACTTTTGGAGATAGTACTGAGTACTTGTGGGAGTATTGTACTGAGATTGTTACATGATTCTTCTTCATTATAATATACAGACAGTAGGGGGTTTTCAGCTGTAAGCTTTCCCTGGTATACATACTGTGTTATATGTGTTGAATTTCTATGTGCGCATGTGAATGTTTTCAATACTGATTTTTCTTTTTATTTCCGCATGTGATGATTAATGCATAGAAGAGATTATGTGTTATGTATGAAGCTCAAATAGTATGTGACCAGGATAATCTCGGTGAAAAATTCAACAAATTATTCAAATTTCTACAGCTGATCTGGCAAAGATTGCATAGTTTTCTATGCATAACCTTGTGCTGACAAATTTGGATACTTGGGACCCCAATCCTACAATGGGGGATATGTAGTTGATGGCTTTAGTATCTTGGATGATGAATGAGGACACTATAGAAAAAGAGATATGGAGGTGTTGTATAGTACAACCCTCCCCATTTCTAAATTTTAGAATAAACTTCATTTAGAAATAGGTCCCCTTTTTCTTTAGATAGGAATAAAAATTTAGAGGAAATTCGATCATTTTGAAATAGAAAAATAAAGGTTCATTGATTAAAGGTCATATATTGCATATCTTTAATAGAAAGTGTATATAAACAAATGCAACATTGAAAAATTCCAATCCAATAAGATATAAAGACTTTATCACATTAACATAATAATTAAAAGTATTCAATTGAAACAAAGTCCGATGTGATAAAGTAATCGCAATCACAAATCAGAGATATCACAAAGATTTACATTTGTTTTGAAAAACTCTGATGTGATAGAACAAATCGCAATTGCAAATCGCAAAGGTAAAAAGTTTTCACATTTGTTTTATGAAACTCTGATGCGATGCGATTGATCGCAATCACATTTCGGAAGAGCAATGCCATATCTGTTTCTTTTATAAACTATGATGTGATGCGCCTCATCGCAAATCGCAAATCAAAAAATGAAACAACAACTCTTCATTTGGTCAATTGAAAATCCCCGATGCAATTTATCAAAATCGCATTTCGGAGAAGAAAACGTTATATATTCACTCATTATACAAAATTTCGATGCGATGGGCCCAACCAAAATCACAATCACAAATCGGCGAATATCATTGACAAACTTACTCCCTTTAAAAAAAAAAACCGATGCGATAAACCATAATCGCAATCGAAAATCGGCGGAGATCATATTATGTTATTTGTTGTCCCTTTGAAAATCCCCGATGCAATCAATACTTAGTCTTTTTGTTTATTTTTACACTGCGCATACACTATTTATACATCGCAATCGCAAGAATACAAAAGGGAAATTTTATATTCTTATTTCAAAAAATGC
Organism: Pinus albicaulis; assembly: GCA_034641835.2. Classification (NCBI taxonomy): domain Eukaryota; kingdom Viridiplantae; phylum Streptophyta; class Pinopsida; order Pinales; family Pinaceae; genus Pinus; species Pinus albicaulis. The sequence goes on from CM076584.1 coordinate 1,015,403,907, forward strand.
CGATCTCTGATTGTACGTTTACCATTAATAGAAAATCAAATGAATAATCACGATTGATTTTTTTTTGAATGCGTGAATGTGAATTTTATAGAAGGAATTTAAGTTTTAACACGGAGTTAATAAATTGAAAACAATGAATAAATCCTTTTGTATAGTTGTTCTCTTTATTGAATTTTCACCACGTCTGAAAGCTTTTCTCTGTTGCAGAACTACATAACACCTAATCCTTTCATTATTTGAGCAAGGGAAACATTACCAGACAACGAAATGTCTAAGAGATCTAGGAAGATGAAGGCCACTGTCGCTGCAAACACCCCTATTTTTACCATGGTACCTAAAGAGAAACCAACCAGAATTAAGCTGGTTACAGACACATCGTGCCAAGGTCTTGGGAAAATCTCTTGGGAAGAGGTGTATAACCCAATTGAAAGGGAAAACCCTAAGGTCACTGTGGCTAAGGCAACAGTTCCTGATGAAAATGACTCAGAGTCTAATTCAGAAACTTCTCTTCAAGCATTTGTGAATTCATTCCTACACCGAATTGCAGCTCGAGCAAACATTTTCCATTACTATGATGTGATCTGGTGGGTGATAGATAATGTCACCATCCAGAACAGGACATTTGTCTCTGCTACTGGGACAACATTTGGGTCATTTAAAGCAGAGGACATTAAAGCCATGTACCACCTTTCGGACCCACAAAAAATCTACAACAAATCCTTCATCAAGGAATTTGCTGCAAATAATGAAAATCAGTTGAAGCCAATCAGAGAATGGAGAAGGGCTCCATAGAAGCACAAAAACGAGGCATCAGGTATGTACTCTATGGAGTCCCTTTTGCTATTACGCCACCGCAATGATGTGCAAGTTGTTTGGAAATCATAATTCAGCTAGGTTTTCGATACAAATGGTACCTTTAATCCATTCTGCTATAAATTCCAAAATCATGGACTAGGTTGTCATTCTTTTAGATAAGATAGCCAACAAAATTCTTGAGTATAGAAAAGACAAGGACACAGAAAACACAACCCCATTTTACTTTTGTGCCTATATTCTAGATGCCTTATGTTTCAACTCTGAATTTCCCATGTTAGGATGGAAATGGACCCCCAAAGATCCTTCTCCTATTCATATATATCATAAATTATTGTGGAAAGTTCATTTTAAAAAACATGTTTATAGAATTTTTCATGGTTTCCTCATGCCTGTTTACCAAACCATTTTTAACTGATTCCATCCCAGGAATTCTGAAAAAGCTAAAATTGATATATCCTTGATTGGGGACTGGTTCGGAGAAGAAATATTTTCTTGTATTAGAGTCTTCGGGAGAAATTTAGAGCCCCATATTCTGCCTCTGTATGTTCCTGGTAAACTGTTAGCACAAGATATTTCCTATCAGTTAATAGTAGAAGGCGTGTCTAGGTCTTTGAAGAATAATAAAAAATTGATGTGGCCTACTTTTCCCTTCCAATATGGGGATTATACTCTCAATAACTTCACACATGTTGAGAAGGAGGTTATCAAAATAAGAGATCTTAAACTCTATACAGTCCCAGGCAGGTAATATGACCCAAAGAAGGTGGTGTTTGATTTTACTACTTCAGTTTCAATTGCTCGATTTGAGCATGAAGTAGATCAGTTTTATGATTTGTTTATTTCTGCTGATAATTTGTCCCAAGTTTATGACTTAGCTAAGTATAAATTTCATACTGAAGAGATGAATAAATTCATGTTATTTAGAAGCCAGAGACTGCTCAAAGCTCCTCTAGATCAATTAAGAATTCCTGTGCAAGAGTCTGAAACACAGCAAAAGGAAAAAGAGGATGCATTTGGCAAAGCAGCTAAAGAAACATCTACCAACAGTGTCAATTAACATACATAGAAGGAAGTCACAGGAACTAATCCTGTTGTACAGAAAGAAAACAGTAGCGGCAAACCTGATGTGCAAAAAGAGAATACTAATGGGAAAATCAATGTACATATTGATCAGCAATTTATAGCTCAAACGAAAAAGGAAGGCACAGGTACTGAGACCAATGTGCATATTGAGAAAGGGGACACGGGAAATAAGGATATTGTACAAGAAATAACAGGAGATATGAGCAATAATCCAGATTTTCAACTTGGAAGAGGAAAAACTATTGAGAAAGTAGTGGAATCTGCTAAACTTATAGTTTCTTCCCATTTGCTGAGCCAATATGAGAAATTTTCCCAACAAATAGGACAACAAAATAATCCCCAGGTTAAAGCTCTGGAAGATCAAGATATGGAAGTTATTCCTGAACATCCTACAAGTGAAATTATGTTGAAAGTGGAAGAAATTCCTCCTCTTTACATATTTTACAGTCCTAAGCATAGGTTTGTTGTTAGAAAGCAGAGGAAGAGGAGAAGAACTGACCAGGATCCACTTTCAACATCACAAGTGGAATTTATGAATATTGTTTATAAAAATTCTGAGGTGAATCCGTCAGAGGATCTCACCAAATTATCTCAATACGCAGGTTCCTATAGTGCTGCAACTATAGACAAAGCTTCTGAAGTCTCCCAGTTGATAAAACAAAAAGACTTACAGATAGCTATGTTGGAAGAACAAGCCACAAATAATTAGCAAAAGTTTGTTCAGTTGGAAAAACAATTATAAGATGAGCGGCTCAGATCTAAACAGCTGGAAGAGTAGCTTAGCATTGAAAAGAAGAAGATTGATGAAAAATCCTTGAACAAACAGCAACAGTTGAGTCAAGAGGTAGAAAAGTTACAAAATCCTCTGCAAAATGAAAAAAATGCAAATATTGAACAAGAGAAAATATTCCAATCAACATTGGATAAGTTCAAGGATTACCCTAAATTAGATCAATTCAAAACTAAAGCTCTTGAAACAAACAAACTGCTATCTCAACAGTTAAATGAATTTTGTCTAAAATTGGCACAAGCTAAGCCCTTGTGTGAAATAACATCATCTTTGATAGATGAAGCAGTCACTCTCAGGCAATAAATTGATGATGCTGATGATAAAATTTCTGAATTCCTTTCATGGAAGGATACAGAGCAAGGAATAAAAGCTAATCTTCCCAGAATTGAAGAAAGACACAAGGAAATTTTATTTTTGGAATGGGAACAACAGTTGATGAAATCAGAAAGAGCAATATCAAGAGCTAAAAGTATGATGAATAACATAACACAATTGATTAATGACGGCTTGTATGCCACTAATTTGATCTCAGATTGTACCCCAGGAAAATTACCAAAAGTAAAAGAAGCTAATTCCAGGTGGAAGGAAGAGATAATCAATAAGAATCAACATATTAGAAAAATGCCATTGAAGAAACAAAATCCAAGAAAGTTAGCTTTAAGGATGATTCAAAGAAAAAGACACCCAGAGATGCATATGACATGGAAGGCTTACAAAAATTTCTTAAAACCATGTCTAATGAGATGGTTGAGATTAAAAAGCAAGTAACAGAGACTTCTACCAAGAGACCATTCAGAAATTTCAAGAGAAATGAATCTAAATCTAAACCTCCCAATTCAATCTCCAATGCAGAATCAAAAGAGGAAGAAGAAGAAGATACTCCTCTAGTATCATATGAAGAAGAAGAAAAATAAGAAATAGCTGAATTACATGGAATGTGGGATTTCATTCTTCCTAACTCGAATAGTGAAATAGAACAAGAAGCTATGACTGTAAGTACAAGGAGAAAATCTACATTGGAACCTGTTCAATCTATTCCTAAGAAGAAAACTACAACTGCAAGTACCAAAGACAAATTTCCTGCAAAGAAAGCTTCTCCCTTACCCACTCAAATCAGCCATCATCTTCTAATCCTCCTACATCAACATCTAAGACTTTGGTGGTATCAGATCCTATGGATTATAACATTGTTGAAGACATGAAAAATACTAGAGCGAACATATCTTTACATGAACTCAGAAAAATTAAACATCGTAAGAAGCTGATATTGAAAGAATTAAATGCAACACCGATTTCCCCTCTACCAAGCGGTGTAGTTGCCAAAGCAGCTAAAGGAACTGGTAAACCACTAGACAAAGTAGATGCCACAGATACTGTTCTTATTAGAGAAAGATCAAATTCTCAGACACCTCCTTTTATTTTGACTTATGAAATCTACAACAAGAATTTTCATAATTGTTTAATTGATTCAGGAGCATCCTCTAATATAATGCCTAATTTAGTCTGTGCAAAATTGAATATAGAACCACAAAATTCTGCCGTTCACATTGTTCAATTGGATCGCTCTAAAGTTCAAGTTGTAGGAGAAATCAATTCAGTTACCATCAGAATAGCTTCTGATCCTAGGATTGTCCAAAGAATTGATATTCTAATGACAGATATTCCTGAATTCTATGGATTATTCTTAAGCAGGGATTGGTCTGCAAAGCTTAATGGTTATATCACAACTGATTATTCACATATGTGGCTTCCCTACAAAGGGAAACCAAATCAAATCAAATTTGAACGAGAAAAACATATGATGCACACTGTAACTGAATTTGAACAAGAAAATGAACCTGTAGCTTTCAAAAAAAATATCCTTGGAGGTTATTCTGCTGAGTCATTCCTTGGGAATTTCATTGCACCACAATCACCCTTTTCTGTAAATACTTTTATTTCGCAAATTGAAAATTTTTCACAATCTGATTCTTCTAGAATTGTTAATGTTTCTGATACATCTGTAGATAAACCTGTAGATAAATCTTTATTTTGGTCATTATATTTCGATGGATCAAAATCTAGTGATGGAGCAGGAGAAAGATGCATTTTAATTGATCCAGATGGACAGAAAACCATGTTATTATGTAGACTATAATTTGAGTGCACAAACAATACTTCAGAATATGAAGCCTTGATCCAAGGGCTTTATAAAGCTATAGGGTTAAATGTCAAATACTTGAAAGTATATGGTGATTCCGAAATTGTCATAAGACAAGTAGGGAATACCATCCATTGTCTTTCAGGACATCTCAAACATTATCAAACCCTAGTGCAAGACCTTATCACTCATTTTTTAGCATTTAATATATCTTTTATCCCTAGAAATCAAAACACATCAGCTGATTTATTAGCTAATGTTGCATCCAAACTCCTCCCTGCTGAAGATTGCAGTCCTGATATATTTTCAGTAGAATTGTTTTTTCTCCCATCTATTCCCGATAATATCACAAACTAGAGAGTATTCTATCATGATGAAGATATATTGAATTTCTTGACTTTGGAGAAATCCTATGATGAAAAAATTATTGATGAAGACGATCATGATCTATAAATTACTTCAAAAAGTAATGAAAATCCTATTCCTAAATCTATTGTTAAACTTGAGGATCTATATGATATAAAAGACAGATTCAAGAAAGTTACTAATGCTAAACTTCAAAGTTCAACTTTGAAGTTTGAATTAGTAAATCTTGGCTCTGACTCTAAACCTCAAAATGTTAATCTAGGACTTAATTTAACTCCAGAGGAAAGAAATGCTTTTATCAAACTTCTGAGTAGGTATAAAAATGTCTTTGCTTGGAATTACGAGGATTTAAAAACTTATGATACTTTTGTTATTCAACGCAAAATTCCAATGTTGTCTGATGTCAAACCTGTTCAACAAAAGTTAAGAAAGATTCATCCAAATCTTAAAAGTCAAATATAAATAGAACTCAGCAAACTTTTGAAAGCCAAAATCATTTTTCCTGTAAGGCATTCCAATTGGGTTTCTAACATGGTACCTATCAGGAAGAAGAATGGTGATATTAGAATCTACATTGATTTAAACAAGGCATGTCAAAAGGATAATTTCCCATTGCCAACCATAGAGAAAATACTTCAAAAGGTAGCTGATTCTGAACTCATGTCCTTCCTTGATGGATTTTCAGGCTATAATCAAATATTAGTACATCCAGATGATAGGTTGAAAACCACTTTTAGAACCAAATGGGGAACCTATGCTTATCAGAAAATTCCTTTTGGTTTAATAAATGCAGGAGCTACTTTCCAGAGAGCCATGGACATAGCATTTAAGGGTCTAATTAATAGATCAGTTGTTATTTATATTGATGACATAACAATATTTTCAAAGAAGAGAGCTAATCATCTACATGATCTGAAACAAATATTTGAAAGATGTAGAAGGTTTGGTATTTCTTTAAACCCAAAGAAATCCTTCTTTTCTCTCAATGAAGGAAAAAATTTAGGGTTTGTTGTATCAAAAGATGGTATATATATTGACCCCGACAGAGTGAAAGAAATTTCTGATATTTCTTTACCTCATAACAAAAAATCCATGCAATAATTTCTAGGACAGATCAATTTTGTAAAAAGATTCATTCCCGATTTTTCTCAAATTGTTTTACCTATGCAGAATATGATTAAGAAAAATTTAGTATTCAAATGGGGGTATAAAGAGAAAGAATTTTTTGATGCAATCAAACAGGAAATGATTAATGCAACTGTATTAAATACTCCTGATTTTCTAAAGATTTTATTCTATATACTTTGGCCACTGAAACATCCTATGTTGTTGTTTTAACACAACTCAATGAACAACAAATAGAAGCACCAATTTCTTTCTTTAGCTCAAATCGACAAGGAGTTGAGCTTAATTATTCCGATGTAGAAAAAAAAGCCTTCGCTGTGTTTAAGTCAATCAAACATTTTAGACCTTTTATCCTAAAAACACATACAAAAATTATTGTCCCATTTTCTGCAGTAAGACAATTATTAATTCAAAATGAAGTAGGAGAAAAGAGGGCTAATTGGGTGACAGCTTTGCAAGAATATGATATTGATATTAAGCCAGCCAAGATTGTTATAGGTCAAGGTTTTTGCAAATTATTAGCAGGAGCTCACAACATACCATAAAATCAAGTTCCAGATAATGTTGTTCAAGTAAGTCAGATAAGTGTTACAGATTCTGAATCTCAATATGCTGATCTAATCTTCTACTTGAAAAATGGGTATGCTCCTTCTAATCTCAGCTATAAGAACAAACGTGCTTTAAGATTGAAGGCTATTAAATATGAAATCATTGATGATGTGTTATTCAGAAATAATTATGATTCAATCCTATTAAGATGTCTTGAAAAGACTGAAGAAAAAAAGGTATTGCAGGAATTACATGATGGACCCGCAGGAGGTCATTTTGGAGGTAATACCACAGCTCACAAAATCATTCATGCTGGATATTATTGGCCTACCCTTTTCAAAGATACATATGCTTATGTGAGGAAGTGAAAAAATTGTCAAACTACTAGTGGAAGACAAAGGAAGCCAACTTTTCCTTTGCAACCAGTAAACATTGAGCAACCATTTGAGCAATGGGGGCTTGACATCATTGGTGAGATAGTAGCTCACTCTTCCAAACAACACAAATACATCCTTACGGCAACATATTACTTCACAAAGAGGGTAGAATCAATTCCTTTAAAGGTAGCCAATTCTGATGCAATTATTGATTTCATTGATAAATTCATCATTACCAAGTTTGGTGTACCTAATGCTCTTGTCTTTGACAATGCATCTTATTTTTCTGGAAATAGTATAATGGAATTTGCAATCAAAATAGGTTTTAAATTGAAATATTCAGCAAATTATTATCCACAAGGTAATGGTTTAGTTGAATCTGCTAATAAAAATCTCATCAAAATCATTAAAATGACCATTGATCAAAATCAAAAGAATTGGCAGAAATCTTTAATATTTGCATTATGAGTTGATCGTATTACTCATAAAGCTTCAATAGGAACTTCACCTTTCAATTTAGTCTATGGAAAAGAAGTTGTGATACCATCAAATCTAGCTCTCCCATCATTAGCTCTAGTGCAATTTATTGAAGAAAATCCTTCCTCATCCATTCAATTGAGATTTGATCAAATCCTTAAATTAGAAGAAGATAGAGAGAAAGAAAAAAGTGTTCATGAAAAATGTCAACAACTTGTAAAATATTTTTTTGATTCAAGTTCCACTGGCTCAATTTTTTTTTCAATTGGTGATCTTGTTCTAAAATGGGATAAAGCACATGAAGAAAAAGGTAAGCATACAAAATTTCAGAAAATGTGGCTTGGACCATTTTAGATTGCTGAAAAGATAGGCTCATATACATTCATACTCCAAGATTTAACAAGAAAGAGAGAATCTGTTCCTGTAAATGGGCTTGTCTTAAAGAAATTCTTTTCATGAGGTAACCCCTTCTTACTTGTACATATTCCTTTCTACAATTTTTTTTTGTTTTGTAAATAAAGGTTGTTAATAGTCTTTAATTGACTTTTTACTATTAGAAAATGTCTTAGGAAGAATATTATAAATACTTGTTTTGTGTAAATAAGATTTTTTAGCGAAATGACTACAGTTTTGGATAGTTTAAAATAAAATGTTAAACTTTGAAAATTTGTTCAAAACATTTGCTTGATGTTTTGAAACCTTGAGGAAAATGTAAATCATTATAAGTTTATTGAACAGAGAAAGGTTATCTTTAAAAAGTAAAGACTTTTTCAAGCTTTGGCACTCAGAAAAACTCTGAAAATTGTCAGCCATTGATTCTTAATGATAAAACCATTTCACCCCATCCATTTAGGTTGTGATTTTTTAGAATGTAATTCTAAGAAATTATATGGAAAAATTAAGAGATAAGAGGTCTCATCATGAGCCTGCTTACCATGATCATAAGAAGTAATAAAACTGACATTACCAACACTGCATACCAAAACAGGGTAATGGCTTATAAATGTAAGACAAGGGGTCTCATCATGAGCCATCTTGTTCAATTTAATTACAACTAGTGAATTTATTTTTAAAGAGTCATAATCTTAGTTGGATGAGACAATGAATGGTTGATGGTTAAAATGTAACCCTGTCGAGACTATGAACGTTTGCAGGCAGCAGAGGCAATGCCTATGACAATAGAGTATATTACAAAAGCTAAACTTGGGAAGGCCCCTTACTTCATTATTATCAACCAATCAAGGCTTGAGAAAACCAAAAAAAATGTTTTTTTTTAAGGAATTAGAAAGAAATTGTAAGTGATTTTTATTCGTTTTTAGAGTTTGATTTTATTTAAAATTTCTCTAAGATAGTTTTCATTATCTTTAAAAAAATTTTACTTCCTAGAAATATAGTATTCATTTGATTTTTCAGAGATAACTGTTTCTTCCAGTGAATCACCAATTGTTGTACGGTACAACAACCCTCCCCATTTCTAAATTTTAGAATAAACTTCATTTAGAAATAGGTCCCCTTTTTCTTTAGATAGGAATACAAATTTAGAGGAAATCTAATCATTTTGAAATAAAACAATACAGGTTCATTGATTAAAGGGTATATATTGCATATCTTTAATAGAAAGTGTATATAAACAAATGCAACATTGAAAAATTCCGATCCGATAAGATATAAATACTTTATCACATTAACATAATAATTAAAAGTATTCAATTGAAACAAAGTTCAATGTGATAAAGTAATTGCAATCGCAAATCGGAGACATCGCAAAGATTTAAATTTGTTTTGAAAAACTCCGATGCGATAGAACAAATAGCAATCGTAAATTGCAAAGGTAAAAAGTTTTCACATTTGTTCTATGAAACTCCAATGTGATGCGATTGATCACAATCGCATTTCGGAAGAGAAATGTCGTATCCGTTTCTTTTATAAACTCTTATGTGATGTGCCTCATCGCAAATTGCAAATCACAAAATGAAACAACAACTCTTCATTTGGTCAATTGAAAATCCCAGATGCGATTTATCGAAATCACATTTTGGAGAAGCAAACGTTATATATTCGCTCATTATACAAAATTTCGATGTGATGGGCCCTACCAAAATCGCAATCGCAAATCGGCGAATATCATTGATGAACTTACTCCCTTTAAAAAAAAAGTTGAAGCGATAAACCATAATCACAATCGAAAATCGGCGGAGATCATATTATGTTATTTGTTGTCCCTTTGAAAATCCCCGATGTGATCAATACTTAGTCTTTTTGTTTATTTTTACACTGCGCATACACTATTTATTCATTGCAATCACAAGAATACAAAAGGGAAATTTTATATTATTATTTCAAAAAATGCCGATCTTTGATTGTACGTTTACCATTAATTGAAAATCAAATGAACAATCACGATTGATTTTGTTTTGAATGCGTGAGTGCGACTTTCATAGAAGGAATTTAAGTTTTAACACGAAGTTAATAAATTGAAAACAACGAATAAATCCTTTTGTACAACTGTTCTCTTTATTGAATTTTCACCATGTCTGAAAGCTTTTCTCCATTGCAGAACTACAGAACACCTAATCCTTTCATTCTTTGAGCAAGGGAAATGTTACCAGACAACGAAATTTCTAAGAGATCTAGGAAGGCGAAGGCCACTGTCGTTGCAAAGACCCCTATTTTCACCATGGTACCTAAAGAGAAACCAGCCAGAATTAAGCTGGTTACAGACACATCGTACCAAGGTCTTGGGAAAATCTCTTGGGAAGAGGTATATAGCCTAATTGAAAGGGAAAACCCTAAGGTCACTGTGACTAAGGCAACAGTTCCTGATGAAAATGACTCAGATTCCAATTCAGAAACTTCTCTTCAAGAACTTGCAAATTCATTCCTGCACCGAATTGCAGCTCAGGCAAACATTTTCCCTTACTATGATGTGACCTGGTGGGTGATAGATAATGTCACCATATAGAACAGGAAGTTTGTCTTTGCTACTAGGACAAAATTTGGGTCATTTAAAGCAGATGACATTAAAGCCATGTACCACCTTCCAGACCTGCAGAAAATCTACAACAAAGCCTTCATCAAGTAATTTGCTACAAATAATGAAAATCAGTTGGAGCCAATCAGAGAATGGAGAAGGGCTCCAGAGAAGCACAAAAACAAGGCATCAGGTATGTACTCTGTGGAGTCCCTTTCACCTCCATACTGTTACGCCCCACAATGATCTGCAGGTTGTTTGGAAATGGTAATTCAGCTAGGTTTTCGATACAAATGGTACCTTTAATCCATTCTGCTGTAAATTCCGAAATCATGGACTGGGATATCATTCTTTCAGATAATATAGCCAACAAAATTCTCGAGTATAGAAAAGACAAGGACACAGGAAACACAACCCCATTTTACTTTTGTGCCTATATTCTAGATGCCTTATGTTTCAACTCTGAATTTCCCATGTTAGGATGGAAATAGACCCCCAAAGATCTTGCTCCTATTCATATATATCATAAATTCTTGTGGAAATTTCATTTTAAAAATCATGTTTATAGAATTTTTCATGTTTTCCTCATCCCTGTGTACCAAACTATTTTTAACCGATTCCCTCCCAGGATTTCTGAAAAAGCTAAAATTGATATATCCTTGATTGGGGACTGGTTCGGAGAAGAAATATTTTCTTATATCAGAGTCTTCGGGAGCATTTTAGAGCCCCATATTCCACCTCTATATGTTCCGGATAAATTGTTACAACAAGAGATTTCCTATCAGTTAACAGTAGAAGGCATGTCTAGGTCTTTGAAGAATAATAAAAAATTGATGTGGCCTACTTTTCCCTTCCACTGTGGGGATTATACTCTCAATAACTTCACACATGCTGAGAAGGAGGCTATCAAAATAAGAGATCTTAAACTCTTTACAGTACCAGGCAGGAAATATGACCCAAAGAAGGTGGCGTTTGATTTTACTATTTCAGTTTCAATTGCTCGATTTGAGCATGAAACAGATCAGTTTGATGATTTGTTTATTTCTGCTGATAATTTGTCCCAAGTTTATGACTTAGTTAATTCTAAATTTCAGACTGAAGAGATGAATAAATTCATGTTATTTAGAAGCTAGAGACTGCTCAAAGCTCCTATAGATCAATTAAGAATTCCTATGCAAGAGTCTGAAACACAGCAAAAGGAAAAAGAGGATGCATCTGGAAAATCAGCTAAAGAAACAACTACCAATAGTGTCAATGAATAGACATAGAAGGAAGTCATAGGAACTAATCCTATTGTATAGAAAGAAAACACTAGCGGCAAACCCGATGTGCAAAAAGAGAATACTAATGGTAAACTCACTGTACATATTGATCAACAATCTACAGCTCAGACAGAAAAGGAAAGCACAGGTACTGAGACCAATGTGAATACTGAGAAAGAAGACACAGGCAATAAGGTTATTGTACAAGAAATAACAGAAGATATGAGCAATAATCCAGATTTTCAACTTGGAAGAGGAAAAAATACTGAGAAAGTAGTGGAATTTGCTGAACTTATAGTTTCTTCCCATTTTCTGAGCCAATATGCGCAATTTTCCCAGCAAATAGGACAACAAAATAATCCCCAAGTTAAAGCTCTAGAAGATCAAGATATGGAAGTTATTCCTGAACATCCTACAGGTGAAATTATGTTGAAATTAGAAGAAATTCCTCCTCTTGACATATTTTACAATCCTAAGAATAGGCTTGTTGTTAGAAAGTAGAGGAAGAGGAGAAGAATTGACCAGGATCCACTTTCAACATCACAAGTGGAATTTATGAATATTGTTTATAAAAATGCTGAGGTGAATACGTCGGAGGATCTCACCAAATTATCTCAATAAGCATGTGCATATAATGCTGCAACTATAGACAAATCTTCTGAAGTCTCCCAATTGATAAAACAAAAAGACTTACAGATAGCTATGCTAGAAGAACAGGCCACAGAGAATCAACAAAATTTTGTTCAGTTGGAAAAAAAATTGCAAGATGAGCAGCTCAGATCTAAACAACTGGAAGAGAAACTTAGCATTGAAAAGAAGAAGATTGATGAACAAGCCTTGAACAAACAACAACAGTTGAGTCAAGAGGTAGAAAAGTTACAAAATCCTCTGCAAAATGAGAAAAATTGAATAGGAGAAAATATTCCAATCAGCATTGGATAAGTTCAAGGATTACCCTAAATTAGATCAATTCAAAACTAAATCTCTTGAAACAAACAAACTGCTATCTCAGCAGTTAAATGAATTTTGTCTAAAATTGGCACAAGCTGAGTCCTTGTGCGAAATAACATCATCTTTGATAGATGAAGCAATCACTCTCAGGAAAGAAATTGATGATGCTGATGATAAAATTTCTGAATTCCTTTCATGGCAGGATACAGAGCAGGGAAGAAAAGCTAATCTTCCCAAAATTGAAGAAAGACACAAGGAAATTTTATTTGTGGAATGGGAACAACAATTGATTAAATCAGAAAGAGCCATATCAAGAGCTAAAAGTATGATGAATAACATAAGACAATTGATTAATGATGGCTTGTATGCCACTAATTTGATCTTAGATTGTACCCCAGGAAAATTACCAAAAGTAAAAGAAGTTGATTCCAGGTGGAAGGAAGAGATAATCAATAAGAATCAACAGATTAGAAAACTTCAAGGAATTTCATGGGATACTATGTGGACTTACCTAATCAAGCCACACATTCAGCAATTCACCATAAAATTCCTTTCAAATGCTATTAATTGTATCATTCCTGAATTATCTGATGCTACGTATACTGGGTAGCTACATTCAAGGCTAAGTCATCCAACAGAAGTGAAAGATATGCTCAAAATTTTCCATCTGGGCACATTGAACGCAAGAGATAATCAATGAATCGGTTTCTCTTCAATATCACAATTTTATTTACAGATTTCCGATGAGATAGATTGTAGCAGTAGTTTTAGTTATTTTGTTTTATTTTAAGTTCCTATTTAAAACCCTTTCATGCATTTAGAAAGGGGTCCTGAATTTGTAATATTTTGACTTGGATGTTACATTTTTGTACTCCATTGACTCTTATATTTTTATAAAGGATCACATCTGGTGGTTTTATGGAAAATTGTCTTTAAGAATTGCATTTCTATATCTTGGAGTCTGTTTTACATTGAAGTGTGGGGTTTGGATATTGAATTGCATCGGGAAAAGTATCAAGATGGATATGGTATTTCTATCTATTCACTACTAATTTTCTTATGTTATGAGATATTCTCTTTAAAAATTGCTATCATTTATATGTATTTATTTTACAATATTTCTTTATACATATCATTTCTGAGTGTGTATAAATATTCATCTTTTACAGTATGTGTGAATGATATATAAAATGATGAATGCAATGTGTTATTATAACTCTGTTTAATTTCTTAAACAGAGTTATCATTATTTGATACTGCATATTTCAGTTAAATTAAAGTACATTTTCATGGTTATTGATTTGATTGAAACAATCTCTAAAGTTGTATTCATATTTGATACCTAGGTTAGTTTTAGAATTATTTATAAGTTATAGATTAAATTAGATAGATTATTTAAGTTATTTTAGTCCCATTTTCCACTCATCCAATAATTCCATCACCAACCCATTTAAGTTATTAGGAAACTGGTCCTATCAATCCAGTCGGAGCCACCACACCAAATGGAAAAGGAGTTGTCCTAAGGTCCCGACCAAGTGGTTTTCCCCCAATGTTTGAAGCAGCGATTTTCGAGGCTTCAATAGGAGGGTCATGAGAAGAAGAAATAGAGAACCCTTACATATCAAACCGGAATAGTTCAACCCAAGAGGAGTCATCCTTAACCGTCGAGAGATTGAAAGGGAACCTACACTAGTTGAAAGCTACCTTTAGACTCAAACACAGGTAATAGGACACTTTGATGGTTTTTCTAGGAAGATAGAAGATGAGTGCATTATGGCCAGCCAGAGGAGATGGTAAAACCTCAAGCATAGGGAGTACCATAATCCAGAAATACTGAGGGGTACATTGGAAAGGACACCATTATACAAGAGGGCCATGTAGGAAAAAAATATCCAATGGTTGGGACTAAAGCTCAGCCCACCTTTGCTACTAGGGCTGAATGATGAAAAGGACACAGATGCACAAGATAGAGAATGGGAGAATGCAGAAAATAATAATGGGTTTTACCCCCTTGGGGAAACTCCCACACTTCTTCCTCGATAAATCAGGGGGGATGTAAAATCCTTGAAGGAAATGTAAGAGGAGGATTAGTTTCTCAGAGGATGAGAAACCATTCAGTCGAGGGGTGATCCATCATTAGAAATATTTGGAGGGGTTAATGGTCACATTTTTGCCATCTTAGATATATTTTTCTTGCATTTTTATTATTATTTGGTTTTATGATGCTACTATAGGTGGTGATTAAGGCTAACATACTCTGAGTGCCTAACATGAGGTTGAGTGCAGAAAATCATGAATTATTAAGCATTTTTATAAGGATTTTATCATAAAGACTTGGAGGAGACAACAATTCGAGTTCCAGAGGCAGTCAAGAAACTCAATCTTTGTTTAATTGGAGTCAAGTGGACTGAATCACCCCAAATATTCTCTCTAGAAATTCGAGTTCCAGAGGCAACCAAGCAACTCAAAGAGGAGTGCACTCAATCTTTGTTTACTTGGATTCAAGTGGACTCAATCACCCCAAATATTCTCTCCAGTAATTCGAGTCCCAGGGGAAATCAAGAAACTTGATCTTTTACTTGGAATCAAGTGGAATCAATCACTATTTTCTAGGGAGTTGTTGGTAGCTTCCCTATAGAATAAATAGAGCAAAGCTAGAGCTAGGAAGGGTCGGAAATTTGTTGCAAGTTATTGAGATTTTTATTATTTTATTTAGTGATAAAACTTTCAAAAATGTATGATGCTATTCTCTTATGAAATGAGTAGATTGATTTCCTTTTACTGATTTAAGTTTCATAGAGCTAGGCTTGTGGGCTAGGGCCCAATCCACGTGCCTCAGCCTCTCTGCTTGTTTTCTGTGTTTGTTGTTTTACAGGTTATTAAAGGTTTTTGGAAACACAGGGAAGAATTCATCTTCTTTTCCCTTCTTCTATTTTCCCATCCAGCCCATCATTAACTCCATTAATTTTAATAACTTCCTCCATCACCTCCATACACCACATTCCTCCATTCTTGAGCGCAATGTAGGAAGGAAAAAAAACACAGGCTACAATAGACATCAGGGAATTCCTACAACGCAAAAATATGTTCATGAACAACAAGAAAAAACAAAGACAGTATGTGATAAAACAAACCCCAGGAAAGACAGGAGTGCCACCCATGGAATCTATAGCACCTCCACACAACATCTATAATGGGAAGAAACAAAAAGAAATATCAGTAGCTCACTCAGAGAGTTTCTCATTAAGCAAGTTGCTCACTCGGAAAACAGGAAAATAAGGAACAACACAGCATATAAGAGGCTTGTCTCCAAATTCCATATCTTTAAAACGCCTTGAAAACATTAGGTAAACTCAGGTATTCCTTCTCACCCCTCTCTATGCATCCATAATAGCTAGCAATAATTAAATTTGCAGACTTAGAGTTTAAGGGGCAGAAAGGTAGCCAGCTAGCTTGGCCACCGTCGTGAAGTATGACTAGGGAGAACTGCAAAGTCACGCCACCTGGGCATGCAAAAGAAAATTAAATCAAGTGGAGTAGAGGAGAATAAGGGGAGGATACACTCAGTATCATCCATTTAACAAGAAGAGGGTCCAACTATCTACAACAAAAATTGGAGTTGAGCCGAGTTACATAAGCGCTCCAAAACTAGTTGCGCAATATAATAAAAAGAGATCCCGTCTCATCCAAACCAATGAATTGAGAATTTTTTAGGGAAAGAGACTGAAGGGATCTCGTAGCACAACAATACCGAGAGTGGGTTGCGCATTTGAACAACGTGCAGCAATAGCAACAAAAAAACAACATCACCCGCTGTCGAGCTAGCTTCCGAAGTATACTGCATATCAGACATAGTAGCAAGGGACCAAGGGAAGCTTTTCTCCTAGCCATAGAGAAGAAAGAGAAGAAGGAGAAGAAGAGCCAGAAGAATAACTAGAAGAAGAAGAAGAACCAAAAGAGGAACAAGAAATGAAGAGGAAGAGACAGAGGTCCAAGGATAAACGGAAGAAATGGAAATAGAGACAGAAGTCATAAAGGTAGCAGGAAGTGAGTAAGAAGTAGACTCACAGCACAACACCACATCCCCTCAAGACAAAGAGGTAGTTGCAACCTTAGCTCCTCTGAGAGCAAAGAGAAAAAGGTGGACCTCTATGTATTTCAGATCTGACAAGAGTAAGAGGATAAGTCAGATAGAGACATAAACTCCTCCCACGATCCCAACTATTATTGAAGAATCATCAAGCAAGGAGGAAAGAATCGAAGAAATAGTTCTAAAGGAGCATCTGCAGAAGGCACAGGTAGAGAATGTAACACTAAAGGAGAAATTGCAACAAAAATGGCTACAAGTAGAAAACATGGCAAACTTATGCATAGAAGCCCTTTAGCACAGATTCCCTTCTGACTCATATCCTGTGTACCTCAAGGATCAATGGCTCCTATTCCAAATAAAAACTCTAGCCTCCCACGGATCCCTACCTTTCCAAGATTATAGGCAATTCACGGATTTCTACAAGCAAGCTAACATGGCTGATTAGGAAAATATGGAAGAATTTGATGTACATAACCTTGTGCTGACAAATTTGGATACTTGGGACCCCAATCCTACAATGGGGGATATGCAATTTATAGCTTTAGTATCTTGGATGATGAATGAGGACACTAGAGCAAAAGAGATATGGAGGGTCATGAGAAGAAGAAAAAGAGAATCCTTACATATCAGACCGGAATAGTTTAGCCCAAGAGGAGTCATCCTTAACCATCAATAGATTGAAAGGGACCCTACACTAGTTGAAAGCAACCTTTAGACTCAAACACAGGTAATAGTCCACTTTGATGATGTTTCTACGAATATAGAAGATGAGTGCATTATGGCCAGCTAGAGGAGATGGAACAACATCCCTCACAACCTCAAGAACAAGGAGTACCATACTCCAGAAAGAATAAGGGGTACATTGGAAAGGGAACCATTATACAAGAGGGCCATGCAGGCCAAAAAGATCCAATGGTTGGGACTAAAGCTCAACCCACCCTTGCTACTAGGGCTGAATGATGAAAAGGACACAGATGCACAAGATAGAGAATGGGAGAATGCAAAAAAGAATAATGGTTTTTACCCCCTTGGGGAAACTCCCACACTTCTTCCTCGGGAAATCAAGGGGGTTGTAAAATCCTTGAAGGAAATGCAGGAGGAGGATTAGTTTCTCAGAGGATGAGCAACCATTTAGTAGGGGGGTGATGATGAGCTCCATCATTAGACATATTTGGAGGGGTTAATAGTCACCTGTTTACCTTCTTAGATCTCTTTTTCTTGAAATTTTATTATTATTTGGTTTTATGATGCTACTATAGGTGGTGATTAAGGCTAACATACTCTGAGTGCCTAACATGAGGTTGAGTGAAGAAAATCATGAATTATTAAGCATTTTTATAAGGATTTTATCATAAAGACTTGGAGGAGACAACAATTCGAGTTCTAGAGGCAGTCAAGAAACTCAATCTTTGTTTAATTGGAGTCAAGTGGACTGAATCACCCCAAATATTCTCTCTAGAAATTCGAGTTCCAGAGGCAGCCAAGCAACTCAAAGAGGAGTGCACTCAATCTTTTTTTACTTGGAGTCAAGCGGACTTAATCACCCCAAATATTCTCTCCAGCAATTCGAGTTCCATAGGTAGCCAGGAAACTCGATCTTTTACTTGGAATCAAGTGGAATCAATCACTATTTTCTAGGGAGATTATGGTAGCCGCCCTATAGAATAAATAGAGCAAAGCTAGAGCTAGGAAGGGTCAGAAATTTGTTGCAAGCGATTGAGATTTTTATTATTTTACTCAGTGATCAAACTTTCAAAAATGTATGAGGCTATTCTTTTATGAAATGAGTAGACTTATTTCCTTTTACTGATTTAAGTTTCATAGAGCTAGGCTTGTGGGTTAGGGCCCAATCCACGTGCATCAACCTATCTCTTGTATTTTTTCTCTGCTTCCTATCATTTCATTAGTTTCGCTTCTAAAATTTTGTTTATGTTTCATTGTTATTTAGTTAGTCTTGCTTTCAATGTGCTGCTGTAGGTTTCATTAGCTTGAGAGTAATAGAATAGAGGAGAAAAGCCAAAAAATTGTGGATCAAGACCCCCTTCTCATATCTATCGATAGAGCTCGAGGAGGGTGAACCTTCCCACAGACCCAAAAACTAATTTCTGTTCACTGCTTCTGAGATTAAAAGTAGAGTTGCATTACCATTTTTCATTATTCCTTTGCATTGCATTTTTATGCATTTGTCTGTTTCTTTGCGCATAAGTTAGCAAGTTGATTGCAGGATTTTTTTCTAAAACCCCAAATCAGCTTCGTGGTGCCTTCCCGCTTTATTTTCCATCTTTGTCTTCACAACTTGAACACTATTTTTACACCTCCATTCCCTCTTTTTCTTCTACTTATTCTAACTGTTGCACCCACCTTTTTTCTCTAAAATCACTTAAACCCTTTAGCCCGCCTTATTCCTTTTTTTCTTTTGTTCATGGTTGTGTTACCCATTTTAATGCAAAACACTTAAAACTCGACCTCCACCTTTACTGCTCAAATCTTCCACTATCTTACTTCACAAATCACACTTCGCAACCTATTCCCATTTTCTTTTAATACTTAACCCTTCCAAAAGTTGATTGTGATAACTCGACCACATTACACATCGCAATTTCATTTCACAACATTTTCGCATTTTCTTTTAAGACTTACCACTTCCAAACGCCGATTGTGCTAAATCCGCCGCATTGCATATCGCAATTGCATTTCGCAACATTTTCCATTTTTCATTTAAGACTTACCACTCCCAACCGCCGATTGCGACATCACTGTAGAATTTCGCCACATCATCCCTATCGCAATTTCATTTCGCAAATTTTATCTCCATCACAAATTGCAAATCGAAATTTTTATTTGGTTCCTTTAAGACTTACCAGTCTCAATTCCAATTGCAATATTCTCTGTACTATGCCGCTGGTACCACCGCCACATCACCCAACGCATTTCGCTCTTTCCAACTTTTCCTGGACAAAACTTCCACTACCCCTCAAACTTTGCGATATTGCGAACTGTGATATCGAATTTCACACTCTACAACTTTTACCACATCAAAAATTGCAACTTTTGGCCCATCGCACTTCGCAGTTTTTACCTTTTCGCAATTGCATTTCACAACCTTTTATTTTTTTTGTTAACACTTATCGCTCCTACCTACTGATTGTGATATCGCTCTATACCCTACCATCGATCCCACCGCCACGTCATCTGCCGCATCGCACATCACAAATCACACTTTTTAGTTTGTTACTGTTAACCCTTATCCCTCCAAATTTGCGATATTTCATATCGCATTTCTGTCCTCTGTTGCAACTCCACCATTTCACTTTTCAAATTATTCCTCTCCAAAGTATTTTTGTGCTATAATAAAGTTCTAATAAGGTTTAAACCCCCTCCTTCCACTTCTAAGACTTGTTTCATGTGTTAAGCCCTCCATTACCCTCTTTAGCCCTCTTTTCATCCAAGATGCAAATCAACACTCTTTAAATTAGAATTAAGTCTTGGATAGCTTAGATGCATGGATAGAAGCATGGTATATAGAGCATAAATTAAATTATTTTCCTTCCCGTCATTTCCTTTCTATAGTTTAAATTAGTTTCCTTTCTACCATTTATTGTCAACAAATTGAATTAGTTTCATTCTTTTCATTTCTTTTCACCAATATAGTTTAGTTTCTTTTCAGTCATTTCCTTTTCTTCAAATTAAATTAGTTTCATTTTTTTCATTTACTTTCTGCACATTAAATTAGTTTCCTTTCTGTCATTTCCTTTGAGCAATTTACTTTTCACTTTTTATCATATTTTAAGAAATAAAACCCTTTCGCAAAGCAGAAGAGGATCACATGAACAAAATGCATCTGTTGTGTATATATCATTGTCACCTCCAAGTTTGTACAAACCTTAGGTTGATAAAGTAAAGTAGGGCAGCCCCTGGCAGTTGCAGCACTCTTGGTGCAATACCAAGGCTAACCACTTGTCTTTATAGCTCCCCATGGGGTAATATTGTTCCTTTATGTTGACTTGGAATGAATTCTAAGTGGCTGCGGATGAGAATAGAGAGGGTTCCTTCCCATCCTTTTTCTCACAGTAGGTTTCCCACTAGTATTTGACATGGGGGGCAGCTTTGAGGAGTGCAAAAATATTTTTTTCTCTGTTGGAGAAATCATGGACCGAGAAATACCCTTCTAGCAAATTCAACTATCTATCTACGACGTCTGCATCTATCTAGCCTTCAAATACACGAATGTCAAATTTTACTTGTACCTTGAAGGGAGTGGCACCTCCAGAGTGGCTATTGGATGCAGATGCGCCATAGGAGGGTAGCTCTTGAAGGATTTGAACAAAGTTATCCATCATCGTTTTCCTTTGTTTCTCGAGGGTCTCCTCGAGCAATATTTTAATAGTATATCCTGTTCCCTTGTCTTTATTTTCTTCTGCCATGGGAGGTTGTTGGGGTTTGCCACACTGATCTTGCAAGGGTTCAACCAGATCAAGCCCTAACTCCTTATACCCTGACCTTGTTGGGGACATGCAAAGAAAAACATAGAGAGAGAAAAACACTCTGATACCACTTGTTCGGATTTATGCAGGAATGAAATAAAATACATAAATATAAATAAACACAGATGTTATATGAAATTATGAATTATGGATAAAACATTCTTCCCTAGATGTGGTGCTCATCTAAAACAACAGGTTAAAGACTTTGCAGTTAATTTTTCTAACAGTAAATAGACACACAGAATAGATCAAGAAACTTACTTGGAGTCCAAGCTCTTCCAATTCTCCTTTTGTCGCTCTTGCTGTAGCTTCAAATCCAAGCTAGATCGCAAAAATATGTCCTGCAAGAATGAACACTAAACAACAAAGAGATATCAATATACAAATGTCTATTCAAGTTATTCTGTTAAATCAATGAAACATGAACCATATACATCAGATAAGAATTCATAATATGAAAGATGGAAGCTTATACAGATACATATGTGGGAAAGTAAGCAACAATCTTTATTAATGGATAGAAGGGGAGGTTACAACCCAGTGATTTATTTGATGTCACCATCTCCAGCAACATCCTAGCCTCATCACAATGCACATCTCTCCAGCAGCATGTTACACAAATCAACTCCTCAATTGAAATTCCACCAGCATTTCTCTACTCAAATTCTTCCTTACCAAGCGCTAGGATATGTGCTCAATTTATAGAGGAGCTGAAGGTATTTTTACAATCAATGAATTTCTAATAATGGGAAAGATATTTTCCCAGTCTCAGAGGTATCAAATGGACACATGGATTCGAAGTTTGACACATATGCACCTTTCTAGAAGACACTGGCCAAGTGGAGATTCCGAAACAATGAGAATTTCACTCCCAAATGACCAACGCACCCTTGAGTGTCGGGAAGTGCTTTGCAGAGAAATTTTGAGTGGAGGTACCTGCATATGAAACACACTTAGTCCCTTGAGAAATTGTGTTGGTGAGCTCATAGGTGTTATATTATAAACTTAAAATCTTGGAAACCTTGCAGATGGAAGTCATAGATGATTTTTTCTTGTTCTTTGTCTTAGGGAATGTAGCAACTGAAATGATAGGAGATGATAGATCCTATTCATAGGTCCTGGGGATGATGTCCAGTTAACCCGGTCATTAGGAATGGTGCCCAAAATGACCTATAACAATTTCCCCCTAAAGCATGAAGTCAGAATAATAATAACAATAAATTTATTGATGCTTTACACTATGATGGGTTGGAGATGAAGTGGAGTGGTGACCTGCATCAATATTACAATACATTAAATCATTATATATCCTCTTGATCATAAATTGATTAGGGAAGGCATTACCATGCTCATCACATAAACTATCTAATAAAATGTACATAATTCAGAAAGTCATCTACATTGGAATGTTGCCAAATACAGACATGCCTACAAATATAAGCCCATGTTCAGATGTTGGTTTGGATGTAAGGTAACCATATAGATGATGTGTACAAAAATCCTGAAATCACAGCCCGGATGGCTAAAACTAGATCTGGGGTCTTCTTATCTCATTCACTCGATCATTTGGTTAAAATTCCATGCAAATATATGATTTGTAGTCGAACATGGAAAGACATCATTACCAACCAACGATGTGAGTTGTTAACAAATGCAAGAGAACCACCATTGATGTCAATGGCCCTCAAGATACTGCAGTAAATTTTGTAAGGTGTGAATAGATTTTTTGATGTTGAAATCCAAACAAAATATTTCGGTCAAAAATCAGGAAGTGAGGATCTTGTCAATGTTGTAACAAGCCTCATGGTACTGTAATATGATGTTTTAAGTGTACTTAATGGGTATTTATTTCTCGTCAACAGGAAGCCACCTTATTGCGAAATGGGAGTTAATGATTTAGGAGACAAAGGTATGACTTGATATAGCAATTTTCAAGGATTACTTTCATGAGAATGAAGGTTTATGAGTATTGCAGAAGGATGAATATTCATTGGATGACTTCTCTTAAACATATCGGCGACACTGAGATGAGTTGGCAGCATTGACCCAAAACCGAAGTGAAGTTATGATGAACCATAGGTATGAATGAATCGTCAAGAATATTACCCAACCCAAACATTCAAGATAATGGAGTGAAGTGTCATGTTCAAGAGCAACCTGCTATCGTAAAAATTTCTATTCACTTTCCCAAATTTTCCCTAATCATTTTTCAACCAATACCTCTTTATTTTTTAACAAGCTTGAGGAGGGTAACATATGCTTGATCTATAATTCAACCCTTCGGGCGAATAATGTATCTCTATTTAATAATTTAATGAGTCTAGCGATGAATGAAACTCGATTCTTGCCATGAATGACAATTCCGTCACTATTTTATGTTTTAACGAGCCTAACGACAATGACAGCCCGATCCTTTTTCATGTTTAGAGAGTTTGAAAAAGAGGATGAAAAGAAAACTCCATAGTTACTTTTTCATAAAGTTGTTGCTAAGATCCAAAAAAGTGTAAAATAATATGTGAGAGAACCTCTTTAGTCATGTTTGACCAAGGCATTCCTTTTTCATAAATAATCTCAGTCCAAAAAACGATTAAACTTATATTGAGCAGATATCAATTCATTTACTTTTACGAGCTCGAAAAGACAAGTGCTCGACAATATTTTCACATTATTGGAGTATGAAAAGAGCTAAAAGAACACTCCATGGGTTCCTTTTTCACTGTTATCGAAGCTCGAAAAAGAGATAAAAGTGTGCTTCAAATCCTTTTTCCTTTTTAACAAAGCTCGAAAAATAAAAACTATGCTTTGTGGTCAAATAATTCTTGAAATAAATTTGCATGACTAATCTTTTCATCAGTTGGAAAACCTGTTTAGAACAACATAAAATGGTTTAAAAATACCAATTTCATGATAAAAATCTAATAAAACCATAGCCATATCAATAAATATTCATTGCTAACAATTAAATGACTAAATAAAAAGAGTTTTACTGTTCATTTTTACCATTCACTAGTTACCATTTTCATTTTGGAGATATGAACCTGTTTTTGCCCCCAAACTTTAGTAGATGATTGCGATCGATTCTATGGACAGTTTTCATTCTCGTTTGATCCAGGTTAGTGTCATGAACCTTCTCTTTTTTCAGTAATCATTTCATTCCCTTTCACTACAAATTTTTAGGCTTTTGAGCTCTCTAGGGTAAATTTTTCTTTCAAAAAGGGAAACGCACCCTTGTATATTGAAAGGTGCATTTCATAGCAGCTAGAATGAAGGCTAGTTGCATATAAAATGCATTGTCTCTTGTCCAGGACTGCGTTAGGCACGTTCTTCATTTTTTATTTTTGCATTGTGCCAAAAATTTGTCCAATTTTTTGCATTGAATGGAGTCTAATGGTTCTTATGGTTGTATTTCAGATTTTCATCCGACTATAATGAATATTAAATGGAGAGAAAGAGATCATGAAGAACAGAACATCATTACCCTAAATGATCCGGGTACAGTAAGAGCCCTAAGATATTGTGGCTTGTTAAAGTACTTCCGTTTGTCATGGATGAGGCAACAAATAGAACTCTTGGAGTTCCTAGTTCGAGCATGGGATCTAGCTATCGAGGAATTTCACATTAAGAACCAAGTGGTTCCTATAACAGTTGAGGATGTATATTTTCTCACAGGTTTGTCAAGGAGAGGCTTGCCTATTTCATTTTCAGGGTTTGCTCTCAGAGGAGAGACTGTGAAGGATTATGTTTTACAACATTGCTATCCAGGGGAAGAGCCAAGAAAATATGGGAAGATAAACATCTGGGATGTTATAGATTTTCCTTTGAGAACCATTCTTTTCATGATCGCAAAACTTGCTGGCACCGTTATACTACATGTAGCGAATAGATCGTATATGCAGTACGCGCTAGAGTGTCTGGAGCCAATAGTCTTCAACTGGTCTGAAGCTGTACTTTCTCAGATAAAAGAACAACTTAACAAGGCAAAGGGAGGAAGGAAGAAATTTTTTAGTTATGGTTCAATCCTTATCTCATTTTCCTTAGAGAGGATTCCACTGATGCAGCCACAACATGTGACACTGGATGTGTTTAATCCTAGAGATCCGAGGATGCAAAGATCGATGGAACTAATGGGTAGGCATGCAGGCCAATCTACCATTGTGTTCTCGACTGCATTGTTCACCTGGTTCAGGTGACAGGGTGCCGCCATCAATGAGTATGCATACGCAGGCGTTTATTTCTGAGGAGATCCAGATTTAGCTTTACCAGAAGGCACTCAATGGGGTGCAATAGGTAAGAATTTTTTGGCCATGTTTTTAATTTTCCTAAGTTTTATACAATTTTTTTGTATTTTTGATGTTTCCCCAAGACTAAAATAAATGTTTTCTGTAATTTAGATGTTGGTCGAGTTCAACCAGTGGAGGAACCAGAGCATATAGCAGATGAGCCAGGAGAGAGGGCTGTCGGGAGAGCAGTCCTTTGGGATCTAGAAATGGCTGAGACTCTGTCTGAGCTTCAAAAACACATAGAGGGGTTGAACTTTAGGATTCCGGATTGCTGGATCGAAGTGTTACCCATGTGACTACAACATCACACTATAGGTGTTCCTAACCGTTGGATACGGTTACTGCGTAGGATAGCTAGATCTATGGTTTTTTACCATGAGCAGCACTATTTTACTTTTGACATGTTGAATACATTTTTAGGTCAGATGACCAATGTGTCTTGGGCACAAATTTTTTGAAAACCTATAACTATCTATCTATTTGATTTAAGTGTTTTCCTATGTTTATTGTGTAATCCTATTTAATGATTTGAATGTTTTATTTACATGCGTTGCAAATTTCTTTCTAAAACTTGATTAGCAAAAGAATCAGTTAATGTGTTCAAATTTCTGGAAATGTGTTGATATTGAATAAAATCAAAGTGTCTTTCCAAAATTCCAACTCTTATGAACAAACAATGCAGTGTTGGATTTCTAACAGTATAAACACTAGTAAGTTGTAATACCATGAGTTGTGAGTCTAACCTTATGATGATGCATTAATACCAAATGAAATGGCATCAGAGAGAAGTTCGATCAACGAGCTATACTCAGCGATATTGTTTGTCGATCTACCGATACAAATCCATTGAAAACTCATTAACTCACCGTTTGGAGTGAAATTGGCCCACATTGCAGAGGATAGATTCTGCGTACTACGACTAGCACCATCAGCATATCCAAAAAAATGTCACAAAGATTCGGACATTTGTGATGAAATTTAAAGTGGATTACTAACGTCGATAAAAATATAAAAAAAAACTAAGATAGTGAATGCAAATAAACAACATATATATACAATATAATACAAAAAATCACTATGCTCATGATTAAGCATAGTAATTTTTTAGATACAACCCATTTATAGGCCGTGCCAACGGAATCCCATCGTAATCAACTAACTCATAGACACCTTTAGCAAGAACTCTTTTGACAATATAGGGGTCGTGCCATAATGGCTCAAATTTTCTTGTACCTATTACATCATCTTCTTGATCATAAAGAAGGACCAAGTTGCCCTCTGAGAAAATGTGAGGCTGGACATTTTTGTCGTATTGCGCCTTTATACGTCTCTTATGTGCTTCGTTGGCCAATTGGGCTTTACGACGCATTTCATCAATATGGATGAGGTTAAAAATACATGCTTCTTCTTCTGAGGTGTCAGGTAACAAGTCGATTGTGAGTTTCAATGATGGTATTTCACATTGGATCGACAAGATAGCTTCCAAACCATACACCAATTGAAAGGGAGTAAATCCAATTGCATTTCTCACCGAGGTTCAGTACGCCCACAAGGCTGAGTACAGGATCAAATTCCAGTTTATTTTACAAACTCCTATCATTCTTTTAAGCATACATTTAATAATTTTGTTGATAGCCTCAACTTGTCCATTTGATTTTGGATAATAAGGAGTAGAATTATCATGTGACAATCCTAACTTGGCTCAATTCAACCATCATGTGGTCGTGAAAATGCTTCCCATGATCTGTAACTATAGCCTGTGGGACCCCAAACTGTGCAATAACATGATTAAAGAAAAATAATGCAACTGTCTGTCCTGTGTTGTTGAATATAGGCATCGCTTCGGCCCATTTGGTAAAGTAGTCTACTGCGACAATAATATAACCATTACCCCCAGACCAATAAGGGTTACAAGTCATGAATTAAATACCCCATTTTGAAAATGGTCGTACAAAGACAACAGGATGCATTGTTGTTGCCGGTTTGCAGATTTAATGATAAAATTTCTAGCACGCATGACAACTTCTAACCGTGAGGATGCAATCTCGAAAAATTGTAGGCCAAAAGTAACCGAAATGGAGTATCTTTTGTGCTGTAGCGTATCCAAATAAATTTCCACCACAAGCCCCAACATGACAATCATTTAAAACCTTTTTGGCCTCCTCATGAGTGAGGCACCTCCTTAAAATGGTATCGACACCATGACAATAAAGTGTATCGCCGACGATCAGATAATATTTGGCTTGGTATCGAATACATCGCTATTCAGAATGAGAGGTATAAGGTCAAAAAGTTTGAGTTTGGAGATAAATGATGAAATATCCATACCAAGAATCATATGATCCGATCAAAAACAGAGACTTGTCAAGAATTGATGGTTCCGACGTAGTAGCAGTACTATCAGAAGGAAGGTCACATAGAAGCTCAACCAAAAATAAATACTTATTTGACTTGGATTTGATGAATTCCAAATCAAATTCTTGCAAAATGACAATCCATTTTGAAAATTCCCCCCCCCCCCCCAGCAATTGACGTGATAAGATATAAGTCACAGGATTTCAATCCGAAATGACAATGGTCTTTTGGAGCAGGATATAGTGGAAAAATATTTGGACAGCTTGAATAGCTACCAAGGCAAGCTTTTCTAGATATGAATACTTAACTTCCGTATCATTGAGATTACCACTCAAATAATAGATCGGATGTTCAATTCCATTTTCTACTTGGACCAAAAGCATAGCAATGGTCGTTTCAGACGCGACGATATAAGGAAATAATCATTCTAATAATTAGGGGGATATATTAATGATGCTCGGACAAGGGTATCCTTGACAGCATCAAAAGAATCTTTCACAACTTGGTCCCAATGGAAGGGAACCCCCTTTTTCAAGAGTTGAGTAAATCCTTTAGCCATTTCGGCGTAGTTTGGAATGAAAATTCTTAGGAAGTTAGCCTTTCCCTGAAGTTTCTGTATCTGAAGTAAATTTAATGGCGCAGGAAAATTAAGAATAGCCTAGACCTTCAATGGGTTGATTCGAAATCCTTCTTTTGAGACTACGAATCCAAGAAAATGACCGGAACCAACACAAAACACACATTTATATGGATTGAGGCATATTTTGTAGTTTCGACAACATAAAAATATGGTTCTCAAATGCATTGGCTGATCAGTTCGACTTCGTGAATACGCAGGTAAATCATCTATATAAGGTTGAAAAATGTGCTTGATGTCATTAAAAACATAGTCCATTTCTCTCTAAGAAGTTTCCCCAACATTATTTAAATGAAATGGTAGTTTCCTATAAGCGAATGTGCCCCAGGGACAGATGAATTTTGTTTTATGTTGATCCTTTGGGCAGATATTGATTTGATTGTAGTTGGAAAATCCATCCATGAACGAAAATATTTCACATCCACCACAATCGTCAATAATCTGGTCGATAAAGGGAGTAGGATAGTTATCTTTTGGACAAGCAATTTTGATGTCCCGATAATCGACGCACACTCTAATGGTTCCTTGTTTTTTCATGACAGTAACATTGTTGGAAACCCAATCAGTTAGCGAAACAGGGTAAATGAAACCAACAGACAAAAGTTTTTCAACTTCTGCTTTGATGGCAGCGGCTTTTTTGGATGAACAAGACGAAGCCATTGATGCATTGGTTTGAATCAGTATAAATATTAATAGTGTGTTCAACAATACTATTATCTATGCCTAGCATTTCCTCGTAAGACCAAGAAAATACATCACGGAATTCATGAAATAGAGAGCGATATGTTTCGAGTTCTAATGGAGAACAAGATACACCAACATGAATATTTTCTACAACGCCAGGTTTGGTCGAAATATTGATACAAATGGTTTCTTCAATATTTGACAGATTTCGCTCAGAATTGATTGCATTAATAGATAAATAATTTGAAAAGAAATTTTTGATTGATGGGTGATATAGTTCACTAAGATAATTTTCTTCATAATCAAGAAGATCGGAACAATGATGATAATCTTCCCATGGTTCTCCTTCTGACATCATGGCTTCCAAAATATTCTCATCTATCAATAAAATTGAGGAAAATGGATCAAATGGAGTACCAAAATCTAAGGAACGATCAACGCAAACAACCGGCAATGCTGATTTTAGATTCACTGCCCAAGCCAGATAGATTGATTTCTATTCTGGCTCAATAAAGATAGGCGGTGGAAACTCATCCAACGTAACAATTTCAGAATCACCCACACTCTCCCTTAAGCCAGATGGAGTGGGAGAGATCATGTAGCAAGTCTCTATACTTGCAATTCCTACTGACGTCGTGGGTGGCAGTAATGAAAAGGTTCTCATGAGAGTGGAATCCTTTAAGAGTCCTACACCAATGTTTTGAAGTGATAGTTTGGGTGTGTGAACGAATGAAACACTTCTAATTACTTGCGAAGTGGAGGCAAAGAATGATAGTTGATTGATGACAGTAATTGTACCTTTATATGGAAAGGCAATCATTCTGAAATATGTAGAAACAATTGCAGTCATAGCATATACCCATTGCCTTCCAAGTAGAATATTATAGTCAAGGGGTCCATCAACAACCTCGACATAAACATTCACTATTTTTCCCCCAAGTTCAACATGCAAGTTATTAATAATACCACAAGGTTTATATGTATGTCCATCAAAATCCTTCAACGTCATTGATGATACCATGGGTGGATGAATATCATGGATAGATGTCACTTACAATACCATGGGAAAATAATACAATAGGTGGATGAATACCATGGGTCGATGACATTTACAATACCATGGGTGGATGGATAACATGGGTAGATGAATACCATGGGTGGATGCCATTTTCCATTCAGATCATGCAACAATGAAAATACTTTGAAATCAATTCGTCAATGATAATGAAAAACACTTGAAATAAACATTGAACAAACTTTTCTTTCAAAGGAGGAAGAGGTGGATAGATTTACTGGTCAATATAAGGTATCAGGTTCTTTAAAACACAACAAACAACAAACTAAAAGCAAATTCAATGACAAACTCAATGGAATTTGGTTGATTTTAGGGTGCAACACAATCTCTAAGGGGAGAAAATGCGTTGCAACACACTCCTAAGTGGGAGACAGTGCTATGTAAAGCACTGTGTCTTGTACAACAGTGCGTTGGGTGCAGCAGAGAACAAAAAACTCAACTGTTTAACACACTTCTAATGCAAATTTTGATTTCAAAAAGCCTAATATTTCAAAGTAAATGCTACTGGGTGAATAATCAGAGATAAACAAAGGAAAATACACCAAGGATGAAGGGTAAACTCCCCAGTGGAGTTGCCAATTTGTTATGTAGAATTATGAATTACGAATAAAACATTCTTCCCTAGATGTGGTGCTCATCTAGAACAAGAAGTTAAAGACTTTGCAGCTACTTTTCCTAACAGTAAATAGACACACAGAACAGGTCAAGAAACTTACTTGGAGTCCACGCGCTTACAATTCTCCTTCTGTTTCTCTTGTTGTAGCTTCAAATCGAAGCTAGATCGCCAAAATATTTCCTACAAGAATGAACACTGAACAACAAAGAGCTAACAATATACATATGTCTATTCAAGTTATTCAGTTAAATCAATGAAACATTAACCATATACATTAGATAATAATTCATAATATGAAATACAGAAGCTTATACAGATACATATGTGGGAAAGTAAGCAAAAATCTTTATTAATGGATAGAAGGGGAGGTTACAACCCAGTGATTGATTTTATGCCACCATCTCCAGCAGCATCCCAGCCTCATCACAATGCACATCTCTCCAGCAACATGTTACACAAATCAACTCCTCAATTGAAATTCCACCAACATTTCTCTACTCAAATTCTTCCTTGATGATGATGATGATGGTGGTTAACGTCCACTAAGACCAAATTTGGTCTATCGGACCTATAATTTTCTTAGTTATTAATTTTTTAGCTTCTCATCTTTCTTGGGGAGATTGGTGTTGTAGCTTTCTTTTTCTTCTCTACGGTCTTCCAACTTCCTTTATCTTGCCCCTTCTTCATCTCTTCTGATTCTTGGGACACTAGTGTCTTATCTTCGGGATCTGGGAGATCTGTTTTGCTGCAGAATGAAGATTTACTTTACACGGTATTTGAATCCTCATAATTTTTTATGCTTGAGGGGCTATCGAGTTCGTTTTTTTGTTGTTGGGCGAGGCTTTCCCCTTGCTTGTCTTGAGGGTTGTTTCTTTCTTACCTGATTTCTTGTGATTCAGAGTTTTCTGGAGAGTATTATTCCTTGATGAAAGTGTAATTTTCCTTTTGTGCTCCTTCCCACCATGTAGATCTATGGTGATTCTTTCTAGCAGAATTTTTCTGGGAGGATTTTTGGAATTTTTTGGCTACATGGCCTATCTCAAAGCAGGATCGACATTTGAAGAGGACACTTTCATAGTCGAGTTTATGGTTCCATACATAGTCTTTTCTTGTCAGTATTATTTCAGCTAGGAATCTAGCGCTGAAGTCCATTTCTACACAGATGTGTGCATAGGTGGTTCTGACATATTCCTCTGTTTCTGGGCACCTGCAGTAGAATTTTCTAATTTCATTTCCAATGGATTTTAGCGAGGAGAGATTCTAGAGATGCAAAGGTAGGTTTGGAAATCTGACCCAAACTAGCGCTGAGGTTATGACTGTTGTTGAGGGATCGAATGATGGGTTCCATGGATTCATGAGTAGGCCCGAGTTTTCCCAAAACCAAGGGCTAGAATCTAAAATGCAGTGTCTGCTTTCCGAGTTTTCAAAATCTACTATAAATAAACCAAGCACTAGGATATGTGCTCAATTTATAGAGGAGCTAAACGTAGCTTTATAATAAATGAAATTATAATAATAGGAAATACATGTTCCCAGTCTCAAAAGTATCAAATGGACACATGGATTTGAAGTTTGACACATATGCACTCTTCTAAAAGATACTGGCCAAGTGGAGATTCTGGAATAATGAGAAATTCACTCCCAAATGACCAACGCACCCTTGAGTGTTGGGAAGTGCTTTGCAGAGCACCTTTGAGTGGAGTTAAATGCATATGCAGCACACTTAGTCCCTTGATAAACTACGTTAGTGAGCTCATAGGTGTTATATTATAAACTTAAAATATTGGAAACCTTGCAGATGGAAGTCATAGATGATTTTTTCTTGTTATTTGTCTTAGGGCATGTAGCAACTGAAATGGTAGGGGATGATAGACCCTATTCATAGGTCTTAGGGATGATATCCAGTTAACCAGGTCATTAGGAATGGTGCCGAAATTGACCTATAAAAACAGATATGCAGCGGAAATCATGCTTCATTTCATTAATATAAAATAATTGAAATATACTTACATACATAATGGAAATAAAATAGCTAGGGTGTTGGTAGCTTATCTCTGAGAAGATATGTGACAGTTACAGGCCTCTAAACTGTGTTAAAATGAGGCTCGAGGGCCTATTTATTATTGAGAAACAATGGAAAACTCTAAGCATCCAAAAACCTAACCCTAGGAGATCAAGCGCCAAAACTATGGGCCTTGTTTGGGTAAATTGGTGTTTCAACTTCCTGGGGACGTAACTTTTGCATACAATCTTTGTTTGATGTGCAACATACCTCATTAGAAATATCTATCCGATGAGTGAAACTTTTGGTGTGAGAAACATCAATTTAAAAACCCATGTTTCTCCTAGTTTTCCCAAAATATGTTGTTTAGGGCCTCAAAATGGCTTCGGAAGTTCAGGACTCGAAAAATGCTAAAAATAGTAAGTTGTGTTGAAACTAGAAAACTGAAAGAACTGATGGTGGTGTTTCAAATAAAATAGGTGGGTGGCCACCAATATTCACCTAGATCATTAGGGCCCCAAAACAGCTCCGGAAATTCAAGACCCAAAAACCTGCTAAAAATAGTAAGCTGTGCTGAAAGTGAAAAAATGAAAGAACCGATGGTGGGGGTCCAAATGGAATAGATGGGTGGACACCAATATCCACTTGGATCAGGTGAAGTAGATCAAAAGTAAAGTAGGAGTAGCAGTTAGTTAATTATTTTATGGGGTGAAATATTTGGTGGAGTGAGTTGGCACCTAAATTCAAATCATTCGATTTCTTGTCAAGCTAACCTCACCGTAATTAAGGGCATGCATCTTGTTGTTTCCCATAACCATTTACCCAGAGAAATATACAACAAGAAGTTTTTTATCCTCGAGCAATTAGTTTGTTATCTTCGTGCAAGAATTTAGGGCTTCATGGCTTGTTGTTGTTCATAGTTTTATAGGTGTTCATTAGCAATTGAGTTAACTGTTAGTAAAATGGAATGGTAAGGTTGGTAAGATAAACTATTTAGAACTTGCCAATACATGGTTTTTTGATCATTGTGAAAAAGCATAGTTTAAGGCAGCTGGATGGTATCAGTTTTTGAAGAGGTTCTCAGGGGAGAACATTGCAGTTTCTCAAGAATTTGCCGAGTCTTTTAATGGAGAACATGTCAAGCTAGGGTCTTAAACTTTCAAAATATCAGAAGTCATCATAGCATGAGCCACCCAACTGTCAGCTTTAAGTGATTCATGATTTAAAATAAAAACTTTGTTTAGAGAGGATTTAGATCCATATCTTAAACCCAAGCATATAAATGTGGATTGGAACCTTACTGCCCATATTTCCTATTTTAAGCCCGAATGGCACGGAGTTATAACCATAGTGTAGCATTATATCACCTGTGAAGGCAGGTTCTCCATGGTTCATCAGTATCAGATGAGGTTTTTATCTCATATTTCGGGTTCTAGACCTATGAACCTCCCTTTATTTATTTATAAATATTTGTTGAAAATGTCTCAAAAGATACAAAAAAACCCACATTATTCATTCCATAATATTTATCACCAGGGGTTAATCAAAATGTTGGTGGTGTATCATTTGAAGAAGAACAGAACCTCATGGAAAAATTTCCTAGAAAATGAGGGTTTCATTAGTGTTAATTCAAGGAGAAAAGTGGGAAGGCCTTCAAAACAGAAGACCCAGGAGGAAGAGTCAAACCCTGCACCTATACTGACTCCTTTACAATCTGATCAATCATCTTCTCCATCAAGAAGCTCAACTAGAAGAGCTAGAGTTCTAACCACCATTCCTATACCTATGATGCAACTAGCAAAGGAGGTTTATACCAAAAGGTTATCTAAGAAACCACAAACCTTAGAATATTTTCGGAAAGAAAATGCAAGCAGATTTAAACAAAAGGCCATTCTAGTTGAGAATAATTATATTTCTAAAGACAAAGAAGAAGTGGCTTCCTCTTCAAGGAATACGCATAGAAGAAGGCTCATTTTTTCATAAGGATCTTCAGTGGAAGAGAGTAGTATGGAGAAGGTCACCCTTGAACCATTAGCACAAAGCCCAATTTCAAAGATTAGACAAGAGAGTGAATAAGTAAATGTGACTCCAGCAGTGGAGGAACCAACACTAGCTCAGGTTTATTCCTCTCTAAAAACATTAGTTAAGGGAAAGAGTAAAGTTTCAGAGTTTAAAACAGAAAAACCAACAATAGCTCAACTTTATTCATCTCTGAGCTCATTAGATAAGGGAACAAGGAAAGTAACAATCCACTCATACTCATCATTTGAGGAAGAGATTAGTGAAACATAGTTTAGTGAAACAAAGTTTGAAGATGAGTAGCAAAGAAGAGTCATCCAGGGAAGAAGAAGGCCTTCATATATTCCTAATCCATATATTCAAAGGCCTCATACCATACCAAAAAATAATCTCAGGCTAACTATCAAGCTCATAGTTAATCCTGCTCTCAGATATGAGATAATAAATATAGAGGAGAGTCTAGAAAATTATCCAGGGAAAAAGAAGGCTCAGAAGAAAAAACAAGCACAAAAGAGAAAACCAAATAAGAGGGTCACTAAGGCAGAAGCTCTTAGGTTGTTGGCCTCTCTGCTAGATTTTTAATAATTGAATATCTAAAACAAGTCAAAACTGAAGATCAATATCATTTTGGGCCTATCTACACAGTTATTAGAAATTGCTACACTTTCATAAAGGAAGCCCTTTATTTTGGTTATAAGAAGATAAAAGGTAGCTCTTTGTTTTGGTCTCGAGGAATGACATTAGATGGTGATAAAGTATATGCTTCCTTAGTGGTGATATTTTTCCCTTTCCTATCCAAGTGTTATCCGGTGAAGTTTTCCTCCACATGTCATTTTCAGTTAGTAGCTGTTGCACATATTGTGAATGAAGATCTAGGTGTCATTTTCAGTTGGTTACTGTTGCACTTTTTGTGGAGGAATTTTTTCCAGGAATCAAGGAGTATTTAGCCACCTTAGCTCAGCCATTTCGAATTCCATATTATTAATTTTTATCTTCTTGCATTTGTAAACCAAATATTGTACATCAAACTGCCTTTTTGTTATTTTTGATAAACTCTAAATATGGTTTTCTATATTTAGAAGGTTGTAATAAAGGTCCTACAACAAACTTCCACTTTTTTATGATATTTAATGTATTACCCTTTTTGTATATATATTATGAAAATAAATGAGGAAAGGGTTCGTGATTTGTTCATCTCATTGCATTTTGAGTTGTGTACTTTTTGAGCTTATAATATCTAGACACACTCTTGAGGATTTATGAATGATTTGATGTGTGTATTGTCTAATTTCCTTATGTGTTTCCATATCTTACAATTTCATTTCCTGATTATGATCTACATATGTTGTCTCATGTTTTTTTCAGCCTTATGATATATTTGTGCATTATTATCTATTTTTATCAGTCTTGTTTCACATGCTTTCTAGATAAGATGTGTATGGTAAGCCTATTCATAAGCTTTCCCTGTGACAAAAATATTTAAAATGTGTGATGAGATTCTTGTAAGTCTTGAAAAATATTTCTTTCATTAATACATTATAGGTCTGAAATATTTTATCTTCATTTCATCTTAAGATTTGACTTCTACCATATAGATTCAATTTTCTTCTCATATTATCCTAACCATTAGAATACAAACTTATCCTTGCTACGACATCAAATACTAGCACCTTCATCTGTGTGAGTGATTTTTCTGTTCAAAATCCTTTTATTTTCTAGTGTGTGATAACTTCAACCACCTTCCAAAACCAAATCCATCTATAAGAAAATCCCTTGATCTTAAGATGTGTCTGGTCAGGCACTTGATACAATCCAAGTGTTGATTCTAGTGCTAACATCTTTTGGTGCGTTTGCTGGGAGACGAAGATCCTGAACTCAGTATTCTCCCAAGTTTCTTACATGAATTCCTAGTACTATTTTTTTAAGGGTGAATAAAAAATAGTCATTAGGGAAATTTTGAGGTCTAAAATGGGCCTCCTAAGGAAAATGTACAATCAAAATTCATTTTATGAGAACCAATCAGATTTTAGGGGATGACACCATACCTAATGGTTGAGATGGCATTGTTTGAGTTAAAGGTACTTACTTGTCACATTCTCAATGGTGGATAAAAATTTATGGTTAACCATAGTAGTGCTCTGAGTACTTTTAAAGTCATAAAGTAAAGTACTCATAATAGATGTCATTTTACACTTTTTGAATAAAATATTATTATTGTCATTTCAATATTATAAATCAAATCAATTCAATATTTAATATAAAATTCAAACATAAAACAATATATTACATATATTATATTATATTATTTTCATATGGTATATTAATTACATGTTATTATATAATTTAAATAATATAAATTTTAATTAATAGTATATTCTATAATTAAGAATTTATGAATTTATATTTATATTTCATTTTAAGTTATTTAAGTACAATGGACAAATTCATTAGTTGTGCAATGATAATGATTTTTTCTTGAAAATATCATTCTTATTTATAGTCACATCAATACAATTTTTTTATTAATTTTATTTTGGTACAACTTTTGAATTGAATTTAACTATGGTTACATGGATTTTGGTGCAAAAAGTGAATTGTAAATTCATAAACGTTATTTTATTGGTTTAGCTATTATTTTTTTATTTCCTTAGGAGGCCCATTTTAGACCTCAAAATTCCCCTAATTCATTCTTTCTGATTGTAATTAGTTCACCTGGCAACTCCATAATGAGGAAGAGGGGTTTCAAGGCTGCCTACTACAAGAAGAAATCATATATAACCTCCTGTGACTCCAGTCTCTAATCCAAGAAAATATCATAAAGGATGCAAGAGGGAAAGATAAAACAACTGAAGCTACATCATGTTCAGTGAAAAAAGTGCATTCGAGTTATATTCCAAAAGAAAAGGTACCATCATCTATTTTAAAAGAAAAGGAAGTTTTAGTTGCAAACGATTCTACTATAATATCTCAAGTTGAAAATAGTTATATAAAAGATAAAGTAGATGATGTTAGCTTAGATGTAGCTAAAGTACCTCTCAGTCATCATTCAGTAAATCAGAGATAATTATTACTCCAGAGAAAGAAGAAAAATTAAAGGGTTTAAGTGTTGGTAAAGAGAATAAGGAATCAGAAGCCTTTGTGCTTACAGAAAGGGAATTATAACATGAATTAGAGATTGCACCCTTATTAGATAGGGCCAATTTAATTGAAGAAGATATTAAAATAGTTTTAAGCTTTCTTCAAACTCATCCTGAATATGAGTCCTCTTAGTCCACAACAGGAGTATTCTCACCTGTTTCAAAACCCATCTATTGGCTCCTCCTCTTCTCATCAAGGAGAAGGTAATCTTCCTTAAAAATTGACTTTTAATCTCTCTGAATTTTTAGCTCAACGAAAAAAATTTGAAGTGGCCCAAATCCTTCAAGAATCTACATTTGAATGTGATTCTCCTGGAAAGGTTGAAACAAAATCCTCTTGTGTTCATTTCTTTGATAATCCATTGTTTTCAGCTCAAAATCCTGAACAAACAGCCCAAGAACTTCAATCTTCTACTATTCCGAAACAAATACAAAATCTACAGACTATAATTTCAAGCACTCAAACTTCTGTATCACTAAGGCATCCACTGATTGTACCTCAGCAAGTCATGGCTCAGCCTCCTCCTACAAGGATGCAACAGATTATTGTAGCAATATATGCACCACTTGCTCTCCCTCGACCTTTGCATCCCCTTCCTTAAGGGGATTATCTGAAATATTTTCCCAAATATAAAGGGAGGGAGAAGGAGTATCTGTTGAAGAATATTTGGTTCCTTTTTATAGTTATGCTGAAAACCAAAACATTGAACATGAAGATGTTTGGTCAAGACTCTTTTTTCATAGCTTAGATGAAAAAGCTCGTAAGTAGTTCAAAAATATACCAGCAAATTTAATAGCATGAATTTATGCTTTGGAGGAAGTGTTTGTAAAAAAATGGGGTCATTAGTCATTAGTATACTTTAACAGAGTTTGTAGCTTTAAAGAAGAAGACTGATGAGTCATTAGTAGACTTTACAAAGATATTCAACAAATTTTATCAAAATATTTTTGTATAAGTCAAACCTCCTGAAACCACAGCCATGATAACCTTTTCCAATGCCTTAGACTCTAATTTTGCATTGTGGTTGAGAGCTGATAATCCACAAACATTGGTAGCTATGTAGGAGGATGCCATTGGGGTGCAGTCCAATCTTATGGCCTCAAATAAATTGAAAATAGAAGAGGGGAAGGGAGCAAAGGATAAGAAAAAAATGAAAGAGGAGTAACCTTCTTCTTCCTCTAAATCTTTCACAACTGAAGAAAAGCTTGATCAAATGTCCAATTTAATTAAAGATCTTGCTTCCAAAATGTCAAAACTAGAGTTAGAAAATAGACGTGCTGTTAGACCCATTCAAAAAAAAGGAAATAGAAATCAAGCTCATTTTAGAAGACCCTTTCAGCCCCAAAAATTTTTACAACACCCAAGAAGAAATCCTGATGATTAGGATGCTAAGCCTCCACTGAATAATTTTGCTGAATAAAATCAGCAAGAACAAGGAGAGGAAGATGAAGACATAAATCTAGTTGGGGAGACATCACAGTCAACTTGTTTGACTTTGCAAGAGTATGAAGATCAGTCTAGGATAAGCCTCTTTTCAGATGACAAAGATGCTCATATTCATGTCCAAAATGATAAAAAGCAAGCTGAAAAGTGGACAAGAAATTATAATTTGAGGTCTAAAGGGGATGTCCAACAACCCCAACAAAAACAAGATTATGAAAAACATGTTGCCAAACAAAAGGAAAAATTTCATGATATTCCTCCATCGCCTAACCTTTCCCCAATCATGAAAACTGCAGTAGAAAATAAGGATTTAGCTCCTATCAATTTTAGTTTCAAGTAAGAATTTTAAAAAATCAAGATTATGGTTTCGCTCCTTGAATTGTTGAAAAATCCAGCCTACAGAGAATCATTTAAAAGTCTGTTACAACCATCTCTTGCTCCTAGCTCAGTCAATATAGAGGATGAACATCCTACCATCTACTTGGGTAGCCATGTACAAGATCAGAATGATGATAATTCTCCACTTTTTATCTTTCACTCAATATTCATAACAAGCTACTATATAACTGCCTATTAGACTCTAGGGCCTCTCAAAATATAATGCCTAAGAAAGTGATGGATGGACTAGGACTAGAAATCACTAAGAAATACCATGATCTTTACACATTGGACTCTAAAAGGGTCAAGTGTTTAGGAGTGATAAAATATTTGGTAATTTCTCTTACCCATCTCCCCATGAAAATTCTAATGATGGACATAGTGGTTGCAAACATACCTTCTAGATTTGGAATGCTTCTTTCCAGATCTTGGTGCAAAAATTTGGGAGGAACCCTTCAAATTCATATGACCTATGCCACTATCCCAGTATTTTGGGGAGAATTTAGGAGATTGTATAGGGAAACACAAATGGATTATATCATAAGTGATAAAAAAAATCCCTCAAATCATCCTATATATTTAAAGGAGAAGGAGTTAGGGTCATCCATATGACACATTGCTATTGATGACAACAATTTTCAGCCTGAAATTAGAAAAAAATAGAATTTATAGGTCATAAATGAGCAAGATTTAGAAGTAGGGTAGATCTGGAAATTATACTTTGATGGAGTCTCATCATGAGAGGGATCAGGGGCTGGTGTAGTTATTATTTCTCCCACTAAGCAAGTAGTGACCCTATCATACAATTACAATTTTTCACTACCAATAACAATGCTAAATACGAAGCCCTTATTTTGGGTTGAATGCAGTAAAATATTTGGGAGTTGAACAATTAATTATTTTTGGTGATTCGGAATTGGTGGTACAGTAGGTGAGAGATAATTATCAAGTGAAAAATTAAAAATTAAAAAACTACAGAAATGAAGTGTGGGATTTAATTGAATGTTATTTTTTAACATTAAATTTAAATTATGTTTCCAGTGAAGAAAATGAAATGGAAGATTCACTGGCCATAACTGCTAGTAATTTTAAGGTTCCTCTTGATGTTAAAGCAACATATGATGTCTAGATAAAAAACAAACCTTCCATTCCTGACAATATCAAATACTGGCAAGTATTTGAAGATGATAAAGAAATTCAGAAATTATTGGAATGTTTAGAGGAAATTTCAGACATTCGGATTGATAATGAGCAAGACATAGTTGAAAGTCAGAACATCAAGCCATTTAAAAAGGCTATAGTTGGGAAAGACATTATTGATCTAAAAAAAAACTTATTCCTAAAGGCTTAGTTCCTTTAGAGAGGTTGTTTTACAATAATGATGTCTTTTTAAAGCCCGATAGTAAAACAGATGGAGAGAGTACGGTTGACTGCAGTATTGGTATAAAAAATCAGCCTATATTTGTTAAAGTTTCTAAATTTCCTCCTCAAGAAACTAGAACTAAATATGTCAATATGCTGAAGCAATATACATACATTTTTGCATTGTCCTATGGTGATTTAAAGACCTATGAAAGAGATATAATGGAACCTAAAATTCCTCTTAAAACAAAAGAAAAGCTTGTAGCACAAAAGATCAGACATATTAATCCCATGTTGCTCCCTATTATTGAAAAGGAAATAAGAAAGATGTGGGAAGCCAAAATAATTCTGCCTTTAATATTTTCCAATTCGGTAGCTAATATAGTCCCAATTTGAAAGAAGAAAGGTGAAATTAGAATTTGTGTTGATTTTATCAATTTGAAGCAGTGTTCACTAAAGGATAACTATCATTTACCCAAGATGGACCATGTTTTGCAACAGCTAGTAGGCTCAAAGAGGCTCTGAATGATAGATGGTTTTTTGTGGTACAATAAAATCTCAGTTGATAAACAAGATAGGGAGAAAACAACTTTCACTACACCTTGGGGAAAATTTATGTACAATAAGATGTCTTTTGTTTTAATTAAAGCAAGTGCAACATTTCAGCGGGCAATGGATATTGCCTTTTTAGGGGAAAATGATGGGTTTGTGGTTATTTTCTTGGATGACATAATAGTCTTTTCAAAATTTGTTGAGGATCATTCAAAACATTTGCAGCAAGTGTTTAACAAGTGCATAAAATTTGGTTGGTCTTTAAACCCAAAGAAATCATGCTTTGTTGTTCAAGTGACTAAAAATGGTATTTGTGTTGACCCAAGGAGAGTTGAGGCTATACAAAAAATTGGTTTACCCAGAAATAAGAAATAATTGCAATCATTCTTAGGTAAAATTAATTTTCTGAGGTGTTTTGTTCCAAACTTTGTAGAACTAATTAAACATATAAATGTCTTATTGGATAAATATGCATAATTCAGATGGCAAGAAGAATCAAAAAAATATTCATAGCAATCAAATATACCCTGATTGAAGCCCCGATGTTGATCAACCCTGATTTTGAAAAGGATTTTCTTACTTTTTCATATGCGTCTGAGGAAACTATTGCAACAATTTTACTACAAAAGAACAAAGCAGGCTTGGAGCAACCTATTTCGTTTTTTATCTATGCATTAAGAGATGTTGAGTTAAAGTACAACTTGATTGAAAAACATGCATATGCATTGGTAAATGCTTTAAAATATTTTCGAGTTTACATTATGCATTCAAAATTCATTGTTTTTGTGCTAAATATAGTTGTCAAGGATGTATTGTTGTAGCCAAATAAATATGGCAGGAGGGGAAGATGGTTAACATAATTCTAGAATTTCACATTGAAATCAGACCTACTAAGTTGATAAAGGGATAGGACTTAGCCCGGTTGATGCCAAAATCAGATTACAAAGCTATAAAGCTGAACATGGAGGTAGTTGAAGAAAAAGATAAATAAGGTATATATGATTATCCTGAAATTTTTTATTCCAACTGGTATAAGGATATAGTGTACTTTTTATTAAAACTCAGTTTTCCTCCAGAAATGGAAAAATCAAAGAGAAAGGATTTTAAACTGAAGGTTGTTAAGTATTTCATAATGGAAATTCATCTTTATTGGAAAGACCTTGTAGGAGTTTTGTTGAGATGTGTAGATGAAGTTGAGTCACAAAAATTTATGTGAGAGATACATGTAGGGGTGTGTGGTGGAAATTTATACTGGAAATCTACCGCAAATAAAATTCTAAGAGCTGGCTATTATTGGAAAATATTTTCTTTGATGTTTTTCTAAATTCAGGGCTTGCACTGAGTGTCAAAATTTTACCGGTAAGAAGAATCTGCTCCCACTACCTCTCTTTCCCATTTCAGCAGACGCCCCTTTCCAGCAGTGGGGGTTAGAATTCATTGGTGAGATTCATCCGCCAT
The DNA here is from genome assembly GCA_034641835.2 of Pinus albicaulis. Lineage (NCBI taxonomy): Eukaryota > Viridiplantae > Streptophyta > Pinopsida > Pinales > Pinaceae > Pinus > Pinus albicaulis. The sequence continues at coordinate 1,015,447,387 of CM076584.1, forward strand.
CATCAAGAAAACATAGGTGGATTCTTACAGCCACAAACTATTTCACTAAGTGGATTGAGGCTATTCCAACCAGGAACGCCAGTGACACGGTAATAATTAAATTTATGTTGGAAAATATTATGTCTAGATTTGGTTTCCCTCATAAGTTGGCGACTGACAATGCATTGGATTTTAAATCTTCCAAGATGAATAAGTTTTGTCATAAATATAATATTGATTTGACTCATTCTACACCTTATTACCCCCAAGGTAATGGGTTAGTTGAGTCATCTAACAAAAGCGTGGTAAGAATCATTAAGAAGATGATGTCGGAAAATAAAATAAATTGGGACACTCAGCTAGTTCATGCTCTATGGGCAAGCACGATGAGTAGCGACAGATCAATTGGAGTTTCTCCTTTTCTACTTGTTTATGGTATTGATGATGTGATGCCATTACAATTGGTCCTTCCTGTTATGAATTTTTTACAGGATGAAATTGATGATTCAAATACCATTCAGAGAAGAATATTTCAAATTCAAATTCGGGAATCCTTGATGGAGAAAGCAAAGAAATACAAAGCCAAAGTAAAATTTGTTTTTGAAAAAAGGGAAAACTAACAGGTATTTAAGGAAAATGATTTGGTATTACGCTGGGATGTAAGAAGAGAATACCATGGAAAGCATGGTAAGTTCAAAAATTTGTGGTCCGGGCCATTCAAAAATGCTCAAGTTCTAGAGAATAACACATTTCTGCTGAAGCACTTAGATGATGATCAATTCACTGGAGGTGCAGTCAATGGTCATTTTCTCAAATTTTTTTTTTTTTTTTTTAAGTCAGTCAGTCTTTCCATTATAAATATCTGGAGTGTTTTTTCAATAAAACCCCATGCCCAATGGTATTGTGTCTATGAATAGATTCAATATTGAGTTCATTCAATGAAAAATCAGTTATTATCATTAGCTTCTAAAATTGTAAAAGTCCTGAAAGTTTAAGGCACTGAATCTACAGTCCTTGAAGCCTCACAGGGAGGACTTCATCCCCAATAGGATCCAGTGATAGCACTGTAATTTTTCAAAGTGTAGTCACCATCACATTTGTTTCTTTGATCCTCTCTTGTCCCCTTAGCCTATAGTTGAAGGCCCTAGAGGATTAAAAAATGTGTCAAATTTTCTATTATTTTCAACAAAATCCAAAAAGTTTGAGTCCAATAGTTTCTTTTTGTGTCTTAGAGTAATTATGGTAAATTTTATTCTAAATAATTTTTTTAAACTACCTTGAGTAGTTAAGGCCATGGATTTAGTTTGAGAGTATTATTTATCCATAATTATATCTTCTATCAAAGGCTAAGCATAAAATTTCATAGTCATCCATTATTTCAGGAATAACAGGAAATTGCTATCTTTTCTGAAAAGTAGAAATTTTCCCAGAAAATTTGGTTTCATAAGCAACATAGAAATAGCTACCTTTTTAGAAAAGTAGCTATTTTATTCAGATTTTGCATAAGGAGGTGAAAAGGAATTACTCATGTGAAAAGACACTACACTTTGGAATAATTGAAGGTCTGCTAAACAAAAGGTATCACCCTTTTGAAACGTAGCCATTTCTAATTGGAGGTCCACTTAAAAAGGAGTTGGTTATTTTGTTTGTTAAGGTTTGTTAATATAACACTACTCATTAAAGGTGATGATTCAGATTTACGTAGGAACACAATAAAATATATAAATAGATATAAACACAGAGATGTAGTGGTAATAATGCTTCATTTCATTAATATCAAATAACTGAAATATGCTTACAGACATAATGGAAATAAAATAGCTAGGGCACAGGTAGCTTATCTCTGAGAAGAGATGTGGTGGTTACAAGCCTCTAAAATGTGTTAAAATGAGGCTCAAGGGCATATTTATTATTGATAAATAATAGAAAACTCTAAACATCCAAAAACCTAACCCTAAGAGATGAAGCACCAAAACTATGGGCCTTGTTTGGGTAAATCGGTGTTTCAACTTCCCAGGAACGTAACTTTGGCATACGATCTCTGTTTGACATGCACCATACCTCGTTAGAAAGATATATCTGAGGAGTAAAAAATTTTTTGTGAAAAAAATTGATCCATGGATCCACATTGTTCCTGGTTTTCTCAAAAAACATTGTTTAGGGCCTCAAAACGGCTCTTGAAGTTCAAGACCCGAAAAACTGCTAAAAATAGTAAGTTGTGCTGAAATTGAAAAACTGAAAGAAATGATATCAGTGTTTCAAATGAAATAGGTGGGTGGCCACCAATATCCACCTGGATCATTACGGCCCCAAAACGGCTACGGAAGTTCAAGACCCAAAAACCTGCTAAAAATAGTAAGTTGTGTTGAAAGTGCAAAATTGAAAGAACTGATGGTGGGGGTCCAAATAGAATAGGTGGGTGTCCAACAATATCCACATGAATCATTCCTCCCCCCTTAGGAAGCAATGGTCCCCATTGCATTGAGATCCTCCATGAGATGAGGCAAATTCTATTGAACTGGGTATTAGATTTGTCAAAGATGTCATGGACCTACGGGCAGACATGCTGGATGCGTTCAATAAATTTAGTTTCCTTATCAACCTTAGACAGTACATGTGTGGATTATGTCTATGTAGTCGCATGAGGTATAGAAACATCAGGCGGTGGTGCATCAGGGGTCAGATCAATGGAGTGCTTGTCCTGACATTATAGAGGAACCTCTGTGAGTAAGGAAAAAGTGTCCTCGTATTCCTCCATGACTTTTTCCATCTGCTACATCCATGCAGGGGAGCCTTGTTTTGAGGTTCTAGCCACAATATTCTTCTTTCCCTGTTAGCAAGTTTTAAGGAAAATAAATTTCCTAGTTTTGGAAACAATCTTATTGTGTTATTTTGCAGTAGTCAAAGAGATGACAGGAGGCAGTACTACCTCCGATATCCTGTACAGGTTATTTCCAAAAGTAATAATAACAACATGAGGCCTACACTCATAAACAGCATGTCACCTCCACAAGTATGGTTGGCCCAATAATACATCAGCTACATCAAGAGGAGAAACATCACACAATACCTCATCCGTGAATAGCTTGACGTTGTATGGAAGGCAACATTGTTGGCGGACGCGGAGATCTCCCCCTGGGTGAAGCCACTTGATGGTATACGGCTGGGAGTGTGCTATGATCGGTAGGTCGAGCCACTTCATGACCTCTGCTGAAATGAGGTTCTTTTGGCTTCCGCTATCGACAAGGAATTGCAGTGGAGAACCCTTCACCCAAATCTGCAAATGGAAGAGGCACTCCCCCTCCTCTAGATCCTTAGGATCCTCCCTTTAGAGCCTGGTGGTGGAAACAATGGCACTGGGGTCGAAATCAATGATATACTTCCCTTTGTCACCTCCCTTTTCTATTTTTGGCTCAGGATCATAACATGCATCTAGTTCAAGTGCCTTCAATTCAGCCACCAACGACTATTTGGCCCGACACTTATTTGTGCTGTGAGTGGGGCTGTTATGAAATTCACACCACTTCCCCGTTTCCTTCTTTGGATTTGTGGTGTTGTTATGGGTCGCCCCACTTTGGATTTTCCCCTTGTTCTATTGTTCGGGGGTGCTTTTCCATGGCTTCGGATTCACGGATCCAATTGTTACACGTCATTTTGTCACCATGACATTTGACTGTTCATATGGGGCTATCACCACCTATATCATGTTCCCTTGGAGGTCAAAAACACCAATGTTCCTAAATCAAGTCTTGGAATTGGATAAAATATCTGTAAAACCCATAAAAGTCTACTTGCATGGTTTTTCTAGCCTTTCCCCGCGCATGCACTGTTGTTCTGTCCATAAATTGCGGCAAACCCAACACTTATTTCCACTATTACCTGCACACTCCCATGAAAAGAAAATAAAAGAAAAATTAAATTCTAGAAGCCTAGCTAGTCTAATATTCTCTCAACTGGAATCTTCTATATTTGTGATCAATTCCAGCTTTATCCCTCCACTCATAGAGCTTATCCCTTGGTCCATGGAACTCAAATCCATTCATGAGAGGAATCCATCCCCATTTTCATGGAACTGAAACTACCTCCATTTCCCTATAAATTGAGCTCAAGTTTCAGTTTCAAGGGTGGAGATTGTATAGAGAATGTATGTAGATTCTACACATATAGTAGACATACATTGTGGTTGCTGAAGAGAATTCATAAGAGTGCATACTTTCTACACTAGTGAGTTGTTGTTGGCATGAAAATGATCACACCATTGTGTCCGTAACTCCATGCTAGTATTCAGGGAGGAAGGCTTATCAAACTGAAGGAGAAACAATTGTTCAAGTCCCCGGGAGAAATCGGTACGACATCAACGCATCAGGTTGTAAGATTACTCTTTTATTCAAGATAATACATATGGATCTCTTTTTCTCATTGAGTCGTTCTTATGATTATTGAAATAAAATCAATACTTAGACTCCTTGATCACTAAGTTGGATTAGATTTTCTTGATTATTATATGTTGCAGATGCTTTGATCCTTTTGTATTGTCTTTGATTGTAGGTTTTACTTATTGGATAAACCACTTTGGAGCGACAAGATAAATAACTACATCAAACATTTGGATTTTAAGGCATGGGCATGTCCTCTCTACTTTATTATAATAATCCTGAAATGAAATTAATCTAGAGAAAAAGGTTTTCAAATGGATGTTTGATTCTAGCTACTTGCTGAGTACTAGGGAGATCTCTCTTGTCTGCAAGAGGGATTAATCCGCATAACAAAATGGTGACCATATTGGGGATCTAGAGCTTAGTTTTATTTGTTTTTTTTTTTTTTTTTTTTTCAGTTTGAATGTTAAGTTTTCTAATTTTAACTTCTCTCTGGTTGGGTAGATAACTTTTAATAATCCAAAAAAATAAATCTTATTATTTATTTTTTCCAAGTTTTTCATTTCCTGTGCGGTTTTCAGCAGAAAACAATGCAGCAACCTGCGTATATTTTAGTTCAATTCAGTGCGCATGTGCTCTGTTTTCCACTATAAACTGCGCACCCCTAGAAAATTTTGATAATTTTAAATTTCTCTTTTTCAGAACCAGATAACCTAATTCTTCAAGTTTTCCGTATTCCATTTACAGTCTTGTCAATCTCTGTTAAGTTAATTGGGTGTTTTGAGTTTCTTTTTTGAGAAATTCTTAATTTGATTTCTTTTGGTCATTCGTCGCGGGGGGGGGCTAAATTGTGTCTGAGTGTTAATCACCTTTGAGTGTTTTTATTTTTTGACCTTTGGAATTCTCACCAAATTTTATTTACTTACACTTGATTGGTTCCTTAGATTACATTAGTGAAGGAAAATAGCCTTGCTGTTCTTTCATTGATTTGGAATCATCTTGAGTTTGAGAATTCTCTTGCATAGATTACATTTGCATAGTTAGAATTCTCATTTTCATAATATGAATGAAAACTGTGCATAGATTACATTTTGCATATTTTTCAAGTGAATTGTGCATATATTACATTTGCATAGTTTACATTCTCGAAAAAGCACTATTTTTTCTTGATCAAATTAGTGCATTAGAGAATTTGTTATCTTTTCTCTTATTTATAAATTTTTTGCATTGTTGGAAGTGAATGGAACCTCTCTCCTTACTTTAATTAGGATTCATAGAATTGAAAAGATTTAATTATCATATTCGATTGCATTCAGTTTCAGGTCAGGTCATAATACCACTAGTTTCATATCCGTTTTCCCTTTGAGTAATAACAACCCAAATAACACAGTGCTAAATAAAATTCATCTAGAAATTTTTACATTTTCTAGGGCTCTTTCCAGCAATTTAGCTTAGGCTAGTGCTTTGTAATAGGTTGTAGTTAACATTCCAAAGAAGTTAAAACAAACAATAATATCTTACGGTAAGGAAAAATTCCAATTGTTGCAATTGTGCTTTGGGAAGCTCTTCTTAAAATATTCAAGCACAATATCATGTCAGAACTAGTGAGGTAATCATACCTATCTCATTGGAAAAGATAGAAGATGTGCATGTAATAAAAATGCTAAACTTCATATTAACCATTGTCGAGGAGCCTGGGGTCACTTGTTAGCAAACCTTAGATTTACCATGTCGAGGAGCTTTCAAGGAGATTGAGCTTGATACTCTATATGTATATCAGATCGTAGATTGTTCCCCCAGGTGCATTTGTCTCCATTGGTGACCTTAGTGGCCATAATATTTAGGATTTTTCCCAAGGTGACGGTGGAGGGAAGGTCCCACTATACCTGGAGCAGACGTTGACTAGACTCACTTGGACTTTCTGGAGGGTGCACTTCACTTCGAGATGGCATAGTGGAGGTACTTGCACCAGTATTTTTCTTTAAACAGGTTGTTAGGGTAACTATTCCAACTACCAGTTTTTTACACTGATCTTTGTGATGTTGGATTTCATCACCAAGTAGTGATTTCGCTGTGAAAACAAATTTTTTGTGTGTGGTTTTACTCCTAGATTTGATAGTGCATGTTCATTTGTTTTTTTTTTTTTTTTTAGATACCTTAGGCATGGATTGTGAATTTGAATTGCTAATATTTTTAAATTGTTAAATTCATTGAAGTTGAATCTAATGGCAACAGTTCCAAAATTTACCAACTAAGGAACCCCTCTTAATGAAAATCTTAGTACTTTTCCTTGCTTTGGAAATGTTGGTCCTCCTTATATGGCTACATTTTCATGACCCGGATTTACCATAGGTTTACCAGTATTGTTAGTATGAATCTTTTGTCAAAGTGTACGAAAAAAGACCACTTTAGCTATGCATAACTTATAGCCCTAACATCAAATATGGCTGCCAATATCTTCAGATCTGCAGTTAGTTGATCAAGACAAATGCTGTAGTGAATGGACGACTTCCCTTGCAAGAGCATAAAGGGCATGAATGACATGGCAGTGACTGACACAGTATCATAAGGGATAGGGGACAGTGGGACTGACGGCCATAATGTGCGACACAAGAGAGAGACCAGGCAATGAAGGATGGAGGACTATAGCGGGGTACAAAGGGACTCGGGATAGACTCCATGAATGCGATGATGACTCAACTTGGATGCTCTAAACAAGGGCGACTCGATGGTGCTTCCACACAGAAAAGGTCCCATGGGGGGCCATGAAAACATGAGTACAAGATGGTATCTCATGACGAAAATCGACACGAACAAAGACAAGTATGGAGGCAAAGTGGTGCCCCAACTACAAGTGTTGTAAGTGAGGAAATTCGATTTTGGGGGGAGGTGAGAGCCCAGGATGCGCCGGTGGAGGTGACTACTGTGAAGAGGAGGAGGGGCGGTCGGACGAGTGTTTCGACCTGAGTTCTTTGCCCATTGGGATCACATGCCGTTATACATAGACGACTATCCCTATAGTGGGATGAGTTATTGTGGGGATCTTGACCTACCACTTCTGCCTGGTCGAGTATGGGGACATGATGGTAAGTGACAAGTGACTACACTTTTTTGGGCATGTTAAAGTTATTGAATAGTAGATAGAGTACTGATTCATGTACTTTTGGTATGCAGATATAGCTCTGGTAAAACCGGCCGGATATATGGGACGATCGGCAGCATCAGGAGCTGCAGGCCCGAGTGGATCGAGAGCGGCGCATAATGAGGATGCGGCCGCCCTCCTGGAGGACATCTGTCGTAGATGCGAGAGGTTGCTGACTGGTGTTTTAGAGCGTGGGTGGCAAGACTTAGATGACCAGTACATAGAGCCATGTATTGGTCTACCCTCGGAATGGCGAGGTGTCATGCGGCGCATGGCGATGGCCGGTCAGGGGATACGTGATCTACAGGCTGCAGGAGCAGAGCCATTGGCTCGGGATTTTCCAAATAGTGATTAGGTGTGCGACAGGTGGTGCCCCCTAGTGTGTATGTAGGGACAGGTGGTGCCCCCAGTTTTGAGTTTTTTGTAACATGCGATGGGCATGTCATATGTATAAGAGTAGATGGACTTTGAACACATGTTTTGCGACACATATTATGGATATGCATATTTTTTAATGATTATGAATGTTATTGTCCTGTATAAAATGCGTGTGATAAATGCCAATCTAGAACATGGTTTTCGATGCTATCTACATAGTGATTTTGTCCTCGAGGTACATTGTTGAAAGTTATGGTTTCAAATTCACGTATCAAGAGTTTCACTCGTAAATATCGTCTAAAGAGGATAGGATTATGCACACGATAGACACCATTTAGTTGCATGACAAGAAGTAGGGAATCTAAACAAACATGCAGATGGAGGATGCGATGAGAGAGGGCATCGACTAAGAGACCACGCACTGCATCATATTCAGCTATTCGGCCTGATTATTGGTGGCAATACCAATGCAGACCCCGTTCGAGAGAACAAGGGCATGCAAGGGGGTGAAAATGGCCCAACCTGTTGAGGCTATATTCTGGGAGTAATGACTTGCACCATCGGCGTAACCGATATAAGGTGGGGACGGGAGGTCCTGCGGAATAGTGTTACAAGACAAAAATTGGGAGGAGGAGGAACAATTACGGCAGCGTGAGTGTATAGTAGACATCGAGTGGCAACTGTGGGAGGGAGTGAGATGGGCAGGATGGCTATGACTCATATATGAAATAGATGGTGGTATATGAGGGCTATAGGAGGTATGGCTGGGACTCGGGCTGCGGAGGTCAACATAGATATGGGCGGTGTTATCCCGTTTATGGGTGGGAAGGATGAGGTCATGGGTGGAGAAGGCTTCCAAGAGGGTATCCTGACGGGAAAAGAGGGGATGATGAGAGGAAGGGAAACCACATGATGTGGCAAAGCTACCTAAATCATCTGTATAGGAAGAAAGGCTCACATACGGATCGTCACGGGGGATGAAAGAAGAACAGATAAACAAATGGTCAAATGATGTTGAGCCCAGGGTGGTCGCTGAAGGGGGATCGAGCGAAACAACAGGGGAGGATTCAAAGGGAATGTTCTCCAAGGGTCTCACAGAGGATGATAGGTAGAGAATGGTGGTAGTAGACTCTGTCATCTAGACATCAGGGGGGGGGATGTCAATGGGAGTGGGGGAATCCTCAAGCTGACCTGAAGCATACTGCGCAAGTATGGGAGAGGTGGAATGATTTTTTTCAACCTCATACTCTTGAACTACCTCTAAAGAGGCGTGGTAATGCGTCAGGTGAGGACAATGGTGGGAGTAATGGCCATGGACACTGCACAAAGCACAGGGTTTTTTGGTGCGAAGAATCTTTGGGTGCTTGGTTACGAACGAGGATGGAATAGAGGGGTCAGGGACCATAGACTCAGGGAACACGACTTTAACCATGGGTTGAATACGAGGCAATTTAGGACAAGTATGGGTGGCATGACTGACGACATCACACAAGGCGCAAGCCTTTGTGGGTGGAGGAGGAGCCGGGTTAGTCGGGGTGGCCTAGTCTTTGGATGCCCCTTGCGAGCTTTGCCTTTCTTTCTTGGAGCTATCACCACAGGGGCAGGGTCCTGGGGAGGTGCTGGGGGCATGGTGGCAATGGAGGAAGTGAGGGGGACCGGTTGAACCAGTGTAAAAGCAAGATAAGGTTTGGGGTGACCAGGTGGGGTAGCAGCTGGAGGGTCAAGGTACCAGACGGGTATGCCTAGGGTCAGGTTGGGGAGAGAGAGGGTGGCCATGATGGGGACCGAATAGGCTTCGGGAGGGGGAGCCAGGAAAGGTATCTGACTAGCGGGATAATGACCAGGAGGGATGGCTCTGAGATGGTTGAGGCCTGGGGGAACCGACCCAGGAGGATAGAGGGGTTCAGGGATACCAGTTGTAGGAGAAGGGCCAGAAGGAGGAGGTTCGGCTGGCTGAGATGAATAGCTAGGAGCAGGTTGCGGTGGGCGAGGTTGAGTCTGAGGTTGCTGACTAGCCGAAGCGGGTCGCTTAAGGGCAGCCCGAGACGATTGCATCATGCAAACATTCGATAAGCTTGGATCAGAGATAGGAGGAGGAGGGATACCAGGGAAAGTTCCAAGAAAAGAGGAGTCTTTGTAGACACCAGGAGAGACACTGGTAAGGGAATCGATGGTTTTCTTATTGGCTACAGAAGAGATGGTCGTCTCAGGGGAGGTCTGAGATTTTGGCTCATGATATGTCAACTGGTCGATGGTGACTATCTTTCCATTGTGAGGAAAATACATCTTGCGAAAAACCACGGATGGGACAGCAAAAATGGCATAGGTGTAGCTTCGCCCCAAGAGAATGTTGTAATCTAGAGGGGCGTCGATGACTTCGACGTCAACGGAAACAGTCTTGCCTGCAAGAGTGATAGGACAATTACGGAAGAGGCCAATGGGCTGGGAGGCGTGGCCATCCCACGCTCGAAGGGTGAGCATGGAAGGGGCCAACTCAGGAGATCCGAGTTGCTTCCAAACCGAAGCGGACATCACACAGGTGGATTCCCCCTCATCAATTATACATCGAGAAACGTTAGCGTTCTGGATTTGACTGGGATTTGGAAGGCTACGGAAGCAGGAAGAGGAGGATGTTCTAATTGATGGGCATCGAAAACAATCATTTGGTCATCAGCGGGATCTACAGTGCCCATGGCAGATAGTAGAGCCTTCTTTTGGGAAGGGCATGACTGGAGAAGTTCCAATGTGGAAATGGCAGCAGGAGACTGCGCCAAATCATCTACTTGCTATACGAATGAGCAGCTCGACCAGGAGTAGCATTTTGGTGTAATGGTCCCTTATGAATCTTGGTATGAACCTCAACTTTGGGTTGAGGGATATGTAAGGGACCATTGGATGTCGAAAGAGGCTCTGTAGAACCTGAAGAAGGGGACTCGAAGGTAGACTGAGCGGGAGGCTTGGGGTACTGGCGAGACCGATTTTGAAGGTTAAGGTCAACGGTTGGAGATGGATCAGAGTTCATCATGAGGATCTGGTAATCGGAGGAACCAGAAGGGGAAGGTTGAGTGGCGACCTATCCTTCAGGTGGTTGGGCAGCCACGAATCCTTGCTGGGGGAAAGGATCGGTAAACACAGCCGGTTGAGTAGTGGCCACATTAGGGGGAGCATGGGGGGAGGCATGTTGTCCTCACAATGTGGCTTGAGACTCCCACATCTGCTGCATCTGTGGTAGAAGGGGAAAATCATGAGTGTAATGACCGTAAACACCGCAACACGAACAAGGATTATTTGTGTGAATAGGCCTGTCCAGCTTGGGCTGAGTGCCCTGTTGCTGGTTAGCAGTGTTAGGGTCAAGACCTTGAGGATTGGGTCCATGAGTACCAGGGGTAGATTTATTTTTATTTCCTTTCCGCCTTCTTTGAGAGGAAGGGGGATTAGTCGCGCCCTGCTGTGAAAATACTTGCCCTGGAGGGGGCTGTAGGTGTTGTTGCTGGGATTGAGAAGGCAAGGTGGGTGGAAGAGCAAATGCTGGAGGATTTGGAGCACCAAGCTGTGGATAAGGATAATGGTTAGGTTGAGAAACATTGAGGTAAGCAGGAGGTTGGGCAAAAGGATGAGGCATGCTGTATCCTGGGTACATGCTACCTGGAGGGGGAAAAGTGCTAGAGGTGCTGGCCCCTCCCGGAGGGAGACCATAGCCCATAGGAGGTTGAGCATACGGATGAGAAAGGGCTCCAACGATACCATCAGTGGAATGAGATGCCCCTGGGGCATTAGTGCCACCGGGCCTGGGGAGGTCAGGCAGGATGGTATAAACATAACCAGACTGAGCATAGATCAGGTCATATTTCAAGGCTATTTGGGGGGCGGCTTCTTCGGTTTGAGGGAAATGGGAGGCGACATCTTTGCCAATGGGAGGTAAGAGAGTGCGAAGGAACCAATCCATATAAATTCGATCTTCAAAGGTGTGAGCTCGACATAAGCTCCTTCTTCTCCACCATTCCTGGACATGAGTGGAAAGGCGGTTTGAAGAGGATTGACGGAAAGAAGTCAAAAGCTCGGTACCAGTGTCGTATTAGAGAGGGAGCTGGAAATAAGGTAAAAAGGCTTGGGAAATGGTCGCAAAGGTGGTATGGGAAGAGGTGGCCTGATCAACATACCATTTAGAAGCTTTGCTCGTAAGCGTGCATTCGGGCAACAGAAACCGAGAATGGAATCATCATTAATGGACAACTACAAGTGACGACACTGAAAGATCGGACAAGGTTGGATCTTCTCCGTGAGCCTTGAGCAGGGATGTCGGAGGGGCTTGGTTGGCATAACGAGGCCAACCAACATCGTGTGGACTCAGGTCATTGATCAGCCAGTTGAGGTGGGAGGGTAGAGGCACCCGCCATGTAAGGAGCAGGGTGCGGTAGGGTAGTTCTATTGGCGGTTTAGCTGTAGTAGTCTCGACATTGGGGGCTGGGATCCCAGCTAGCATTAGGCCACGGACCGGACATAGTGAAGGTGACGGGGGAGAACCAGAGTAAAGGAGAACCCCGATGAATCGGGAGAGGAGTCGGGTGCGGACTCGGAGGAGGACTAACTTGTGGTGGCGAGAAGGAGTAGGTCAGTAAATAGGAAAGTTACAGTGAAGGCAAAGTCTCGGGGAAGTGTGCCTTGGGGGCACAATGATGACAACACAAACACGGCACAAGGGGAAGAAGAATGACCACAAGGGCAAGGAGGTGCAGAATCAAGTGATTACAATGTCGAAACAAGGGCAGATAGGTGCAGTGTCAATTGATTTTAAAGTCTTTGCCTGGCGGTGTAAACCAGGCTCTTCTTCACTTAGGGTGAGTGTGTGGCGTGCATTAATTTTAATTTTTAAACCCTTTTCGTTTTGAGAGCAAGAGAAAAAGTGTGCTGCGTAACTGAAAATAAATCTGCAGAGAACAATATATAATGCTGAAATAACAGAAAATTAACAGCTACTATGGCATCGATTCAACCCAAAAAGGCGGGTCTCTCAAAACTAATCTAAAAGAGGGAAAAAATCTAGTCAAAACACACTAAAAAGAGGCCAATAGATCTAGGGTCGAAAGGGACAAGGATCTAAAGGAGAAATCTGCTGAAAAGAGGTGCAGATCACAGCCAAGAGGCAGAGGCAAGGTGGCTGGAAAAAAGGAGGAAATCAGCAAAAAGCAGAAGGGGAAAGGAGGAGGCCCTAAAGGTAGATCCAAACAAATCTTCAGGAGGTGATTTGAAAGGGAGGAGAGCTGATTAAAAGGGATCTGAAAAGGAGGTATCAGATCAGGAAAAGGGAGGGCTGAAACTTTGAAAAAAAAGACACCTGATACAGCTAAAACTCTTCCACCAAAAGTGGAGGGTACTAAAGCCCTAGGGGGCTAGGTTCCCACTTAGATGAGCAAAAAATATCAGAGACAGGTCTAAAACGGGCTGAGAGAGAGGCTGGAAAACCCTGACAGAAGCTTCAGAAAAACCCAGAAAAATTGCTGAAAAATAGCAAAAAAACTGGCAGGTCGCAGGTTCTGACCTGTTTTCTGAGCAAGTCGCAGATAATGGGCTGAAAAGTGTGACCTGGAGGCCAAGTTGCAGTTTCTGGGCTGAAAAGTGCGACCTGAAGCTCCGGGTGTCCCGGCGGCAGATTTCCAAAAAAGTTGCCGTCTCAGTTGCAGCTGATGTCTGTCACCTGCGCAATAGGTCCAGAAACACGCGGAAGTTATAAATTTTAATGTTTTAGGGTTTTATAGGTGAAAAACAACATAAAAATAGGAAAAACAAAAAGCTGAAAAGAAACCCTAGGGTCTGAAGTAGCTGGATATGCAGGAATATGAAAAACGACAGCGGTCGTAATTGAAAACCCGTGTGGAGTCGCCAGTTGTTAGTATGAATCTTTTGTCGAAGTGTACGAAAAAAGACCACTTTATATACGCATAACTTATAGCCCTAACATCAAATATGGCTTCCAATATCTTCATATCTGTAGTTAGTTGATCAAGACAAATGCTGCAAAAATCTAGATCTATGCATAAAGAGACATTAAGCAGTAAAAATAAGGTTTTTCTCCATACATCCAATAGACAAGACAAGAACAATATTTTTGAAAGAATTTTTGTATTAAGGGCACCTGGGAGGAAAACAAGAAGGTGTTTCCAATTCTCCTCAATGGGATGGGTTCTTGGAAGTCTTCAGCACTTCAGATCTAGCATTTCTCTCTCCTGTTGGTGTAGAAAACCCAGACAAAGATAGAACTCAAAGGGAGCTCACACAGCAAATAATGGAAAATATGACAATGATAATGGCTCAAAGTCATACCAAGAGTTTAGATCCAGAGTGATCTAATAGGCAACAAAAGGTGAAGAATGGTAGGAAAAACCCTCCTATTTATAACAAAATATTGGGTCATTCTAGATCTTGGTGCATGATTAAAATAACATTAACCAAATCTAGATCCACCTTTTATGGAATATTTTATTATATTTGTTGGAGGAAAAAGTATTTGACTTGGGTCAAATCCATTTATTTGTGAATAATAAATAAATAAATGATTTATTTATCATTTTAAGGAGGTGGTTAAAAGATAATCAAATAAATAATGATTTATTTAATTATTTATAGGTGATTTAGTCATATTTAACAAGGAATATTATTTAAATAAGATTTAAACAATTATTCCTAGAAAATAATAAGATAAATAAGGATTTATCTAATTAATTTCTTTGTTTTGGGTTAAACATGACCGGGAATAATAATTAAATTATTGTTTAATTAATTATTCCTTGAGGAAAATCAAACAAATACAGGTTTGTTTAATATTTCCTTTCGGGGTTTCCTGTTTAGACCATAAACAACCTAATAAATGTGTTTTATTAAGTTATTTTACATAGTGAAAGCAATTTTACTTAGGGTAAAATTGGTCTTACATGGTGTACTTGGGTCCATCTAATGATAGTAGGTTAGATGACCAAAAAATGGTTTAACAAGTATGGTTATTTTCAAATTTTTTGGCCTCGAATACTCAAATTGTTCCACCTCAATCGGATGTTTCACCTTAATAGAGTTTACCATCTCAACATCACCAACCTCATGTTGACCCTTTACCTTCTTCGCCCAATATTTCTTCCTCCCTTTCTTCTTCGCTTGGTAAAAGCCTTGATGCTAGTAACTAGGTGACTAAGAAGAAGAAGAAAGGGAAGAAGAAGAAGAAGAAAGATAATAAAGAAGTCAACCAACCAACCATGGTTGTAAGTGTTAGTAATGTTGAGAAAACCTCCAACATGCATCGTAAACCCAAATACCCTTGAAAACTTTGTAAGGGTGACCACTTCCTTATCAATTGTCCCAGTATTCCAAAGGTGTTGAAAGTATGGTCAGAAAAATATTATCATCTTACTATTGATCAATCAACCAGTGATTCTCAGATTCCTGGGAAAAAGGGTAAAGTTAGGTTTCCCATTAGCAAACTCACACTTTCCCTCACATGGATGAAGCCTCAGAATTGTTGGAAAACCTTACTATTCCACAGTAAAAACTTCCAACTGGTTACCGTAAACTTTCTCCCAACCTACCTTCAATTGACAGAGTGATTGATCTAATTCCAAGTACAGTCAATCCCACTCTTGCATTGAAGAGTGAAACTCATATCACTCAGGTTCATGATCCATTAGTTGATCAAGTGGTTGAATTGATTCACATCCGTTCGATCCCAATCTCCCTGTAGAGAGTGAAATTCATACCGCTCAGGTTCTTCTTGTTACATCAGATTCTTCTACGCCAGGGGGGGATTTCACTTATTTCTTCAGAACCCCCTCCAAGTATCGAGGTATTTTCCTTTGATCGAAACAGAATGACATAACCTCATCTTCCTTCCTCCATCCCTTTCCAAATCATTGTGAAGGCTTGTGGTAAGAATGTGCATCGCACAAATGTAGACGAAGGTGCCTTTTTTGGTATTTTATCCTACATTGCTTAGCAGGCTTTGGGTTCCCCTCAGCTTGTGCTTGTTACACTGAATATGTTAGCCTTTAATAGGACCATTAGTGAACCTTTATGGATCCTTCCTAAGTTTCCTATTACCTTGGAAGGTAAAACTGTCTGTATTAATCTTATGTTAGTCTGAGGCCCCTCGGATTTCAATTTTCTCCTTCGGCGAGACTAGGTCTATGCAATGAAAGTTGTCGTATCGACACTCTTTCGTGTGATGTCTTTCCTCACAATGGAAACATTGTGACTGTAGACCAACTTTCATTCATTAGTATTGATTAAAATTCCAATAATCCGACACCCCTAACTTTTCCTTATACGAAAGTGGTATCTACCTCGCCATGGGTTAATTATGTGGCAACTAGTCCCATGTTTTCATTTACCAATGCAAGAGATCCTCTCACTATTTGTTCGAATTCCTTTGACTTAGATCTGGTAATTGACATGGAAAACCCTATGGGATTATTTGAACGTGATGTTCTTATCCCTATTGAGTCCCTTGACATGTGTTCCTTCTAGAGCATTGTTCTTCCTTCTGATGAAGACCTCTTGGAAGCCAGGATCGAGGTGTGTCTCGTTTCTTCCATTTGGAAGCCATGATGAAGGTTCCATGAGTATGGCTCTTTTCTTATGTCAACCTCTTTAAAATATGAAATAGGTTCCCATGAGGATAGTTCCTTTTACTATGTCAACCTCATTAAAAAATGAAACAGGTTTCCTTGAGCATAGTTCCTTTTCTCGTGTCAAGCTCCTTAAAATCTAAAACAAGGTTTATATGAGCATAGTTCTTTTCCTGTTTCAATCTCATTAAAAAATGAAACAAATCCTCTCCTAATTGAGTTGATTCTTTGACTAGATCTCGTAAATGTCAAGTCAAGTCTTTCATTTGATCTCGTAATTGAACCTTCATTCCATCCAGCTATTAGTAACCAATAGTCTACTTATTTGATTGAAATGAAGGGCATGTGCTCTTGCGGGTTACACTTGGGGGGCATTCAAACCCACTCTCAAGCACAGTTTTCTTTGTTTCAAGATTTTGTAAAAATGAAACCACTCTCAAGCATATTTTTCTCTGTTTCAAGCTTGT
This sequence comes from Pinus albicaulis, assembly GCA_034641835.2. Taxonomy (NCBI): domain Eukaryota; kingdom Viridiplantae; phylum Streptophyta; class Pinopsida; order Pinales; family Pinaceae; genus Pinus; species Pinus albicaulis. The sequence continues at coordinate 1,015,464,338 of CM076584.1, forward strand.
GTAAAAATAAAACCACTCTCAAGCATAGTTTTCGTTAGTTTCAAGCTTGTATAAAAATGAAACCTATATGGATTCCATTTCGGTTATTATTTTATGGACTCGCTAAACTCAAGAAAATCTCGAGATTATTTTGCTATCTTTCATTCTTGTAAAATATATGAAAATGTCGAGTTATTTTCGTCTTTTCCTGCTCATTAATTAAATTTAAATTCGGCCATATGAGTATACTTTTATCACTTTTTCGAGCTCTGTAAAATATGAAAAAGCGAAACCAGGAGTCCTCTTTTAAGCCCTTTTCAGACTTTCAAAATATGAAAATATTTCTGATTACTTGACTATTCGAACTCGTTAAAGTAAATGAACAGTCGTCCTTTTAGTATAATTTTACCCCTTTTCTGGACTGAAATGGAATAATTATGTATTCATGGTCAATAAAGTTCTCTCCTGCATTATTTTATCCTTTTTAGGGCCTGAGAGACTAAATTTCCGAAAAATAACAACCATGGAGTTTACTTACGTTTTTCTTCTAACTCCCTAACACTGAAAAATACTGAGTTTCTCCTATACTGGACTCATTAAAATTTAACAGTAAAGGACCTGTCGATTATAAACAGGATTGAACCACTCCTTCTTAGGGTTTGATTTTAATACTAAGATGGACTCATCCGAAGGATGAGCTTACACAAAAAAGAAAATTTTATCCTCCTAAAGCTTGACAAAAATAAAGAGGTACTTGCCAGTAATGGTGGGGGAAAAAGAGAGAAAAATAATTTAGTTGTCACCCTTGTTTAAAAAGCAGCATGCCACTCTTGAACATGACACTTTGTCACACTTGTACCTGGGTTGGGAAATAATTTTTCTAAAAGTTAATCAAACCACATTGAAAGTCTTCAGCCGGTTTCTAGGTATTAGCTTTAGGTCAAATGTTACCAAGCCATCTGCAGTGTCATTATGTGTTCAAGAGAGAGTTCAGATAAACCATTCATTGCAAAATTTTGTCTCCATTTATGTTGACCATCCTTGAGTCAGTCCTTGCAATTATTTCTTAAAAACTTGATCTAATAGTTTCATGTTGTGGGATTTCCTACGACGGATCAATTTCTATCGACGTCAGCTCACCATCTATAAATTTGATCTAGAATCCTATCAACACCTTGGGATCTGCATGCCCCAATGGCAGGTTTCTTGCCTCCGATGACAGGTTGTGTTATCACAAAATTCTACTTGATTGGCTGCTTATCAAACAACTCAGTGTAACTATTTCAAAACAGCTTTTGACTGAAGCTTAGCCTCTTTAGTCTAAGAGGGTTCTCTCAAGGGGTATTATGATATTGGATAATGATGGTATTAGATGGCTAACTCTATTGGAAATGTAACTTGTTTTTTATGTTTGTGGGTTGAAAATAATGCAGGCTTGCTACCATTGGGCTTATGGAGTCAACAATCAGTATTTTTAGTGGCAAGGTTTCTTGACATGGAAGCTTAGGAATATAGGGGTCTTTAAAAGAGGTAATTCACACATAAAACATAGGGAAACACGGTAATTTCATCAATAAAGGAAGTCAGAGCATAAACTTATGAATTCTGAGTAATAGAGATGAAATCTACTGCAAGTGGTAAACATAAAGATATATATCAAAAAGAAATTAAAAACCCCATGAGAATATCAGGTCTGTCAAGAAGAAAGTCACTCTGTATTACTGATATGAGTCAAATACATAAAAGCAGCAGTTTAGTGCAAAAAATCTCCAACCCATCACTACTTCAATTATTTGTCTTTAAATAGATATTATTTACAACAAGGATGATATGCCTGGTGGATAGACCATCTAATTCTTCTATGACACATCACATAACTGAAATACATAACTCCTAATAGAAAACTGACAGATATACCTTAAAGAAATAATCTCCTAATAGGACTCTAACTCCTATTTATTACATCTATCTACCATATCTTGTGAAACAGTTACATGATAGTTACAAAAGAAGAATCACATGCTCAAAAGATACATGATAGGTTCATTATCACTTTAAATATTTAAGGCTCTCCTAGCCATGTGGAACATAACCCTATTTTTCAGGAATACATAACCATTATCTTCAAAGAGTGCTTTGGCTGATGACATGTCTCCACATCACTTCCTCCGAGTCATAATTATTTGATGATAAAACACCTTGACATGTTGGATGAGTCCAGCTATCCAAAAATGCCATTAAGATGCTCCAAAACCTTCAAAAATAGCTCGCTACGAAAACATGACAGTTTCATAATGAGTTTTGGTAGCGTTGAAAAAGTAACTTATGCACCCAATAAATTTTCTCCTTTGTTGTTCCATGGTGTCAACCAAGTCATGACACATCACCACCATCAAAATCCCTCCTTGAAAACTGAAAAATGTGACTTTAGAGGCAAAAAGGTTGCTACAGTTTTTTTTGTAGTGTTTTCCTGGCTTTAAGCCTAGGAAATGCTACGAAACTGTGTAAAAGTGCAGAAATAACAGATTTCAAAACTCTCTTCACAAAATGAACTCATGATGTAAAAGCTTGATTTTATACATGTAATGAACCCTCTAACAACTTATGGCTCTTGTGGTGTTTCCTCCTCATTTATGATCAGTTGAGCAATGGGCTCATCAACTACAGTCATATTTAAACCCTTCTTTTCCAGCTCTTCATGAATCATGTCCAGTTGTTCATGAAGGTCTTTAACTTGGTCCTTCAGTGTCCTACTATTGGAATGTAAGTGTAGGTTTAAATTTTTTATGTGCTTTACCTCTTTTATTAGTGGCTGAGTCCATTTTATCAGTTTTTCTGTGTTTTCCAAGGTCTTTGAGACACTTGTGACTTGATCCTCCCAAATATTTCTCATTTGTTCAAACTACACTCTTTCAACTCTATGCTTCTTTGCCTATTTCCTCAAGACTGATATCTCTTCACTTGCATCTTTCAACTGCTCCTTAAGGACTTGACTAATTCTTCTTTTTTAGGTGAGAAGAGGTCTATGATGCTTGGTGGTGGCTGAAAAGTTTCACTGACATTTTGAGTTTCTTTGCTACTTTCCAATAATTTTCTGGCATGTCTTGTCATTGGTTTTCTAGCTTGAAACATAAATCTAGCATCATCACCTGCAAATTTAACTTCTTAGCTATTTTCCCTTTCTTAAGCTTCCTTCCTCCCTCATTTATGGCTTCAGCTTGGACTATGGTAGTTTCTTCAATATCAATGGCATGCAAGATGTCCTCTAAGTTACCTTTAGCCACTGTTTGGCACTGTGTAACCCTCTTTCTACCATGTTTTCTAATTTTTGGATTTTTTTTTTAAGGTGTAACTTTGGGTGTGTCATCCTTCTGCAAAGGCTCTGCCTCCATGCTCACTGGTTCTAACTGCTCTACCACTGAAGGTGATGGGATATCTCTAGGTTTGGGAGTTATTTTAGGAGTGATAAAATCTACTTCAAAACAACTTATGAACATAAAATATGACCAATCTCTGTCTAATATCTTTAACTCCTCTAACACCAACAACTTGATCAAACCATGATGAAAGAGAGAGGTTTCATTTCATTTTGTTTTAACTTGATCCTTTTCTGACATTTTAGCTAAGATTTTGTATAAGTAAAAAGGAAAATCAAGAGACCTCTTACCCAAAAAATGCAGCAGAAGCCTAAGGTGGTAGGAGTAGACCATGTGATATCTCCCTTCACAGGTGAAGTACTTCTGAATGATTAGCAGCAACTTTGAGTAGTTTTCCTTCATGTAGCTCCTTGGGATAGAATTTGTGAGATCAATTTCACTATGCTCTGTCTTGATGAATTCTTTACAGTCCCGCATGGTGAAATTGATGCCTTTTAACCATTACTCTCCTCCTCTAGGGATTCATGTTGCTGCTGCAATGGTTTCTGGTGTTACTATGAGATTTAACATTCCCACCTTTGAAGCGAATCCAGTAAAACTCTTAGAAAACTCGTTTGAAACCTGCAAATGACACCCTTGCAGACTTTTGCAGAATTGCAAACACCCTGTTCTTCTAAATACTTCCAATGCAGTTGGTTTTTCATTTAAAAAATTCATGTCCATTGGCTCATATATGAGGTAGTGACCACCTTTTTTGGTCTTCTTCTTTGCAGCCATGGTGATTTTATACCTTCTCAGCCTCACTTGATTAGTGACACTTGCAACTTTTGAAAATGCCAGCAACCAGCTTGGCTTGGTGAAACAACTCTCCAGAACTCAATAGAATGCAAAGATGAAGCGAAGAATGACAAAGACTCAATTGGGTAATGTTTTAAAGTTTCGAGGACAACTCATGCTTTAATCATGACTCATACATGCTAAAAACAGTAATGATGATCTCAGACATGACCTTTGTACCTTGATTTAACCCTAACTGAATTGAATGACATCCACCCTAACTGTTCTAATCATGGATTGGCACCTTGCACCGGATTTGACAAGACAGATAGAAAAACCATTTTTCGTAGCGTGACTAGTTCATTTTTTCACAGTTTCGATATGAAACTATTAGCCAATTTCGTAGTGAAACCTACCTTTTTACAGTGTAAAACACTACGAAAAGAGGAAAAACTGGCTAAAGTGACCTTTTTGAATTCAAAAGCTTGGGAAATGAAGTATGTCAGCAAATGATGACTGATGGGATTGATATGACTTGAATGGAGATGGGTTTAAACCTTAGGATAGGTTAATATGAAAAAATTTAAATTTTCCTTTACCAACTTGTGACAAATGAACTCTATGAACATACCTTTGACAAATGAACTCTACGACCATGTAAAATAATGTTTCACTTTTTCTGAGTGATAACAGGTTGCATCATTGACATTTGATCTAAATATTCTATAAGTGTTTGATTGAAAATCATTCATTCACACTTCATAGATTGTATTGGAGTACTTTGAGAGCCATTTTCATTATTGGTGGTTTCTCTCACACTTGTTAATGGTTCACATCATTGACCGGTAATCAAGTAGTTTCTACCATGTTCGACTTCGACACAATCAATCGCATGGATAGATTCACACTAGTTCGGGAAGCGGAAATCAAGACCCTGGATCTAGTTTCCACCATCCAGGCTATGAGGATTTTTATTATTCATGATACAGTAGAATACTCATGACAGATGGCTACATCCATAATGTGTCTAATTTTGATGTAAAATTGAAACCATATCTATACCAGAACATTTAGTTACTTTTGATCTTAGTATGGGAATTCCTACCTCAGCAATGATATATATATATATATATGTGTGTGTGTGTGTGTGTGTGTGTTTTCATTGAATTTTTTAATAGATTTTCGACTGATGTATCCAATCCAATCCTTAGAATGATAAAGCACTTCACTCTTTAGAATAACCTCAGACTTCGCACTTTAGGGGGCAATCTGTTACACATCATTTTTTCATTATGACATTTGACTGTTCATATGGGTCTATCACCACCTATATCATGTTCCCTTAGAGGTCAAAAACACAAATTTTCATAAATCAAGTCTTGGAATTGGAGAAATGCTCTATAAAACCCTTAAAAGTCTACCTGCGCATTTTTTCTAGCCTTTCCCTACGCATGTGTTGTTGTTTTGTCCATAAACTGCGGAAACCCCCGCACTTTTTGCCACTATTACCTATGCACGCCCGTGAAAATAAAATAAAAGAAAAAGTAAATTATAGAAGCCTAGCTGGTCAAATATTCTCCCAACTGGAAGCTTCTAGAGTCGCGATCAGTTCCAACTTTATCCCTCCACTCATGGAGCTTATTCCTTGGTCCATGGAACTCAAATCCCTTCATGAAAGGAATCCATCCCCCTCTTCATGGAGCTAAAACTACCTCCATTTCCCTATAAATTGAGCTCAATTTTTAGGTTCAAGGGTGGAGATTGTATAGAGACTAGAGAATGTATGTATATTCTACACATATAGTAGACATACATTGTGGTTGCTGAAGAGAATTCATAAGAGTGCATACTTTCTACACTAGTGAGTTGTTGTTAGCATGAGAATGATCACACCGTTGTGTCCATAACTCCATGCTAGTATTCAGAGAGGAAGGCTGATCAAAATAAAGGAGAAATAATTTTTCAAGACCCCGAGAGAAATGTGTACGACATCAAGGCATTAGGTTGTAAGATTAATCTTTTATTCAAGATAATACATATGGATCTCTTTTTCTCATTGAGTTGTTATTATGCTTATTGAAATAACATCAATACTTAGACTAGTTGATCACTAAGTTGGATTATTTTTTCTTGATTATTATATGTTGCAGATGCTTTGATCCTTTTGTCTTTTCTTTGATTGCAGGTTCTACTTACTAGAGAAACCAATTTGGAGTGACAGGATAAAAGACTACATTGAACATTTGGATTTCAAGGTAGGGGCATGTCCTCTCTACTTTCTTATAATAATTCTAAAATGAAATTAATCTAGAGAAAAAGGTTTCCAAATGGATGTATGTTTCTAGCTACTCGTTGATTACTAGGGAGATCACTCTTGTCCGTAAGAGGGATTAATCCATGTAACACCAATGTCTCACTTCATCTACTTAAATTTATGCTCGATCTTAGAGGCATAGTGATATTTCGTGCCAAGTGATATAATGTCGAGGAAATCCATTTCCTCTTGGATGTGTCTATGTAGACAGCTGCGGTACTTGAGCTGCAAATTTCTCTCTGAATATTTAATACCCAACTTTGTGTGCAGGGTATGGAATAAATTTTTCAATTCGTGCACATCTTGATCCCTTTTCTGCCGTAGCATGGTCCATTGGATGTACTTGTCCTCATAGATCCCCACGGGGTAATATTGTTCCTTGATGCTGACTTGGAATGAATTCCAAGTGTGTGTGGCCGAGAATAGAGAGGTTTTTGTCCCGTCCTTTTACTGGCAGTAGGTTTCCCACCAGTCTTTAACATGCCAGGGGCATCTTTTTGGAGTGAAAAAATAATCTTTTCGGTCGAAGAAATCATGGACTGAGAAATATCCTTCCAGCAAATTCAACCATCTATCTACGACATTTGCATCTATCTGGCCATCAAATACAGGAATGTAAAATTTTACATGTACCTTGAAGGGAGTGGCACCTCCAAAGTGGCTTTTGGATGCAGATGCACCATAGGTGGGTAGTCGTTGAAGGATCTGAGCAAAGTTATCCATCATTGCGTTCCTTTGTTTCTCGAGGGCCTCGAACAATATTTTGATAGGATCTCTTTCTCCATCATATTTCTTTTATTTTGTTGAGATTCAACAAGATGATGAGCTTAGTGAAAAGATTTGCCTTCACTAAATGGGCCCGCAGGCTATTTTTGGCGCAAAGTCTATTTTTTAGACTATGTCTATTTTTAGACATGTCGATCATATTCTATGAGTTTCAGGATGCTATTTTTGGATGGTTGGTCAAGTTGGAAAAATAGATGGACTTCTATTTTTAGAAATATTGGGCAGAATCTATTTTTAGATTGCTAGTCTAAAAATAGATATGCTTAATATTATTAGCCTTAACAATATTTGGACCCTAAACATTATCTTATTCTCTCTTGGAGCACTTCGGGGCCAAGGGTATGATGTGGCACAACAACGATAGAAGATACGATTATTCCTTTAGGGTTTACCGAGCCATTGCATGGAAGAATTTAGATAGAACTCATCCTACGAGTTTGGTAGCGGAGAAGTAGCCATGAGCCGTATTTATTTAACCCAACAGATCAGTTGAGCTAGTTGTATCTAGTCTAATTGATTGATACACTAGTGAGAGTGGTGTGAATTAATTAGTTAATTAATTCACTAAATAATAACTCATTAATAAACTAAATAATACATCAGTTAACTACAATGCATTGCAAGTTCAGTGGAGACCAGTGGAGAGATAGGTGAAAGAGAAAGTGTGACTATCAATTGTGACTATAGTGATGCATTGATTGCGTCCAACACTCAGTGGAGATGCCAATGAGGATTGCGTGAGAAATGCTAGCGAAATTCAAGTTCATTCAAATCCATTCTTCAGCAGGGATTTCACAGTAGAGGCAGGCTAGCAGGTGGCAAAGATCGATGCATGGATTTGCAAGATCGGGCTTGATTAGTGTGTAGCGATTGTATTGTACTGAGAGCTTGATACGATCAGCTTTGTATGAGGATTGCTACATGATCTCTATGACATATATTATATACATATAGTTGGGGTTTTTACCTTCAGGATTTCCCATTAAACAATTGTGTTAGTGTGTCTGAATTTTTATTGTTTCATGTGTGCATTGCAATCTTGATTTAATTTCCGCAAATGATCAATGGTGGAATAGATTCTGTATTTTGCATGAAGTTAAAATAGTGTGATATCAGGATAATCTTAGACATATAACACATAATTTATATAATTTATACATGGTATCGGAGCAGTTGATCATTGGAGGAGATTGCAATTATTGAAGTGGTTGAGTTTTGTGCTAGTGGAATTCGAATTTGCTGCAATGTTTTCTTGATGTCGAAGTTGAGCATTCATTGAAATGTCTTTCAACGGATTGCGATTGGAGTATGCCCTTGATGGTAGTTCGAATTATATTGCATGGAAGGACAGGATGGAGTCGGTTCTGGATGATAATGGGTTGAAGGAGTTCATAGATGCTGATATTCTAAACCCTACTTCTAGCAATGCAGCTGCACTTGACGCATGGAAAAAGAAGGTAGCAAAGTGTCAAAGGATTTTGTTGGAAGTTGTGAAGGACCACATTGTTTCCAGCCTTCATGGTAAAGCCACTCCATTACTAATGTGGAAGGATTGTACAGACTTGTTCCAAAGCAGAAGCGACCAAAGGAAGTTGGCGCTTAAAGACAAGCTCATAAAATAAAAATAGAGAAAGGCGACAGTATACCAAAATACCTCACGAAGTTTGTCCACTGCAAGGATGAGCTGGGAAGTGTGGGGGTTACTGTTGATGAAGAATACTTGGTGAGCTTGGCTCTCCTTGGGCTTCTGAAGAGTTGGCATAGCTACGAAGACTCTGTCAATGGATGGGAGAAACTGCTAGGATGGGAGCGACTTTGGTCAGATCTTGTGTAGGAGGAGATAAGGCGAGGTACCAAGGATGGATCTTCATCAAAGAATTAAGATGAAGAAAATTACGCTTTGGCTACCAAAGATCGGAAATTAAAAGGGAAGAAATCTTCCAAATTCGAAGCTAAAGGCAAGAAGCAGGACTTGTCCAAGGTGAAGTGTTTTCACTGTCACCAGCATGGGCATTTCGCCACTAATTTCCCACAGAAGAAGAAAAATAAGCAAGCTGCTAGATATGCAGCTAGAGAGGCCTTAGCTTCGCAGATTGAGATGGATTTTTCTTTGATCGCATGCTTGGTTTCAAGTGTGATGGGATCGGTGTGGTTTCTTGACAGTGTTGCGTCTTTACATATGACCGGAGACAAAGATTTTTTTAGTGATCTGGATGAAAAGGATCTTGGAGTGCACATCGAGATGGGCGATGATGGTAGATATAGTGCGACTGGTATCGAGACCATTTCCTTTGAGAGGGAGTCTGGTAAACCTTTCATCTTGAAGGATGTCATGCGTGTTTCAGGATTGAAGAAGAATCTGATCTCTGTGGCAATGTTGGAAGACAAGGGTTATGATGTTGTTTTTAGCGAGGGAAAAGCCTTCCTGCGCAATAAAACAACTAGTCAAACCAGGAGGATAGGGATTCGAGTTAAGAATATTTATCAATTGTAGGTAGATGGCTGCGCAACAATGGCAGGAAAAGCATAAGGAGTGGTGAGCTGGGATGAGGGTGAATTGTGGCACAGGAGATTGGGCCATCTTCACCATGGTGCTTTGAAAATTTTGCAGCAGATTTCTACCGGGCTTCCCAAGGGTACACTTGAGCAGTCAGATTAGTGCAAGGGATGTACTTTGGGAAATTTTTTGAAGACCACTTTTCATGAGAAGGATAGTCGTGCCTCAACGATCCTTGAGGGAATTCACACAGACGTGTGTGGACATTTCTTGGTTGCTTCAACAACAAAGAACAAGTATTATGTGATATTTTTTGATGAATTTTCTCATAAGTGTTGGATCTTCTTCATGCAGAAGAAGAGCGAGACATACTCAAAGTTTTGTGAGTTCAAGGCGCTGGTTGATAAAGAGTCGAGGAAGCAAGTGAAAGCTCTTTGGAGTGATAATGGTGGTGAATACATCTCTGGTGAATTCAAAGACTTCTATAGCAAAGAAGGAATTCGAATAGAACTCATAGCACCTCATAACCCACAGCAGAATGGGGTTGCAGAGAGAAAGAACAGAATGATCGTTGGTGTTGCACCGACGATGTTGCATGATCAGGGCCTTCCCATACACTTGTGGGCTGAGGCATGCAACACTACGGTTTATGTGCAAAATCGTTGTCCTCATAGATTACTTGGCATGAGTACATCCGAAGAGGCGATTTTTGGTAAGAATCCCAATATTTCTCATTTGAAGATTTTTGGCTCACCTATTTACATTCATGTGACGAAGGATGCTAGGAAGAATTTGGAGTTGACCGCAGAGGATGGGATATTTTTGGGGTACATAGAAACACCCCATAATTATCATGTGTATTTTCCAGACAGTCGGATGACTGTCGTGCGACGTCGGGATATCAAATTTCATGAGGAGAAAGCCATGAATTTGTCACTTGAGAGGGAGCTACACTTGCATGCAGATGAGGAGATACTTGTTCCTAAAAATGAGCCTCAATATTTGGATCAGCCACAAGAGGAGGTTCATGGAGTGGAAGAAACCACTCATGCAGCGCCAAACATCAGAGGGCGGAAGCACACTACAGAAGCTGAGTGACTGAATCTTGATGCAGTGCAGAATGTAGGAGCCCCTACATCACAATGCAGACAAAGATAGTCACCTGACCAATTACTAGATACATGGCTCTGATGAGAAAGTGTATCATGATGGAGCCATCCTCTTTCGAGGAAGCTATGGAGGATCTCGCATGGGTAGATTCCATGGTGGAAGAGTATGATTCGATTGTCAGAAACAATGCATGGGAGATTGTCCCAAGGCCAGAAGGGAAATCAGTGGTAGGTTCGAGATGGATCTACAAAGTGAAGCAAGCTGCTGACAGGAGCGTTGAGAAATATAAGGCAATATTTGTGTCCGGGGCTTCTCACAAATCGAGGGGAGACTATGAAGAAAATTTTGCACCTGTCGCAAGGTATTATTCCATATGGACCATCCTTGCTCTCTCAGCACAGGTGGGTTGGCACATTCATCAGATGGATGTGAAGACTGCGTTCCTCAATGGAATCATTGAGGAGGAGGTGTACATTGAGCAGCCTGAAGGATTTGAAATCTTCAGCAGCGAATCGCATGTGTGCAGGCTCAAAAGAGCGTTGTATGGGCTGAAACAAGCACCTCATGCTTGGTACACACGGATAGACAATTATTTCACCAGACTTGGTTTTGCCAAGAGTGAGTCGGATCCTAACCTATACTAGATTGTGGTGGAGGGTAAGCTTTTTATCATTGTGCTTTATGTAGATGATTTAATACTAACGAGTGATGAACTGTTGATACACTCATGCAAGGTAGATCTTGCAAAGGATTTTGAGATGAAGGACTGGGGCCTCCTTCATTATTTCCTAGGATTGGAAATTTGGCAGTGGAAGGGTGGACTGTTTGTGTCTCAAGGCAAGTATGCCCGGCAGATATTGGATAAGTTTCACATGCAAGGCTGCAAGCCTATCGACAGTCCTCTTCCTGGTGGTTGGAAGAAAGAGAATGCTACATCGGCAGTGGTAGTGGATGCCACTGTTTATCGACAGTTGGTTGGTTCGCTCATGTATTTAGTCAATACATGACTGGATATATGCTATGTTGTGAACCAGCTTTCAAAAGCTATGGTGAAGCCTACCAAGCTCTTTTAGAAGGAAGGAAAGCATGTCTTGAGGTATCTCAAGGGCACATCTAGGTATGGACTGTGGTACAGACAGTCGGATGAGTTGAAGATGCATGGCTTCACAGATGCAGATTGGGCAGGAAGCCCAATGGACAGAAAGAACAAATCTTGAGGGATTTTGAGTATCGGATCTATAGCATTTTCTTGGTACAACAAGAAACAAATATCCATAGCACTCAGTTCAGCGGAGGCCGAGTACATGGCAGCAATTTTGGCTGCGTGCAAGGCTATATGGATGAGGAAGATCCTGGTCAGTTTGTTCGGTTCTCACTTAGATCCTACTGTGATATATTGTGATAATCAAAGTTGCATTAAACTCTTGGTTAATCCAGTATTTCATGATAGATCTAAACATATTAACATCCGGTACCATCGTATCAGGGATTGTGTGCAACAGAAGATCATGTTGCTTTCTTACATTCCTACGGAGGATCAGGATGCAGATATTCTGACGAAGGCACTCACTGGGAGAAAATTCGAATACCATAGAGACAGGATCAGGGTGGCAGATAATCCCTATCTTGTTGAGAGGGAGTGTTGAGATTCAACAAGATGATGAGCTTAGTGAAAAGAGTCGCCTTCACTAAGTGGGCCCGCAGGCTATTTTTGGCGCAAAGTCTATTTTTAGTCATGTCAATCATATTCTATGAGTTGCAGGATGCTATTTGTGGATGGTTGGTCAAGTTGGAAAAATAGACGGACTTCTATTTTTAGACATATTGGGCGGAATCTATTTTTAGATTGCCAGTCTAAAAATAGATATGTCGAATATTATTAGTTCTTTATAATATTTGGACTCTAAACATTATCTTATTCTCTTGGAGCACTTCAGTTAAGTGCACAGATGTGGCACATCATCTGACAGAAGGAATTATGCTATTCCTGAGGGTTTACTGGAGCTATTTCATGGATGAATTTAGTTATAACTCATGTGACAGAGTTTGGTGGAGTTGGAGAAGTAGTAGGTGGAGTTGTATTTAGTTTAACTTAGTTAGACTCAGTTGAGCTAGTTGTATCTATTCTAACTGATTGATACACTAGTGAGAGTGGTGTGAATCAATTATTTAATTAATTCACTAAATAATAACTCATTAATCAACTGAAGAATACATCAGTTAACTACGGTGCATGGCAGGTTCAGTGGAGACCAGTGGAGAGATAGGTAAAAGAGCAAGTGTGACTATCAGTTGTGACTATAGTGATGCATTGATTGCATCCAACACTCAGTGGAGATGCCAATGAGGATTGTGTGAGCAAGTCTGGAGCAATTTGAGTTCATTCAGAGCCATTCTTCAGCAGGGATTGCGCAGTAGAGGCAGGCTAGCAGGTGGCAAAGATCGGTGCATGGATTTGCAAGATCATGCTTGATTAGTGTGTAGCGATTGTATTGTACTGAGAGCTTGATATGATCAGATTTGTATGAGGATTATTACATGATATCTATGACATATATTATATACAGATAGTTGGGTTTTTCAGCTTCAGGCTTTCCCGTTAAGCAACTGTGTTAATGTGTGTGAATTTTTATTGTTTCATGTGTGCATTGCAATCTTGATTTAATTTCCACAAATGATCAATGGTGGAATAGATTATGTATTTTGCATGAAGTTAAAATAGTGTGAGATCAGGAGAATATTGGACATATAACACATAAGTTATATAATTTCTACATATTCTGCCATGGGAGGTCGTCGGGGTTTGCAAGGCTGATCTTGAAAGGGTTCAACCAGATCGAGCCCTAACTCCTTATACCTTAACCTTGTACAGGAATGAAATAAAATATAGAAATAGACATAAACATAGAGATGCAATGGAAATAATGCTTCATTTCGTTAATATCAAATAACTGAAATATGCTTACAGACATAAAAGAAATAAAATAGCTAGGGTGTTGGTAGCTTATCTCTGAGATGAGATGTGGCGGATACAAGACTCTGAGTTGTGTTACAATGAGGCTCGAGGGCCTATTTATTATTGAGAAACAATGGAAAACTCTAAACGTCCAAAAACCTGACCCTAGAAGATGAAGCACCAAAACTATGGGCCCCGTTTGGGTAAATTCATGTTTCAACTTCCCGGGTACGTAACTTTGGCATACGATCTTAATTTGACGCGCACCATACCTCGTTAGAAAGATCTATCCTAGGAATAAATCTTTTGGTGTGAGAAACATCAGTCCATGAACCCATTTTTCTCTCGGTTTTCATAAAAAAATGTTGTTTAGGGCCTCAAAACGGCTCTGGAAGTTCAGGACCCGAAAAAATGCTAAAAATAGTAAGTTGTGTTGAAACTGAAAAACTGAAAGAACTAATGGTGGCGTTTCAAATGAAATAGGTGGGTGGCCACCAATATCCACCTGGATCATTACAGCCCCAAAATGGCTCCAAAAGTTCAGGACCCAAAAACCTGCTAAAAATAGTAAGTTGTGCTGAAAGTGCAAAAATGAAAGAACTGATGGTGGGGGTCCAAATGGAATAGGTGGGTGGTCACCAATATCCACATGGATCAAGTGAAGTAGATCAAAACTGAAGTACGAGTAGTAGTTATTTAATTATTTGATGCAGTGAAATCTTTGGTGGAGTGAGTTTGCATCTAAATTCAAATCATTCAATTTCGTGTCAAGCTAACCTCACTGTAATTAAGGGCATGCAGATCACTGTTTCCCATAACCATTTACCCGGAGAAAGCTACAACAAGAATTTTTTTATCCTCCAGCAAGTATTTTGTTATCTTCGAGCAAGTGATTAGGGCTTCGTGGCTTGGTGATGTTCATATTTTTACAAGTGTTGATTAGCAGTTGAGTTAGCTGCTAGTAAAATGGAATGGGTAAGAGTGGTAAGGTAAACTGTTTAGAAACTACCAATACATAGTTTTTTGATCACTGTGCAAAGGCATATTTTCAGGCAACTGGATGGTATCGATTTTTGAAGAGGTTCTCGGGGGAGAACGTTGCAATTTCTCAAGCATTTTCCAAGTCTTTTAATGGAGAGTAGGTCAAGCTGGGGTCTCGGACTTTCAAAATATCAAAAGCCATCATAGCACGAGCTACCCATCTGTCGGCTTCAGGTGAGTCATGGTATAAAATAAAAATTTTGTTTAGAGAGGATTTAAATGCATATCTTAAACTTGAGCATGTAAATGTGGATTGGACCACTATTGTCCATATTTCCTATTTTGAGCTCGAATGTTAGGGAGTTATAACCACAGTGCAACATTATATCACCTATGAAGTCAGGTTCTTCACAATTCATCAATATCAGATGAGTTTTTTATCTCATATTTTGGGCTCTAGATGTATGAACCTCCCTTTCCTTATTTATAAATATCTATTAAAAATGTCTCAAAAGATACAACGAACCCCACATTATTCACCCCATAATCTTTATCACCGGGGGTTAATCAAAATGTTGGTGGTGTATCATATGAAGAAGAACAGAACCACATGGAACAATTTAATATTAGATGAGGGTTTTAATAGTGTTAATTCAAGTAGAAAAGTGGGAAGGCCTTCAAAACAGAAGACCTAGGATGAAGATTCAAACCATGCACCTATACTAACCCCTTTACAAGCTGATCAATCATCTTCTCCATCAAGTAGGTAGGCAAGAAGCTCAACTAGAAGTGCTAGAGTTCAAACCACCATTCATATACCTATGATGCAACTAGCAAAGGAGGTTCATACTAGAAGGCTATCTAAGGAATCAAAAACCTTAGAATCTTTCCGGAAAGAAAATGCAAGCAGGTTTAAACAAAAGGCCACTCTAGTTGAGAAGAATGCTATTTCTAAAGACAAAGAAGAAGTGGCTTCCTCTTCAAGGAATAAGCGTAGAAGAAGACTGATTTTGTCATAAGGATCTTCAGTGGAAGCTAGTAGTATGGAGAAGGCCACCCTTGAACCATTAGCACAAAGCCCAATTTCAAAGATTAGACAGGAGAGTGAAGAAGTAAATGTGACTCCAGTAGCGAAGGATCCAACACTAGCTTAGGTTTATTCCTCTCTAAAAACATTAGCGAAGAGAAAGAGTAAAGTTTCAGAGATTACAACATAAGAACCAACAATAGGTCAACTTTATTCATCTTTGAGATCATTGGCTAAGGGAAATATTAAAGTAACAATCCACTCATACTAATCATTTGAGGAAGAGAGTAGTGAAACAGAGTTTGAAGAAGAGTAGCAAAGCAGAGTCATCCAGGGAAGAAGGCCTTCATATATTCCTAATCCATATATTCAAAGGCCTCATACTATACCAAAAAATAAGTTGAGGCTAACTAGAAATTTCATAGCTAACCCTTCTCTCAGAGATGAGATAATAAATATAGAGGAGAGTCTAGAAAATGATCCAGGGAAAAAGAAGGCTCAGAAGAAGAAACAAGCACAAAGGAGAAAACCAAATAAGAGGGTCACTAAGGCAGAATCTCTTAGGTTGTTGGCTTCTCTGCTAGATTTTTGATGATTGAATATCTAAAACAAGTCAAAACTGGAGATAAATATCATCTTGGGTCTATCTACACAGTTATCAGAAATTGCTACACTTTCAGAAAATAAGCTCTTTGTTTTGGTCATAAGAAGATAAAAGGTAGCTCTTTTTTTTGGTCTCGAGGAATGAATTCAGACGGTGATAAAGTATATGTTGCCTCAGTGGTAATATATTTCCCCTTCCCATCCAAGTGTTATCCGGTTAATTTGTCTTCCAGATGTCATTTTCAGTTGGTAGTTGCTGCACTTTTTGTGGATAAAGATCCAGGTGTCATTTTTAGTTGGTTTATGTTGCACTTTTTGTGGAGGAATTCTTTCCAGGAATCAGGGAGTAGTTAGCCACCTCATCTCAACCATTTCGAATTCCATATTATAAAGTTTTATCTTCATGCATTTGTAGACCAAATATTGTACATCAAACTGCCTTTTTGTTATTTTTGATAAAATTTAAATATGGTTTTCTATATTTAGAAGGTTGTAATAAAGGTCCTACAACAGACTTCCACTTTTTGAGGATCTTTAACATATTACCTTTTTTGTATATATATTATGAAAAGAAATGAGGAAAGGGTTTGTGAGTTTTTCATCTCATTGCATCCTGAGTTGTGTACTTTTTGAGCTTATAATATCCAGATACACTCTTGAGGATTTATTAATGATTTGATGTGTGTATTTTCTAATTTCCTTATGTGTTTCCATATATTACAGTTTCATTTCCAGATTATGATCTACATATGTTGTCTCATGGTTTTTTCAGTCTTATGATATAGCTGTACATGATTATCTATTTCTATCAGTCTTGTTTCACAAGCTTTATGGATAAGATGTGTATGGTAAGCCTATTCATAAGCTTTCCCCATGACATAAATATTTAAAATGTGTGAAGAGATTATTGTAAGTCTTGAAAAATATTTCTTTCATCAATACATTATAGGTCTGAAATATTTTGTCTTCATTTCATATTAACAGTAGACTTCTATCATATAGATTCACTGTTCTTTTCATATTATCCTAACCATTAGAATACAAACGTATCCTTGCTACCACATCAAATACTAGTACCTTCATATGTGTGAGTGATTCATCTCTTCAAAATCCTTTTATTTTCCAGTGTGTGATAACTTCAACCACCTTCCAAAACCCAATTCAACTATAAGAAAATCCCTTGAGCTTAAGATGTGTCTGGTCAGGAACTTGATACAATCCAAGTGCTGATTCCAGCACTAATAGATACCATGTCAGATAGACAAATATAAACAAAATCACACGTACCTCAATGTATTTCAGGGGAGGCTATCACATCTACACCAAACAGTTCAGATTAGCATAAATTATATATATATAATGAAAAAAACATACCAAACATACTAACATCAACATCATCAACCTATACATGATGACACAATTGCAACAATTACCAAAAACATGCCTACATATCAATCACATATACGATTGGCATACATGCATGACAAACACATTCCACCCATCTAGTCCAAGTGTTGAACCTCGGAGCTCTGATACCACTCTGTAACCACCCCCTCTCACATTTACCCAAATCCACAGCTCGGGATGGTAAACATGAGATGAGAGTTACTGTGTGAAACCCGATTTCCAAGATGCACTTATGGAAAATGGAGTCCACATGTCCAAAAATGACTTCAAACACTGAGTGACACGAGATCACACTGCTATCAGCCTAATTTGACCCAACCATATTTCATTCTAGTTTTTTTTCCTTAAATTCATTATAGCTTTCTATTTTTGGTAGTTTTTTCAGGTTCTAAACTTCTGAGGCTATTTTGAGGGCCTAAACGATATTTTCAAGGAAAACAGAGAGATTAAAAACATTATATGCCAATTTTCAATTTCATTTCAGCTCCTGTTGTCTTGAGGGGTCCTGACCTAGGTTCAATGTGCAAGGTTTGCCAACAAACCTCTATACTACTAGCCCTTTCGGATGTGACCTGCTTTCGCAGGTCAAAGTCTCACTCGAAGTAGTATGGGTGGGTGCTAGAACCAGGTTTCCGCACCCTGAGAAAGGATGGGTAAGGAAAGAAGAGCTGCGTTTGGTCCTGCAATGCCCAGATCGCCTTATACTGTACACAGCCAAGAGGGTTTCTATTCACATCCACGTGCACTAGATATATGATTATATATGCTTTTATAACAGTAATCCAGCAGTGCATAAACAGAACAAAACAGATCGAAGTACGAAAACACACTTACACAGAGCTTCGCATCTTAAACATAGAAATACACAACACAATAATTACCAATAATTCATACACGGGTTACTCACAGATTCATAACTTCATCAATTCTTCTCATTCATTCATTCATCAATTATCACTTACAATTCCCTTCCCAACCTGCACACACAGCAGCAGGGTCCTCACAGAGTAGGACTTGGATCTCCGTGCACATAGCCAGCAGGAATCCTTTCCCCAAAACCCAAATAGATAGCTTAAACCACAATTCACATCAATAGCTCATCATTCTTGTCCTTTACAATACAAAATGCTCCTCTATTTATAACAATCTAGCATATACTTTCATATGGTCCGCAAACCATGGTTTTTGGACCCCTGGTTTACCCTTTTACCCATTACAACACTTTTGGGGCTTTGACCCACCCCAAAACCCCTCCGCTAGATTAAATCTAATCAAAATATATCAAAAATATATCAAAATGGACCAGTTTCGCAGCTTGTTAGGAGACCCTATTCCAACAGTCCCCTAACACAATCTTGTGACTCGTCCCGAGTCACTTCAGTGGTGTGGCCTTGATTTGCGCATGCAAGGTATCAAGAGAACATAGGAGTAGAGAGAGAACTTCCTGACTCTGAGCAGTAGCTCGCTGCACAATTTTGACAAGTGTTAGGGAGGCAGGGCCATCCGGAGTCGCGGTAACCTACTTTAACAGACGGTGGAGACGCGCAATGGCAGCCTGAGCATCCTGAGCTATCTAGAAGGTGGTGTTGCCCCACGGTTTCAACAGTTTCTGGAGGACATGCTTGGTGCGACGAAGGTTTGGAATTGTGTCTATTGTGGTGAGATGCCGAACGGGGCCTCTGACTTGGTTGAGAAAAGCTTCTACCTGTTGTAGTTCTTCCTAGGCGCATTGAAGCAGAGGATTGTACTGGACAATTGTACAGAGCTATGTGGTTGTTTCGACCAACTGTTTACCTTGCGTAAGATGATCCTAAATAACATTTTTCACTTCTGTGACCCATACAACCCACTAGTCCCGAACTTGCAGAGATATTTCGTACTGTTGTCGTGCAGCCTGGTCACGGTGACGAACCTCTTGCACTACTCTAGTGTATATTCTCGGAGCACTGTGTGACATAGTTGTGCCAAATATATTTGGATGTCCCCAGTGGGTGGATCATGATGGTGAATGAGGGCAGTGCAAGGGAGCAAACAAACATTGCTTCTGTTGGGCGGTACGCTGGAATTGCAGAGAAGTCACAGCATGTCCCTGTATCTCAGCGTTCCTTCTTGGCACAGAACTAGTGGTGACCTAACTGTGATGCTGCGGGTGGGGGACCACGGTACTTCCATACCCTCCTCTGCTATCAAGGCTATTTGGATGGATCCCACGGTTGTTCCTAGGGTGTGAAGGTCGGTTATTCCAACTGCGCAGTACTGGTGCCTTTTTGTCCATGGCTCGTAGCCAATTCTTTCTGCAGGAAGCCATCGCTTAATCCTTTAACCACACTCAGCGTTCCCAAGCCCTCTCGAGATGATGTCTGCAAGTATTGAGCAGCTCGGGAATGAATCCTTCAATGGGTTAGGTTCCGCCATAGCAACAAGAGAACAGGTGTTCCAGAGAATGTCAATAATCGCAGAAAACCAGTAGGCCGATAACAGGAGCATATTGTAGAACCAATAAATAGCCTGGTGCAAAGTTATTCTGTTAGGTACCTATATTACTAGTATAGTCCCTTATTGTTGTTAGTGTAACCCCCTTATTGTTATTATTTTACCCTGGTAACCCCCATATTGTTATTATTGTGCCCTTAAATTATTATTGTTAGGTCGGCTACGATTACATTGTGGCCCCATGGACTCCTATATATAGAAAGGAGGTTTTGTAATTTGAATCATCCGAGAATCGTTTATTCATGTAATGTATTGAAGGTTTCCCCCTCGAATTGGCTTATTTCTAAGGCATTGATATCTCTTTTCTTCTATTTTTGGAGCTAGTTTCACAACATTTGGTATTAGAACTTTGAGATTCTAGGGTTTCGCTGCTCCAAACAAGTCATCATGGAATTTCCGCTATAACTTTTTTCTACGAAGGTTCAAAATCTGAAATTTTTAGAGTGTGAAGCCAAAATCCTAAGGAACATCGTCGCAAAATTTCATAGATTGGTTCGAAATATTTTCGGATATATGATCCGTGCAAGTTAGGTCATTTTGCAGGCTCCTCAATTTAACCTAAACAGGTCCTCATGGTATTTTCGTAATAAATTTGTTTCTACGAAGGTTCAGAAGCTGAAATTTTTAGAGTGCGAAGCCAAAATCCTAAGGAACATCTTCACAAAATTTCAGATATTGGTTCGCAATATTTTCGGAGATATGATCTATGGAAGTTAGGGCTTTTTTAGGCTTATGAATTTCATCTCAAAGAGGTTATCGTGAGAAAAGATTCATAACTCTATCTCTGAGCATCAGATTGGAGTGATGTAAAAGGTGGTCACAAGTACACAGACTCTAGTTTCTTTTCTATCAATTTCAGAGCCGAAGGATGAAACAGTGACACGTAGAAAGTCGTACAAGTTCACTCTACTGAATTAGTCCATAATTAGGTCATTTTGGGATATTGGACATAACTTCGCCTTGAAGAATCCAAATCAGGTCAGACCTGTGGCATTTGAAAGAGAATTTATAGGGCTACCTCAGTGCCCAATTTCATATATTGAAGAGCCACAATCACAGAGATAATCCAATTTCAATATCGAGCTCCTCAAAAGCAAGAAAAAGGTGTGTATTTTTTTTATTTTTTTTTCTGAATTGCATAAGTCTTGTTTAAAGAATAAATTTGAATTGATTACAAGGGCGTATTGTAGAATAGATATCAGTATTGGGTTCTAAAAAATGCCCCGTAAAAATAATTTAACACCCATTAAGCCTTCAGAAGGCTCTACTATGGCTCATGAAGATGAAGAATTGCAACATGATGTATCAAAATTACACGAGCAAGTACACCAAATTTCGCTCTCGCAAAGAGCAGCAAAAAATGAAATGGAAGTTTTGAAGAAAGGCGTGGAAGCGAAGATGGATGGTTTGAAGAAAGGCGTGGAATCTAATATAGATGGCATGGAAGCTGGCATGGAATCTAAGATGGATGACATGGAAGCTAAGATTGATGAAAAAATGGAAAACATGAAGAATGATCTAAAAGCAGACATGGAAGGTTTGACAAAGTTGATACAAGAAATGTTTCCTAATGGTGAAAAGATAGTAGATGAAACTCATGATGAGAACAAAATAAATGTTAATCATGATTTCATAAACTCTAATGTTGGCAGGAAGAACCACCATATTCCAAAAATGGATATGAGTAAGTTTGATGGAAAGGATCCTGTAACATGGATACTACAGATGGAGCAATATTTTGATCTCCATAATGTGCAAAACACACAAAAGGTACGCATTGCAACTTTAAATTTAGAACAAAATACATTTGTATGGTATCTATGGCTTTTCTCCCGTAAAAAAATTGTCACTTGGTCAATTTTTACAGAGGAAATGATAGCACATTATGATGATACAAAGAGCAACACCTTCTTTATCCAATTGATAAATCTCAAACAAAATGGTTTAATGGGGGAGAAAATTGAGGACTTCCAAAAATTGAATATAAGGGTAACTGATATTCGAGAGGAACACAAGATTGATCTCTTCATAGGTACTTTAAAGATTAACATCCAACATGAAGTTTGCGTTTTGGAACCTAATTCATTGGAGAAGGCATTCAGGTTGGCAAGAAAAATTGAATGTAAAATTATGGCGACAAGGAAGCCTACCACTCACTTCTATAAATAAGGAAGTGTTGCTACTCCTAGATTTCCATGACCTACAAGGTTGACACCACAACAATTGGAAGAAAAAAGAACAAAAGGGCTTTGCTACAGTTGTGATAGAAAATACACTAAAGGTCATAAGTGTGCTGAGAAGAAATTATTTTACATAGATTGTGAAGAGGAAGAAGAAAATGAACAATAAGAGGATATACACCAGGAACCAGCTCTAGAAGAGGAAGAAATGAATCCGACCATATCGTGTAATGCACTGGCAGGAATTGCCACTCCTCAAACTCTCAAGATAGAAGGACATATAAAAAGAAAAATGTAATAGTGTTTATTGATTCAGGTAGCACCCATAATTTTATTCATTATAAGGTAGCCAAGGAATTAAATTGTTTCCTATACCCAGCACCAGAATGTCAAGTGATGGTTGCAAATGGAGGAACTATAAATTTCTCTCGAAAATGCCATAATATCAAGCTAACCATGGGGGAATATGTATTGACTAGTCTAATGCTTGCCATTCCTATGGGAGGTGCTGATGTTGTACTAGGAGTACAATGGTTACAATCTTTGGGGACGGTAGCTTTTAATTTTCAAGAAATTTTCTTGAAAATTTTTTCAGAAGGAAAGGAAGTCGAATTACGAGGTATTGAAGGGAAGCCGGGAAGGATAATAAGCTCTAATGTCATGACAAAGCTTCTAAAGAAAGAACAACGAGGCGTAATTGCACAATTATGCTCACTAGAAGTTCCGACATCAAAATCATCTATTTTTGCATATCTCCAACAAGTCTTGGACAATCATTCCAAGGTGTTTGAAACTCCCAAAGGACTCCCACCTATTCATGATCATGATCATGCTATTCATTTGATTCCAGGAAGTGTTCCTCCAAACATCAGGCGTTATAGATATCCTTACTTCCAAAAGAGCGAAATTGAACGTATGATTGCAGAAATGTTAGAGGCAGGTATAATTCAACCTAGTCAAAGTTCTTTCTCTGCTCCTGTAGTATTGGTACACAAGAAGGATGGATCATGGCTCATGTGTTCGGATTATAGGGAGCTCAATAAGCTCACCATTAAAGATAAATTTCCCATTCCTGTGATTGATGAATTATTGGATGAATTACATGGAGCAATTTATTTTACTAAGTTGGATCTTCGTTCAGGATATCATCAAATTAGAATGAAGGCTGAAGATATTCCAAAAACAACATTTCGAACTCATGAGGCTCATTATGAAATTTTGGTCATGCCTTTTGGCCTTAACAATGCACCTTCTACATTTCAAGGGTTGATGAATTCCATTTTCAAACCCTTCCTTAGAAAATTTGTGCTAGTATTTTTTGATGATATACTAATCTACAACAGGTCTTGGAAGGATCATGTTCAACATGTTGACAGGGTGCTCAAACTATTACAGGAGAAACAGTTATATGCAAAACATCCAAATTTTTCTTTGGAGTACAAGAGGTGGAATATCTGGGTCATATTGTATCTCACGAGGGTGTTAAGGTAGACCCTAACAAAATTAAAGCCATTAAAAAATGGAAAGTCCCCACAACCATAAAGCAGTTGCGAGGATTTATCAGGTTAACATGATATTATCGAAAGTTTGTTAAGAATTATGGGAGAATAGCAGCACCTCTAACAACATTATTGAATAAATATGCATTTTCATGGACTCCTGAAGCGGTCATGGAAACAAGAACTTGAAAACTACGGAATTGATCAATTTCAGAGTATCTCATCAAGTGGAAGAACTTACCAACTGAAGATTCTACATGGGAGGATGATAATTTTATACATAAGCACCCAGAGCTACTCAAGCGTTGAGGACAACACTTTTTTTATGGAGAGGGGCATGTTAGGTTCCTATATTACTAGTATAGTCCCTTATTGTTGTTAGTGTAACCCCCTTATTGTTATTATTGTACCCTGGTAACCCCCATATTATTATTATTATACCCTTAAATTATTATTGTTAGGTCATCTAGGATTACATTGTGGCCCCACTAGGATTACATTGTGGCCCCATGGACTCCGATATATAGAAAGGAGGTATTGTAATTTGAATCATCCGAGAATTTTTCATTCATGTAATGTATTGGAGGTTGCCCCCTCGAAGTGGCTTATTTCTAAGGCGTTGATATCTCTTTTATTCTATTTTTGGAGCTGGTTTCACAACATATTCTACCAACCGCACATCGTCCAGAGCCATTTAATGTGGAGTAGCCTAGATGGGGAACTTACCATCGAAAATTCGAATTAATCTTACCATAAATGGTTGCATTGATGGTTTGCCACCTCTTTTTTGTAACTGTAAGGTTCCTTTCTTATCAGAATGGGTTGTACTAATGGTCGTTATGCATACCCGATGTCTCTTTTATGGAACGTTAGATTCCGAATGACACCTGCATGTCATTTGCGTACCCTGAATTAAGGTTGACGCGAGGTGTTCCATAATAGGGCTTAGGTACCAGAGCTGCAAGTTGGCCACCAATATTTTTGAGCCATGCTCTTCATCCTCGGGTGGAACGTCCTGGTCTGGTAGAGTTGCATCAAGTATCATCATGCCATCTGTTACTTGAAGTGAGCATCAATTCTCCCAATTTCACATGGGTTTAGGTGGGTCCGTAATCAAACGCACACTTAGGGTAGTGGTAGCCAGGTGAGCTTGTCCAGGCAGGGTTCAATCACACCCTCGAGTGTTACCTATCAAAAAGAATCTGCGTAGGTTGACTAACCGCGGGGCCCATCCGACAACTGGGATCCCTAAGCACAGGATCACCTTATCCCAATAATTCTCCTGAGTGAAGAATATCGGCCCTTGCACAGGTGCTCTGTGCAGTGTTAGTGGCAGTGCCCGTAGCCTGCGTTCCGTGGGGTTTTTAGGTTTAACAATCTCCTTAATATCTCCTGCATCATCAGGGCAACGCAGGTCTCTTTCCTTGGTAGAGATGCGACAGAAATTCCGGGTGGTCCGAAGAAATCGTAGCGCTGAAACCTCGTGCAACCGACCTTGCCAATTCTCTAGCTCCTCATCAGAGTTAGAAAAACATTCACTATCCTTTTCCCAACAGAGCACTCCTTCGTCCGTGGGGTTCACCCGATCTTCATCCCACACAGTTAATTTATAAATGTGATCTATTTCCTCCTCCTCATAGGCTGGCTCTGTATACCACGCACCTGTTGTCAGGTCTAGTGATACTATGACGCATGTACCTTTGTTTTCAAACACCATGCTGCGCTTCTTAAGATTGATGACACCCCCCATGTCCATAGCCCAGTCCAATCCGAGGAACGCAGGATAGGGATCTGCATCTTCCAAAATTTCTATTACTTCAAAGTCGACTAGGACCCTTACCCCTACGATGGCAACCATGACCTTTGGTAGCCTTCCTAGAGGGATTATTTTTTGTTGATTTTCCATGCGCAACTGGATGGTGGACCATTATAATTTAGGCTCTCCCATTCGTTTCCATGTCTTCTTTGGTAATACATTTGCATCCGATCCAAGATCTAAGATGACCTGATCCATTTCCTAGTCACCAATCTGCACAGTCAACCGCGTTTCTCTTCCAATGCATTTCTTATAGCTGTATAGTTTATGTACATCCTTGGTCCCAGTGATCAAATTGGGCCGCGCTGTGCAGGTATTCAGTAGTGCCTGGAGATTCCCTATGGCCTGTGGGTTTCGTAGCAACTTCAGACATGCCTTCAAAAAGGGCTCAACTCCTTCTTCAATATGGAGGTATGTCGGCTATTGTGAGAGGCTTACCAACGGTACCTGTTCCTTGAGATTCACTTCTTCCCGAGAGGCAAGCTCCTCCTTTGCTCCCTGGGTGACCATCCCACTGTGTGTCATGACGTTTACACTTGGATTCATATTCCTTAGTTTGGTTTTAACTCTTTGTACGTTCTGCGTAGGGGTGGGTTGTTTTTCCTACATCCTGGCTATTAAAATTGGGCAATCCTTCACCACATGGTCCAGCTACCTTCAATACTTACACAATGGTTTGGTGGGATTTGGGAATTCTCTGGAAAATTGTCCTATTTTACCACAGTTATAACAGATTATATGCCTACGTCCTTGTCCGGTGCTTCCCCCTCGACCGCCTCTACCTCTGGCCGGTGATCCTCCAAAGTGCGCAGGAGTTCTTGGCAACGCAGGGTCTGATTTTACCCTATATAAGTTCCCACAATCTATCATTAAATCATAAGTACGATAGTTCTGCTCATCGTGTCCCACTGATCGACAGAATCTGCACCATTGCTGCTTCAATTCTAGGACATACGCACCTAGCCGAGGGCATTGGTTCATATCATGCAGTCCTGCTACTCGGCAGTCATCGCACCATAGCGCAAGTCCGATTGACCTTGGTCGCGACAGAATGGGGTCCCTATTTTCTCCTGGGCGTATCAGACTCTGTCCTCCCACTTGCATGTAATCCGTTAGTAGAGGGCACTGATCTTTTTTGTGGTCAAACACCCGACATCGTATGCACCAAAGAACTACGCAACCGTCCTTTTTTTACTCCTTTCGCAGGTTCTGTATTTCCATGTGCATAGCCCCAAGCTGTTCCTGAATTTGTTTTACCCCTACTAATGTATCTTCCCAGGGGGCAGCTTCCAGTTTCATAACAACTTCCACAGCTTTCTCCTACGACTCAAAGGTCTGATGACTCATTGGCGTGCACAGGTGAGGTAAAAACATAGCGATGAACCATTCCGTATGCTGTCTATCATCATACTCGAATCCTCCTTCCATTATTTCCTTCTTTAATCGCTGATCAACCTCCCATAATGACTCAAACGCACCTTGTTTGAACTCCTTTACCTCCACTACCAGCTGGGAATAAGATTTCGGTTTCTGGAACTGTTGCTTCAGAGCATATTTGATATCTTGAATGGATACACTACCATTCTGGGCAATGTATCACATATACCAATCTAGGGCCCTGTCCTTGAATGCTAATGACAGTTGCGCCCTCTTCATTGTATCACTCACCACATTCTGCGCAGTCCAGACAGAATCGAAAATGAACCAAAACCAGTCCATATCCTTATCCCCTACCCCCTTGAACGTAGGCAGTTTCAGGTGCGCATCCATATCACTGTTTAGGGGGGTTGGTGGTATGGGTGAATTCCTACCTTTGTGTGGCCTAGGTGGCGATGTAACTGGGGGATCTTGTGTAGCTGGTTCTTGTAACAGATTATAGGTGGATCTCCCTTCATCAAATTTGGTTCGATAGTATTTACCACTACGCGTCGCACTCCCGTCTAGATCTGAGGTCATTCAGTATGACTACACAAAATGCTCTTTTCACACAGTAATATCTTGATCAACAATGGTAACATCCTCAGGAATTTGCCCCGGAACCCTTTAAAGAATCATCGCTCAGCTTCAGAATATGAGACAAACTAATCAATGGAAAATTCCGTCACAAACCCTCCTAACACGCTATCCACCCAGTGATCTACCATATGCGTGATAGTATTATTAGTCTTTTCCAGCTGTTGGATCAGTTCCGGGGTCCATTGAGTGACTCTCTCATCCTTCCATCACTTCTGGAATTCTACAAGTCTATCCAGCCACTCCTAGAGCTCAATCGCGAATGTCACAAAGAATACTTCGTAGCTCTCTGTAATAATATACCTGTTTTTCCACCTTTCCGCTGTTAATTCCTTACTGCGATTTTATTTTACCGTGAACTCCTGGATCTGCCTTTCGAACCACTCTTCGATCTTATTTCTTTCAGGCTTCTGTTATTCTATTTTCATTACCCAATCCCTTTCTCAGACTTCTTCTGGTCCCAGCAATGGAACCATTTTTTGGCTTGAGGGGTCCTGACCCAGGTTCGGTGTGCAAGGTTTGCCAACAAACCCATATACTACTGGCCCTTTCGACAGTGACCTACTTTCGCATGTCAAAGTCTCACCCGAAGTAGTATGGGTGGGTGCTAGAACCAGGTTTCCACACCCTAAGAAAGGATGGGTAAGGCAAGCAGAGCTATGTTTGGTCCTGCGATGCCTAGATCGCCTTATACTGTACACAGCCAAGAGGTTTTATATTCGCATACACATGCGCTAGATCTGTGATTATATATTCTTTTATAACAGTAATCCAGTAGTGCATAAATAGAATAGAATAGATCAAAGTACAGAAACACACTTACACAGAGCTTCGCATCTTAAACACAAAAATACATAGCACAATAACTACCAATAATTCATACACATATTACTCACAGATTTATAACTTCATCAATCCTTCTCATTCATTCATTCATCAATTACCCCTTACAATTCCCTTCCCAACCTGCGAACACAGTAGCAGGGTCCACACACAACTAGACTTGGATCTCCGTGCACACAGCCAGCAGGAGTCCTTTCCCCGAAACCCAAACAGATAGCTTAAACCACAATTTGCATCAATAGCTCATCATTCTTGTCCTTTACAATAAAAAATTCTCCTCTATTTATAGCAATCTAGCATAGACTTTCCTATGGTCCGCAAACCATGGTTTTTGGACCCTTGGTTTACCCTTTTACCCATTACAACGCTTTCGGGGCTTTGACCCACCCCAAAACCCCTCCGCTAGATTAAATCTAATCAAAATATATCCAAAATATCCAAAATGGACCAGTTTCGCAACTTGTTAGGAGACCCTATTCCAATAGCTCCTCATGGATATCTTCGAAACCAAGTATTATGATAGTCAAATAGAGATCATATGCCAAATTTATGACCTAGAGAAGTTGGAGGTCTAAATTACTCATTTTTACAATCACTTTGTGTACATATTAAATATAGGTTATAAATACATATATATTCATTAATTCATTAATATCACAAGAGAATCACCTAGAAGGCCATATTCCCTCTCCACATAGTTGCAACACCACTTATTATTCCATATATTCATTAACCAATCAATAGCTAAACAATAATGACAAGAGCCATAGAAGTTAAACATCATATGAACAACATATAACTAGAAAATAACCAACATATAAACCAGAATAATAATAATAATAAAACAACCATTAAAACCACATAATAAAAACTACATTTACTCACAAAATGCCAAAGGAAAAGAGATCTTATTAACATATTCAAATCCAACCAAGTCAGGGTCTTCCACGTACCACCCGACCATAGATTGGGATGAACAAAAATATCTCTTTTAGCTAATCACCCCGCACAAATTTCCAAGCATGAATGGGGAATCTCATGGAATAATCCAAACATAACCAAACAAGGGATTCCAGATTCCAAACCGCCTCAACCCT
Source organism: Pinus albicaulis (assembly GCA_034641835.2). Lineage (NCBI taxonomy): Eukaryota > Viridiplantae > Streptophyta > Pinopsida > Pinales > Pinaceae > Pinus > Pinus albicaulis. The sequence goes on from CM076584.1 coordinate 1,015,494,093, forward strand.
CAACCAGTGATTCTACCTCACTGTCGGACATCACTAACCATCACCAAATCGGTCTCTACAAAAGTTGTCGAGGGCTCCATAGTGTTTGTTCCAACCCAACTCTAGGACTAGTAACTCTACCCACAACTGTCGGAGGGCTCCAAAATGCTTGTACAAATAAGGCTCTAGGACTAGTAACTGAACCCACCAAGGGCTCCAAAGTGCTTTGAGGACTAGTAACACAACCCAAGTTGTTCCAAGGCTTCCAGAGTGTTTGTCCAACCAAGGCTCCAGGAACTAATAACTCCACCAATATCCATAACGAACATGAACACCAATCAGAAGAAAAAAAATGAAAACCCATAACATCAAGGTTATCCTGGAAATGGAAAGGCTAGTTCTAACCACTGTCAATCTAGGCAATCCTTCATGCCAATGACATATCGTAACCAAATAACCACATGCATACACCATGCATTCCAAAAATAGCAAGTAAATCATACATGCAACTCAGTACCTACAAAGCAATCCAACTTTAGTTGTTTATCCTGATATCCCCTTGCGCTTTCCTACTTTCCTTTGCCTTCTTTCTCAAAATCCAATGTGCCACAAGAATTCTCCAAGATTTCTATAAGTTTCTAAGAGTGAGAGAGAGAGAGAGAATAAAAGAGAGCTCCAAGCTAAAACTAATAAAAAACTATGAACTTATCCTCAAAACAATTTTTATGATTGAGGCCACTATTTTCTTCATTTTTCCTCTATTTTACTTCAAATTTTTTCACATGAAATTATGTGACCTTTTACCTTCCTTTCTCCTATTTTCCATTATTTCTTAAATCAAATTCCAATTAATTCCACTTTTCCTTTTCCGATTTCCATAGCCATTAATCAATCACAAGTGATCCTCGTCATTATTTGTTTTCCCAACATTCAACTTGGAATACGTGTCCCATGACATTGGTCTTATTTTTTTCCTTTATTAACTTCATTACATGGATTTTTAACCAAGGTTGTTACAAGAGTACCTTCCACTAGTTGAGTTTGCTTACAACAATGGGTACCATGATTCACTGAGCATGAGTTTGTTTGAGGCACTCTATGGGTGTAGTTTAAATACTCCCATTATTTGGAGTGATCCAGTGAACAGGCTATTGATTGGAATGAACATGTTGGCATAGATGGAACAGGAAATGCAGGTTATGAAGAATAATTTAAAGGAAACACAAGATAGACTATGTTAGGTCACTATAATACTAGTGTATCCCATTATTGTATCGTTAGTGTAGCCCCCCTTATTGTTATTTTGTACCCATTTAGTCCCCATATTGTTATTATTGTGCCCCATAAAATCCCACTATTGTTATTGTTGCGCACTTACAATATTATTTTTATGTCAACTTTGATTATATTGCGGCCCCTTAGGCTCCTATATATAGAAAGTAGGTTTTTTCATTTGATTCATCCAAGTATTATTCATTTATGTAATATAAATGAGGTTTCCCCCTTGAAGAGGCTGATTTCTAAGTAATTGATCTATCTTTTCTTCTATTTTGTAAGTTGGTTGCATAACATTTGGTACTAGAGCTTTGTATTATAGGGTTTCACTTCTTCTAACATAACATCTTGGAATTTTCACTATAATTTTTTTTTCTATGAGGATTCAGATGCCGAAATGTTTACCACGTGTAGACAAAATCTTGGTTAACTTTATATAAAAAATTTAAATCTTGGTTCACTACATTTTCGGAGATATGATCCAGGGAATTTAGGGTTTTTTTAGGCTCCAAAATTCAATATCAAACAGGGGATGTAGGGAAAAACATCGTAACTTTTGTTTCATGCATCATATTTGAATTATATAAAAAGTGGAAGAAATCACATAGACTGTAGTTTTTTTTGTATAAATTTCAAGGCCGAAGCTCAAAAAAGTGACACATGGTACTTCGTACAAGTTTGCTCTACTAAAAATGTCTATAATCAATTCATCGTGGGAGATCATACATAACTTTATCTTGAAGAATCAAAATTAGGTCTAACTTATGACATTAGAAATAAAACTCAGAGGGCTACTAGAAGACCGCAGATCAAATATTAGGGATCTGAAATCACATAGATACATTAGTTTCAATAACGAGATTCTCAAAAGAAAGAAAAAGGTGTTTATTTTTTTTAATTGCATAACTTTTCTTTGAAAAAATAGTTTGAAGTGATTCCAAGGGAATATTGGGCATATTTGAAGGCATTCAGTATTGGGTTCTAAAATTCCTCCCAAAAATAATTCCACACCCCATTAAGCCCTTAGAAAGCTCTGCTATGACATATGAAGAGGAAGAATTTCAACATGATATATCAAAATTATGAGACCAATTGCAACAAATTTCACTGTCGCAAAGAGTAACAAAAAATTAAATGGAAGATAAGATAGATGGAATGGAAGCTAATATGGATGGCATAGACAAAAAAATGAAAAATTTTAAGGATGGATTAAGAGCGGACATGGAGGGTTTAAAATAAAACATGGAATCTAATATGGATGACATCGAATCTAAGGTCGATGGTTTGAAAAAGTCGTTGCAAGAAAGGAATCCTGCTGCTGACAAGGTAATCCATGAAAATCATGATGAGGACAAAATGAATATGAATTTTGATTTTATAAACTCTAATGTTGGGTTTAAGAACCACCACATTCCAAATATTGATATGAGGAATTTTGAATACAAGGATACGGTAACATGGATACTACAAATGGAGCAATATTTTGATCCCCTTGATGTGCAACACTCACAAAAGGTATGCATTGCAACTTTATAATTAGAAGGAAATCAGTTTTTATGGTATCGATGAATTTGTTCTCTTAAAGAACTTGTCACTTGGTCAATTTTTATGGAGGAAATGATAGCACGTTATGAGGATACAAAGAGAAACGCCTTCTTTATCCAATTGATAAATCTCAAACAAAAGGGTTCAATGGAATACCACATTAAGGACTTCCAAAAATTGAATATCAGGATAACGGATATTCCAGAGGAGCATAGGATTTTTGTCTTCATAGGGACTTTAAAGGATAGCATCCAACATGAGGTTCGTTGTTGGGAACCTGATTCATTGGATAAGGCATTCAGGGTGGAAAGAAAATTTGAAAGAAAAATTATGGCAACAAGGAAGTCTACCAGTCACAACTATAAAGATGGAAATTTTGCTTCTCCTAGCCTTCAGCAACCTACAAGGTTGACACCACAACAATGTTGGGTATGTGTTATATTCTTTCCACGAGTAGCCCCACGCGCTGTACGTTGCGCCAGGTGCAGCAGGGGGGTCACAAGGGGGGAGGCAGCCCCCACTATTAGGGTCTGGGGTAGCGCCCCAGCGAACATTTGTTTGGTGTGCAGACCCACTCATAGGCGGACCCACCCATGTTTTGTGCATGATTTTGCACATGGTTTTGGGGTACGATGGTTTTCGACCCCTGTTATTTTGTAGATCCAGTCAAGGGAACTACGGTTATGTTCTAATCCAGGGTTAATGTATGCTTCGGCATGTATATATATGTGTTGTAACACTAAAAGGAATATAATGAAAAATCAAGTTGGTCGTCCCAATTTGGGATCCAGGGGAAAATCTCTGTGTTTATTTTTTTTATGTTTTATGCTCTCGCTATTTTTTATTTTCTGTTATAATATTCGTGTGTAGATAATTTCTGTTCAGGGTTAAAACCTACATTTGGTATCGAAGTTGTTTCGGCTTCAAGGGGACGCCTTTGCTGTTGAGGGTTTTTTTTTTTTGCTCGGGCCTAAGGTAGACCCTGTTCAGTGGGAGATCTGCGGGATTGATTCTTGTGGTGAAAGAAGATGGCAAGCAGCGGAAAGATAGAGATCGAGAAATTTAATGGTCAGAGTTTTGAGTTGTGGAAGCTCAAGATGGAGGATCTGCTGGTGGATAAAGATCAGTGGATCGCGGTAGATCCAGGTACTAAAACAACGACAATGTCAGATGAAGACTGGAAGAAACTGGATCGGAAGGCTAAGAGAACAATACGGTTGTGTGTCTCAGATTCAGTATTGTTGAATGTATCTGGGGAAGCTACGACGAAGAATTTGTGGGAAAAACTTGGGACTTTGTACCAATATAAGTCTCTGGTGAATAAGCTGTTCCTTCGGAAAAAGCTGTATAACCTGAGGATGAAGGATGGAGACTCGGTGACAGAGCATATGAACGCCTTCAATACTGTGGTAAGTCAGTTGTCATTTGTTGATATTAAATTCTCAGATGAATATAAGTGCATCAGTTTTTTGTGTTCTCTACTAGACTCATGGGATAGTCTGGTTATTGCAATAGGTAGCAATACAACTACCTTGAATTTTGATGACATTGTCTCAGCCTTGCTGTCGGAGGAAATGAGACGGAGAAATATGTAGGGCCATAATGGAGATGCCGTATCTATACGAGGAAGGTCCCAAAACATAAACAAGAATAAGATTTCGAGTGGGAGATCCAAATCTAGAGGGAGATCTAAATCTCCTGGAAAGTTTGTAAAGGTATGCTAGAAATGCGGAAAGGAAGGGCACTACAAAAAGGAGTGCAGATCTAAAGCTCTTGAGAAAGGAAAGGGATCTGATGATGCTCCTTCTGCAGAGGCAAAAACCACCTCGGATGAAGGTGGGGATGTGTATTTGGCTTCTTCTTCAAATACACATGTATATCATGAGTCATGGTTGATTGACTCAGGTGCATCCTTTCACTTCACTCCCCATAGGGAGTGGTTATGCGAGTATGAGAAATATGATGGTGGTGATGTCTTCCTAGGGGATGATAGGAGGGCCAGAATCATCGGACGTGGAAAGGTCAAGCTGAAGCTGCAAGGTGGAAGGATTAGAACACTTTCTGGTGTTCTGCATATTCCTGCATTGGCCAGAAATCTGATTTCTGTAAGCAAGATGGATGATGCAGGTGTAAAAACAGTGTTCGAGAAAGATGCCTGCAAGATGGTTCGGGGAGCACTGGTATTAATGCGGGGAGTTTGGACTGGAACTCTGTACAAGCTACAAGGTAGCACTGTTATTGATGGGTGTAATAGTTATGTGGTTCCTGAAAGTGGAGCGGAAAGCCTAGCTGTCTTTGGAGAAAAGACCATGCTATGGCATCAAAGGCTTGGACATATTGGAGAGAAGGGCCTTCAGATACTACATAGAAATGTTATGGTAGAAGGTATGTCTAATTGCTCTCTAGATTTTGATTTCTATGAACATTATGTATATGGGAAGAAGAATCGAGTGAGTTTTCCTTCTAGTGCTAAGAGGGCGAACAAGATATTAGAACTTGTGCACAGTGATGTGTTTGGACCTGTGTCAGTTCCATCACTGGGAAAGTCTGTGTACTATGTTTCATTCATAGATGACTTCTCAAGGAATACATGGATATATTTCTTGAGGAAGAAATCTGAATTCTTTGACATATTTAAAGAATTTAAGGCTCTGGTGGAAAACCAGACAGAGAAGAAGATAAAGGAGCTGAGGACAGATAATGGTGGGGAGTTCTGCAATAAGGAATTTGAAGAGTTCTGTAAGAAGTGTGGTATAGCACGGAAGAAGACTAATCCATACACACCTCAGAAAAATGGAGTCACGGAAAGAATGAACAGAATGTTGATGGAAAAGGTAAGAAGCATGCTCAGCTGTACCAGGTTAGGACAAGAATTCTGGGCAGATGTAGTGGAGACTGCATGTTACTTAGTTAATAGATCACCTTCATCAGCGTTGGAGGATAAGACTCCACATGAGGTATGGACTGGTAAGAAACCCTCTCTTTCACATCTAAGGGTATTTGGATGTGATGCATATGTACATGTTCCAAAGGAGAAAAGGACCCAGTTGGATAATAAATCTGAAAGGTGCATCTTTATTGGGTATAAGGATGGTTTAAAGGGTTACAAGCTTTGGAACCCAGAAACAAGGAAGGTTGTGTACAGCCTAGATGTGGTGTTTAGAGAGGTGAAAGATGTTGTTAAACATGAAATCATACCAAAGGAACCTGAGAAGATAGAGTTTGAGCTAAAGGAGGTTGAATCAGACTCTACAGCAAAAGAAGATTCAGAAGAGGAAGAGCCACAAAATCCAACTTTGAGAAGATTAGTTTGGGAAGGAAGGCAACAGGAAAGGTATAGTCCATCTGCTTTTTGTTTAGGTTTTTCCTTAACTATAACTGATGATGATCCCAGAACTGTCAGGGAGGCAGTAGATTCTGAAGATGGAAAACTCTGGAAGGAGGCCATGGTTGATGAAATGACATCCTTGCACAAAAATGAGGCATGGGATCTGGTGGAGTTGCCGGCTAGAAGGAAGCCCATTGGGAGAAAATGGGTGTTTAAGAAGAAGATGAATGTAGAAGGCAAGGTGGAGAAATACAAAGCTCGGTGGGTAGCAAAAGGTTATTCCCAAGTGTCGGGAATTGATTTTGGTGATATTTTCTCTCCTGTTGCCAAATTTACTTCTATTAGATTACTTTTATCTGTTGTTGCTGCATTTTATTTTGAGATAGAACAGATGGATGTGAAGACAAAATTTCTTCACGGGGATCTAGAAGAGGAGATCTACATGAATCAACCTGAAGGATTTATTGTGAAGGGTAAGAAAGAACTGGTATGCAGGTTGAAGAAGTCTCTGTATGGGTTAAAATAGTCACCAAGGATGTGGTATCAGAAATTTGATACCTATATACGGGGACTTGGTTTCACCAGAAGAAAGGAGGATCACTGTGTTTATTTTAAATTAATTGGTGACCCTGTTATTTATTTGGTCTTGTATGTGGATGCTATGTTGTTGATTGCAAATGACAAAGAATTATCCAAGATTTGAAGACCCAAATGTTCTCCAAATTCGACATGAAGGATCTTGGTGCTGCAAACTATATTTTGGGCATGGAAATTAAGAGAGATCGGGCAAAGAGGAAGCTCTGGTTAAACCAGAGGAAGTATGTCGAGACTATATTGCAGAGGTTCAATATGTAGGATAGTAAACCGGTGAATGTTCCTATTCCTGTAGGTGTAAAGCTGTCTGCTGAACAGTGTCCCAAGACACAAGAAGAAGAGGAGTATATGTCTCGTGTTCCATATGCAAGTGCAGTGGGTAGCCTGATGTATGCAATGGTCTGTACTAGACCATACATTGCACATGCAGTGGGAGTATTGAGCAGGTTTATGTCAAACCCAGGGAAGGAGAATTAGACAACAGTGAAGCAGGTTTTCAAATATTTATGTGGCACTAGTGATTATGGCTTGTGCTACCAGGGAAGACCAGGATTGGAAAGAATGTTGGACATTTTTGGTTTTGTTGATGTAGACTGGGTTGGAGATCTGGACCAAAGAATATCTACAAGTGGGTATGTGTTTAAACCTATTTGGAGGCGCATTCAGTTGGATGAATAAAAGACAGTTTGTAGTGGCTCTTTCAACTACAGAGGAAGAATACATAGCAGCCACTCATGCAAGCAAGGAAGCAGTTTGGTTGCAGAGATTGTGTTCAAGTATGGGGTTGGTACAGCAAGCTATAAGGATAGACTGTGATAGCCAAAGTGCAATTTTCTTGGCTAAGAACCCTGCTTACCATTAAAAAAAAAGCACATTGATATTCAATATCACTTTGTTAGAGATATGGTTTAGGCTAAAACGGTGTTTCTGGTAAAGGTGGACACTTTGAAGAATGTTGCAGATGCATTGACGAAGTCTGTGAGCACTCAGAAGTTCTCTTGGTGTAGAGAAACAATGGGTGTTGAAGAATTGGCCCAATGACTAAGCTCTCCTGTGGCCCCCTATGGAAAGAAAACAACAAGTGGGAGAATGTTGGGTATGTGTTATATTCTTTCCATGACTAGCCCCGCATGCTGTACGTTGCACTAGGCGCAACAGGGGGGTCACAAGGGGGGAGGCAGCCCCCACTGTTGGGGTTCGAGGCAGCGCCCCCGCGAAAATTTGTTTGGTGTGCGGACCCACTCATAGGCAAACCCACCCATGTTTTGTGCATGATTTTGCACATGGTTTTGGGGTATAATGGTTTTCGGCCCCTGGTATTTTGTAGATCCGGTCAAGGGAACTACGGTTATGTTCTAATCTAGGGTTAATGCATTGGCATTTATCTATGCTTCGGCATGTATATATATGTGTTGTAACACTAAAAGGAATATAATGAAAAATCAAGCTGGTCGTCCCAATTTGGGATCCAGGGGAAAATCTCTATGTTTATCTGTTTTATGTTTTATGCTCTCTCTATTGTTTATTTTCTATTATAAGATTCATGTTTAGATAATTCATGTTCAGGGTTAAAACCTACAAACAATTGGAGGAAAAAAGAGAAAAAACGATTGTTGTAGTTGTGATAGAAAATACACTAAAGGTCATAAGTGCACCGAGAAGAAATTATTTTACATAGATTTTGAAGAGGAGGAATAAAAGGAACAAGAAGCATAAAAATAGGAGGATATACACCCGAAACCAACCCCAGAGAAAGAATAAATGAATCCAAAAATATCTTCTAATGCATTGGCAGGAATTACCACTCCTCAAACTCTCAATATAGAAGGATATATCAAGAAAGAAAAGGTAATAGTGTTGATCAATCCAATTAGTACGCATAATTTTATTCATTGTAAGATATCCAAGGAATTGAATTACTTCCTATACATAGAACTAGAGTGTTAAGTGATGGTTGCAAATGGAGGAACTATAAATTGCTCTAGAAAGTGCCACAATATCAAGCTAACCATAGGGTAATATGTATTGATAGTCCAATTCTTTCTATTCCAATGGGTGTTGTTGATGTTGTACTAGGAGTTCAATTGTTACAATCTTTGGGGACTATATCTTTTAATTTTCAAGAACTTTTCTTGATTTTTTTTTTGGAAGGAAAGGAATTTGCGTTACGGGGTATCTCAGTGAAACCAAGAAACATAATAATCTCTAATGTCATGAAAAATCTTCACAATAAAAAAAAATGAAGTGTAATTGCACAATTATGCTCACTATAGGTTCAAACATCAAAATCATATATTTCTCTAGATCTCCAAAAATTCTTGGACAATCATTCTAAGTTGTTTGAGACTCCCAAAGGCCTCCCACCTATTCGTGATCATGATCATGTTATTAATTTGATTCTAGGAAGTGTTCCTCAAAACATCAGGCTTTATAGATATTATTATGCCTAAAAGAGTGAGATTGAATGTATGGTTGCATAAATGATAGAGGTTAGTATAATTCAACCTAGTCAAATTTCTTTCTATGCTCTAGTAGAAGTGGTGCACAAGAAGGATGGATCATGGTGCATGTGTCTAAATTATAGGGAGCTCAACAAGCTCAATATTAAATATAAATTTCACATTCCTGCCATTGATGAATTACATGGAGAAATTTACTTCCCCAAGTTGGATATTCGTTCAAGATATCATTAAATAAGAACGAAAACTAAAGACATTATAAAAACAACATTTAGAACTTATTAGGGTCATTATGAATTTTTGGTCATGCCTTTTGGCCTTACCAATTCACCTTCTATGTTTCAAGGTTTGATGAATTCCATTTACAAACCTTTCCTTAGAAAATTTGTGTTATTTTTATTTATGATATACTAATCTACAACAACTCTTGTAAGGATCATATTCAACATATTGACATGGTGCTCAAACTATTGGAAGAGAAACAATTATATGCAAAAATTTCCAAATGTTTCTTTGTAGTACAAGACGTGGAATATCTGGGTCATATTTTATCTCATGAGGGTGTTAAGGTATACCCGAAAAAAATTAAAGCCATTAAGGAATGGAAAATCACCATAACCATAAAGCATCTGCGAGGATTTCTCGGGTTGACATGGTATTATCACAAGTTTGTTAAGAATTATGGGAGATAGAAACACCTCCAACAACATTACAGAATAAAGATGCATTTTCTTGGACTACAAAAGCAACTAAGGCCTTTGAACATCTTAAAGAGGAAATGTTCCAAGCATCGGTCTTAGCTATGCCAGACATCATAAAAACCTTTAATGTGAAATTTGATTCCTCCAGTAATGGAATTGGTTCTTATTTAATGCAAGAATGAACATTTTGAAAGTCGTCTAATCAAAGGAAAGTATTTACGAAAACCTATTTATCAGAATGAAAATTTGGAAATACTACACACACTTAAGCAATGGAGACCTTACCTAATGGGAAGACAATTCAAGGTAAAAACAGATCATGATAGTCTTAAATACTTTTTACAGAAAATATTATTTTCAGAAGAGTAGCAAAAATGGGTCACAAATATGTTGGTTTATGACTTTGAAATCATCTACAAAAAAGGGAAGAAAAATATTTTTGCAGATGCACTCTCAAGAAAGGCTGAGGATGTGGAAGCATTTCTTTATGATATTTCTATTATCCAACCATATTGGATAACTGAAGCAAGGGATGAATGATGAAGAAGTGTGGGCACTCATTCAAAAGTTGCAGCAAGTTCCCAGTACATTTGATACAATTAGCTAGAAAAATGATTCATTATGGTACAAACATAGCTTATATATTTTTTAAGAATTCACAACTCAAACAAAATATTATTTTGGAATTTAACACCTCTCCCTTAGGAGGGCACTCAGGATTTTTAAAAACTTACCTCAGGGTTAATAAGTATTTTTTTTGGGATGGCTTAAATTTTATATTCAAAAGTTTGTAGCAGAATGTTTGGCTTAAAAAAAAAAAAATTGATGCAATTAAGACCCCGAGTGTGTTACAAACTCTATCCATTCCAAGCCAACATTTCACGGAGGTTTCAATGGATTTTATCACAGGTTTACCCATGTCCAAAGGAAAGAGTGCCATCATGGTGGTAGTTGATACAATTACCAAGTATGCACACTTTTGTGAATTATCGCATCAATTTAAAGCCAATACCATTGCCACTGCATTTATGGAAACAACTCAAATGCTACATGGAAACGCAAATATTATTGTAAGCGACAGAGGTCCCATTTTAACTGGAAATTTTTGGATGGAATTATTTTCTTGTCAGGGTACTCAATTAGCTCAAAGCTCATCTTATCATCCTCAATCTGATGGGAAAGCTGAGATAGTGAACGAATGTTTGGAAGGATATATTCGTTGCTTTGTATCTGATAAACATACACAATGGGTCAGGAGGTTACCTCTGTTTGAATGGTGGTATAAAACTTTCTTCCATTCTGTAGCAAAAATTACCCCATTTATGGCACTTTATGGATATCATCCACCGTCCATCACATCATCTTTAAGAGAAAATTTTAAGGTTCAAGCATTACAATATCAAATCAAGCATCAACAATAGGTTCTCCAATTCTTAAAGGATAACCTCACTTTGGCGCAAAATCGAATGAAACAATAGGCATATCAACATCGCATCGAAAGAATTTTTGATGTAGGTGACTGAGTATTTTTACAGATATAACCATAAAAAAATGTATCTCAAGCAAGCTAAGAAGGATAATAAATTATCACCAAAGTATTATGGTCCTTACAAGATGTTGCAAATTATTGGTACTATGTCATACAAATTGGAGCTTTCGACATCTTCCTGAGTGCAACTAGTTTTCCATGTTTCATGTTTAAAGAAGGTTATATGTGACAAGATCCGAGCTGAAAAAATATTGCAGAACTTGACGAGGAAGGAAAAATCATATTGGAACCTGAAGAAATCATGGAAAAAAGAACATGGTAGCTATTAAATCAATCAATTTCAGAGTATCTCATAATGTGGAAGAGCCTACGTGTTGAAGATTCCTCATGGGAGGATGAGAATTTTATACAGAATCATCCAGAACTACTCAAGCATTGAGGACGACACTTTTTTGAAGGAGAGGGGCATGTTAAGTCCCTATAAGACTAGTGTATCCCCTTATTTTTATTGTTAGTGTGGCCCTTATTGTTATTGTTGTACCCATGTAGTCCCCATATTTTTATTATTGTGCCCCATAGAAGGCCACTATTGTTATTGTTGTGCCCTTACATTATTATTGTTATGTCGACTTTGATTATATTGTGACCCCTTAGACTCCTATAGATAGAATGTAGGTTTTTTCATTTGAATCATCCAAGAATTTTTCATTTATGTAATTTAAAGGAGGTTTCCCCCTCGAAGAGGTTGATTTCTAAGTCATTAGTCTATCTTCTCTTCTATTTTGTGAGTTGGTTGCATAACAAAAAAAATAGCTATGCATATCAGCACAAGGTGTTTAAGGAGTTTCATGTTTGGGAACAATTGTACTTGCGCATCAAGCCCAAGAAGAGCTCCTTGAGGATTGAATCATGTGCCAAGTTGCAACCTCGGTATTGTGGGTCTTTCAAGATGCTTGAGAGGATTATACCAATAGCCCACCAACTGGCACCATCTCCGAAAATGAAAGTCCATGAAGTTTTCCATGTGTTATTTCTTAAGAAGTATGTTAAGGATGTTGATCATGTGATTTACTGGTCTGTATTGCAAGTGGAACCAAAAGGAGAATTCTAGTCGAAACCTTAGTGCATTTTGCAATGAAATAAGCTCATGCTCCAGAATCAAGCAATCGAGCAAGTTAAAGTGCATTGGAATCACTTTGGGCCCAATTACGCTACATGGGAGATGAATGATCATATGAGGGCTATGTATCTTTCTCTATTCTCCAGTTAATAGAATGTGTTTTGATATGCATTTTGGTGTTGTTTATATATGCATATGTATATGTATGTAAATACCACTGTATCGAGATGTGTTATAAAGCTCCAATAAATGGTATGGTGTTCATGATATGTTGGTTTTATTTTAGCATTATGATATGATGTAAATGTTGCATCGAGTTGTGTTTTAAAGCTCCATGGGAATCATGTGGTTTTTGTTTTATAAGTGTTGGAACAAGGTCCCCTAAAGCTACAAATTTTGTACAATTTTGTATATTTTTTGTCTTAATTAGTCTAACGCAGGGGTTTTGGGGTGGGTCAAAGCCCCAAATGCATTGTAATGGGTCAAGGGTAGACCAAGAGTCTGAAAACCACGGTTTGCGGACCATTGGAAGCGTAGGCTAAGTCGATATAAATAGATGAACATTTTTTAGTCTTAAGGAAGGAAAGAATTAAGTCTGATGCTAAGTGCGAATTTCTAGATCTGTTGTTGGTCGTTAGGGTAAGGACTCGTGTTGGCTGTGTGCACAGAGATCCTCGGTCCTATTGTGTGCGGACCCTGCTGGATGTGTGAGCAGGCTATGTCAAATTGTATTGAGTTTTCAATACTAATATATGTGGATATGGTTGAAGTATTTCTGTGTTATCTAATCTAAGGTATTTCTGTTGATGCGAACTATTGGATATGTTATGAATACTACTGGTTATATGTTTATGGTACGAATATGTCTATGTTATGGAATAAATGTACTCTGTTGATGATGCATTATGATGATATGTGCTGATTACTATTGATACACACATGGATGCAGAGTTATTAGCCAAATATGTGCATGAAAATAGCTCTGTATATTGCAATTATATTGTTAACCATCCTACGAATAGATTTGTCTAGTGCAAACCTGATGAATTGTGAACGTGGATCTACTTGAATTACCTACTATCTCTCTCAGGGTGCAGAAACCTGGTTCCAACACCCTCCCATACTGCTTCAGGTAAGACTTTGGCCTGTGCAAGCAGTTCAATGCCAAAAGGGCCAATAGTATAGTGGTTTGTTGGCAAACCTTAACCTTCGAACCTGGGTCAGGACCCCTCGAGCAAAAAAATGGTTCTATTGCTGGGATCGGGAGCATTTTGAGAGAGGGATCAGGTAATTCCATGGGAACATTGGAGACCTAAGAAGAAATAAATTAAAGAGTGGTTCAAAAAGTAGGTTCGAGAATTTGTGGTAAAAGAGAATTGCAGCACAAATTTGACGGCAGAAAAGTGGAAGAATAAGCACATCTTCACAGAGGTCCACAAAATTTTCTTTGTGACATTTGCGACCAAACTTTAGGAGTGGCTCACAAGGCTTGTAGATTTCTAGAAGTGTTGGAAGGACGAACAGGTCACGCAGTGGACTCCCGAGTTGTTCTAGCAGTTAGAGAAGACTGATAACACCATCACCTGCACGGTAGACCATTGGGTGGACAGTGTGCTAGGAGGATTTGTGACGGAATTTGCGATTGATCAATTTTTGTCCTATTCGGAGGCAGAGCGGAGGTTCTTTAAGGGTTTCCGGGGTAAGTTTCTGAAAACCTTACCATTACTGATTAAGATATTATTGTGCAAAAAGAGCATTCTGTGTAGTCAACGGAGTGAATGAGCTCTGTTTAGAGTGAGGGTACAATGCGGAGTGGAAAATACTACAGAACTAATAAAGAAGGAGATAGATTTGTCTACAACCCAGTAATGAATTCAGCTGTGCATAGCCCTCCAAATACACCACCTTCAACTCAGCATAGGGGTAAGAACTCACCTATACCTCCACCACCATAATATAAGATGGCCTCGCACATGAAGCTACCTACCTTTAAGGGTGTAGGGGATGAAGATATGGATCGGTTCTAGTTTGTTGCAGAATCTGTATGAACTATGCAGAATGTGGCCAGCGATGCTATGAAAAGGGCACAACTATCCCTTTCCTTTGAAGGAAGAGCCCTAGATTGGTATATAGGATACATAGCTCAACATGCAAATGCGACTGTTCCAAAGATTAAGAATGCCCTAAAACAATAGTTCAAGAAGCATAAATCCTACTCTCAGATAGTGAATGATTTAAAAGATTTCAAGGAAGGACCCTCTGATTCTATGTGGGAAGTTGATCAACTACTGAAGAAGGTAATCAGAGAAGGGAAATTTATGTATGATGATAGACAACACAAGGAATGGTTCATTGTTATGTTACTACCTCACTTGCGTGTACCTATGGGTCGTCAAGCCATTGAATCGCAGGAAAAAGCCTTGGAGATTGCTATGAAGTTGGAAGCTACGCCGAGAGATGATACCCAGTTGGGAGTATAATAAATCCAAGAGCATTTGGGGGCGATGCACATGGAGATCCAAAACCTGCAAAAGGTTCGAGGAAAGGAATCTTATCCAGACATATGGTGCATATGATGTAGGGTACTTGGGCATACTAAGGATTAGTGCCCACTACTGGGAGACTACCTACAGGTGGGGGGACCCAGTCCATTGTGCCTAGGACAAAGTGGACCTGTGTTGTGGTGTGATGATTGCCACATAGCTGGCCTATATGATACTAACCATTGCCCCTGTCTAGGTGCGTATTTCCCAGAATTGAAGCAACAATGGTGCAGGTTTTTCCAGTTAGTAGTGTTGGAATTCCAGTGTTATGGCTAGATTGGCAAGACCAAAAGACCGGACAACATCAGAACTGATTTGGGGCCCTAGGATCTAGCCCTCCTAGACTCAGAGAGGGATATATCCAATAAAGACAAAGAATGATATATCTTTGAAGGCTCAAGATGAGATATTAGGCTAGGTATGAAGCACAAAGGGGGGTTTTAAAATGATTTGGTTGGTTGTTGGGTCGGTTCGATATCATTAACTGAGAGGTTATGGAATGAAAGGAGAAAAGCAGCAGGACATTTCGGTAAAAGAGGATAGGTTAGGAATGTGCCATCCATTGGGCTATGGAGTCATGAAAGGGAATTACTTACACACAACTAGTCAAAGCTTTCATAGGGCAAGTCATCTATACTAAAGGATTTTCGAAATAGATGGTGAAATGGAACAATAAGGAGTGAAAGGAGAGACACAAAGGGTAGCTTAAGATCAGACCAGAGTTCATCTAACTTCAAGTCTTCTTTAGCATGCTCTCAAAGGAAAAACACTTAAGATTTAAACACTAAACTAGGCCTGAGATCATATAAGGACTTTTAACCTTCAATTCTTCGACACTAGCTCACAAGATCTTAGAAAGGCCAATCTGTCTTAAAAGGACCCCAGTGGATAGGGCTCACACTAAATCCCCAGTATCCAAATTCTTCTAGCCCAAACCCAACAAGAACAACTAAGCAGAAAACCTCGAATTCACACATCAGCTAGCAGTGAATAACAACTACTACACTGGTTAAATTACATGAATTTTCTCTTAGATTCACTATCAGCAGAAAACATCAAGGATAAGAAGAGCAGTGGGCATTAAGGTTCCATGCAGGGGTATGTATTAAGCCTGATTTACTGATTCTTATCAGAAGACCAATGAACAAAATGAATAATGTAATAAAACGATGTAATAAGAGAAACATCACCCATAATATAGACCAGGATCCTGTGAAATCTGCTTGATTAATTGATGTGAAAAACCAGTCACATACACTGAGCTCAATGGCTAATACAGTCCAAGCTTTCTCCTCCCAGCCTACTACATTACAAAATACTCAGCTACTCTCCCCAAAATTGTCCGAACGGTTAAAAATATCCCTCTAACAACAACTACAACAACAAAAACCTTTACAATATGTTCTTCAGGGGTTCTTATAGGAGATCGGATAGCAGGAGTAGATGATATACATTAAATTGATTCATTAAGACAGAGTGGAGGAAGTATCCATGCCCACTCTACTTAATAGCTCTATGTTGTAATATGTAGTCTGGTTCAGAGTCTCTGTCAGGTCGATATTGACCTCAGATGTGTTCTTTAAAGTCCTTTCTGGCTATAAGGTACTCTGTTTTGTCTTCTGAAGCAAGTAAGGTGACTAAAGGTCTTCTAGGTTTCCATGCTTCCATTATTTCTATCCTGACAGTCTTTGGAAGCTTTCTGTCAGTGAAATGGCCTTTAGGAACTCGAGGAGGCATGGAGACTTCTGTGGGGAGGTGTAATTTCTGAGAAAATACGTTCTGCTAACATGAACACATATATGGCTTGTTTCATGTGCATTTGTCTTCAAACTGCACCTTAATTCTTTGAATAAGGATTAAAACATCTAATCTTCAATTACGAGCTTTAACACCCCTAATTCCTGCTGCTGATACACTGGCCACTGCTGTAATTTCATCTTTGTATTATGAATCACAGTCGTTGTGATTGTGGAAAACAGAGTGAATTCATCACTCTGCGAAACCCTGCACAATAAAATAAACCCATTAAAAAATCCAGGGAGTGGTAAGGGAAATGTTGTGGAGGCCTGGAGGAATGGTGGTGCGATGGTGAAAATGGGAGAAAATCTCTGTGAAATGGTGAAGAACAGGGTTGATGAAGGCTTGATGTAAAGATGAGTCATAGGTCGTCCGATCAAGTATGGGAATGATAATCAATGGCCAGGATCAGTGAATGGAGATGTAATACGAAATAAGGCAGAGAAATAATGCTTAGTGTAAAGCCCAGAGTTTTAAGGTTTCAGGAAAATACACGGGAAATGGATCAAATGAATGAAGTGAAGCCTTTAATGGTGGGACCCAGCTAAGGCGGAGGGCGATTTAATGTGGACCTTCAGATCTCAGGAGGAGATTGACGGTTGTGATTGTCCGATGAGATGTCATGGTCACGCAATGGAAAATATGAAGGGAAAGCGAGATGCAATGTAGGCCGTTGATCTAGATCAATGGACAACTGAGATTGGCTGATGGAGGTCGCGGGGACACAAGGAGGAAAACCATCGGTATCACATGGCTTAAAGATGGTTTTGAAATCCGCCTAAAAGAACGTGATATACGTCACTGAGCGACACGTGGAATCCTGAAACCACCCATATCGCATAGATCTGAGCTGTTAAACTTCGGACGCAAAACGAACGCGATATTGCTGTGGGCTGTCGGATCTAGAGAAGGAAGATAAGACGGTGGGAAACGAAATGGGAAATGATAATATACACGAGTGAAATGGGCCATTGGGTTCACTAAAAACCATTGGATCATGTGGATGGACAATCAGGATCTAATCGGGAGTGGAGGAGGCAGGGGCTAGATCTCTGATGGGCGATGAAGCGATTGGCTCTGGATCGTCAGATCAGTGACAAATCGACGGTCGGGATTGGATCAGGAGTGACCAATCGGGGGAATAGGGGCAGAATGAGAAGAAATCTGGGCCGTTGGATCAATCGGGATGGACGGTTATGATCCAATCGGGGCGCACCAATTGGGAGGACCAACGATACGGGATTGGGCGATTGCGATGGTGCGATTGAGCGACCACTGTCTGATTTGGAGACAGATCGACAGCTCTCATGTAATCATAGGGTGATAGGAGAGAGGAGACGAGCGCGCTGCGATTCGCGCTGGACCGTTAGATCTTCACAGATCAATGGCTGGAAACAAAGCAAAAGCCAACAGTATAACTTTCTCGCATCAGGAATTTTGTGTTTAACAAAGAAGCGTGCTCCCAATGGAAACTCCGATTGCGATAAGCACCTAGGGCTTAAGCGCTTGATCTTAGGCACAGGGCATATGGGGAAGTGGTTAAGAGGGCTGGCCGAAAAGGGGCTTAGCCTGTGTATGTAAAATGAGTGATTTTGGCCCAATTTTAATGCTTTTTAAGGCTAGAAAAGGGATTCGGTAGGAAGAATAAAGGGTTTTTAGGCCAAAAAAGGGGTATTTTCAAGCTTAAAAGGGGATTTAGGATGATTTAGAGGGTTAATGAGGAATTAAGGGAGGGGAAAAAGGTGAGGAAAACAGAGGTTTAATGGGGGTGAAATGGGGGGAAAAAGGGCCTTTTTGGGCATTCTTCTTCGCAAACAGAGAGGCTTTCTCATGGGAATAGCAGCGAGGATTTTTCAAAGGAAAAAGGCACAAGGAGGCTTCAAGGATGATGTGTTTTCAGAGGAAATTCATTCCTTGAAGGTTCAAAAAACATTTTATCCCCCTGTTTGCTTGTCAAAAAATTTATTGGGGGCTAATAGTGGCTCCACATGGGGATGGCATCTTCTTGAAGGTGTCAAGAATTCAGAGAATGATCTTTGGAGTAGGCCAAATGCCTGGTGCATGACACATCCATTTATTTTCATGGATCAGCTACCACAAATCATGAAGACATCATATCAACAGTAATATTCTCCCAAACAATCTACCTACCCATACGAGAGTCCTAACATTTTTTCTTCTAGGTGCATTTGGACTAGCAGACCCTTTACATCATCAATTTTTACAAATATAAAAATAAACCTATTCTATTTCTACCCTTACTACTCCATGAGACCAGATTAAACTGTTGGCCTCATAGTTTCTCTACCTAAACTATATCTGCTAGGATTAAGCTGTCTAGCAAATTTCTTCTCTACATTCTAAGACAGAAGTTGAAAAACAGTCAAGCCAGGATTAGACTGTCTGGCTTGCTGCGGACCATGGCATAAAGACACAACTGCTCATGGACTGAAAAATTTGCAGAAATTTAAAACCACTAACTAAATGCTCACAGACTAAGCTTTATTGAGATTTTCCTACCTACCCTACTCTAACTGAAATATTCACAAGTCTAGCTTACAAACATTCTCTTCCAATGCAACCAGTCCATCAAATGATCCCATGAATGGTATTTCTTGCTCATCTCCTTGAGCATGCTGGATAGGCAGGGCCACTCCCATTCTCTTCGTTCCTCAACAGCAGCCTTTAAAAATTTTCTTGATGTCTACAACAAGCTGCTCAAAAATACCTTTGATCCTTCTTCAAATGTTTGCAGGAAATAAACATAAGGATCATGAAATGATACCTGGTTATGAGTATTCGGTAGGCAGGCTTCAACCAGTATTTCTCCCTCTTCCACTGGATCAAGAATAAGGCTCTCTTGAGAAAGAGAATCTCCTTCATCTTCTTCATTTTCTGAAGTGGAGGACTCATCATATATTGCATATGTGTCCTCTTGGAGCTCTATTATATTCTGCTCTGATGGGTTGAGCTCCGTGAAAAGATCCATGTATTTTTGAGCAGGGGTATGTTCCATTGCTTCCTCCTTTTCAAGATAAGGCTCCTTACTTTCATCATGCTTAAAAATCTCTTCTTTGATTTCTTCTTCCTCCTCTGAAAAGGCCGACTACTGGTCTCCAATCACATGAAAATCATCACTGATGATCTGAGGTGTAACAGAGTGAAAATTCCATGAATCTTTAGTTATTACCAGGCTTTCATAGATTTCTTCATCAGTGTCATAAATAGGCTAACTTGGTTCATTGACTCTCTGAAGTTGTTGGCCCTGATTTTCCTCTGATGAGTCTACTGATGATGGTCCTGCAAGCTCAACTTCCCTTTGGAAACAGTCATCATCAAATAGATCATAACTAGGAAAATCATATTTGTAAGCAATGTCACCAATCAAACCTGTCAGATTCTTAGCAGATATTTCTTCATTTTGATCCGCAGAGGAGTTTTCTGGATATGTATCAGCAAACTCAAGCATATCATCTCTATACAAGATTTCAGAAGTGGACTGCGTGTTTAATATTTGGTCCATCTCTTCTTATGTCAATGGAGGAATTTATTTTTTAACACAGACAGAAGAACATCAGTCCTATGTTTCTTGTACGAGCTGATCTTGAGGCTGGATATATTCTTGAGCCTCTTCTTGAGCGCTTTCTAGAGCAAGAGAAAACTCCAGACCCATATCATCATACATGTCTTGCTCATCATCTACGTCTAGAGTTGGCTCTTGCTCTGGAAAATGCATGGGCTGTTCTAAATAATCAACATTTGCATTTAAATTAGCCATATACATTTCCACCACTTCACCAAACATGTTTTCTATTATGTTTAATATGTATTCCAAAGCATATATCTTTGCATCTCTGTCCATGCTTGGATCCATGTTTCTGCAAAGAAGGTCATTGCATCTTCTCAACCAGTTCAGGATCTTCTACTAGTGGAGTCATTTGGTCTATTATGAATTATAAGGTGTGGAGTCGCCAGGTGGATGAATTTGGATGTTTGTAACAAACTGCTGTCCACCATCAGCATTAGATACCAATCTAATGAGAGATTTTGGGTATTTTGAGTGCCTAAGGGTATCTAAGGAAAATTGCACTCAATTCCCCAGCGAAGTCGCCATTATGTTGGAGTTCCAGCGTTTTGGCTGGATTGGAAAGACCAAAAGACCGGACAACATCAGAACCACTTTGGGGCCCTAGGATCTAGCCCTCGTGGACCTAGAGAGGGATCTCTCCAATAAAGACAAAGAATGATATATATTTGAAAGCTCAAGATGAGATATTAGGCTAGGTATGAAGTACGAAGGGGGGTTTTAAAATGATTTGGTTGGTTGTTGGTTCGGTTCGAGATCATTAACTGAGAGGTTATGGAATGAAAGGAGAAAAGTAGCAGGACATTTCGTTAAAAGAGGATAGGTTAGGAATGTGCCATCCATTGGGCTATGGATTCATGAAAGGGGATTACTTTCATACAACTAGCCAAAGCTTTCATAGGGCAAGTCATCTATACTAAAGGATTTTCGAAATAGATGGTGAAATGGAATGATAAGGAGTGAAAGGAGAGACACAAAGGGTAGCTTAAGATCAAACCAGAGGTCATATAACTCCAGGTCTGATTCAACATGCTCTCAAAGGAAAAACACCTAAGATTTAAACACTGAATTAGGCTTGAGATCATAGAAGGAATTTTAACCTTCAATGCTTCGACACTAGCTCACGAGATCTTAGAAAGGCCAATCTGTCTGAAAAGGACCCCAGTAGACAGGGCTCACACTAAATCCCCGGTATCCCAATTCTTCTAACTCAAACCCAATAAGAACAACTAAGCAGCAAACCTCGAATTCGCACATCAGCTAGCAGTGAATAACAACTACTACACCGGTTAAATTACATGAATTTTCTCTTAGATTCACTATCAGCAGAAAACATCAAGGATAAGAAGAGCAGTGGGCATTAAGGTACCATGCAGGGGTATGTCTTAAGCCTAGTTTACTGATTCTTATCAGGATACCAATGAATAGCATGAATAATGTAATAAAATGATGTAATAAGAGAAACATCACCTGTAATATAGACCAGGATCCTGTGAAATCTTCTTGATTAATTGATGTGAAAAACTAGTCACATACACTAAGCTCAATGGCTAATATAGTCCAAGCTTTCTCCTCCCATCCTACTACATTACAAACTACTCAGCTACTCTCCCCAAAATTGTCTTAACAGTAAAAAATGAATCCCTCTAACAACAAATGCAACAACAACAACCTTTACAATATGTTCTTCAGGGGTTCTTATAGGAGATCGGATAGCAGGAGTAGATGATATACATTAAATTGATTCATTAAGACATAATGGAGGAAGTATCCACGCCCACTCTGCTTAATAGCTCTGCGCTGCACTCTGTAGTCTGGTTCGGAGTCTCTGTCAGGTCGATATTGACCTCAGATGTGTTCTTTAAAATCTTTTTTGGCTGTAAGGCACTCTGTTTTGTCTTCTGAAGCAAGTAAAGTGATTGAAGGTCTTATAGGTTTCCATGCTTCCATTATTGTTGTCCTGACAGTCTTTGGAATATTTCTGTCAGTGAAATGGCCTTTAGGAAATCGAGGAGGAATGGATACTTCTGTGGGGACGTGTACTTTCTGAGAAAATATTTTCTGCTGACATGAACACAGATATGGCTTGTTTCATGTGCATTGGTCTTCAAATTGTGCCTTAATTATTTGAATAAGGATTAAAACATCTAATCTTCAATTATGGGCTTTAACACCCCTAATCCCTGCTGCTGATACATTGGCCGCTGCTGTAATGGCATCTCTGTATTTTGAATCATAGTGGCTGTGATTGCGGAAAACAGAGTGAATTCATCACTCTGCGAAACCCTGCACAATAAAATAAACCCATTAAAAAATCCAGGGAGTGGTAGAGGAAATGCTGTGGAGGCCTGGAGGAATGGTGGTGTGATGGTGAAAACAAGATAAAATCTCTGCGAAATGGTGAAGAAAAGGGCTTATGAAGGCTTGGTGTAAAGATGAGTCGTAGGCCATCCAATCAGGTATGGGAATGATAATCAACGGCCAGGATCAACGAATGGAGATGTTAATATGAAATAAGGCGGAGAAATAATTCTTAGTGTAAAGCCCAGAGTTTTAAGGTTTTGGGAAAATACACGGGAAATGGATCAAATGAATGAATTCATGCCTTTAATGGTGGGACTCAGCTAAGGCGGAGGGCGATTTAATGTGGACCGTCAGATCTCAGGAGGAGATCGACGGTTGTGATGGTCCGATGAGATGCCATGGTCGCGTGATGGAAAATATGAAGGGAACGCAAGATGCAATGTAGGTCGTTGATCTAGATCAACGGATAGCTGAGATTGGCTGATGGAGGCCGTGGGGACACAAGGAGGAAAGGTGGTTTCAGGAGGAAAACCATCGATATCGCATGGCTTAAAGATGGCTTTTAAATCCACCTGAAAGAACATGATATTGCTATGGGCCGTCGGATCTGGAGAAGGAAGATCGGACGGTGGGAAACAAAGCGCGAAATGAGAATATGTGTGGGTGAAATGGGCCATCGAGTTCACTACGGACCGTTGGATCATGTGGATGGACGATCAGGATCTAATCGGGAGTGGAGGAGGCAGGGGCCAGATCTCCGATGGGCGATGAAGCGATTGGCTCTAGACCGTCGGATCGGTGACAGATCGATGGTCGGGATTGGATCGGGAGTGAAAAATCAGGGGAATAGGGGTGGAATGAGAAGAAATATGGGTCATTGGATCAATCATAATGGACAATTATGATCCAATCAGGGCGCGCCAATCTGGAGGACCAACGATACGGGATTGGGTGATTTCGATGTTGCGATTGAGCAACCACCATCCGATCTGGAGATAGATCGATGGCTCTCATGTAATCGAAGGGTGATAGGAGAGAGGAGATGAGCACGCTGCGATTCACGCTAGACCATTAGATCTTCACAGATCAACGTCTGGAAACAAAGCGGAAGCCAACAGTATAACTTTCTCGCATCAAGAATTTTGTGTTTAACAAAGAAGCGTGCTCCCCATGGAAAATTCGATTGCGATAAGCACCGAGGACTTAAGCACTTGGTCTCAGGTGCAGGGCATATGGGGAAGTGTTTAAGGGGGCTGGCTGAAAAGGGGCTTAGCCTGTGTATGTAAAATGAGTGATTTTGGCCCAATTTTAATGCTTTTTAAGGCCAGAAAAGGGATTCGTTAGGGAGAATAAAGGGTTTTTAAGCCAAACAAGGGGTATTTGCAAGCTTAAAAGGGGATTTATGATGATTTATAGGTTTAATGAGGAATTAAGGGAGGGGAAAAAGGTGAGGAAAACAGAGCTTTAGTGGGGGTGAAATGGGGGGAAAAAAGGGCCTTTTTGGGCATTCTTCTTCACAAACAGAGAGGCTTTCTCATGGGAACAGCAGCGAGGATTTGTCAAAGGAAAAAGGCACAAGGAGGCTTCAAGGATGATTTTTTTTTAGAGCAAATGCATACCTTGAAGGCTCAAAAAAAAATTTAGCCCCATTTTTTCTTGTCAAAAAATTCATAGGGGGCTAACAAGTAGGACATGATGAGCAGAATTGTTGAACTTATGATCTAATGATAGACCAAGGAAACCTATATAGGGTACAATCAAACCCTTCTTCACCAATATCCCCCTCAAGTATGAGTGTCTCCCCAGCTAGGGGCAAGGGAGGGGCCCGAGGTGGAAGCGCAAAAAGGGGGAGAGGACAACTGATCTACTATAACTGCGGAGAAATAGGGCACTTCGCAAGCGACTGCACGAACCCTACAAGACAATCCTGTAGATACTGTAGACAGCTGGACCATGTGATCAAAAATTGCTTGATTTTGATAGCCAATATGCAGGAAAAGCAACAGACACCTACATAGAATGTACAAAGGGTTAAGGAAGAACCTCGAGATGAAGGACCAAGCGTTAATGTCATAACACACAACGGCATGGCCACTGGGGGAGATGCAGAGAAAGCTGAGGAGGAGCCTCATATCCTAAAAGCAGTCATCGAACAAGAAGTTCTGAACTTACAGAAGGAAAAGGAAACCTTTATCGCAGCTCGCCAAGACTTTTCTAAGGCAGAGGCACCTACTCCTCAAGCCCCCATGAACCTCAAAGCAGATGATGAGGTCAAACCATTTTTGCAGGCATGTATGAAGTTGTTTCATAACCAACGAGCTGTAGAAAACCTCCAAACTTTGATAGACAGCTGCGCAGAAAGAACAACCCCACCTATGGAAGTTAATGATGTGCACAAACTATACAAGCATAAGAAACGCACCAGTAGGGAAATGAAGTTAACCGCGCAAATTGGTGATTATGAGATGGATTAGGTTATTATGGACCTAGGCTCACATGCGAATGTACTACCTAATCAAACTTGGCAGCGAACGGGAGAACCCAAGTTGGAATGGTCCACTATCCAGTTGCGCATGGCCAATCAGAAGAAGATTATACCATTAGGAATACTATCAAATATCATGGTGGATATTGCAGGAGTTATGGTCCGAGCTGACTTTGACGTCACTCAAATTGTAGAAGATGCAGACCCCTATCCTCCGCTCCTAGGATTGGATTGGGCTATAGATATGGGAGGTATCATCAATCTAAAGAAAAGAAGCATGGTATTTGAAAATAAAGTTACACGGGTGATAGTACCATTAGACCCTGCAGAAGGCGAACGGTGTACAGAGCCGGTGAGTGAATAAGAAGATGTGGATCATATTTATAAGTTAATGGTGCGGGATGAAGATTGGATCAATCCCACAGCTGATGGTGTACTCTACTAGGAAAAGGATAGTGAATGTTTCTCTAATTTCGACGGAGAGATGGAAAATTGGCAGAATCGGTTACATGATTTATCTACGCTGTGATGCCTTAGGATCACCAAGGACTTCTGATGCATCTCCTTCGAGGTAAGAGAACTTCCCTAATTTGATGGATCTGGTAGCATTAAGTATTTTTTGCGAGCATTTTAAGCTAAGGTTACAAGAGAAAGAATGTTATGGGCCATTAATTTATCTATGTGCACAACACCTGCAAGGTGGTGGGACACGCATAAGGGGGCATTCCAGGACTGGGAAGAGTGTCAAGATATGATGATCTTTTGATTCGAACCTTTGACCCACTTACGCGTAAAAACATTCCTTGGCCCTGGAGACCCGCGCAAGCATCTATTCGCTTGGATGGAAAAATGGTGTGACCGGACTACAGAAGAATGGGTTCACCTGTTTATTCATGTCTTGGGACCAATTCCCACTGCATGGTACTTAGATGCATAACTGCATCAACACACCTGCCACTGGGAAACATTAAAAGATGAATTTGTAGGGACATTTGGGCTGACAGGGGGAACAAAGGAACTTGACGAAGCTCTGCAGGATATATATACCTTCGTTTTTTATGAATCATGCCCCTACGCAACACTTGGGGTACCGACATGGGAAACACAAATGCAGGATATTTCCAATTGTCGCAATATAACCTTAGAAGAGTGTGATGAGGATCCGCGCAATGTCTCTATCCAAGAGTTGGAGGGAGAGCACACAGTTGCTGGATCTCCACTACAAACTGTGGACATTATGCAGCCTCTGAAGTTGCGAGAAGTCAACATTGGCACAGGAGTGCAACCCAAGCTAGCTAAAATTGGGGATTATTGGGATGATGATACAGTAAGAAAGGTTGCTGAAATGCTCATAGAATATCAAGACTTATTCCTGACAATTTTTTTGGAGTTTAAGGGGATCACAGGGGACCTAGGGGTCATGCACATCATGCTAAAACCAGATGCATACCCTGTAAAGAAACGACCTTATCGGTTGAATCCTAAGTATAAGAAAAAGGTTAAGGAAGAAATCGATAAAATGCTCTCCGCAGGTATCATTGAACCAGTCGAGCAGTCGGACTGGGTAAGCCCAACGGTGGTTCAGGAGAAAAAGACGAAGGGAGAGATATGAATCTGCATGGACTTGCGCAAATTGAATGATGTCTGCGTGTATGATCCCTTTCCTACGTCGTTCTCAGATGAAATCCTTGATAGTGTAAGATGGAAGGAAGCGTACTCATTCACAGATGGGTTCTCAGGGTACCATTAGATCAGAATCGCACCTGAAGATCGCAGCAAGGCTACGTTTGCCACTGAATAGGGATCCTTCCAGTATACAGTGATGTCATTTGGACTCAAGAATTCCCCTACTATATTTTCACGAGAAGTAGTCGCAGTGTTCAAATAGTTCATCCACAAATTTCTGGAAGTTTACTTTGATGATTGGACTATCTTCAGCTTAGTAAAGAAGCATGTTTCGAACCTGTGCATGATGTTGGATGCCTATAGAAAGCATCGGATTTCCTTGAATATCAAGAAGTGTATCTTCTACGTACCCTTAGGAATCTTGCTCGGACATATAGTGTGTCGACAGGGATTGATGGTTGACCCTGTGAAAGTTGCAGTGATCATAAATCTGGTAGTCCCTACAATTGAGAAGCAGCTACATTCGATACTCAAACACACAGGTTACAACAAAAAGTTCATTCAGGGGTATGCGCTGATCACAACACCTATGGAAAGCTACTTAAGAAGGATGTTTCATTTTTTTGGGATGACGAGTGTCAGAAGAGCTTCAAGCTACTCAAAGAAAATATGGTCTCTGTGCCTATCCTCATTTTTCTTGATTGGGCGAAGGTGTTCCATGTTCATGTCGATGCATCAGGAATCACCATGGGAGTGGTCCTTACACAGCCTAGAGACGAAGACATTGATCATCCAATTGCATTTTCTAGTAGAAAAATCTCTGGTGCAGAGCACAACTACTCTACCATAGAACAGGAGGGCTTGGTGATGGTCTATGTGCTACAGAAGTATCAGCACTATTTGTTAGGAGGACACTTCAAAAATTTTACAGATCATTTGGCTTTGAAGTACTTAGTGAATAAGCATGTGTTGGGGGGGAATCTGCCGATGGCTACTACTGTTCTAGGAATATGACTTTGAGATCATTGTCAAGCCAGGGAAGTTGAATGCTAGGCCAGATCATTTGTCCTGAATTGAGATTGGCAAGGAACCAACCAACCTAGAAGAAGGATTTCCTAATGTGCAGCTATTTTCTATTAAGGTAGTTGATGCGCACTTTTCCAACATCATCCAATTCCTGACTACAGGCATCGCACCAATCGAGTATTCGATAAAATAGAAGAAAGAGTTGGTAACCCGCACTATAGACTTTACCATCATCAAAGGTCATATATATAATATGTAGGGGCCGGTTGCAGCATTAAAAGCCTCAAGGACGAAGATCTAGGTAGTCAAAACATAGATGGAGCAGCAGATCGCGGACTTGCAGGCCAAGTTGCAGCCAGAGACACCACCGGAGGTGCAGGCCCAGCGAGCTGCACTAGTTACCACAGCCACAAATGTGATTACCCGACAGATTTATCAGGGTGCTCAATTGTTGGATACAACCATGCAGTTATGGACCAAAGTATAGCATGACCCAATCCTGCATGAAATCAACCAGGACCTGCGACAAAAGGAAGAAACGTTCGAGAATATCAAAGCCATGATGCCTACTCTAGTTCATGTTGAATGATTAGTAGGATTGCGAAATAGCCATGCCCTTCAAGATGATATCGATGAACTCCACCAGAAGAAGAAGACTCTCAGTGACAGTATTAATACATTAGCTGATGAAGCCGTCAAGCTCTCTCAGGATATTGATGTCGGTCTTAAACAATTGAACCATACTCTGGAGAGCGTCACCACTGCAACAGAAGGATTAACTTCGCAGAAGCTAGTGGATATTGCTCAGAACGATGCTATTCATAGTGAAGGAGTGCCACCCCCACTGGTTGAGGCTGTAAAACTACTGCAAGCACAGGTGGAGACCCCACCATGGTAGTGACTCAGGACGAGTCACAAGATTGCGTTGGGGGACTGTTGGAACAAGGTCCCCTAAAGCTGCAAATTTTGTACAATTTTGTATATTTTTGGTCTTAATTAGTCTAACGCAGGGTTTTTGGGGTGGGTCAAAGTCCCGAATGCATTTTAATGGGTCAAGGGTAGACCAAGAGTCTGCAAACCACGATTTGCAGACCATTGGATGTGTAGGCTAAGTCGATATAAATAGATGAACATTTTTGAGTCTTAAGGAAGGAAAGAATTAAGTCTGATGCTAAGTGCGAATTGTTAGATCTGTTGTTGGTCGTTAGGGTAAGGACTCCTACTAGCTGTGTGCGCGGATATCCTTAGTCTTGCTGTGTGCAAACCCTGTTGGCTGTGTGCGCAGGCTGTGTCAAATTTTATTGAGTTTTGAATACTAATATATGCGGATATGGTTGAAGTATTTCTATGTTATCTAATCTAAGGTATTTCTGTTGATGTGAACTATTGGATCTGTTATGAATACTGCTGATTATTTATTTATGCTACGAATCTATCTATGTTATGGTATAATTGTACTCTGTTGATGATGGGTTATGATGATATATGTTGATTACTATTGATACACACGTGGATGCGAAGTTATTAGCCAAATATGTGCATGAAAATAGCTCTGTATATTGCGATTATAGTTTTAACCATCTTGCGAATAGATCTGTCTAGTGCGAACCTGATAAATTGAAAACGTGGATCTGCTTGACTTACCTACTATCTCTCTCTCAGGGTGCGGAAACTTGGTTCCAGCACCCTCCCATACTACTTCGGGTGAGACTTTGGCCTGCGCAAGCAGGTCACTACGAAAGGGCTAGTAGTATAGGGGTTTTTTGGCAAACCTTAACCTTCGAACCTGGGTCAGGACCCCTCGAGCCAACAATAAGCATCATTGAACACCGAGGATGGTGTTCCCCCAAGGGGGAAGGTTCTGTAACAACCCTCGTTAAAAATCAATGTAATAAAGTTAATAAAGGAAAAATAAGACCAAGGTCATGGGACACATATTCCAGTTTGAATGTTGGGAAAAAAAATAGTGATGGGGAATCACTTTTGATTAATTAATGGCTAAGGAAATCGACAAAATCAATGACAAAGCCTTTGGAAAGGAAAAGTGGCATTAATTGGCATTTTTTTACGAAAATAAAGGAAATTAGGAGAAAAGGAAGGTGAAAGGTCACAGGTTACATGTGAGGAGAAAATTGAAGGAAACTTAATGGAAAATGAAGTAAATAGAGGCTTCAATGATAAAAGGCCTTATGAGGATCAGTTCATGGACTTTTTCAGTTTTATCTTAGGGCTATCTCTCTCTCTCATACTCTTGCATACGTAGAGTTTCTTGGAGCACTCTTGGAGGATTTTAGGCATACCCTGGTAAAAAATCCATGTAATAAAGTTAATAAAGGAAAAATAATAACCATGGTCATGGGACATGTATTCCAAGCTGAATTTTGGGAAAAAATAGTGATGGGGATCACTTGTTATTAATTAATGGCCATGGAAATTGGAAAAGGCAATGGAAAATACTTTGGAAATGAAAAGTGGCATTTATTTACATTTATTTATGAAAATCATGGAAACTAGGAGAAAAGGAAGGTGAAAAGTCACAAGTTGCACATGAGGAGGAAATTGAAGGAAAATAATGTAAAACGAAGAAAATAGAGGCCTCAATAATAAAAAGGCTTTGAAGGATCAGTTCAACTTTTTGTCAGTTTATTTTTTTTATAGTTCAACTTTTTTCAATTCATTTTTGGAGCTCTCGTTCTATTCTCTCTCTCCCATACTCTTGGAAACTTAGAGTTTTCTTGGAGCACTCTTGGTGGAGTGTGGCATACTTAATATTTGGAGCAAGAAGGCAAAGGAAGAGGAGCAAGGTGCAAGAGGACATCAAGATCAACAACTACAATGGATTTTTCTTGCAGGTATCGAGTTTCATGTATGATTTCCTTGCTAGTTTTTTCATGCATGGCACATGCATGTGGTTTCTTGGTTATGATTTGTCATTGGCATGGAGGATTGCCTCGATTGACAGTGGTTTTTTCTAGCGTTTCAATTTCCTGGATAACCATGTTATTATGGCTTTTTATTTTTTGAGTGGTTCTCATGTTCCTTTGCCTACGGGTTGAGTTTTTATTTCATGGAAACCCTTGTTGTAAAAATGCTTTAGAATCCATGTAACAACTTGGGTTAATGTAATATCCCAAAATGGGAACTGTCAGCAAGGCATGACTGGAAAACGCATTTTCTAGGAATTGCTGCTATAGGAATTGAAACCAGGACCTGGATCCCTTAGATATGAGTATCTAAGTCCAAAATCCAAGAGGAGGCTCCAAATAAATCCCTCTAAGTGGGTTAAGCAGGTCTCCCACACGTAGTAACCCTGTGAAAATGCCCGATGAAGGGACTATAGCAAATGTAAGCACATGTAATGGAATAACAACGTTATTTTTATAAGCCTGGGCACATGAAGATGTAAATAGCCAAAAAATGATGTTATAGAAGTAAAAAGAGTACAATTCTTTAAGGATTCAATCACTTAAGCTAGGCAATGAGAGCCTCAATGGAACATGTACACCAAAATAGAGAAACATTGCTACACATGAGTTTTTGTAGGCTAGGAGGATGCATTTTATATGAGACACTGCATCATATTGACTAATAATAGAAATATATACAATGCATGGCTCAAATAAATGGGGGAGAAAGCTCTAAACCCCTGAAAACAATAGTACAACAATCCTTAGAAGGATTGGCTGAAATATACAAAAATGGAAAAATGTTGGAGTTGATGGGCAGCAGCTGCAACTCAAAACTGGAACTGAATAGAGAAGGGTGAAGATGATGAATAATATAAATTAAACCTCCTCCAATGGATCTTCTAAGTGAAAGTCTGATCCTAACACTGAATATCTCACCCTCCAATCAACACTAAAAACCCTCACTGCAAGTGTGCTCTAAAAATAATGCAATTACTGAGGGATACTGCGTTGTAGGTGGAATAGAATGCTTTGGCAAAGTGCCAAGATCTGAAATGTGCTTAGAATCCTTCCTTATTGATCTCCCAAAGGAAATAATGCCCCCTCCTCTGAAAAACAAACCAAGGAATGGTTTTGTGGGACCACCACTGCAACACCCTGCAATCACAACGTTATACTTCATCAGAAATAACACTATAGCTGGAGGAGTGGCTTTGGCCTTGAGCCTGGATGTGGAGAATTGAAGTGCAATCCCTCAAGATCCATCTCAAGAAGGAGAGGAAATCCTAAACATGAATCCCTCGTGCTAAATAGCACTGCAACTCAACTAAACAGATGGAGACTGCAAATATGTCTAAGCAGACAAGAAATCAATAACCATATGCATGTGTAACAATGGCTGCCTTGCCCTCCTTTTAAAAAATGAGAGCTCCCTCTCCATGGGTTCCACTCTCTAGGGTTTCCTCCATCAAGGAAAATTCCCTCCTCTTTCACTGCGCTGTCCCACAAGATGCTCTCCACCTCATACTTCTGTGTTGTTTGACTTGGTCAAACTTGGCCTAGTCTTCTTGCAAATGTCTCCTTTCACACATGAGGATGTGAAATCTAGTTCCACTGATGATCCCCTTTCATACTAAGAGGGTTTCCATCCATGTTTTTATTTTTTTTGGGCCTCCTCACCCAATTATTCAACTTACAAGTGAAATTAACAAAATTTAGTATTCCAATTTATTGAAGGAAAATTTTGGAATATTATAGTTAAGTTACTTTTCATGGAAACCTTGGTTTGAAAAATGCTCTAGAATTACTTGGTGGGTTGATTTACTATTTCAGAAGCACTGGTTAGATAAACGTTGTGGAAGCCTGACTACAGTTGTGGGTTGAGTTACTAGTCCTGGAAGCCCTGGTTGGAACAAATGCTCTGGAGCCCTGCAAAGATTGGGTAGAGACCAATATAGTGATAGTTAGTGATGTGAAACCATGAGGTGGAATCACTAGTTAAGGGTTGAGGCAGGTTTTCCTCTAGAAGCCCTGATTTTGTTTTTTTTGGCTTATTCCATGAGATCCCACATTCATATTTGGAATATGGCACGAGGGTGATTGGCTTAAAGAAATATTTGGTTTAGCCCAATCTATGTTCGGGTGGTACATGGAAGTCCCAAACCTTCTTTCATTTTTCATATGTTAATAAGATCCCTTTCCCTCTAGTATTTGATGGGTAAATATGCTTGTTCATATGTGGTTTTTATGGATATTATATCCTAGTTATTTCGACTGGTTATATGATTATTATGAGCATGTTTTATGATAGACTTGATGTATGACTTTGTTCTGAATATGGACAAACTAGTTTTTTTGTGCTAGCTTCCTCATCAGTATAAAATAAAAGTGTGCATAAGCATTGTATAAAATAGCAAGTTTATGAGAGAGTTTATGTGTCAAATTTGTGTGTCTTGTATGAGCAATTAATGAAGTAAATTGGCTTGAAAAACACATAAAAAACAAAATAAATTCCAGGAAATAATCACCACGCAACACACATTACACAACAGTTGATGAGCTCCATCATTAGACATATTTGGAGGGGTTAATGGTCACCTTTTTTCCTTCTTAAATCTCTTTTTCTTGCATTTTTATTTTTATTTGGTTTTATGATGCTAGTATAAGCAGTGATTAAGGCAAACATACTCTAAGTGCCTAACATGAGGTTGAGTGCAGAAAATCATGAGTAATTGGCATTATTTTTGAGGATTTTATCATGAACAATTGAAGGAGACAACAAGGAGAAATTATAGAAGGGTTTTCCACCTTAACTCTCGAAGGAAACCAAAGGATCCCCAAGGATTCTCTCTAACAATTCAAATTCCAAGGGAAACCAAGCAACTCAAAGACCAAAGTGCACTCAATATATGTTTACTTAGAGTCAAGTGGACTCAATCACTATTTTCAAGGGAGTTTTTGGTAGCTGCCCTGTAGAATAAATAGAGCAGAGCTAGAGCTAGGAATATTTTGTTGGATTCTATTAGGAACTTTGCTGCAAGATATTGAGCTTTTGATTATTGTACTCAGCAATTAAACTTTGAGAAATGTACGAGACTATTCTTTCATCAAATGAGTAGACTGAATTCATTTTACTGATTTAAGTTTCAGAGAGCTATGTGTGTGGGTTAGGGCCCAATCCATGTGCCTAAGCCTCTCTGTTGTACTTTTTATTTGCTTGTTGTCAATAGATATGCTTCTGATAGTTTCATTGTTGTTTAAATTCCGCTTTCAGTGTGCTACTATGGTTTTTAATTTTCTTATGAGAGTAATAGAATAGAGGAAAACTCCAAAAGCCGTGGATCTAGCCTTCCCCTCTCATCTCTGTCCATAGATTTCGAGGAGGGTATACCTTCCCAAGGACCAAAAATTACTTTATGTTCATTGTTTCTAAGTTTAGGGAAGAAATTTAATTACCATTCTGAGTCTTTATTTCAA
The DNA here is from genome assembly GCA_034641835.2 of Pinus albicaulis. Lineage (NCBI taxonomy): Eukaryota > Viridiplantae > Streptophyta > Pinopsida > Pinales > Pinaceae > Pinus > Pinus albicaulis. The sequence continues at coordinate 1,015,528,333 of CM076584.1, forward strand.
TGTATCCCACGCATTCATCTATTTTTCGTACATGGATCAGCAAGGTTGTTTGCAAGAATAAGCATCAAAAGTTCCAAAGAAGTTCATTAGGTCGTTCCGCTTCATTTTCCAATTCCTCTCCATCTCTGTGTTACACTTCCAAACCTTTTTGTTGTGCCTATGTTTCCCTCATTTTTCTATTCTTATCAGTTTTTGCACCCTTTTTATTCACAAAAACCATTAAAAGTTTGACCTCTGCCCTTTCCTCATCGAAACTCCCGCTACTGTACTTCGTTCTATTGCAAATCGTAAATCTTATTCTTCATTAATACTTCTCGCTTCTGAATCCCGATTGTGATATTACCATACTCCGCTGCCACGTCACCCATTGCATTTCAAAACCTTTTCCCTATTTCCTTGAAATACTTACCACAATTCCTTTTGCAAATCGCAAATCACATGTTTTATTTGGTACCATTAACACTTACTGCTCCAAAAGCCAATTGAGATCATTCTCCGTACTCCGCTGCATCGCAAATCGAAAATCACATTTTTCATTTAGCATCGTTAACACTTGCCGCTCCCAACGCCGATTACGATATCGTTGTCGTACTCTGCCACCAGACCTACTGCCACATCATCTCGTCGCATTTTTCATTTCGCAGCCTTTACCCATCGTATTTTTCATTTTGCAGTCTTTACCCCATCGCATTTTTCAATTCGCTCCTACTCCCGAACAACACTTCCGCTATACCTCCAGCTTTGGGATATTGCGATTGCGATATCACATTTCACATATTGCACTTCCATCCTCCCATCGCAAGTCCTCCATCACACTTTTAAAAGCCTCCCACTCCAAAGGATTTTGTGATATTATAAGTTTTAATAATTTCTAAACCCTCTTTCACACTTCTAACCCTTGTTTCAAGTGTTTAGCCTTCCCTTAGCACCCTTAGCCCCCTTTTCCCCAAACTGAAAGCAACACTTTCTCAAGTTTAGTTAGATAATTTATAGAAGCATGGTAGATAGAGCATAATATAGGTAGGGTATGTTTAGCCGATTGGCCGAGTTAAGTGTGGTTTAGAATTAGTTTCCTTTCTACACATTAAATTAGTTCCATTTCCATTTTGAAAATTAAATTAGTTTCATTTCCATCATTTTCTTACTGCCAAGTAAGTTAGTTTCATTTTTGTCATTTCCTTCCACCAATTTACTTTCCAGTTCTTATCATAGTTTAAGAAATAGGACCCTTTCGTACAACAAAAAAGGATGACATGAGAAGAATACATATGTTGTCTATATATTACTATCACCTCCAATTTTGTACGAACCCTGGGTTGATAAATTAAAGTAGGGTAGCCCTTGGGGAGTTTCATCACTCTTGGTGCAATACCAGGGCTCACCACTTTTTGGCGTCGTTTTCGGGGAGGTGTCTAGTAGATGTTTTGATTTACTTTTAGCATTATTTTATGCTTTCCTTTATTTTCATGTTATTTTAGAAATATTGATCAAATAGATCTATTTTTCATGCCTCGTAGGAATAGGAATACTCAAAGACAAATCTTAACCAAAACTCCCACATCACTTCCTAGCCACCCTTCACTTTTCTTCGGTGTAAGTGAGATTGAAATTCCTATAGGAGAGCCTTATGAATACTCTAAGGAAACTATTGGGGAAGAAGAAGAAAACCTTGGTCCAACTGAGGGACATGCTTCACCTATCTTAACCATGGTTGTGATCCAAAGAGCCTTTCCCATAAGAGAGGCAGATGGGGAAACTAAGATGGAAACATTAGCCCCTCATCTCTTCCACACTTCCATGGACTTACCTCTGAGGATACTGACACGTTCATGTTTGAATTTTTTGTTGTTTGTAGGAATTATGACTACACTTTGGATGATCAGAAGTTGAAGTTATTCCCCTCCACCCTTAAGGATGCAGCCTTGTGCTGGTTCATGGGTTTTCCTAGGGACAGCATCACCACCTAGGCACAGATGAAAGATACCTTCAACAACAAGTACAGAGACTACTGTAGGTCCAAGGAAACTAAGGATGAGATATTTAGGATGACTCTAGGGCCTGATGAATCCCTAGAGGACTATGAACAGAGGTTTCAATTAAACTATAAGAGAGCCAACTGTACTCTTGATCCTGCATCACTTAAACTTGTACTTCTTCGAGGGATTAGAGAAGAGATTATAGAAACCTTGAATATACTATTAGGAGTAGATATCTACCAAATGCCTTATGAAACAATCAAAACTGTCTTCCGGAACCATTCTAGGGCATTTAGGAAGATGGGAAGAGCTGGAAGAAACACATCCAATACCCCTTCCTCTTCCACTTCCATAAAAAAATATATTGGAAACATTCTTGAGGACTTCAAGAGTGACATGCTGCACACCCTTGCTTTGCAAATGGACACAATGTAGGTCAAAAGGAAGAAAGAGGAAGCATATAGATCCCTGGTCATATTTTGTCCTAGATGTACCTGGAAGCACCCAAGAAATGAATGTCCACTGAATGTCATAGAGGTTTTCTTAGCCTGTGAGGAGAATCATTCCATAGAAAAGTGTCCCTCCTTACCTGGACTTAAGGTTGTATATCAAGGTGGGGAAGCAATGCTAGAGCAACTCTGTTTTGTCAACTAGAGAAGGCCTCAAGGCCCTCGGCCATATCAACAAGGTATGCAAGGTGAAACTTACTCTTACTATCACAACAATTAGAGTGCACCATGAAACCTTCATACATCCCCACTCCTCCATCCTGGTCTACACCTCCTACTTGGCCTTAAATCCCTCCATATCATCCTTAGCCAGGGAATCAACCATTTCAGCAGTATGTTCCATAACAACATGAGTGTAAAACTCCATCCCAAGGGTGGAGGCCTTAGCACATTCAACCACCTACTCTAATGCCTCCACCCAAACCTCAACCTCAGCTTACTCATGTTTCTCCACCTAGGCTACCTCAAATACCTACACAACCCAATCTGAACCCAAACAACAGACATGCACAACAGGCTCCCAGTGGAGATATAAGAGGTTAATCTTAGGTCAAGAAGAGTACTCCCAGACAACCATCCTCCATCTCCACCTATAGAGGTTTAGGAGGAAAAGGAAGAAGGTAACACTCAGACCCAACAACCTCCTTTTCCTGAGCGCTTGATCCACCCTATTCAGCACACCCTAGATGAGACTAAATATTGGGAGAATTGGAAAATTTGTGTGTAAATATACCACTTCTCTAGGCCATTAAGGATGTCCCTATCTACAATAGGCTCATTAAAGAAAATTGCTTCAAGAAACCTGGGATAAGGAAGAGAGATACCCCCACCATCAATGTGGTAGGACAATTGTCTGACCTAATGCTGGGAAGGGTGATATTTCCAAAGTATCTGGACCCTGGTAGTCTAGTTGTTGATGTGCATATAGATGTTTTCATAGTCCCCAACACTCTGATTGATTTATTAGCTTCCATAAATATCATGACCAATGAAACTATGTTGAAACTTAATCTCCAAGGAACTTTGAGGAAAACCACAACAGTTCTGCAACTTGCAGATCAGTCCATAGTAACTCCGGAAGTGATTGTTGAGGATTTTATGGTTACCATTGACTCTTTGGAGCATCCTACAGATTTATTGGTCATGCAACCAAAAACCAATTTTAATGGTTATCCTCTCATCTTAGGGAGACCTTGGTTAGACACTCCACATGCTAATATTAGTTATTGTAATATCTCAAATCTGGAACATCTAGCAAGGCATGACTGGAAAACGCAATTTCCAGTAATGGTTGCTATAGGAATTGAAACCAAGACCTGGATACCTTAGAACAATATGTCTAAGTGCTAAATCCAAGAGCAGGCTCCAAATAAATCCTTCTAAGTGGGTTAAATAGATCTCCCACACTTATATGTCCTCAAAAAGTGCCCAATGAAAGGAGCTGTAACAATGTAAGCACAAGAGCTGGAATGATAGCATAATTTTTAGGGGCCAAGTCACATGAAGATGCAGATAGCCATAAAATGTATATTATAGTAGTAAATAAAGTACAAGTTCTTGAGAGATCCAGGTGGATATTGGTGGTCACTCGCCTATTCCACTTGGGCCCCCACCATTGTCTCTTTCAGTTTTTCAGTTTTGGCATAACTTACTATTTTTAGCAGTTTTTCGGATCCTGAACTTCTGGAGCCGTTTTGAGGCCCTAAACGACGTTTTTTGGGTATTAAATTTTGTTGCGATTTTGATCATCAAAATCGTCACAAAAGTTGTAGTCCTCGGATAGAGCTTTCTAATGATGTATCATGTGCGTCAAACGGAGATAGTATGCCAAGGTTACGTCCCTGGGAAGTTGAAACACCAATTTACCCAAACGGGGCCCATAGTTTTGGCGCTTCATCTCCTAGGGTTAGGTTTTTGGATGTTTAAGGTTCTCCATTGTTTCTCAATAATAAATAGGCCCTCGAGCCTCATTGTAACTCAGTTCAGAGGCCTGTAGCCGCCACATCTCTTCTCAGAGATAGCTACCAGCGCCCTAGCTAGTTTTATTTCCATTCTGTCTGTAAGCAAATTTCAGTTCTTTGATATTAATGAAATGAAGTGTTATTTCCGCTGCATCTCTGTATTTATGGTTATGTGTTTATTATGTTGCGTTCCTGCATAAATCTGGATCAGTGGTATCAGAGTGGTCTGCTTTTTCTCGATCCTTCTTTGCATGTCCCCAACGAGGTCGGGGTATAAGGAGCTAGGGCTTGATCTGGTGGAACCTTTGCAAGATCAGCCTCGCAAACCTCGACAGACGCCCATGGGGGATGAAAAGAAAGATGAGGGAGCAGAAGATCCTATCAAAATATTGCTCGAGGAGGCCCTCGAAAAACAAAGGAACGCGATGATGGATAACTTTGTTCAGATCCTTCAACGGCTGCCCACCGGCGGCGCATCTGCATCCAGTAGCCACTCTGGAGTTGCGACTCCCTTTAAGATACAAGTAAATTTTGACATTCCCATATTTGAGGGTCAAATAAACGCAGATGCCGTAGATAGATGGTTAAATCTATTAGAAGGATATTTCTCTGTTCATGACTTTTCAGACCGGGAGAAGATTATTTTTGCACTCCTCAAAGCTACCCCCCATGTTAAGGACTGGTGGGAAACCTACTGTGAGAACAAGGACCAGACAGAACCCTCTTTTTTCTCAGCCGTACCAACTTGGAATTCTTTCCGAGACGTCGTCAAGGAACAGTACTATCTCGTGGGGAGCTATGAGGACAAGTACATACAATGGACCACGCTGCGACAACAAAGGGATCAAGATGTGCATGAGCTGACGAATCTGTTCCATACCCTGCGCACAAAGTTGGGTATCAAAGATTCAGAGAAACATTTGGTGCTAAATTATCGCAGTTGTCTGCACAGATACATTCAGGAGGAAATGGAGTTCCTCGACATCTCCTCGCTTGATCTGTTATCTGGGTATGCTTAGATTGAACGAAACCTAAAAAGGAAAGCTGGAGCTGAATCTTCTATGAAGAATCAAAAGCAAGGAAAAGGTGCTTCAAAACCGCAGAACAAAGGACAGAGCATGGCGGCTAAAGACAACCCGTCAAAGCCACAAGAAAAGAACAACACCGTAAAGCCAAAGAAGGACACGGGAAAGTGGTGTGAGTTCCATAAGAGCTCCACTCACAACACAAGTGAGTGTCGGGCCAAGCAGTCGCTAGTGGCAGAGATGAGGCCTTCTGAGTCAGATGCATGCTCCAACTCTGAATCAGAACCTGAAAAGGGGAATGAAAAACAGAGGTACCACCTCCTATGACTATCTCTTTGGTTACTGCAAAACAATGCAGTAAGCTCATTTCCAAAACCAGGAAATTTGTTTTCCTGATGATCCGCCCCCAAGGCAAGAAGAAGACTGTGGCCACGACCTCCAGACAGGGCCCCTCTGCACGACAAAAACAAATGGATAAGGTCGTGGAGGAGTACGGGGACATCTTCACCTCACCCACAGGGGTTCCTCTGCACTGCCAGGTCAAGCACCCGATTGATCTGACCCCAGGTGCGCCGCTACCCAATGGACCGATCTATCGACGCTCTGTTCTGGAAAATGATGAAATCAAGAGGCAGATTCAGGAGCTGTTGCAGAAAGGTCACATCGGACCAAGTTCATCGCCCTGTGGGAGCCCGATCGTGTTGGTACAGAAGAAGGATGGGACGTGGAGACTCTGTATTGACTATCGGGCGCTGAACAAGATCACTGTCCGGAATAGGTACCCAATCCCGCGGATTGATGACCTTCTGGACCAACTCCAAGGTGCAAAATATTTCAATAAGATCGACCTGAAGTCTGGGTATCACCAGGTACCAATTGAACCCTCTGATGTGTGGAAGACTGCCTTCAAGGCTAAGGAAGGCCTTTTTGAATGGCTGGTCATGCCTTTCGGGTTGACGAATGCTCCCGCAACCTTCATGAGGATGATGGATGACATCTTGCAGCCATTCACCAACTCATTTTTAGTGGTGTACTTGGATGACATTCTGATCTTCAGCAAGACTTGGGAAGAGCACCTTCATCACATCCGACAAGTCCTCCAAACACTGCGGCAACACAAGTTGTGTGCCAATTTGGAGAAGTGCACGTTTGGCATGACCCAGGTTCAATATCTGGGATACATTATTGATGAAAAGGGGGTGCATGTGGATCCAGCCAAGATCCAAGTCATTCGGGATTGGCCAGCCCCGACTACTATAACAGAGCTTCGCAGCTTTCTGGGTCTTGCTAATTTCTACCGTAGATTCGTATTGGGATTCTCTCATATCACTTGGCCCTTGATTCAAGTCACCAAAGGAGGAGCGAGAGAAAAATTCTTTTGGTCGGAACCTCAACAGAAGGCGTTCAAAGAATTGAAAAATCTCCTCTGTTCTGCCCCAGTGCTCACCTTACCAGACTTGCAGCAGCCATTTGAGATCGAGACAGATGCCTCTGACTATGCTATTGGGGCAGTTCTTACTCAACGGGGACATCCAGTGGCATATCACAGTGAGACATTTTCGGAGACAGTTCGCAAGTATCCCACCTATGACAAAGAAATGTATTCCATTGTGCAAGCCTGTCGACAATGGAAGCATTACATTTTGGGGAAGGAAACAATCATCCACACAGACCACCGGCCCCTGCAGTTCATACAGACACAAGGGAAGTTGCAGAATGATCGCCATCGGAAATGGTCCACATATGTGCAACAGTTTCATTTGAACATCAAGTATAAGAAGGGTAGCACCAATCATGTTGCAAAGTGCCTCAGCCGACCACTGATCGTGGCGCTCACCACCGTGCTCAACTCTTGTGGGCATGAGACTTCTGATTGGCCGCTTCTCTATGAGAGTGACCCAGAATTCGGCCACACTTACAAGGCACTCTTGGGGGGTAAGCAAGTTCCAAATTTTCACCTCCAAGATGCACTTTTATGTCACCTGGGACACCTTTGTGTTCCTTCAAGCGAGCGTGCCAAGATGATATGGGAAGCACACTACGGTCGAGTCGCTGGGCATTTCGGGGTCGAGAAAACAGTAGCAATACTACAGAAGTATTTCTATTGGCCGAACCTTCGAAAGGATGTCGAGAAGCACATCAGATCCTGCATTGCTTGTGCCATTGCCAAACCGACCATCAAGAAGCAAGGCCTATATACTCCACTACCTACCCCTAGTCGACCGTGGGAATCCATCTCCATGGATTACATGTCGGGCCTGCCTTCTACTAAGAATGGAAATGACTGTGTTTTCGTGGTCGTTGACAGATTCTCGAAGATAGCCATCATGGCGGCCTGTAAGAAGAATATCACAGCAGAAGCCACTGCTAAACTCTTCTTTGAACGAGTGTGGGTGCACTTTGGGATCCCACAGTCTATCATATCAGATCGAGATAGCAAGTTCCTCAGCACATTTTGGTCCAGCCTCTGGTCAATGTTGGACACAAAGCTCACCAATTCCACAGCTTTCCATCCCCAAACAGATGGCCAGACAGAGGTCGTCAATAGAATGATTGTACACATTCTGCGCATGTACAACTCAAAGCATCCACGCACATGGGACGAGAGCCTCCCCTATGTACAACACAGTTATAACCGGGCTCTCCACGGTTCAATTGGCCATAGCCCCTTTCAGGTGGGCTTGGGATTCCAACCACTATGTCCCATTGACATAGCCATGCCGTTTGCAGCTGCTCAGGCCGATTCAGCTCATGTCCACTCTGAAGTTGACAAAGCAAGTAGCTTCATCGAGCGCATTCAACACATCCGCCAACAGGTTCATGATATATAAAATGACGAGCCAATGTGAAGGATAAGCCGGCGCCATGATCAACACCGGGTGCCACACAACTTCCAGGTCGGCGACAAAGTATGGCTACATTTGCAGAAGGAGCGCCTCACTGGACCCCACCGCAAGCTTCGCCCGCTCCGATACGGGCCGTACACCATCACCAAGGCTGTAGGGAACAATGCCTTCGAGCTCAATATTCCACCATTCCTTGGTCTGCACCCAGTCTTCAATGTGGATCGCCTTCGTCCTTACTTCCCACCTCTACTGGACACCTCGGACATTGCAAAACAACTCACACCAACAGAGTTAAACCCAGACTGCATGGAACAGGCCACCACAGATTGTATCATGGACATGCAAATTAAGAACACTCGCCAACAGAGGATCCAACTGTATCGGGTTGTCAAAGCTGGCCAACTCCTGCACCGAGGAAAGTGGTTCACCAGGGACCAAGTTCAGCAGAAATTTCCTCATCTCATGGAGGAACTTAACGCAATGGGGACCATTGCTTCCTAAGGGGGGAGGAATGACCCAGGTGGATATTGGTGGTCACCGCCTATTCCACTTGGGGCCCCACCATTGTCTATTTCAGTTTTTCAGTTTCGGCACAGTTTACTATTTTTAGCAGTTTTTCGGGTCCTAAACTTCCGGAGCCATTTTGAGGCCTAGCGATGTTTTTGGGTATTAGATCAAAATCATCAAGGATTGTAGTCCTCGGATAGAGCTTTCTAATGATGTATCATGTGCGTCAAACGGAGATAGTATGCCAAAGTTACGTCCCTGGGAAGTTGAAACACCAATTTACCCAAACGGGGCCCATAGTTTTGGCGCTTCATCTCCTAGGGTTAGGTTTTGGGGATGTTTAGGGTTCTCCATTGTTTCTCAATAATAAATAGGCCCTCGAGCCTCATTGTAACTCAGTTCAGAGGCCTGTAGCCGCCACATCTCTTCTCAGAGATAGCTACCAGCGCCCTAGCTAGTTTTATTTCCATTCTGTCTGTAAGCAAATTTCAGTTCTTTGGTATTAATGAAATGAAGTGTTATTTCCACTGCATCTATGTATTTATGGTTATGTGTTTATTCTGTTGCGTTACTGCATAAATCCGGATCATTGAGGAAACATCCACTCAAGGAAGGCAATGCAAGCCTCAACAATACATGTACAAGGAAATGAAAGAACACTGCTTCATATGTGAAACCCTTGGCTATGACAACAACACAGTCTATTATGGAGTACTGCTAAAAAATGATGTAAATACATGGATATGACAAGATATATCTCAAATACAATAGGGGAGCAAAGCTCTAACCCTTGGAAACAATAATACATTGATCCCGAGAAGGATTGGCTAAAATATACAAAATGGAAAAAATGTCGGAGTTGTTGGGCAGCAGCTGTAACTCTGAAAACTGGAAATGAATAGAGAATGCTAAATATGATAACAATATGAAGTATACCTCCTCCAATGTATCTCCTAAGTGGAATTCTTATCCTTACACTTGAGATCTCACCCTCCAATCAACACTGCAAAACCCCACAACAAGTGCTCTATGAAAATAATGCAGTTACTGAAGCAATCTGCACTGTAGGGGAAAAGGAATGAGTTGGACCAATGCCAATATCTGCAATAAGCTCAACTTTCTTCCAAACTTATCCTCCAAAGGAAATAAATTCTCTCCCTCTAAAAAATAAGAGATGGAAAAGGTGTTGTGACTCCTCACTGCAACACCCTGCAACACATAATTATCCTGCTTCAAGAATAACATTGTCCTAGAGGAGGAAGCTTGGCCTCAAGCCTAGATGTGATGAAAATATGTACAACTCCTTCAAGATGCTTCTCAAGAAAGGATAAGGATTCCTAAATAGGAGATCCTTGTGCTAATCAGCACAGCAACTCAGCTAAACAGCTGGAGACTACAAATAGTCTAAGCAGACAAGAAATCAATAATCATATGCATCTGTAACAATGGCTGCCTTGCCCCCGTTTTATACAATGAAGGCTCCCTCTCCATGGGTACCATTCTTTAGGTTTTCCTCCATAAAGGAAACTTCCCTCCTTCTTCTCTGCATTGTCTTCTTAAGCAAGCTACACCTCTATAGGCAGCTTTGTTTGACTTGGTCAAAGTTGACCTAGTCTCCTTGTAAATGTCCTCCTTCACACATGAGGTTGTGAAATCTAGTTCCATTGCTAATCCCTTTCATATTTTGATGGATTTCATCCATGTTATTATTGTGTTGTTTTTGGGCCTCGTTACCCAATTATTCAACTCATAAGTGAAAATAGACAAAATTAATATTCCAAATTATTGAAGGAAAAATTTGAAATATTACATTCCTCCCCTCCCAAATGTTGCTTGTCCTCAAGAAATTGCAAGGATAGAATTGAGAAGTTTCTCCCAAGGCATCGAGACTGAAAAGTGCTGGGAAAACATCTTCCCCAAATGGATCCTCCATCCCCAAGCAATCATCCAAACAAAATGAGTCACCTCCCAACATGGCAACTCCTGAAAATATCCTTTCACCTCAAGCTCTAGAAATGAAGGTGGGCTAAAAATCTGAATATGGTAAGCATAATAGCTCACCCCATGCTATCCTTCTCTCCACTTATGATAAGTGTATAGGGTGTGCTGATCCCGAGATGCAAAAGTATTGCCCTCAAATGGCAAAGTGAAGATCAATCCTCCAAGGAGTTCTCCTCCAACATTGAAGAACAAGCTGGCCCAAAATGTTTCATCCATGATGAATAGGACATAATCATCATAGAACATCCTAAATAAAAATTTTATAAATTTTTTACATGACTGCACATGATACAAACAATGTCTCAAAAGGACACATTGCAGTCTCATCCACTGCATCTCCAGAAAATAGTATGGCAAGTAGTCTACAAGAATCATCACACCTACTAATGAATAGTAAATGGTTGAATGTGTCAACAATACATGACCAAATAATTTCCCATGGCTATACAATGGATGGCTATTAAACTCATGGCTCACCTCAAAAAAAAACAAATAGGTGGATGTGGTGGCCATATCTCCTCCCATGCTCCCATTAGAACATGTAGTGCAGAAAATGTGGAAATTTCCTCCCCTCAAGGACACATCCAACTCATGTGTCAATATCCCAAGCATGCTTCCCATACAAATTAGTTCAATTTCAACAAATGAATTCATGATCAACAACAAAATGAAGAAAATTTTGAAGGTTTCATGTGGTGCACGAAGGTACCAACAGCTTTCCCAGTAGTGACAGCGCAGTTTTCCAAACTGCTGCTTCAGAACACCACATGGCAAGTTGTTTTATGTTACATGGATAATTATGTATGTCATGATATCTACTGATAAATAGCAAATGGATGAGTATATCAACTAATCATACATGAAATAAAACACTTGCCTAAGGCCATATAAAATATGGTTGTCTCCATCATACAAATTGGCCCAATTTTGTCCATGGAGCCCAATGAAAATTTTTCCCTTTTGTGGAGAAATGCACTGAATATGAATGGTAAGAGCATCAAAATGTTGTGTTAGATAATCCATGGATGTAAAAACAATATTCTTACCATATTTTGAGAGCAATATGATGCATATGTATATGAATGATTCCTCCATAGTAGTATGGCACATTCTTAGGAAGAGAATTGAACCATATGTTGCATAAAGATCACCCTCCTTATACTTGGAAATCCAAGGCAATAATATCATAGCAAGTGAGGTCATACCAATGTAATAGATGTCTCCATCGATCTCATCTCCTCTTTTTTCTCCAAGTGCATCAAGTATGAAGTGATCCTGGGGAAACTCCATCAATAACCCTAAGAGCTCAAATGACAGCGTTGTTGGCCTCTGCAAATAATATTTGGCCAACTCATAGCTCCATTCTTTGACATGATCTTTGTAAAATATATTTCCCATAATGTTTCAATACATAATAAATTCCTCCCAAGGTGGAATTACCTCTCTACCATCAAAAGCCAAGGAGATAATGTCATCTCCTCCTCCTGCAACATCATGCAAAGTGTGAGAGAAAATATGCTTTTTCTCTCCCGAGAACAAGCAAAGCAACAAAATATTTTTCTGCCTCCCCATACCTCCATCATACAACTCATGTGATGAAGGCACAATGAATGATATGAGTATCACATCAGCACCATGCCTCCATACTCTTTGCTTCCCAATGATGCAAGTATCCTACCATCTCTCCTCCTTCCTCCTACTCTTAGGAAGATTATATGCCAAGTGATGGCCAAACTCTTTCAATATTAACCAGCACAGCCAAGCCTCCTGTTGCCCGGTATCATAAATTTTCAAGTAGCCTCCCAGCTCCTTTCTCATCAACCACATCCACTCAATCACCTGTGGATGATTTATCCTTCTCTTCATCTTGGTACTCCTCCCATGAGGGCTACCATCTTCCCAAACCAAATCTCTATCTTTTCACTTCATGGGATTTGGAAATGCAACCTTCTCAAGGATCAATGAGACCCTATAAGGACCCAAATAGGTGGCAGCCAAAAACCTCCCATCATGATGTGTATGGCTCAAGGAATTTCCAACACAAGCATGAGAGATTTTATCCATCCTAAGATGTCCTCCATCTTCTATCTGCTCCTTTGAGAAAGGAAGAAAATCTTTGCACTCCATGGTGTATTGAAGTGCACCTCTAATGAGATCTCTCCTTGAGACCTCCCTCTCAACAATAGTCTTCCAAAACCAATGAGGTCTTGGATCTGATAAAAGTAGAAGTTCCTCTTTGAGCTAAGAGGAGCTCATTGAGAAAGTGTCATCTTGAAAGGAGAAAGGGTTTCTCACTCCAAGATGTCTACTATCTTCCTTCAAGTCTTCAAACCCCAACCTCAAGTGAGATGAAAAATCCAACAATGGCTCATGAGAATGATGGTTTTCTTCTTCTTTGAACTTTTCCATGTTGCAAAGCGCAGTGCAACCAAGATGCTCTATAGTAGCAATGGAATTCGACCCTTGGTCATGTAAATGTAAATTTCCACAATTATCAAAAGAATTTGCTGCAACAATAGATAGTGGAAATCTTTTCATACCTTGATGAGATTTTGGAACCTCTTGTAGGGCTACAAGAGTTCCTTCCTCCAAAGTGTTGGATACCCCAACTGTTGATGCATGTAGCTGCTCCTCCATGAGTGTGACAGCATTATCACAAGGCTCCTCAAATGGTGGTGTGAGCTTCTCTTCTTTTGTTCTTTCTCCATCAAAGGTTTTGATCAACCCTTGAGTGAACTCTGCAAAAGTTTTCACCCTTGCATGGGTCAAGTGGCTACACCACCAATCATAGGCTTCACCCTCTAAGTGCAGCGCTGAGATTTCAAGAGCTTCTTTCCCTGCTATAGGATGTAGTAGGAAAAATGCCTCCAACTTTCTCACCCAAGTTCTTGCTGTAGACAACACATCAAAGGTAGACAACATAAATCTATTTCCTTTGATTTCTCTTTTGTTGCAGGGTCTCTTCTCTTCCTTAAACTGGATGAAATGAGGGAAAGCTAGAGTCTCCTTGAAGGCTCTAGGTTGAGATATATACTCAACAAGGTAATAGAATCTGATAATCCAAGTGTCCTTCATGCTTGTCTTCTTCTTGATCAGAATAGGAAGTGCATGGTCATTCTGCTTCTTCTTCTTCAATCTTCTTGACCTCTTTGAAGAGGTTCTCTCTAGATCTAAATATTGATGAGATTAATCTCATATTCTTCATCATTCTAATCTTCTTGGGCTGAGACTCACAGGCTGAGCCAAGAAAGCTGCTTTGATACCACTGTAATATCCCAAATCTGGAACATCTAGCAAGGCATGACTGGAAAACGCATTTTCCAGTAATGGCTGCTACAGGAATTTAAAACAAGACCTGGATCCCTTAGAAAAACATTTCTAAGTGCTAAATTCAAGAGGAGGCTCCAAATAAATCCTTCTAAGTGGGTTAAACAGATCTCCCACACTTAGATGTCCTCAAAAAGTGCCCAATGAAAGGAGTTGCAACAATGTAAGCACAAGATCTGGAATGACAGCGTTATTTTTAGGGGCCAAGTCACATGAAGATGTAGATAGCCATCAAATGTATATTATATCATTAAATAAAGTACAAGTTCTTGAGGAAACATCCACTCAAGGAAGGCAATGCAAGCCTCAATAATACATGTACAAGGAAATGAAAGAACACTGCTTCATATGTGAAACCCTTGGCTATGACAGCATAGTCTATTATGGAGTACTGCTACAAAATGATGTCAATACATGGATATGACAAGATATATCTCAAATAAAATATTGGATCAAAGCTCTAACCCTTGGAAACAATAATACATCAATCCTGAGAAGGATTGGCTAAAATATACAAAATGGAAAAAATGTTTGAGTTACTGGGCAGCAGCTGCAACTCTAAAAACTGGAAATGAATAGAGAAAGCTGAAGATGATAAAAATATGAAGTATACCTCCTCCAATGTATCTCCTAAGTGGAAGGCTGATCCTTACACTTGAGATCTCACCCTCCAATCAACACTGCAAAACCCCACAGCAAGTGCTCTATGAAAATAACACAATTACTGAAGAAAACTGCGTTGTAGGGGAAATGGAATGAATTGGCCCAATTCCAAGATTTGAAATAAGCTCCAATGGCTTCCAAAATGATCCTCCAAAGGAAAGAAATACTCTCCCTTTGAAAAAAAGAAATGGAAGAGGTGTTGTGACTCCTCACTGCAACACCCTGCAAAACAGAATTATCCTGCTTCAGGAATAACGTTGTCCTGGAGGAGAAAGCTTGGCCTCAAGCCTAGATGTGAGGAAAATATATACAACTCCTTCAAGAGGCTTCTCAAGAAAGGATAAGGATTCCTAAACAGGAGATCCTTGTGCCAAGAAGCACAGCAACTCAGCTAAACAGCTGGAGACTGCAAATAGTCTAACCAGACAAGAAATCAATAATCATATGCATCCGTAACAATGGCTGCCTTGCCCTCATTTTATACAATGAAAGCTCCCTCTCCATGGGTCCCACTCTTTAGGGTTTCCTCCATCAAGGAAACTTCCCTCCTTCTCTGCGTTGTCTTCTTAAGCAAGCTACACCTCTTTAGGCAGTGCTATTTGACTTGGTCAAACTTGACCTAGTCCCCTTACAAATGTCCTCTTTCACACATGAGGGTGTGAAATGTAGTTCCATTGCTAATCCCTTTCATATTTTGAGGGATTTAATCCATGTTATTATTTTGTTTGGGCTTCCTCACCCAATTATTCAACTCATAATTGAAAATAGACAAAAATAATATTCCAATTTATTGAAGGAAAAATTTGGAATATTACAGTTGTCGGGCTGGAAACATGACTATCAAAAATGGGCCTTTGTCTAAACAGCTAGTGTTATATCCTCCAACCCAGCCTTCCATTGATCATGTTCTCCCTACATAGTTGGAGGATGAAGAAGTTGAGTTATATAACAATGCCCCTATATGTACCATAGATGATATTCTTAGAGTGGGGCAACTTGATGAAGATGAACTCATTGACCATGCCATTCAAAACCGATCATCCACTAACATTCCTCTCGAAACCTTAGTCAAAGAGTTTGAAATAAAACCTTGGATGGAAGTGAAATCAATTGATTCAACCTCTGAAACCACCAAGGCTATTGATTTCGGCCCATCCAGATCTTTGAAAATCAACCAAAACCTCTCGAATGAAGAAGAGAACTAGCTATGCCAACTTTTGAAAGAAAATATTGAAGAATTTGCTTTGGATTACAAGGACATGAAAGGGGTGCATACTTCAGTATGCAGACATCACATTTACATCAAATAATGATGCAAGACTGTGAGACAACCCCAAATAAGGATGAAATCGGCTCTAAAGTACATAGTCAAAGAAGAGCTGCAGAAACTACTGAATGTAGGTTTCATATATCCTATATTAGATAGTGAGTGGGTATTCCCTCTTGTCCTAGTCCCAAAGAATAATTGGAAGTGGTGAATTTGTGTTGACTATCGAGAACTTAACAAATCCACCAAGAAATACCATTTCCCCTTGCCCTTTATAGACCAAGTCTTGGATGGCCTTGCAGGGAAGAAGTTCTTCTCCTTCTTATATGGGTTCAGTGGGTACAATCAGATTTAAATCAGCCCTGAAGTTCAAGATAAGACTACTTTCACCTGCCCTTAGGGTAGCTTCGCTTATAGAGTCCTACCCTTTGGGTTGTGAAATGCCCCAACTACCTTCCAAAGATCTTTCCTGATCATATTTTCTGAGTTATTCCATGACTCCGTTGAAATATACATGGATGATTTCACACCATATGGGGATGACTTCTAGGAAGATCTCTCCAATTTGGGTAAAGTACTAAGAAGGTGCATTGAGATGCATCTCTCCTTGAGCCCAGAAAAGTGTGAATTCCTGAAGAAAGCAGGGGTTGTATTAGGACTCTCCATATCCCAAGCAGGAATACAAGTAGACCCAAAAAAAATCACTATCATCAAAAGGGTACCTGCTCCTCAAAAGCAGAAAGATATCAGGGGCTTCTTAGGCTTAGTTGGTTACTATAGAAGGTTCATCAAATATTTTAGCAAGATGGCTTCACCATTATTTGGGTTATTGGCCAAAGATTTTGAGTTTATTTGGTCTGGTCCTTGTCAAGAGGCTTTCGAGCTCATTAAGGGAAAGTTGACTACGGCCCCCATCCTCCGAGGTCGAAATTGGACTATGCCTTTCCACATCCACATTGATGCATCTGACAAAGATGTAGGGGCATCATTAGGATAATTAGAGGACAAAATCCCTTATGCCATTTATTTCATCAGCAAGAACTTGTTCAAGTTTGAGTTGAATTATATTGTTACTAAGAAGGAGATGTTAGCCATTTTCCATGCTTTGACCAAATTCAGGCATTATGCAACTAGATATCAAACCTTTGTTCACACTGACCATGCAGCCATCAAGTACTTAATGAAAAAACTAGATGTTCATGTTATGATAATTAGATGGTTTTTACTTTTTCAGCAATTTGATTTGACTATTGTTGATAAACCTGGAAAGGATAATGTTGTTAGAGATTTTTTGTCGAGGTTAGCTCTCCCTACAAGTGAAGAAGGAATGGTGGATGACTAGCTGCTAGATGAGCATCTCTTTGCTACATCAGCACTCTCACCATGGTTTTCTGATATAGCCAACTACTTGGTTTTTGGGAGACTCCCTCCTAATATTTCATTCAGGGAGAGGAGAAGAATCATCAGAAAAAGCGCCCCTTTCACATGGATTGGGGGGGGATTTTTCAAGCTAGGCCATGTTCAAATCCTAAGGAGATGTGTGAGGGAGGAAGAAGTTTCTGATATCCTCTCTGCATGTCATGATAGCCCATGTGGAGGCCACTTTGCTGGAAAGATAAATTCTTATAAAGTTTTGTAGGCATGATACTATTAGCCTAACCTTCACCAAGATTACGTGACAAAATGGGTTGAAAAAAAAGAAGTGAAGGTATCAACCGAGGAGAAAGTAGCAGAATTTATGAAGGAGAATTTGTTTTACAAGTTTGGATACCCCAGAGAAATAGTCATTGATCGAGGAGCACAATTCACTTCTCACCTCATTGAAAATATTTTGAGGAAGCACAAGATTAAACATATAACTTATACTGCTTATCAGCCTCAGGAAAATGGCCAAGTAGAAGTAACTAATAGAGCTTTAGAGAGCATTCTCAACAAGGTTGTGAGCACTAGCTAAAAATATTGGGCAAGTAAATTGGTAGAAGCTACTTGGGCCTACAACACTACTAGGAAGACTAAAATAGGATTCACTCCTTATGAACTAGTCTATGGTAAGAAAGCTATACTCTCAGTTGAGTTTGAATTCAATACTTTAAGGATGGAAGATGAATTAGATCTAGATCTATCAAATGCCCAAGAAGAGGGATTGCTGCAACTAAATGGATTGGATGAGTTTAGAATGCAATCACTTCTTCACATAGAGGTAGTTCAGTTGCAAATGAAGGTATGGAATGAAAATAACATTAAGAAGAAGGCCTTCCAAGAAGGAGATTGGGCGTTGTTGTATGATTCAAGGTTTAAAAAATTTAAAGGAAAATTGATGAGAAGATGGTTGGGACCGTGCACGGTGGAAAAATGTTTTGATAATGGCGCAATTAAAATTAGGACCATAGATGATGAAGGAATCCCCTTGCTTTTCAATGGTCACAGACTTAAAATTTACAAGAAGCCCTTATCTAGGGCAGAGTTCATAAATTCAATAAGCAGAGAAGTGTATGTAATGGGAAACTCCATAGTTTACAACACCTCCTACAAAAAAAAAGAGAGAGAGAATAAAGGTCCATGGGTGAAAACCTCTTTGAGGCGCTCCAGGAAAGCTTGTGGGTTTAAAACCTCAATGGAGGTAGCCCATTTGCTTTAAAAACAAAAAATCAAACATCTGCATCTCTGTGTTTGTTGTTTTGTAGGTTATTAATGGTTTCTGGAAACATAGCAAAGCATACATCTTCTTGTCTCCCCTTCTATTTTAGCATATGTTGATCATTAGTTAAAATCCGTTATTTTTAAAGTAACCCGTAAGGAGCCATATATCGAATGTTATAACAGGTGGTGAAACATTTAAATGAGGTTTGGAAAGAAAAAATGTTAAGATAAGTCACGTGTCTGAAAAACTAGGCATATGTTCGAAAAGGTTTCAAACACAAAGCAGAAAGGTAAAGGTGCAGTATAAAGGGCGCAAAAAAAAAAACCATAAGGCTTGCCGCTTTCATAATAGGCACGAAAAAAGAATCTCCATATGTGCAATTCTGAAGGGGTCAAGGAGCGGAAGGGGGGAGAGACTCATACCCCCGCAGAATTATGGTGACATGCCATGGGGTGGACCCAAGGTAAGGGTGATGTGGCAGAACGATGTGCGGGCCCTAGAGGTCTGTACGCTCTGTATTTTTCCAGTTCTACGAGAATTGTGTTTCAATAACCATGTTATCTATGTGGCAGAAAGGTAAGGTAAGTCCATAGGTGAGCTGGTACCAAGGCCCATACCAGTATTAAACCCGGCACACGGTGTTCGCCAACTTCCAGTTAACGCCCAATCCCTATGCGCCGCATGCTCCACTGTCAATGTCCTTACGACACTCGCCCCGCTTACGTTACCTCTCCACCTTTTACCTCAGAACTCTCATTCTTAGATAACGGTCCTCCCGTATTTTACTGCAGTAAAATTTACAGGTTTTCCAGCTACGGTATAAACTAAGTGGGAGCTAGTGCCAGTTCTACCCAGTCACTGTCAATACCCCCGCATCGTTTTCCCGAGCAGATTTCCCTTTGCACGGGTATTCTGTCCCTCATATCCCCTCTTCCTTCCTTTTGTTTTTAAAAGTCTCTCATAACAGTCATGGGAAAATGCACCCCCAAGAAAACCGAACCAGAGACACCTCAGGTCCGTGAAACCAGAAACCCTCCCGGGTTCGAGCCCTTCATTGACTTGCAAGCCGAAATCTGTGATCCCCAATACCCTTTTCCCATCAGCAGCGTAAAACCTGAGCTTTTTAGACGACATGTCGAGAATAGGGATCGATATCGGGTGGTTGTATCAGGTTTATATCACCAGATTACCCCCCAATTTTACCTGGTGGTTGAGTTTATTTCCTGGCTCAGAGATGCATACGATGAGCGTCGAGGCACGTTTGCCTCGGCTCAGGGGAATAAGATTTTTTATCTTTCTCCCGAAATCATCAGGCAAGCCCTCTTCTTTCCCACCAACACCAGCTATACCAGTTTCAGTGAAATGACTTTAACCTCCCAGTTCACTAAATTTCCATGGGAGCAGCAAATATACTTCATTTCCTCTATAACCAACAACCAGGCTACGTCTCTTCCTTCTGTAGAGCCTTTTCCGTTGAGTCTGTTCAAAGAAGAAGTGCAGCCCATCCTTGCCCTCATCGCAGGTCTTTTAGGTGTAGGCGTTTTGGGGGAATTTTCCACGGCATGTGTTTATTTCTTGCGGTTAATATCTCAAACGAGGGTAGTTTTGGATATCCCTGGCTTCTTGGCTGCTAACATTCAGACCCAGTTCCAAGAGCTTTCGGAAACCGGTCGCTTCCGCTTTTGTTCGATGGTCTTCTACCTCTTCTTATATCAGCATGCTGATAAGTTCGAGGGTTTGGGTTTAGATAGGGTATACGAGCTAAATTCTCAACCCCGTCCAGTTTTTGACTGGAACTTTGCAACACGCAAATTACCAAATGGGGTGGGTTATTCTAGGTTTCTAAATGAGTTCATGCCTATTGTCTACACTATCATCCATGACTCACCCTCGCCCAGGGTTTTTCCTGAAATGAAGAGCTAGCTACAAGCTGGTAAAACCCAAAGCACTGGGGATTGGTATCTATTTGACAATTACACTGAGATTCGGGTCTATGGAGCCGAGGCTCCCCCTTACAAGTTGCCTGTGTTTCCTGCTCGACGAGTTTATGCTCTAGAGTATATTCGGCAGACTCTCAAATCTGATCAACTCCACTTTGTCCCCGCTAAGAAGGGTTTCATCCTGAAACTCCCTATCACTATTGGCTCGTTTATTGTAAATTCAAGACATGCCCTTCCTATTGTTGAGAAGCTATTTCAAGGCATGGATTTAAGATAGGGGAAGAATTGGCCCTATGATCCCCGGGGGATTATCTCTAACAGAAGAACGAGGAACAAGTCTACTCCTTATACACATGAGTCAAGACCGTTTA
Organism: Pinus albicaulis; assembly: GCA_034641835.2. Classification (NCBI taxonomy): domain Eukaryota; kingdom Viridiplantae; phylum Streptophyta; class Pinopsida; order Pinales; family Pinaceae; genus Pinus; species Pinus albicaulis. The sequence continues at coordinate 1,015,549,367 of CM076584.1, forward strand.
TAGAGTGGAGGGCTAACCTTGAAACTTGGCCTTTGATTTCGTAGATGGAGACAGATTCATATACCATAGGGAAAGGAGGAGAAGCCAATAGAGGCCAAGAAGAAGAAGTGGGACCCTCAGGAACAAGTTTTCCCCTCTGCAAAAAGCAGAAAACAGTCTCAAGCGAGGCAGAGATCATAGGTGAAGAATAGTTTCTTGAGCCATTTATACCATACGGCCAACCTGACGGAAGAAAAGTTGGGCTCAAAGTGCTGAGAGATAGTATTACCTCTTGTGACTAATCTGAGGTCTCACAGGCCATTGGAGATTATGCTTCACCAGTTTTAATTTAAAGGAGCTTGAAAAACAGAACGATCAGGGATAAGTACAAGGCCGAGCTGGAAGGTTACGTGGAAAAATATCATACCAGGGTTTCAGCTTCCATGAATGTGGACACCGAACACCTGGTATTGTCTATGGCTGAGGCCATCTTGGATCCTAATGTAGGTACCACTAGTTACAGGGTGCTTTAGTATGCAATTGACATGGCCAAGGTACTAGCCCTTGACAAATGCAACCTGTTTCAGGTGGTTGGTGACATGTTGAAAGATGAGGTAATGAGGCTCACCATCACGCTGAAGAAGTTGGAGACTAAGCATGCACAGGTGAGGGCAACCCTAAAAAATGAGCAGGAAAATTCCCTTGCTCTGTCGAATCAAATACGCGGCCTCCTCGAGTCGATCAAAGGAAAGGAAACTGGAGACTCCAACCCGCAGTGCTATGTGATTGAACAATTGCAGAAGGAGGTCGCATCACTAAAACACAAGGTTAGCATACTGGCATCCCACCATGTTCAGATGGCTGAATTAGCACAGGCGAAGAAAGAAAAAGTAGACTTGGCTGACACACTGGCGAAGGAGAAGGAGGAAAAAGAAAAAATGGCAGAGACAATGGCCATTCTTCAGGGCAGGCTGAAAGAACTACAGACGACCTAGGACACTCACAATTGTGTGCCAGCTACAGTCTTACTGGAGACTAGTTCGTTGTCTGAGAAGCTGACTACAACAAAGGCTACAAATGCTATACTAGAGAAGCAGGCTTCCACCGCGAGGCTAAGAATAACTGAGTTGGAAACTACCTTGGTTGAAAATACCAGGAAGATAGAGACTATGCAGAAGGAAATTGAGCAAGAAAAGAAGAAAAAAGCAGACCAACTAAAGACCATCACTGATCTCAATAGCCGCCTGAAGGGTAATATCACCCTCAGGGATGCAAGAAGGATAATTTGGTCAGAAATCATCTCAGCGGTGACAGATCAGTGGGGGTTCCTGAAGATCATTGAAGAAACAAAATCATTTGTGCTTTATCTCCGAAGGAAATATCAGGAGGGAGATCTCAACTTTCCCAGCAGAGCCCAGCATGCCAGAGGTTATATTTCTTTCTTGAAAGAGTTGGAATCTGATGAGGTGGAGAAGCATGGCATACCAAGTCGGTTCAGGGAGGTCGTTGAATGCCAGAAGATTATTGACAAAGAGTCTGCCTGCGTTATAGCTTCAGGGGCCCTACAACGTGAGACAACTAATATGGATCGGTTTGATACAGTTTGGGCCGAGATCACTATAGCTGGACTTCCGTCATGCTGGGATCCTACCACTCCCTCTGTGCTACAATCGTTATCAGAGTACAAAGCTTGTCCCCAAGAAGAAATGGACCGGACTGATTTATTGTCAAAAAAAACCGCCAGGTTAAAGGCTGAAATCATTGTTTCATCGCTCCACCAAGAATTCGCTCTCCTTCATCTGATAAAACACAAGATCCCCATCGAGGTAGGTTTCAACGCCCTCACCAAAGCCTATATCAAGGTGGAAGGATTCACATGGATGCCTGAACCTGCAGCAGATAGTCAGCAAAGATGCACCCGGTATGCCAGCCAGATCGCCAGCTCGTCAGCAAATGTTCCACCACCAGTGTCAGCGACTGCCTCAACCCCTTCTCATCAGTGAAATACTCTCAATTCATGATTCAGCCCTAGTGGCCTTTTTAATTTTACTCTAGTAAATTACTTTTAAGTTTCAAGTGGAATTTATATTCCACTCCAGCATTTTACTTTTCTGCCAAGACTGTTGTTTAATATTTTGTTTCAAAATGGCCGAGTGCCTGGTTGCAAATGATGATATGCCTTTGTTCCTCATCAGAAGTTTTGGTTATTTTGATAAGGACCTCTAACTAATTTCGGGAATGTGAGGAAGATATTTTTCCCAAAAATATCTTCCCGCTTATGTTTGGAGGCCTCTATATAAGCAAGATCGGAAGAGAAAAACAGGTTCCAGATTTTCTGAAGAATTTTGCTGTGAAAGAGTTTTTGTATGCTTGTTGTTGAAATCTCAATAGAAATGTGAAGAGCCTGTTGGGTCTCAACGAGAAGGAGTTTTATTTTAAGTGAGGATTCTAGTCTTAATGTTTTATAGTATGTAACTCTGCCTTACGTGATACTATTTAATTGTTCATTTCACTATTTCCACCTTTCTTATATCATGTTCTGGAATGTGAGTGGCTCACTAGTTCTGGTATAAATTTATCGCCATTGATACTTATACTAAACTTGTCTAGCGCTTTAAATATAGCTCAGGCATGATATGCTATTTCACTTTTCACTTCATTCATGCTTCCTCTATATTAAGTACTGTGGGATGTTATTCTTTGAAAACTATTGACATGTATGGATTCTTATTATATTAAGCCCATCTCATTTTAGATATGTTTATGGAATTCCATCACATTAGTAGTAAGTATTCCTTCTGTATTTTCTACGCTGCAAACGTCGTCTGACTTTTAAATCTCTATAAAGCACTTTAGAACCCAGCCCTCCTTACAGGAAGTTGTCTTTGAGTTGTCTGATGCATCTATATTGAGGACTCACTGCTTGCCTCTACAACGTCCTTTCATTGTGTTGAGTCTGTGAATATTTTGGTTCCATCTATATCGCACCTCCTTGTAAAATTTGAAGTAGTAAAGAGCCTTATTCTAATAACGGTATTGGTTTATATTTTATGCTCCTTACTATATAAGATGTCCTAGGCACTGGTCTTTCAAAACTCAAGGTTGTCTCTAGGAATGAAAACATATTTTTGGCGCCGTTGTCGTGGAATCGAAGTTGAGAGAAATTGAATCCCCGGGCCTCGACAAAACCTTATTCACTCTTCAAATAGGTGAGCATGGAGAGTTGAGAGTTGTATATCCCTCACCTTGGCGACTCCACATTCATTTGTCTTATAAGTTTTCTTGCAGTCTTGGCTCCTCGTAAGCCACACCTGAGGTCAGATACGTCTTAGCCAAAGACACCTTCTGTGTCTGACCCAGAAAAGATCCTACATAGAAGGAGTTGGAGGGAAATACAATCATTCCATACTGAGATCCCTGAATTCTCACTAGAATACTTTCTTTCCTCCTCCTCTCAAGTTTCTTAAGTGCAAGGTCTCGACTCCACGGTGGGAGATACCAATTTATTACTTAGATAGTTCACCAAGGGAAGGTGTCCAAATTAAAGACGAAGCTGAGTCAAGGGATACCACATATTACTCCTTCCACCCTACCCCTGAAGTCGAAGAGGTTAAGGAGGTCACTGAAGTATCTGCGATTCACAGCTCGTTGTTCCCATCAAAACCGAAAGTTGTTGTCCATTACATTCCCATCGTTATCCATACTTCACTTCCACCTCATCCTCCTCCTTTTACACATAAAATCCTTGCACTACCTCCACCTCCTCCAATGGCCAATGTCCCTGGCTTCTTCTTGAATAAATATGCTCCCCTGGCATTACCTCAAGTGTTGAATGATATGCCACAGGACTATCTAAAGATCTTACCCCGATTCAATGGGGAAAATGAGGTCGAAGCTCAAAATCATCTTGAGGTTTTCTGCTCTTTTGCAGAAAATTTTAACATGGAACATCTAGATGTAGTCCTAAGACTGTTTGTGCAATATCTTGACGGTGAAGCCAGAAAATGGTTCAAGACACTAGGAGACCGTTCCATCACCACATTGGAAGGAATGGAGGATACTTTTCTCAGAAAATGGGGAGAGAAGAAAGAACATGGACATTGTCTTACTGAGTTTAACACACTCAGGAAAAGACATGTTGAAGGGGTGTTGGAATTTATAAATAGGTTTAACAAGTTGTACCTGAGCCTTCCCGCAGATATGAAGCCTCATCAGACTGCTGCCAAGGTTGTTTTCATGGCAGCTTTTGACTCAGAATTCAGCTTCTCTCTGAGAGAAAGAAAGCTAGCTACCCTGGATGACGCCCAGACAGATGCTCTAAAGCTGGAGGCAAATTTTGCCTCTACTGGTAAATCCAAGGGAAAGCCTGAACAGGATACTAGAAGAAGGGGAAAAGAAGAGGTATCCACCTCGATCAAAGATATAGATTCAGCTAATGACAGGATTGAGGAGATGAACAAGATGATCAAGAATATCTCAAGTAAGTTGGTTAAACTTGAAATGGAGGCCAAGAATTCACCCTCCAAGAATTTCCAAAATGCTCCAAACAGGGGTTATAATCCTCAATATAGGAAGCCCCCCTTGCAAATATTGCAAAGGGAGCGGAAGGAGAAGCAAGACCAGGTACCACATCCTCTGTATCTGGAAGGACAAGTAGATGGTCCTACCGAAGACACCACTTATGAGCAAGAGGAGGCATACCTTGCTTTCTCAAACAATGATGAAGTTGAATGCCCCCTACATGAAAGTGACGAAATAGAGATTCTGTCACATGCTGAAGAAAAATTTAATGAAAGCAGTGAAGATCATGAGATCGATGACTACTGCAAGCAATTCATCGATTTCATGCAAGCTCAGTTCAATAGAAGATATGACCTCAGATATTCTATGAAGAGAACTCGCACTCAGGATCAGGAGGAGGATACACCTCAAGAGGAAGCACCTGCACAGAAAGAGGCAACAGCTCAAAGGACCCCAGACAAAGGTAAGAAACCTCTTAACCAATCTTTACAGTCTGCTGATCAAATTCCTTCCTCTTCACAAATGACTGCACTCCCTAATGTCAGGCCAATCATGAAGGAAATCAAACCTCTCCCCCAGAACAAGGACCCAAAATATAAAGAATCAAAATAAGTGTCAGTAGATAGGCCCTCCTCTGCCTTCAGTCTACAAAAGAAGCTTGAGAAGGTAAAAATCCCAGTTCCCTTGACCGAATTGTTAAAATAGCCTGCATATCAGTCCTAGGTCACATCCTTTATGCTCCCCCCAGAAGTAATACATATTCCAGACAGTCTGAACCTTCAAGAAGAAATGCCTATGGTTGTATTTGGCCCACATGTTGAAGAATTAGATGTTTCCACTCCCCCATTTTATGTGTCTTTAGTAATACATGACCTACTGTTGCATAACTGTATGTTAGATTCAAGAGCCTCTCATAACCTATTTCCCCTCTCGGTCATGGAACAACTAGGACTACAAATCACCCACCCATACAAGGACCTTTATTCATTTGACTCCAAAAGATTTAAATGCCTGGCCCAGATCCCAGCAAAAAGTGTAGTAATGGAAATCATGGTGGCTGACATTCCAGCTCGCTTCGGCATGCTACTGTCAAGATCTTTGGGGACTAAAATTGGTGGATCAATCAAGCTGGACTTGACCTATGCCACTATCCTTGTCTTTGGTGGCTAGGAGAGGAGGCTGTACCGGGAAACCAGATTTTTCAAGACAATTACCAAGGCATATGACTCAGTTAATTCTCCAGTTTATAGCAGGGAGGGATATTTCTCATGTTTGATGCTGGAATAAGATCAAGAGTACGCTCACAAACCATCATTCTACCAAATCAAGACCGAGCAGCCCATAGAGAGTCCTGAATTAGAAATCTGGACACTTCATTTTGATGGAGCAAACTCCAGTTAGTAATGGGGCTGGGGTATTATTGATTTCTCCTGCAGGCCAGTGGGTCCCTTTGTCTTTCAAGCTGGAGTATGAAGCCACAAATAATGTGGCCGAGTATGAAGAACTTCTGTTAGGGCTGCAGACATCCAGGAGCATGAACATACAAAGTCTAAAGGTTTTGGGAGATTCGGAACTGGTGGTCATACAAGTGAAGAACCAGTGCCAAGCCAAACATCCTAGGCCAAGGGCTTATAGGAACGAAGTTTGGTATCTGGTGGATAATTTTTTCTTTGCATTCAATATCCATTTCATGCCCAGGGAGCAGAATAGGATGGCGGATTCCCTTGCAGTGGCTGCCAGTACCTTCTGTCCACCTCAGAACCCTCTCTTGAGATATGAAATTGAGGTACGTTATCGGCCGTCAATCCCAGACAACATCAAACATTGGTAGGTGTTTGAGGATGAAGAGTAGGTGAAAATATTCCTGGAAACAGTTGGGGAATTTTCTAACATGGAAATTGATACTTGTGAGGAAGATGATGCTGAAAACAATTCAGGAGATAAATGGGAGGTGTTGTACCTTAAGAAACAATTCCTTGGCTGTGAAAAGGAATTTGTGCTTAAGACATTCTTATGATTATGTCACAAAGATTTGGATCCTTATTTAATCACCTCTAGAGTTCAATCATTGAATCTTTAAAATCAAATGCTATAAATTTCCCACAATGCTATTATCTGCTGATATAGAATGAAATGTTCAGAATAAGAATTAAATGAAAAAGCCCAAAATGAGATGTTGTTGTACAGAATCTATCATCTCAAACTTTAGAAGAATTATAAGAAAAGAACAGTTAAAATTAAGGAGCGCCTATTAAGGGTTTTAACTCTTATTTACACACGTAAAAAGAGACCTGCTGCTTCAATACTTCATTTTATTCAAGGATTGAAAATACATTATGTAAACTAGGAGACGTATCAATATCAACAAATGCTAGAATTTTGTTTTTCCTTCATTAATCACTTGAAATCTGAGTACAAAGATCACTGTCTGGAGATCCAAAAACTAGAACCATTGCTCCTCTCCTTTTTTCTGCTTTTATGTCAGCCATCTAAAGTAACTTCCTAACTACTATGATCAGTTTTGAAACTGATTCTTGGAAGTTTTGGAATTATTTAAATTTACAAAATATTTGTTTTAATATTATATATATAATATATAATATAAAACTGAAAATAGAACCTTACTCTAACGCAAGAAAAAGGAACAAATGGTACACTTTGGGCCCCATTACACCCATACGTATTAACGACAAAGTCACCCATGGTTTTTGAAAACCAATAACCGCCTGCGGGAGCACTAATGGTGGTTTCTTGGGAACAAGCTAAGCGATGTCGTAATGCATCATAGCCGTAGATTTCATAAATAGTGGTTTAAATCAAACCATTTGCAGGGGCACTATAACTCATAAGATCTGCTTTGTTTGTGATGTCGCAGACCATTGGATCTGAGCCGGATGATCCAAGCCGTTAATCCATCTTCGATGTTATATGTGGATTTCTGCCTTTGCAAACCACCACTATCATCTGCGACAAGATCAAGAACATCTGCATCGATCATGTTCGATCGAAAGTCTTCACTGTCTCTGACTGTTAATCCAGACTCTGTGTGTTGATTTGAAGGTATGGCACTTATAATACTCTTTATCCCTGAAACTCTTATTCCAACATAACCAAGTGAGCAGACTTTCCAGATCTTTCAATGATGAATCTTGAGTCCATCCCATCTGTCTGATGAAAATTTATATCTGAACTTACAACAAGCAGTTTCTTCCCACGATATTTTCCATTCCAAATGGTACCCAACTGATTTTCTAGCTGCTGGAACGGGTTTGTTTGAATATGGTCAATTTTATGAGTTGCAACATGCCCCCTCTCTTCAGGAACTTACTCAAAAAGGCTTACTGCGCAATACCAACTTGTCACCTAGATATAGTGAATCAATGATGTGCCATAGGACTTTATATGGCTGCTTGAAGAACCAGTTGGTTAGAAGTGCTGACAACCCATTGTAAGAATTTCTGAACTATAGCCAGGAATTCCTCTGGCTTCTCTTCATTCCGCTAGACCATAGATTATTGCTCTTCCAACCAGAACTACCTGCGCCCCAATATCCAATGCTTTAAAGAAATCTATACCACGACGGATCCCGCCATCAAATAGTACAAGGAGTCTTCCTCGTACAACTTTAGTAACCTCTTCAAGAGAAACAATTTTTGATGACACAAAATCAAGCTGACGAGCACCATGATTCGAAACAATGATTCCAGCAAATCTAGCTTGTATGGCCAATTCAGCATCTTCAGCTGTTAGTATTCCCTTGATCAAAATTGGCAAACTTGTAAGTGATTGCAACCATTTTATATCCTTCCAACTAAAAGAGCTATCCAAAGTTTGAGATGCATATGATGCAAGTCTTGAATCCTCTTCCGTATCCATATTGATTGAAAGTAGGCCTTCAATATTGTTTAAACTAGGCACAACAAATCTGTTTCTTATGTATGTCTCGCGGCGTCCAAGCTTGGGAGTGTCAGCTGTGAGAACGATAGCTTTGTAGCCTGCACATTCTGCACGCTGTACTAGTACTGCTGATATACTCATGTTCTTATCCACATAAAGTTGGAAGAAATGAACAGCATCACAAGTTGTTGCAACCTCCTCAACAATACTACTAGCGGAAGATGAAAACACCATGATTGTACCAGCTGCTGCTGCTGCCCTTGTTGTAGCCAGTTCTCCTTCAGGATGAGCTAGTTTATGCATAGTCGTTGGAGCAATCATGATTGGTGCAGAGATCTTGAATCCCAATATTGTAGTTGAAAAATCCACATTACTTACGTCTACTAAAACTTGGGGGTGCAACCCCTCTTAAATATAGCTTGTGCAAGTGTGATTGGTCCCTTTAGAACGTGGTCTGCTTCTTGGGAGCAACTGAATGATAAAACATTCACCAGTTGAAAATTTTCAGTAGAAATGGCAACTTCAAGCCCCTGCAATGTAATTAAATCACCCAGTAACAGATTTCTTAGACACAGTGTTTCAAATGCCTTTAAAACATTTTTGTTTATCTTCTTGAACATGTTCCACTTCTTCTTAATTTTCTAATAACTGTTCCTCAGCAACCTTAAATTGCCAATAAACCTCTCCCGACTTTTTGCTGAGTGAAATTGTGCTACAACATTTGGCTCCAATTGGGGACAGTATTTTGGTAACAAAGTGCTCAAAACTTGTAGATCAATAGCCTTTATTGGGCATGGAGTCGAGTCAAACTGAATTTTCTCTCAATCCCAAAATCTCTGAAAATTTCAAACTTTTCTGAAACCTCTCTTCTTCTAGGATCTTTATTCTTGAACTGAAAATGATAAACTAGAAATATTGCAACTGGAAATGCTCAACTTCTGAGCTTATTTATGTACAACTCCTATATATATAAGCATGGTTGAACTTAATCAAGTGAAGTCAACCTTCCAATGGAACCAATCCAGCATCTGCTTGTTAGATTTAATACCTTTGTACTACTGAAATTTAAAGATCAAAACAGGAATGTACCATGAAAATTTTTCATATACAAAACTTTGTACATACCCTTGCATTAAAGCTTGTTGCTAACCAAAGGAATTTGCCATATATTCAGCAACTGGATCATAGAAATCATGAAATAAAGTTTTGGCCACCTTCTTTTTTTGAACATTTTGCTGATGTAGACTTCTTTGAACATGGAAGTTTCCTTCATTGTTTGACTTTTCAATTAGGAACTGTGTGTTAGGAACTTGCCTGCCATTTTCTGTAGGCAGGAATTTAGACTAAAAATAAACATCCAAGGTCTGCTCTCCGTAATGCTGATGTTCTTCGTTTAACCTCAATTGATGACGAAAATATTCCTCTTCTTGGAAACATGTCTGAGAAACTGCATTATTTTCCTCACTACTCACAAAATTATTGCAATGATCTTCCATGCTTTCATAGTGCAGTTCAGTTGTTGCAACTAAGTTTTGACTAGAATCTTCAAAAGGATTAGATTCTTGTTCTTCAACAATACAGGAACTTTTTGACACTTTCTGGAAATCTTTATTTGCCTCTGAACTTACATTCTCTTGTAAGGAAATTCCAATGTTTCCTTCACAAGCCCTCTTATCTTTGACAAAACTTGGACTTTCTACATCGCAGGAAAAATTTCTACAAGCCCACGCATTATCTTCGAATTATTGCGCATGGAGAAACATCAGCTTCAGATTACGAGGCTTTGTCTCCTTGAGATAAAAAGCCAAGGCAATAGAAAGAGCTTTCAAATAATAGACCATAGCTATTGCCTCTGGAGGTCTAATTTCTTTTGGCATGCTGAAATAAATTTTTTGAAACCTCCTATTAAACTCAGAAATTGATTCATTGCTTTGCCTTTGGATAGAATATAATTCCAAAAGGTGCTCTTCATATGACTTAATCTCGCCCCAATATGTAAGAAATACATCTTGAAGATCTTTCCAGGAATTAATTGAACTTGCTTCCAAACACTAGAACCATTGCTGAGCATCCTACTTTAAAGAATGGAAAAAAATCCTTAAAGCTACGTCTTCATAAATAATTTGAAATTTGTCCAGAAAGTACTCAAATTCCAAGATATGTAGTTTAGCTGAAATGTCCTCCTCCTTCTCGAAGAAACTTGGCAAGGACTTGAATCCGTTTGAAGGATATTGATGGAGAATAGCGGGCAGCTTCAGGGGTTTAAATATTTCTCTGTTTTTGAACTAAAAAGAAGTCAATTTCTTATGAGGCAAAATCTTATCATCCAAAGATGATGAATCATCACCTTTATTCCCAGACTGTGACTGATTATCTTTCGGGATTGTAATACAACAATCATCCCTCCTTTCATATTTAGAGGATACACTTGTGTCAAGATTTATAATACAAGAAGAAGAAAAATCATATTTTTCCAATAATGAATTTACATTTTGGGCCTTATAATCTTCTGAGGAAATAAAGCAGGAAACAATCCTTTTAATATAAAAGGGAAAATAGACCACTAAACCGACAGTAAAAAATAGAACCTCCTTCAAAAAATGGAAATTCTAATACATGTTTTTTCCATGATACTTTCTCATCTTCTTGCTAGAAAAATTCTTCATCTAATGAAACCTTCATCAGTGGAGTCGCCAGGTGAATAATAAACAACTAAAATTCAACTCTGAATCTTGTTCACCATCAAGAAGAAAGGATTATGAAACCTTCTGCTGCAAGGTATGTGACCTCGCATTTGGCTTTGTGAAAATGAGAATTTTGTTAAAAGTAAACACAGCCGAGCTCCTCGCTGAAAAATCAAAGGAAATAGAAATAAAACCCAGGGAAATGAACTTCGCTTCTTCGATCTCTGGCCATGGCGCCAATTAATGTTGTGCCTTAAGAAACAATTCCTTGGCTGTGAAAAGGAATCTGTGATTAAGACATTCTTATGATTATGTCACAGAGATTTGAATCCTTATTTAATCACCTTCAGAGTTCAATAATTGAATCTTTAAAATCAAATGCTATAAATGTCCCACAATGCTATTATCTGCTGATATAGAATGAAATGTTCAGAAGAAGAATTAAATGAAAAAGCCCAAAATGATATGTTGTTGTATAGAATCTATCATCTCAAACTTTAGAAGAATTATAAGAAAATAACAGTTAAAATGAAGGAGCACCTATTAAGGGTTTTAACTCTTATTTACGCACGCAAAAGGAGACCTGCTGCTTCGATACTTCATTTTATTCAAGGACTGAAAATACATTATGTAAACTAGGAGACGTATCAATATCAACAAATGCTAGAAGTTTGTTTTTCCTTCATTAATCACTTGAAATCTCAGTACAAAGATCACTGTCTGGAGATCCAAAAACCGGAACCATTGCTCCTCTCCTTTTTTTTGCTTTTATGTCAGCCATCTAAAGTAACTTCCTAACTGCTACGATCAGTTTTGAAACTGATTCTTGGAAGTTTTGGAATTATTTAAATTTACAAAATATATTTTTTAATATTATATATATAATATATAATATAAAACTGAAAATAGAACCTTACTCTAATGCAAGCAAAAGGAAAAAATGGTACACTTTGGGTCCCATTACACCCATATGTATTAACGACAAAGTCACCCATGGTTTTTGAAAACCAATAACCGCCTGCGGGAGCACTGATGGCGGTTTCTTAGGAACAGGCTAAGTGATGCCATAATGCATCATAGCCGTAGATTTCATAAATAGTGGTTTAAATCAAACCATTTGTGGGGGCACTATAACTCATAAGATCCGCTTTGTTTGTGATGCCGCAAACCATTGGATCTGAGCCGGATGATCCAAGCCGTTAATCCATCTTCGATGTTATATGTGGATTTTTGCTTTTTCAAACCACCACTATCGTCTGCGACAAGATCAAGAACAGCTGCATCGATCATGTTCGATCGAAATTATTCACTGTCTCTGACTGTTAATCTAGACTCTGCGTGTTGATTTGAAGGTATGGCACTTATAATACTCTTTATCCCTGAAACTCTTATTCCAACATAACCGGGTGAGCAAACTTTCCAGATCTTTCAACGATGAATCTTGAGTCTATCCCATCTGTCTGATGAAAATTTATATCTGAACTTACAACAAGCAGTTTCTTCCCACGATATTTTCCATTCCAAATGGTACCCAACTGATTTTCTAGCTGCTGGAACGAGTTTGTTTGAATATGGTCAATTTTCTGAGTTGCAACACACTCCCTCTCTTCAAGAACTTACTCAAGAAGGCTTACTGCGCAATACCAACCTCTCACTTAGATATAGTGAATCAATGATGTGCCATAGGACTTTATATGGCTGCTTGAAGAACCGGTTGGTTAGAAGTGTTGACAACCCATTGTAAGAATTTCTGAACTATAGCCAAGAATTCCTCTAGCTTCTCTTCATTCCTCTAGACCATAGATTATTGGTCTTCCAACCAGAACTACCTGCGCCCCAATAGCCAATGCTTTAAAGACATCTATACCACGACGGATCCCGCCATCAAATATTACAGGGAATCTTCCTTGTATAGCTTTAGTAACCTCTTCAAGAGCAACAATTGTTGATGACACAAAATCAAGCTGACGAGCACCATGATTCGAAACAATGATTCCAGCAAATCCAGCTTGTATGGCCAATTCAGCATCTTCAACTGTTAGTATTCCCTTGATCAAAATTGGCAAAATTGTAAGTGATTGCAACCATTTTATATCCTTCCAACTAAAAGAGCTATCCAAAGTTTGAGATGCATATGATGCAAGTCCTGAATCCTCTTCCGTATCCATATTGATTGAAAGTAGGCCTTCAAGATTATTTAAACTAGGCACAACAAATCTGTTTCTTATGTTTGTCTCACAGCGTCCAAGCTTGGGAGTGTCAGCTGTGAGGATGATAGCTTTGTAGCCTGCACGTTCTGCACGTTGTACTAGTATAGCTGATATAATCCTGTTCTTATCCACATAAAGTTGGAAGAAACGAACAGCATCACAAGTTGCTGCAACCTCCTCAACAGTACTAGTAGAGGAAGATGAAAACACCATGAATGTACCAGCTGCTGCTGCTGCCCTTGCTGTAGCCAGTTCTCCTTCAGGATGAGCTATTTTATGCATAGTCATCGGAGCAATCATGATTGGTGCAGAGATCTTGAATCCCAATATTGTAGTTGAAAAATCCACATTACTTACGTCTACTAAAACTTGGGGGTGCAACCCCTCTTAAATCTAGCTTGTGCAAGTGTGATTGGTCCCTTTAGAACATGGTCTGCTTCTTGGGAGCAATTGAATGATAAAACATTCACCAGTTGAAAATTTTCAGTAGAAATGGCAACTTCAAGCCCCTGCAATGTAATTAAATCACCCAGTAACAGATTTCTTAGACACAATGTTTCAAATGCCTTTAAAACATTTTTGTTTATCTTCTTGAACATGTTCCACTTCTTCTTAATTTTCTAGTAATTGTTCCTCAGCAACCTTAAATTGCCAAGAACCTCTCCTGACTTTTTGCTGAGTGAAATTGTGCTACAACAGGAGGAAAAGATGGCTGGCCACAAAGTTCTGCAACTAAAAGGGAATTTCATTCCCCAAGGACTAGTGCCCTTAGAAAGGTTGTTTAACAAGAATGATGTCCCACTGCAGCCAAACAAAGTTGTGGAGGAGAATCAGGTAGAAGATCTTAATCTTGGCACTGAGGCTGACCCCAAAATCGTGAAGTTGTCTAAGAAGGTCCCGGAAGAATATAAAGAGCTCTACCATAAATTATTCTGGTCATTTAAATATGTGTTTGCATGGTCTTATCAGGACCTAAAAACCTTCGATATCACCATCATGCAGCATAAGATTCCTCTAAAGGGAGATGCTAAACCACATAAACATCATCTTAGGCAGATAAATCCCCTGTTGCTTCCTTCTATTGAGAAAGAAATTAAGAAATTGTTTAAGGCTAAAATCATTGTTCCATTGAGAGATTCTGAGTGGGTGGCAAACTTAGTCCCTGTATGAAAGAAGAATGGAGAAATAAGGCTATGTGTTGATTTCAGAAATTTAAACAGGGCGTCCTTGAAGGATAATTATCCACTGCCCAAGATGGATCACATCTTGCAGAAAGTGGTAGGAGCTTCTCGAATGTCGATGATGGATGGATTATTTGGGTACAATCAGGTGGTTGTACTACTAGAAGATCAGAATAAGACTGCCTTTACCACGCCATGGGGAACATTTATGTATGCCAGGATGCCTTTTGGGTTGATTAACGCAGGGGCCACTTTTCAGAGGGCCATGGATATTGCCTTTGTTGGGGAGCAAGATAAGTTTGTGGTGGTATATTATGACGACATTACTGTGTTTTCAAAAGATGATGGAGAGCACATTGAACACTTGCGCAGAACCTTCGAGAAGTGCCGAAGGTATGGCCTCTCCCTCAACCCACAGAAGTCTTTGTTTGCACTAGAAGAGGGCAAGCTTTTGGGACATATTGTAACCAAGGATGGGGTAAATATAGACCCTAGGAGAGTAGAAGTTATAAATGGCATTTCCCTTCCCAGAAATAAAAAGGAGGTACAGGTGTTCCTAGGATGCATTAACTTTCTGAGGAGGTTTATCCCTAACTATGCTAAGATAGTTAGACCTATAACTGACATGCTTAAAAAGAATAATGAGGTAAAGTGGTCACAGGAATCACGAGAGGCCTTTTCCAGGATTAAAAATGCCTTTGCTGAAGCCCCTGTGCTAGCAGGATTAGATTATGCCAAACCTTTTATGATCTTTTCCTTTGCATCACCTCACACAGTGGCAGGAGTTCTATTGCAGAAAAAAGAAGAAGGGTATGAGCAGCCCATCGCCTTTTTCAGTCAGGTGCTCCGTGATGTTGAGCTAAAATATAACATATTAGAAAAGCAGGCATATGCTCTGGTGAAGTCTCTCAAAGCTTTTCGTATGTATGTCTTGCAGTCCCATATCACTGTGTTTATTCCTACAATGGCTATCAAAGATATTCTCATCCAGGGAGACAGCGAAGGAAAAAGAGGGAAATGGATTGCAAAAATACAAGAGTATTGTGTGCTCAACTTAGTGTTCCTAAATTGAGGTCATAAATTATAACCCAGGGTTAGTATACTGCTGAAGTGAGGTGCACTATATGTGCCTAGGTATATGTTTCTCACTACGTTGTGTTTAATGTTTTTATGATGTTTTTGGTTTTGTGGTTTTATGTTAAGAAGGAAAAGAACTAAATGTTAAAAAAAGAACAGTTGTTGGTCACACTAAAAATAGAGCAAAACCTATACTAAAGAACAGAAAATGCAAAATTTGATAATGACTCATAGCAAGGAAATAAATCACAACATGAACTCAATAACTCATAACATGAACTCATCCAATTCATTCATTAGAAATATATTGGAATAGCTTGAGAAAAGGAAAAGTTTAGTGCAAATGAGGTTCTCCTAAGTAAACAATCAGCTTACAATATTACAAAGAATCTCATCCATGGCTAAAAGTTTATTGGAACACAATTGGAAAAGATTATTTATAGCAAAATAATATTTCTACTCTGAATTAACTTGTAATGCTAAGATTAATCCATTCTGCAGCTCAACTTTTCACTACTAAGCCTCATTCGAAAGTTAGAGATTTTCTAGAATAGTTTTTGGGAAAAGGCTTATTTGTGAAATTGCAAAATATTGTAGAACAATCAAGGCCTTAAACTGATATCACTAATTCCTGTCCTATGATGATGTATTAATGGAAAGTCAAAACAAGAGTATTTTGTAAACAATGAAGGCCATGAAGTCTAATTTTGACAGTTAACACAACTTAAAGAACAATGGATAACACTGAACTAGAATGAAATTGATCAAACTTGAAACACAGTGACCACAACTAAACTAGAATGCCATTAACCTAACGTGAAATACAATGAACTGGAACTGAACTAGAATGCCACTAATCTAACTTAAAACAAAGTGAACAGAGTTGAACTAGAGTGCCATTATCAAACTTGAAATATAGTGACAGAATTAAACTAGAGTGACATTTACCTCCGGAGTATTTCAACTAGACTAAAATGCAACTAATTCTATGAAATGTTTCAGCTCTGTCTCATTCGGAGTTAGTGGTTTTTTGGAATAATTTATAGAACATGATTGGCTACAACATGTTATGTAAACGAGCATAAAATCATAAAATTCAACAAAACACAGTAAGCTCTGAAACACCACAGCTATGTCTCATCCGGAGTTAGTGATATTTTGGAAGAGATTAATAAGAACAAGACTAGTTGTAACAACTGATGTCATTGAGCACAAAAAAAACATAAAGTTCAAGGAAATGAAACTAACTCCTAAAATACTACAGTTATATCCCATCCAATGTTAGTGGTATTTTGGAAGATTTTGTAAGGATAAGACTAATTGTGGCATCTGCTGCAAGTAAGTATAAAAACACAAATTTTAGAAAATTGATTAAACTAAGAATGAAACAAGGTTAAGTTACTTATTTAAACCATATGAACAAAGATTCTCAGGTAGCAGGGGCCCTCTACCACTGGATTAGCACGCAAATCTACTCAATATTGACTCAGCTCTTGCAATAAAGTGATGCGTCTTTCATTAAAGGAGAAATTCTTCAAAACAAAGTATTACGTTCTTCTGAGATCTAACAATAAAACATAAATCTAGCTAACTGTTTCTCGGTCTCCCGAGCCATAATTATAACAAAATTACATAATTTTTTTTGAGATAAAACATGAATAATTGTCTTTCCCAACTAAAATCAAACTAGGACTCTGGTGGTGGCCTCGTACTATGATTAAGGACATCTGTACAATCCTTGTCCTATTAGAAGTCTATCTCCTAGTTTTGGTTTCCCACGTGCATAACCACCTGTAGACTCGAGCTCAGACTTCGTGGAGAGCAAGAAATGATGGGGGAGTGATGTGTAATATGACCATATGCGTTTTTCCTTGAGGTGACACCTGGAACCTACGTAAACATGAAGATAGCTGCGGAATAGGTGACTGGCTACAAAATGACTGCGTTCTGTTACCGAGTCTAGTCAAAAATTGCGACAATAACAAAATCATGAAAACATAGCAAGTTAGTCATTATATACATTCTTAAAGTAATCCTAATGAATCCTATTGATCATTTAATCTTGTAAGTGATGAGGGACAAAGAAAATGAAGTGAAATGTGGTGGAAAAGAAGGACATCTTTGGGGCTCAACATACCCCCACTGCAAGGCTTTTGCATGTCCTCATGCAACTATTCCATGTACTCTGAGACCTCTGCTAGGACATCTAAGCCTCTTATTTTGCTTTGCCTGATAGTTAATGGCCTTTTGGGATTCCTTATGACTAACTTGAATATCAAATTTGTAAGTGCCCTGCTTAACTTTTTGTTTTTCCTCTTCAATATTTCACTGGCCTTGTGCAACTTTTTCATTTGTAGAGACAGAGTTGTATTCATATCACCTTTCAGCTTAAACTTCTCCCTTAAAATTTCATTTTCATTCTTGATATTCCTATTGAGTAATTCTAACTCATATTTATCTCTTCTTAGCATATCAATTGCAGATTTTGGTGGACTAGGAGTTCTGTCTCTACATTCTGAAGCTCTCTTGTCTAGTGTCTCAACATAATTGTAAATTTCTTATTGTGTTGGGTCTATTTCAGGAGCTCCTTCATCAAAATCCTCCTCATACTGATACTCAAGTGATCTAGCAGTAGGTGTTTCTTCATCCTCAATGTTTATTATTCCAGTTTGTCTAACCTCTGTTTTCTTTAGTATACCTCTAAGCTTGTGGCTCTGTCTCGATTGGGATGGCCCTTCTCCTCTGTCTTTGGCATATTTTCTTATTATTCTCTCCTTCTTAAGCTGCTTCTTAATTTGAGCCAATTTCTCAGGAATCATCTCTTCACTGTCCTCTTGTATTGATTTACCAATTTTAGTTTCAACATCTTTGGAAATTTCCTTTCTCCTGCTTCTTCTTGTAGGTTTGCCTTCAGGTGGAGATTCCTTGGGTTCTTCAAAGTGATTCCTCACTAGAAACTCATCCCAATTATCTCCCATTTTTCCCAAATGATGTTCAATTAAGATTTTGACTAACCCATGGTGATACAAGGTTGTTTCCAGAAATTGAACCCTCTTTTGAACATTGGAGGCCATTCTCTTTAAGCTATGAAGTAAGAAAAAGGGCAAATTGATTTCTTCTTCTAAGAAATGCATCATTAACCGAATATGATAAACATAGAGGGTACCAAATCTTCCTTCACAAGTTATAAATTTTTGCAAAATGAGCAACATGTTCCTCCATTTATTCTTCAGTGCCGAGCTAGGAATACCTTTCTTAAAAATGGAAACATCCATACCTGGTCTTTTGAGTATTTGCCTCCATGCCTCGTTATGAAATTCCCTATTTTTGAACCACTTTTCTCCTTGCCTGGGTAATTCCGTTTCTTCTGCAATGAAAGCCTTTGTAATGGTGAATTTAACATCTCCTATTTCGACCTCCGCTCCATTGAAGGACCGTGCAAATGTTTTAGTCACCTCTTTGTGAAAACCATTGAATTTTTCCAAAAATTGCAACCACCCAGTCTGTTGTAGCATTTCTCTGATTTGTGGATAGCCTTCCAAGTACTTGGTTCCAACTGGTTCAGTTCTTACTATGAGACCCATAACTTATCTTTTCAACCTACAAATTACTGCTCCTCTGCTCACAGTGAAAATGGTTGCTAAAGAGATGTTTTTACTCCACAGATGTTTCTTCTGTTTTACAGACCGGAATGGCTAAGAACTGGCTACGGAAAGAAATGATATGGAGTAGTTATGAAATGAGTATAATGTGGTGAGGGTGATTCACACGGATTAATGAGTTGAGAGTTATCACAGAAGAAAATACCGCGGAGATATTTTGTGAGAAATTCAAAATCATCATTAAATACTTTGGCCTAGTGACGTGACTAATTAAATCACTTCAATACTTAACCGTTAAGTTTTAAATGATGATTGGATATGGCAAGATGGAAGGGATTTTGTCCAAATTTTTTATGATAGGTTTGATAGGCATGATCAACACGACTAATTAAAATAACCTTTTTGAATCATACATGACTTAACTATGCTAAACTTTCATGATCTGTCACCATAATAATTTCATAACTTTTACCTTTGCCTTTCCTTTGATTTTTTTTTTTTTGGTTTTGATATGCCTTTTCCTCCTTTGAAAATCATTGATCTTCAGTCCTCATAACTCCTTTGATTTTGCTTGTTGTCTTGGATATGCAGGATCAATTTGCTGCTCAATCAAGTGATCACTGGATAGTGCCTTCAGGATCTCTGGCTGCAGAATGTCTGACTGGTTGCAGAATGTCTGACTGATTGCAGAATGTACCTGTAGAAGTCTTAAAACATGGAATGGAAAGGTTTGAAGCATGAATGGAATGTTTGTATGAAATGAGTTAAAAATGGATAATGAAGTATGGTGTAATGGAGTATGAGTGAAGTGAATAATGGAATGAAATGAATCTCAATTATGAAGTGGAGTGAAGTATGGAAAATGACCTGCAACTTATGATTTGTATTATTCAATTGCAGCAAGAAATCAATCTTAAAACTTTGAGATGAAAATGAGGTGGACCATGGAATGAAATGAATTAAGTATGGAATGAAGTGGAGTATGGATGAATGGAATGAAATGAAGTATGGATGAATGGAATGAAATGAATCATAAGTGAAATATGGGTTTACACTTATGATTTTGTAATAGCTGCTTGCAGAAAAAGAACAAATTTGAAAAGCTAAAGTGTCAAAAAGATTCTGATTTTCACTCTATATTTTATGTATAAACATGCTAATCAGTGATTAGTTTTCATGTTTATACTTCTTCTTCTTTTTTCTTTTTTTTTTCTTTTTTTTTTAATGCTTTTGAATTCAGAAAATTCAACTAAGTTGATGAAGAAGAAAAATTCTTCTTCATTAACTTCAAATCAATATTTTCCTGAAATCTCTTGACAAATTCTTCTCTTGAAAGTGGCTTGTGATACAGCTTCAATCTATGACCATTTACAAGAAAAGTGACCTTCTCTTCATCTATTGTCCTGATTTTTATTGCTCCATTGTCAAAAATTCTTATAATTTCATATGGCCCAAGCCAGTGTGTTTGGAATTTACCTTGAAAATCCTTGAACTTTGAATCAAACAAGAGAGCCCAGTCACCTTATTTGAACTTCTTTTCCTTGATGTATTTGTCATTCCATCTAGTCATTTGCTGTTGGACTATACTTGTTTTCTGAACTGCATCTTGTCTGATCTCATCCAATTCATTAATTTGCTCCAATCTGTGCTTTTGTGCTTCTGTTAGATCAAGTCCTAACCGAACTGCCATTTTGAAAGTTTGAATCTGGAACTCTATGGGAAAAAAAACTTGCTTTCCATAAACAAGTTCATAAGGAGTATGGCCTATTGTGCTTCTCCGTGTAGTTCTATAGGCCCACAAGGCTCCAGGAAGCCTATCTGCCCAATCTCTTCTATGCAAATGAACAGTCTTCGTTAGGATCCCTTCAATGACCTTATTAGTAGATTCCACTTGACCATTTTCTTGTGGATGATAGGGAGTAGATTTTCTGTGTCTAATTTTGTGCCTCTCCATCATTTGTTCCACTAGATTTGATGTAAATTGAGCTCCTTGATCTGTAACAATTTCCCTTGGGACACAAAAACGAGTAAAAATATCCTCAAAAAGAAAATTAACTACAGATGCTTCAGTAGCAGAAAGTAATGGCTTGGCCTCTACCCATTTGGTAACATAATCAGTGCAAACTAATATATATTTCTTTTGTCTTGATGGAGGACTAATAAGTCCTACAAAATCTAAAGCCCATTTTTCAAAAGGTTCAATATGTACCTAAGGCTGCAATGGCATCTCACCTGAAGGAGAAGGTTTCCCTACCCTTTGGTAACTGTCACACCTTTTGACATACTCTTTAGCATCTTTAAAAAGGGATGGCCAATAATATCCTAAATGAAGGATCTTATAAGTTGTTCTTTTATCAGCAAAGTGTCCGCCACAAGGTTCATCATGACATGCCTTGAGGATCTCAGGCTTCTCATCTTCCCGAACACATCTCCTGATGATAAAATCTGGACCTGTTTTGTATAACTCATTAGAAACCCATGAATATTTTGCACTATCATAATGATCTTTCTTTTGTCTCTTGCATTCATTATTGAAGGAAATTTCCCTGAAACTAAATAATTAGCAATGTCAGCAAACCAAGGAGTTTGAGTAGAAATTGCAAAAATATATTCATCAGGGAATTGATCTTCAACTCGAGTATTGTCTTTGATGTTTTGGAGTCTAGATAGGAAATCAGCTACTGTGTTTTGTTTTCTAGACCTATCTAGGATGGTAATGTTTAATTCTTTTAAAAGAAATAACCATCTTATGACTCTGACATTAGTAATTGATTTGTTCATTAGATATCTAATTGCAGAGTGATCTGTGTGAACAAAATTTTCATAGCCTGTTATATAGTGTCTGAATTTGTTTATGGCATGAACAATAGCTAAAAACTCTTTTTCAGTTACAGTATAGTTTAACTCTGAAGGAGTCAAATTTTTACTGGTATAGTAGATGGCATAAGGAATCAGATCTTTTTGTCCCAATACTGCTCCTAAAGTTGTATCTGAGGCATCTGTTGAAATATGAAAAGGTAACTTCCAGTTAGGTCCTCTTAAAATAGGTGCTTCAGAGATTTTTGTTTTCAGGGTCTCAAAGGCTAACTGGCAATCGGGATTCCACTTGAATTCACAGTCTTTGGTAAGTAATTTGAAAAGTGGAGATGTTATCTTGGTGAAGTTTTCTATAAACCTTCGATAATATCCTGTAAATCATAGAAAACTCCTAACATATTTTTGACAACTTGGAATAGATAAGTTAGAGATGACTTCAACTTTTGACTCATCAACTCTAATCCCATCCCCTGAAATGTGATGTCCTAAAAAAATTCCTTCAGTAAACATCATAAAACACTTCTCATGACTAAGTGAAAGATTTGCTTCTTTACATCTCTTTAAAACTTTTTCCAAGTTTGTTAAGGCTTCTTCAAATGTGTTTCCATAAACTATGAAATCATCCATATATACCTCTACACAATCATGTATTAGATCTGAAAAGATTCCTAGTACTGCCCTTTGAAATGTTGTGGGTGCATTGCATAGTCCAAATGGAAATACTCGGTAAGCATAGGTACCCCAGGGACAGGTAAATGTGGTTTTGTCTTGATCTTCAAGTGCTACTTGAATTTGGTTATAACCACTAAACCCATCTAGAAATGAAAAGTACTTTTTGCCAGCTAATGTATCTAACACCTAATCTATGAAAGGTAAGGGAAAATGATCTTTAAGAGTAGCTTTGTTTAATTCCCGGTAGTCAATACATACCCTCCATTTACCATTTTTCTTTGGCACAATTACCAAAGGAGAAACCCACTGACTATCTGAAATGGGATAGATAAATTTAACATTTAATAATTTCTGCAATTCTTCCTTAACAATCTCCCTAAGATTTGGATTCATCCTTCTCTGAGGTTGTCTGATTGGTTTACAATTTTCCTCTATGTATATGTGATGAGTGCAAGTCTTGTGGCTTATCCCTTTCATATCGGTGTAATCCCATGCATATGCAGAAGAATGTCTCTGTAATATCTTGACTAGCTCTTCTTGTTGAGATTTCTCTAGGTTCTTGTTTATGTTTAAAGTTTTGCCTGGAAATATCTCAATTGTAGAGCTGCCAAATTTATCCATGGAGTAAAGAGACATCTGTATTGATGATAAAAACTCAATGTTGGATTCTTATTGAAATTGTTCATGTTTGTATTCTGAAGAGGATTCAAAGTTTTCTAAGGTATTCAGAATCTGGATATCTTCACTAATTTCTGAAATTGTGAAGAGAGGCTGTAAGTCTTCTTCATCCTCTATCCATTGAGTATCATATAATTCTGTAATTGTTTTTGCTGGAGGATACAAGGTAAATTTCTTGGTTGACCTACCATCAGAAATGTACATATCACCGGATCTACAACTAATGAAAGCATCAGCTGTAGCTAACCAAGGTCTTCCTAATATAACAGGATGCCCCCCTAGATTATTCTTAGGAGTTAGGATCATAAAATCCATAGGATATTCCCAAGAATCTAGGGACACTGGAATGTCTTCTATTACCCCATCAGGTTTGATCACAGATCTATCTGCTAATTGTAATAATGTGGGTGTAAAAAGAAGATTAGGAAGTTTCAGTTTATCCATGATTTCTCTACTCATGATATTGATTGCTGCTCCTAAATCAATAAGTGTGTTTTGGATCTCAATTCCATTGATGTGAATTTTTACAACTGGATTTCCTGGGTCTATATACTTTGGAATAGCCATCTTAGCCATCATGATATCTACTATTTTTCCTTCCAGTTGAATTTTCTTTATCTCTCTTATTCTTTTTCTAGTTTTCTTCATGCTCAACTCCTTTATTGTCTTTGCTAATATTGGAATTTCCTTGATGGCTTGTAATAATGGGATCTTAATACGAACATTTCTCATCTCATCTAGGAAATCATAATTAGGCACCATAATTTGTTTTTCTACACCCCTATCAATTTGTAATATTTCTGGGAAGGGAGGTGTAGAAGTGGATATTGATGGATGCTCTAATATAGGAGTTGAAATTATTGGTTCTTTTTGTTTTGATTTTTCAATTTTTGGGTCTTGGAAAGTTGTGTTCTCTTCAAAAATTTTATTTACCCATAGAGAATCTTCGTCAGAATTGTCTTGCTCTTGTATGATTACAGAAGGTTTCCTCTTTTCAAGTATCCTTCCAAACCTCAGTTGAACATCACTAAGGTCTAAAGGAGTGATCAAATAAGTTGGAAATTGTTGGCCTTCTATCATGTATGTGTTTTGAGGATTTTTATTGTTGGGGTTTGGTATGGGTTGGGAAGGCAACTGATTTGTTTTCTAAGGAAATGGTAATGGAAGTGGTTGATTTTGATGTTGTGTATTTTGAGGATTTTTTTGAAAGTTTTGTTGAGGAGGGAAATGTGGATATGGTAGATAGGATGGTGGATATTGATAATACTGAGAGTATATTCCATAGGGATTTTATGCTCCTTGTGCCCAATTTTGTGATTGATTTTGAAATTGGGGCCAAGGTTGTTGCCAAGAATTCCAATTTGGTGGAGGTTGATTGTACATTTGATCATGGAATCCTTGTGTTTGAGGTCCTTGCCAAGGCCTTCTAGAGACAAAATTGAGAGATTCTGTGGAACTTGAAGGAGTATATTCTTGAAAGACAGCTTCAGGAAGTGAAGGACAACTCTTGGTCTCATGTTTTTCGAACAAATTACACAAGTCTCTACAACTTTTGCATCCAAGGAGCACTCTCGAGCATGTTTCTTTCTACATTTGGGACAAAAGATTGCTAAGGCATCAAATTCAAATTTTTTCTTTTTTTGTAACTTAAGGGTGTCTATTTGTTCACTAAGACTCCCCGAGATATCATATTTGAACTCATCGAGAATATGTCCTATTTACGCCCTACTTACGCTCCATCTCTTGGACTTACTTGCCCTTGCGAGAGCGGGGGTCTCTTGGTCCTTTTACGGTTTTATATTTCCATCTTGAAAGGTTGATACATAATTCAGCTATTTCAAGTAATGTGAGGTCGAGATATATCCCCCTTTTCCCATCATGTTGAGGATATCTAACCATTCATCCCTAATTTTTCTTGATAAGAGAGCTTTGGTATTTTGGTCTAGGTTTTCCATTTTTTCTCTTTTAATGTTGTAGTTAAATCTCTCCAACAAATATTCCAAATTTTCATCTTCTTTTTGCAACTTTTAAACACTTCTTCCTTATGGTTGACTGGCATATAGTAATCCAAATAAATCTCTAGAAATGATTGTTTCATGTCTTCCCATGTCCTAATAGAATTGTTGATCAAACTCATAAACCACTTCAATGTTGCTCCTTTCAATGTTGAAGGAAATAATTTAAGTTTTTGAGCATCTTGTAAGTAGTCATAGGTTCTACATAGGACTTAAAATTCAAATAGGAAGGTTTCGGGGTCTTCATTTTTAAGTCCATAAAAGTTTGGAAGGAAAGAGGGTGAAATGTTTTTCATAGTTGTATTGGTTTCTTCATCTACTATAGGAAACCCAAAAGAGCTTCCCATTTCTCTTCTACCTCTTCCTTTTCCTCCTTCTCCTTCGGCACCTCTACCTCCTTCTCCTCTACATCTACCTCTACCCCCTCCAAATAGTGTGTGTTCTCCATTAAAGAATCCTCCTCCCCCTTCTTCTGCCATAGTTGATTCTTCTGTGGAAGTTGAAAAGTTTAAGTCCCTAGCAGGGGTTCCTGAATCTCCTTCTAAGACAGGCTCAGTGGGTAAAGTGGAAGGTCTTTCTAATGGAATATCTGATCTTAAGTTCTCTGGAAGTCTAGGATTAGTAAAGGATGGAATGTGTGTTTGAGTTGGAGGTGTGCTAGCTCTTGGTCTTGGTGAAACAAGTGGTGTTCTAGGAATTAAGCTTCTGCTTCTTATGAAACTACCCCTTGAGTCTCTTTCTCTACGCATGTCATTGTTTTTGGGAGGTAATAAACAAGGCTACCTAGTTACACTTCCTTGGAAACAACGCCAAAATGTTGTGCTCAACTTAGCGTTTCTAAATTGAGGTCATAAATTATCAACCAGGGTCAGTAAACTGCTGAAGTGAGGTGCACTATATGTGCCTAGGTTTCTGTTTCTCACTACATTGTGTTTAGTGTTTTTATGATGTTTTTGGTTTTGTGGTTTTATGTTAAGAAGGAAAAGAGCTAAATATTGAAAAATAACAGTTGTTGGTCACACTAAAAGCAGAGCAAAACCTATACTAAAGAACAGAAAATGAAAAGTTTGATAATGAATCATAGCAAGAAAATAATTCACAACATGAACTCAATCACTCATAACATAAACTCATCCAATTCATTCATTATAAATATGTTGGAATAGATTGAGAAAAGGACAATTTTAGTGCAAATGAGGTTCTCCTAAGTAAACAATCATCTTACAATATTACAAAGAATCTCATCCATGGCTAAAAGTTCATTGGAACACAATTGGAAAAGATGATTTGTAGCACAATAAGATTTCTACTTTGAATTAACTTGTAATGCTAAGATTAATCCATTCTACAGCTCAACTTGTCACTACTAAGCCTCATTCGAAAGTTAGATATTTTCTAGAATAGTTTTTGGGAAAAGGCTTATTTGTGAAATTGCAAAAGTTTACAGAACAATCAAGGCCTTAAACTGATATCACTAATTCCTATTCATATGATGATGTATTAATGGAAAGTCAGAACAAGAGTATTTTGTAAACAATGAAGGTCGTGAAGTCTAATTTTGACAGTTAACACAACTTAAAGAACAATGGATAACACTGAACTAGAATGCAATGATAAAACTTGAAACAAAGTGACCACAACTAAACTAGAATGCCATTAACCTAATTTGAAATACAGTGAACTGGAACTGAACTAGAATGCCACTAATCTAACTTAAATTACAGTGAACAGATTTGAACTAGAGTTCCATTATCAAACTTGAAATATAGTGACAGAATTAAACTAGAGTGACATTTACCTCCAGAGTATTTCAACTGGACTAAATGCAACTAATTCTATGAAATGTTTCAGCTCTGTCTCATTCGGAGTTAGTGGTTTTTTGGAATAATTTATAGAACAGGACTTGCTGCAACATGTTATGTAAACGAGCATAAAAGCATAAAATTCAACAAAACACAGTAAGCTCTAAAACACCACAGCTATGTCTCATCCGGAGTTAGTGATATTTTGGAAGAGATTAATAAGAACAAGACTAGCTGTAACAACTGATGTTATTGAGCACAAAAAACATAAAGTTCAAGGAAATGCAACTAACTCCTAAAATACTACATTTATATCCCATCCAATGTTAGTGGTTTTTTGGAAGAGTTTGTAAGGATAAGACTAACGGTGGCATCTGCTGCAAGTAAGTATAAAAACACAAAGTTCAGAAAATTGATTAAACTAAGAATGAAACAAGGATAAGTTACTTATCTAAACCATATGAACAAAGCTTCTCAGGTAGCAGGGGCCCTCTACCACCGGATTAGCACGCAAATCTACTCAAGATTGACTCAGCTCTTGTAATAAAGTGATGCTTCTTTCATTAAAGGAGAAACTCTTCAAAACAGAGTATTACGGTCTTCTGAGATCTAACAATAAAACATAAATCTAGCCAGCTGTTTCTCGGTCTCCCGAGCCATACTTATAACAAAATTACATAACTTTATTTGAGATAAAACAGGAATAATTGTCTTTCCCAACTAAAATCAAACTAGGACTCTTTTGGTGGCCTCGTACTATGATTAAGGACATCTGTACAGTCCTTGTACTATTAGAAGTCTATCTCCTAGTTTTGGTTTCCCACATGCATAACCACCTGTAGACTTGAGCTCAGACTTCATGGAGAGCAAGAAATGATGGGGGAGTGATGTGGAATACGACCATATGCGTTTTTCCTTGAGGTGACACCTAGAACCTGCATAAACATGAAGATAGTTTTGGAATATGCAACTAGCTATAGAATGACTACGTTCTGTAGCCGGGTCTAGTAAAAAATTGCTACAATAAAAAAATCATGAAAACATAGCAAGTTAGTCATTATATACATTCTTAAAGTAATCCTAATCAATCCTATTGATCATTTAAGTCT
This sequence comes from Pinus albicaulis, assembly GCA_034641835.2. Lineage (NCBI taxonomy): Eukaryota > Viridiplantae > Streptophyta > Pinopsida > Pinales > Pinaceae > Pinus > Pinus albicaulis. The sequence goes on from CM076584.1 coordinate 1,015,577,611, forward strand.
GTAATTGATGAGGGACAAAGAAAATGAAGTGAAATGTGGTGGAAAAGAAGGACATCTTTGGGGCTCAACAAGTATGAGCTAGACATCCACCCTACCAAACTGATCAAGGGGCAAGGGTTAGCCAAAATCCTATCTGAATCAAACTGTCAGGCTCTAGGTATCAATTTTTCCATGATCACAAATGAGGATTCTGGGATGAAGGAATAGTCATAGGGAGTAGAGATAGCTTCTCAGAAGACACATATGAAGTACCTCATCAGCCCATGGTACAAAGAGATAGTGGAATATCTTCTAACACTCAATTGCCCGCCCAGCTGTGACAAAGCTAAATACAGAACACTGAGGTTGAAGTCACAGAAGTACATTGTTGAAAACGGTCGGCTGTACTGGCGAGACCCCTCAGGCATCCTTGTCCTATGTCTCACAGAAGAAGAGGTAGAGAGTATAATGGTTGAGTTTCATGAAGGAATCTGTGGGGGCCATTACAGTTGGAGGGCTACTGCTCACAAAATCCTGAAGGCTGGTTTCTTCTGGCCCAAACTCTTTGGAAATGTGTTTGCCTAGGTTAGAGCTTATGAGAAATGCCAGAATTTTGCTGAAAGACAGAAGTTAGCACCCATGCCCATGATTCTGGTTCACGTGGATGAACCATTTCAGCAATGGGGAATCGACTTTATAGGTGAAATACACCTGCCTTCAAGTGGCCAGCATAAGTGGATATTAACGGCCACAGATTATTTCATAAAGTGGGTGGAAGCTATACCTGCCAAGAATGCAACAGATGCTGTGGTAATAAAATTTATGGAAGAAAACATCATATCCAGATTTGGCTTCCCTGCCAAGATAGTGACCGACAACACACAGGCCTTTAAATCTGCAAAGTTTGTCAGCTTCTCCCAACAGTACAATATTGCACTAGGTCACTCTACGACCTACTACCCATAAGGAAACGGCCTGGAAGAGTCCTCAAATAAAACCCTGGTGAGAGCGCTGAAGAAGGCTATCAATGAAAATAAAAAAAATTGGGATTCCTAGCTGAAATTCGCTCTGTGGGCCAACAGGATTACCAGCAAGAGAGCAACCAGAAAGTCCCCATATGAATTAGTGTATGGGAGGGCAGCGGTATTTCCTATACAGCTAGCTTTACTAGTAGCTTGATTCATGCAAGAAAGCCAAGAAGAACCTGATGGTGTTACCAGGAGAATCAATTAGCTGGTGGAGTTAGAAGAAACACGGAACTGGGTAAGTCAGAGGCTAATTGAATATCAAGAGAAAATGAAGGATATTTTTTATCAACATGCCAAGGACAGGAAGTTGCAGATCGGGGATTTAGTGCTCAGATGGGATATTCGAAGGGCTGAAAAGGGGAAACACGGTAAATTCGACCCCCTCTGGTTTGGCCCCTTTAAAATTGTGGAACAAGGGGGCAACAACACTTTCAGATTGGAAAATTTATAGGGAGATTTTCTCGATGCCCCTGTAAACGGTCAGTTCCTCAAACCTTACTTCCAGTTCTGATTCAGGCTGAGAGAGTTTGATGTATCATATTGTATATTAGTTTCCGGTTTCATCTTTTTTTTAATAAAGTGCGTGTCATGATGAATCATGAAGAGGAAAGTTAAAAGTGCTCAAGAGTGGTGTCCACGCATGAGATAAACAGATGGTCCACAAAGTTCTCGACACGCTCAAGAATGAACGTGCCATCCCCAGGTGGATCCGATGTTGATCATTAGTTAACATCAGTTATTTTTAAAGTAACCCGTAAGGAGCAATGTATCGAATGTTATAACAGGTGGTGAAACATTTAAATTAAGGTTGGAAAGAAAAAATGTTAAGATAAGTCACGTGTCTGAAAAACTAAGCATATGTTCGAAAAGGTTTCAAACACAAAGCAAAAAGGTAAAGGCGCGGTATAAAGGGCACAAAACAAAAAAAAAAAACCATAAGGCTTTCCGCTTTCATAATAGGCACGAAAAAGGAATCTCCATATGTGCAATTCAGAGGGGGTCAAGGAGTGGAAGGGGGTAAAGACTCATACCCCCGCGGAATTATGGTGACGTGCCACGGGGTGGACCCAATGTAAGGGTGATGTGGCAGAACGATGTGCAGGCCCTAGAGGTCTCTACGTTGTGTATTTTTCCAGTTCTACGAGAAATATGTTTCAAGAGGAATAGGTTTCAAGAGCCGTGTTATCTATGCGGCCCATGCCATAAGGTAAGTCCATAGGTGGTAGTCTTGTAGAAATTTGCTGAATAATAATTAATTATCCACCGAGACTATCCTGATCACATACAATTCGAATTTATATGCAACACATAATCTCTTCCACTCAGATCATCACACATGCGGAAACAAAATCAAGCGATAACACATCAAATCATCATACACATTAACACAGTATGTATGGGGAAAGCTTATAGCTGAAAACCCCGCAGCTATTGTGTATATTATAATGGAGAAATCATGTAACAAACTCGGTACAATACTCCTCACAAGTACTCAGTACTTTCTCATGAAGTTACTCACAATCTAGCTCAGTTTTGAACAGGTTACTGGTTCAAAACTCACCGCCAATTGCCTTGCCTCTATTGCACAATCCAGGCCTGTCTATATAGAGATCCAAGGTTCGAATATCCTTGGCTTGACAGCGCAATCATCATGGGAAATTCCTCCAAGTGTGGTGCAAATCTCATGCACAACTGATGTCGCCACTGATAGCTAACTCCACCCTTTCATCTACCTCTTTCACTGGTCTCCACTGAACTGATCATGCACTATAGTGAAATAATGTGTTCTTGAGTTGAATAATGAGTTACTAATTAATGAAGTAAATAATATTTAATTCACTCCACTCATAACTAATTGATTAGCTAGTTAAACTAATCTCAACTAGTTCAACTAAAATAAACAGAACCCAACTCCACTAGCTGTCTCATTAACTCCACCAAACTTCTGCCACTGAAGTCCTAACTGAAGTCAACCATGCATGATGCCATCAAACCCTCAGGAATAGTGTAATTCCTCTGTCAGATGCATGAGCCACCTCTGTAGCTCGAACTGAAGTGCTCCAAGAGATTAAACTGTTGTTTAGAGTCCAAATATTATTAAGGGTAAATAATATTTGACTTCCCTATTTTTAGGAGAGGCAGTCTAAAAATAGACTTCGACCTCTTCGACCTATAGGTAAAAAAAATAGAGTCCCATCTATTTTTACCAACATGACCAATGCTCCAAGAATCTCAAACTGGAATCCCCGAACCATGCTCCATATGTCTAAAAATAGACATAGTCTAAAAATAGACTTTGCGCCAGAATTTGCCTGCGGGCCCACTTAGTGAAGGCGACTTCATTTCACTAAGCTCCATCATCTTGCTGCATTTTCAACACTCCCTCTCGGCAAGATATGGATTATCTGCAACCCCTATCCTGCCTCTGTGGAATTCGAACTTGCTCCTGGTGAGCGCCTTCGTCAGGATGTCGGCATCCTGATCCTCCGTGGGAACATATGAAAGCATCATGATTCTCCACTGAACACAATCTCTGATATGATGGTACCTGATGTCGATGTGTTTGGACCTATCATGAAATATTGGATTAGCCGAGAGTTTAATGCAACTCTGGTTATCACAGTAGATCACTGTAGGCTCCAAATGCAACCTGAACAATCCTGCGAGGATCTTCCTCATCCAAATAGCCTCGCATGCAGCCAAGCTAGCTACCATGTACTTGGCCTTGCTGAACTGAGTGCCATGAATCTCTGCTTCCTGCTGTACCAGGAAAATGCTATCGACCCAATGCTGAAAACTCCTCCAAAAGTTCTCTTCCGGTCCGTTGGACTCCCTGCCCAATCTGCATCAGTGAAGCCAGAAAGCTTCGCTCCATCCTCCTGTCTGTACCATAGACCATATCCCGATGTGCCTCTGATATAGCGCAATACATGCTTGCCTGCCTTCAAAAAGAGCTTGGTAGGCTTAACCATAGCTTGCGAAAGCTGGTTAACTGCATAGCATATATCGGGTCGTGTATTGACCAGATACATAAGCGACCCCACCAACTGTCGATAGACAGTGGCATCCACTACCTCCGCTAAAGTAGCATCCTCCTTCCTCCAACCACCAGGAAGAGGAGTGTCAACAGGCTTGTAGCCTTGCATGTTGAACCTCTCCAGAATCTCCCGGGCATACTTTCCCTGAGAAACAAACAGTCCTCCGCTGCGCTGCCAAATCTCCAATCCCAAGAAATAATGAAGGATGCCCAAGTCCTTCATCTCGAACTCTCGTGCAAGATCCTCCTTGCATGAAAGTATCAACTGCTCATCGCCAGTCAAAATCATATCATCTACATACAGTACGATGATCAACGGCTTCCCCTCCACCACAATCTGGTACAGGTTTGGATCCGCCTCACTCTTGGAGAATCCAAGCCCGGTGAAGTAGCTGTCTATCCGAGTGTACCAAGCACGAGGTGCTTGCTTCAGCCCATACAGTGCTCTCTTGAGTCGGAACACATGCGACTCACTGCTGAAGATCTCAAAACCTTCAGGCTGCTCTATGTACACCTCTTCCTCAATAACTCCATTGAGGAACGCAGTCTTCACATCCATCTGATGAATGTGCCACCCCATCTGCGCCGAGAGAGCAAGGATCGTCCATATGGAAGAGTACCTTGCGACAGGTGCAAAGGTCTCCTCATAGTCAATCCCCTCGATCTGTGAGAAGCCACGGGCGAAAAATCTCGCCTTGTACTTCTCCACACTCCCGTCAGCCGCCTGCTTCACCTTGTAGATCCATCGCGAACCTACAACTGATTTCCCAACCGGTCTTGGGACAATCTCCCATGTACTGTTCCTGATGATCGAATCATATTCTTCGATCATGGCATCAACCCATGCGGGTTCCTCCACAGCTTCCTCAAAAGAGGATGGCTCTGTCACAACACATTGACTCACAAGATCCATGTATCCAGTGTACCGATCCGGTGACTGTCTCTGTCTGCGCTGTGTTGTAGGTGGTCCTACAACCTTCTCTGCATCCCGAGCCAGTCGCTCAGCTTCTGTAGTGCGCATGCGCCCTCTGATGGTTGGCGCTGCCTGGGTGGTTTCTTCCACCTCCTAAACCTCCTCTTGTGGCTGATCCACATCCGGAAGCTCCTCCTTAGGAACTAACAACTCCTCATCTGCATGCAAGTGTAGCTCCCTCTCAAGAGAACACTACATGGCTTTCTCCTCCTGAAATTTTATATCCCGTCGCACAACAGTCTTGCGACTGTCTGACAAATACACCCGATAGTTGTGAGGTGTATCATTGTACCCCACAAATATTCCAACCTCAGTAGTTGGATCCAGCTTCCTTCTCGCATCCTTCGTCACATGCATGTAGACAAGAGAACCAAAAATCCGCAAATGGGAAATATCAGGCCTCTTGCCAGAATAAGCCTCCTCCGATGTAATCATGCCAAGAACCTTGTGAGGACAACGGTTCTGCACATACACTGCTGTATTGCATGCCTCAGCCCACAAGTGAAGGGGTAGGCCCTGATCATGCAACATCGCCCGTGTAGCACCCACGATCATTCTGTTCTTCTGCTCAGCCACCCCGTTTTGCTGTGGGTTATGGGGTGCGATGAGCTCTCTCCGAATCCCTTCTGCACTGCAGAACTCCTTGAATTCGGCCGAGATGAATTCACCACCGTTATCACTCCTTAGAGCAATCACCTTCTTCCCCGACTCCTTCTCGACCGGTGCTTTAAACTCACAGAACTTCGCGAATGTATCGCTCTTCTTCTGCATGAAGAAGATCCAGCACTTTCGAGAGAAATCATCAACAAAGATCACATAATACCTGTGCTTTGCTGTCGAAGCAACTAAGAAAGGACCACACACGTCTGTGTGAACTCTCTCAAGGATCGTCGTGGCACGACTATCCTTCTCGTGAAAGGTGGCTTTCACATACTTCCCCAAGGTACACCCCTTGCACTGATCTGACTACGCAAGAGTGCCCTTAGGAAGCCCAGTAGAAATCTGTTGTAGGATCTTCAAAGCTCCATGGTGAAGGTGGCCCAATCTCCTATGCCACAGTTTGCCCTCATCATCCCGGCTCACCACTTCTCTCGCTTTGCATGCCATAGCTGCGCAGCCATCTACCTGCAACTGATAAAGGTTCTTGGTTCGAACCCCTATCTTCCAGGTCTCTCCAGTAGTCTTACTGCGCAGGAAGGATTTCCCTTCGTTGAAGACCACATCATACCCCTTATCCTCCAACATCGCCACAGAGATCAAGTTCTTCTTCAATCCAGGTACATGCATGACATCCTTCAGTACAAAGGGTTTACTAGACTTCCTCTGAAAGGATATGGTACCGATACCAGTCGCACTGTATCTACCATCATCGCCCATCTCGATGTGCACACCCAAATATTTTTCCTCCAGATCTGAGAACAAATCCCGATCTCCCATCATATGAAATGACGCACCGCTGTCCAAGAACCATACCGATCCCATCACACTTGAAACCAAGCATGCGATCAGTGAAAATTCAAGCTCGAACTGTGAAGCCAAAGCTTCTCCATCTGCAGATCTTCCCGCTTGCTTGTTCTTCTTCTTCTTTGGACAATTAGTAGCATAATGTCCGTGATCATGGCAGTGAAAAAACTTCACTTTCGCCATATCCTGCATCTTGCCCTTTGCACCAGAATGAGAGGTTTTCTTACCCTTCCCCTTCTTTGCTTTGGCAACCAAAGCGCAGTTTTCTTCATCAGCTCCCTTTGATGAAGATCCATCTCAAGTAGTCCTCCTTATCTCCTCCTGCATGAGATCCGCCCAAAGGCGCTCCCATCCCGGTAGCTTCTCCCGACCATTGACACTATCTTGATATGAGTGCCAAGCCTTCGGAAGACCAAGGAGAGCCAGGTCGACCATGTCCTCGTCTTCGACAGTCACCACCACACTTCCCAGCTCATCTCTGCACTGAGTGAACTTCATGAGGTATTTGGCGATGCTGTCGCCCTTCTCCATCTTGATGTTCCTGAGCTTATCTTTGAGCGCCAGCTTCCTTTGGTCGCTCTTACTCTAGAATAGATCCGTCAAAGCTTTCCACATTAAATATGGAGTAGCCTTTCCATGCAGGCTGGATACAATATGATCCTTGACGCCCTCCAACGGGATCCTTCGACATTTCGCCATCTTCTTTTGCCATGCTTCGACTTCAGCAGGATCAGTGGGCTTTTGGACATCCGTATCTACGAACTCCTTCAGACCATTATCTTCTAATACTACCTCCATGCGATCCTTCCATGCAACATAATTCGAACTGCCTTCAAGAGCATATTCGAGTCGCAAACCGTTGAAAGACATTTTCAACACTGGCACCAAGAAAACAAAGCTGCTGCAAAATTTCGAATTCCACCTCAAAGCTCAGCCGCTCTAGATCTGTGAGAACAAATTATTTCTAGCACAGAGATTGACTGCAAGGGGCATTTACCAGACCTTTCACTTTTCGAAGAAAGATGAATCCGGAGGCTACCTGGCCCGCATGCAGACTCTGTCTACCGAAATAAGTTTGTAATCACTGTGATGATCAATCTCTGCTTCAATAGCTCTGATACCATGTAGAAATTTGCTGAATAATGATTAATTATCCACCGAGACTATCCTGATCACATACAATTCGAATTTATATGCAACACATAATCTCTTCCACTCAGATCATCAAACATGCGGAAATAAAATCAAGCAATAACACATCAAATCATCATACACATTAACATAGTATGTATGGGGAAAGCTTATAGATGAAAAACCCGCAGATATTGTGTATATTATAATGGAGAAATCATGTAACAAACTCAATACAATACTCCTCACAAGTACTCAGTACTATCTCATGAAGTTACACACAAACTAGCTCAGTTTTGAACAGGTTACTGGTTCAAAACTCACCGCCAATTGCCTTGCCTCTATTGCGCAATCATGGCCTGTCTATATAGAGATCCAAGGTTCGAATCTCCTTGGCTTGGCAGTGCAATCATCATGGGCAATTCCTCCAAGTGTGGTGCAAATCTCATGCACAACTGATGTCGCCACTGATAGCTAACTCCACCCTTTCATCTACCTCTTTCACTGGTCTCCACTGAACTGATCATGCACTGTAGTGAACTAATGTGTTTTTGAGTTGAATAATGAGTTACTAATTAATGAATTAAATAATATTTAATTCACTCCACTCATAACTAATTGATTAGCTAGTTAAACTAATCTCAACTAGTTCAACTAAAATAAACAGAACACAACTCCACTATTTGTCTCATTAACTCCACCAAACTTCTGCCACTGAAGTCCTAACTGAAGTCAACCATGCATGATGCCATAAAACCCTTGGGAATAGCGTAATTCCTCTGTCAGATGCATGAGCCACTTCTGTAGCTCGAACTGAAGTGCTCCAAGAGAGTAAATTGTTGTTTAGAGTCCAAATATTATTAAGGGTAAATAATATTTGACTTCCCTATTTTTAGGAGAGGCAGTCTAAAAATAGACTTCGACCTCTTCGACCTATAGGTAACAAAAATAGAGTCCCATCTATTTTTACCAACATGAACAATGCTCCAAGAATCTCAAACTGGAATCCCCGAACCATGCTTCATATGTCTAAAAATAGACATAGTCTAAAAATAGACTTTGCGCCAGAATTTGCCTGCGGGCCCACTTAGTGAAGGCGACTTCATTTCACTAAGCTCCATCATCTTGCTGCATTCTCAATAGGTACCGAGGCCCGTACCAGTATTGAACCCGGCACATGGTGTTCGCCAACTTCCAGTTAACGCCCAATCCCTATGTGCCGCGTGCTCCACTGTCATTGTCCTTACGACACTTACCCCGCTTACGTTACCTCTCCGCCTTTTACCTCAGAACTCTCAGTCTTAGATAATGGTCCTCCCGTATTTTACTGCAGTGAAATTTACAGGTTTTCCAGCTACGGTATAAACTAAGTGGGAGCTAGTTCCAGGTCTACCCAATCACTGTCAATACCCCCGCATCATTTTCCCGAGCAGTTTTCCCTCTACACAGGTATTTTGTCCCTCATATCCCCTCTTCTTTCCTTTTGTTTTTAAAAGTTTTTCATGACAGTCATGGGAAAAGGCACCCCCAAGAAGACCGAACTAGAGACACCTCAGGTCCGTGAAACCAGAAACCCTCCCAGGTTCGAGCCCTTCATTGACCTGCAAGCCGAAATCTGTGATCCCCAATACCCTTTTCCCATCATCAGCGTAAAACCTGAGCTTTTTAGATGACATGTCAAGAATAGGGATCGATATCAGGTGGTTGTATCGGGTTTATATCACCATATTACCCCCCCATTTTACCCGGTGGTTGAGTTTATTTGCTGGCTCAGAGATGCATACGATGAGCGTCGAGGCATGTTTACCTCGGCTCAAGGGAATAAGATTTTTTCTCTTTCTCCCGACATCATCAGGCAAGCCCTCTTCTTTCCCACCAGCACCAGCTATACCAGTTTTAGTGAAATGACTTTAACCTCCCAGTTCACTAAATTGCCATGGGAGCAGCAAAGAGACTTCATTTCCTCTATAACCAACAACCAGGCTACGTCTCTTCCTTCTGTAGAGCCTTTCCCGTTGAGACTGTTCAAAGAATAAGTGCAGCCCATCCTTGCCTTCATCGCAGGTCTTTTAGGTCTAGGCGGTTTGGGGGAAGTTTCCACGACATGTGTTTATTTCTTGCGGTTAATGTCTCAAACGGGGGTATTTCTGGATATCCCTGAATTCTTGGCTTCTAACATTCAGACCTAGTTCAAAGAGCTTTCGGAAACCAGTCACTTCTGCTTTTTTTTTTATGGTCTTATACCTCTTCTTATATCAGCATGCTGATAAGTTCGAGGGTTTGGGTTTAGATAGGGTATACGAGCTAAATTCTCAACCCCGACCAGTTTTCGACTGGAACTTTGCAACACGCCAATTACCAAATGGGTTGGGTTATTCTAGGTTTCTAAATGAGTTCATGCCTATTTTCTACACTATCATCCATGATTCACCCTCACCCAGGGTTTTTCCTGAAATGAAGAGCTGGCTACAAGCTAGTAAAACCCAGAGCACTGGGGATTGGTATCTATTTGACAATTACACTGAGATTCAGGTCTATGGAGCCGAGGCTCCTCCTTACAAGCTACCTGTGTTTCCTGCTCGACGATTTTATGCTCTGGAGTATATTCGGCAGACTCTCAGATCTGATCAACTCCACTTTTTCCCCGCTAATAAGGGTTTCATCCTGAAACTCCCTATCAATATTGGCCTGTTTATTGTAAATTCAAGACATGCCCTTCCCGTTGTTGAGAAGCTGTTGCAAGGCATGGATTTAAGACAGGGGAAGACTTGGCCCTATGATCCCTGAGGGTTTATCTCTAACAGAAGAAGGAGGAACAAGTCTACTCCTTATACACATGAGTCGAGACCGTTTATAGAGTGGAGGGCTAACCTTGAAACTTGGCCTTTGATTTCGCAGATGGAGACAGATTCATCTACCACAGGGGAAGGAGGAGAAGCCAATAGAGGCCAAGAAGAAGAAGTGGGACCCTCAGGAACAAGTTCCCCCCTCCGCAAAAAGCAGAAAACAGTCTCAAGCGAGGCAGAGATCATAGGTGAAGAACAGTTGCTTGAGCCATTTATACCATACGGCCAACCTGACAGAAGCAAAGCTAGGCTCAAAGTGCTGAGAGATAGTATTACCTCTTCCAACTACTTTGAGGTCTCACAGACCATTGGAGATGATGCTTCAACAGTTGTAATTTAAAGGAGCCTAAAAAACAGAACGATCAGGGATAAGTACAAGGCCGAGCTGGAAGGTTACGTGGAAAAATATCATACCAGGGTTTCAGCTTCCATGAATGTGGACACCGAACACCTGGTATTGTCTATGGCTGAGGCCATCTTGGATCCTAATGCAGGTACCACTAGTTACAGGGTGCTTGAGTATGCAATCGACATGGCCAAGGTACCAGCCCTTAACAAATGCAACCTATTTCAGGTGGTTGGTGACATGTTGAAAGATGAGGTAATGAGGCTCACCATCACGCTGAAGAAGTTGGAGACTAAGCATGCATAGGTGAGGGCGACCATAAAAAATGAGCAGGAAAATTCCCATGCTCTTTCGAATCAAATACGCGGCCTCCTCGAGTCGATCAAAGGAAAGGAAACTGGAGACTCCAACGCGCAACACTATGTGATTGAACAATTGTAGAAGGAGGTCACGTCACTAAAACACAAGGTTAGCATATCAGCATCCCACCATGTTCAGATGGCTGAATTAGCACAGGCAGAGAAAGAAAAATCAGACTTGGCTGACTCACTGGCGAAGGAGAAGGAGGAAAAATTAAAAATGGCAGAGACAATGGCCAATCTTCAGGGCAGGCTGACAGAAATACAGACGACCTGGGACACTCACAGTTGTGTGCCAACTACAGTCTTATCAGAGACTAGTTCACTATCTGAGCAGCTGACTATAGCGAAATCTACAAATGTTATACTAGAGAAGCAAGCTTCCACCGCGAGGCTAAGAATAACTAAGTTGGAAACTGCCTTGGCTGAAAATACCAAGAAGATAGAGACTATGCAGAAGGAAATTGAGCAAACCAACTAAAGACCATCACTGATCTCAACAACCGCCTGAAGGGTAATATCACCCTCAGGGATGCAAGAAGGATAATTTGGTCAGAAATCATCTCAGCAGTGACAGATCAGTGGGGGTTCCTGAAGATCATTGAAGAAACAAAATCGTCTGTGCTTTATCTCCGAAGGAAATATCAGGAGGGAGATCTCAACTTGCCCAGCAGAGCCCAGCATGCTAGAGGTTATATTTCTTTCTTGAAAGAGTTGGAATCTGATGAGGTGGAGAAGCATGGCATACCAAGTCGATTCAGGGAGGCCATTGAATGCCAGAACATTATTGACAAAGAGTCTGCCCGTGTTATAGCTTCAGGAGCCCTATAACGTGTGACAACTAATATGGATTGGTTTGATACAGTTTGGGCCGAGATCACAACAGCTGGACTTCCATCATGCTGGGATCCTACCACTCCCTCCGTGCTACAACCGTTATCAGAGTACAAAGCTCATCTCCAATAAGAAATGGACCGGACTGATTTATTGTCAGACAAAACCGCCCGGTTAAAGGCTGAAATCATTGTTTCATCGCTCCGCCAAGAATTCGCTCTCCTTCATGATAAAACACAAGATCCCCACCGAGGCAGGTTTCAATGCCCTCACCGATGCCTATATCAAGGTGGAAGGATTTGCATCGATGCCTGAACCTACAGCAGATAGTCAGCAAAGATGCACCCGGTATGCCAGCCAGATCGCCAGCTCATCAGTAAATGTTCCACCACCAGTGTCAGCGACTGCCTCAACCCCTTCTCATCAGTGAAATACTCTCAATTCATGATTCGGCCCTAGTGGCCTTTTTACTTTTACTCTAGTAAATTACTTTTAAGTTTCAAGTAGAATTTATATTCCACTCCAACATTTTAATTTTTTGCCAAGACTGTTGTTTAATATTTTGTTTCAAAAAGGTCGAGTGCCTAAATTCAAATGATGAGATGCCTTTGTTCTTCATCAGAAGTTTTGGTTATTTTGATAAGGACCTCTAACTTATTTCGGGCATGCGAGGAGGATATTTTTCCCAAAAATATCTTCCCACTTATGTTTGGAGGCCTTTATATAAGCAAGATCTGAAGAGAAAAACAGGTTCCAGATTTTCTGAAGAATTTTGCTTTGAAAGAGTTTTTGTATGCTTGTTGTTGAAATCTCAATAGAAATGTAAAGAGCCCGTTGGGTCTCAACGAGAAGTAGTTTTATTTTAAGTGAGGATTATAGTCTTAATGTTTTATAGTATGTAACTCTGCCTTACGTGATACTGTTTAATTGTTCATTTCATTGTTTCCGTCTTTCTTATATCATGTTCTGGAATGCGAGCGGCTCACTAGTTCTAGTATAAATTTATCGCCATTGATACTTATACTAAACTTGTCTAGTGCTTTAAATATAGCTCAAGCATGATATGCTATTTCAATTTTCACTTCACTCATGTTTCCTCTATATTAAGTACTGTAGGATGTTATTCTTTAAAAACTATTGACATGTATGGATTCTTATCATATTAAGCCCATATCATGTTTAGATATGTTTATGGAATTCCATCACATTAGTAGTAAGTATTCCTTCTGTATTTTCTATGCTGCAAACGTCGTCTGACTTTTAAATCTCTATAAAGCACTTTAGAACCCATCCCTCCTTACAGGAAGTTGTCTTTGAGTTGTCTGACGCATCTATATTGAGGAGTCACTCCTTGCCTCTGCATCGTACTTTCATTGTACTGAGTCTGTGAATATTCTGGTTCCATCTATATCGCACCTCCCTATAAAAGTTGAAGTAGTAAAGAGCATTATTCTAATAACGGTATTGGTTTATATTTTATGCTCCTTAGTATATAAGATGTCCTAGGCACTAGTCTTTCACAACTCAAGGCTGTCTCTAGGAATGACAACACCATCCATCCCATCATTCACTCCATTCATTTCCATAACTCCTTCCATCACCTCCATACACCATATTCCTCCATTCATTAGCACAATGTAGCAAAATAAATCAAGCTACAAACTGCTACAAACATCAGGAAGTTCCTTCAAAAACAAAGTTGTTCATGGACTGCAAAGAAAAACAAGAAGGGAATTTTCATAATAGACTCCAAGAGAACGAGGCCGCCCATGGCATCTCGAGCACCCCACGCAACATCTATAGAAGAAAGAAACAACAATAAAATATTAGCATCTCACTATGGAAGCTACTCATTCAACAAGTTTCTCACTCAGAGAACAGGAATATAGTGAAGAACGCAACATCAAAAAGGCTTGTCTCCTCAATCCAGCTCCTGCAAATGCCTTGAAAACAATAGGTAAACTCAGGTATAGCTTCTCACCCCTCACTATGCATCCATAATAGCCAAAAATAATTAAATTTTCAAACTTATAGTTTAAGGGGTAGAAAGGTGGCCAATTAGCTTGGCCACCATCATGAAGTATGACTAGGGAGAACTACAAAGTCACGCCACCTCGGTATGCAAAAGAAAAAAATTAAACCAAGGGGAGTAGAGGAGAATGAGGGGAGAAACATGCATTCCATCATGAATTGACAGAGAGAAGGAAACAATGGTCTCTAACGGAAAATGGAGCTGAGGACGAGTTACATAAGTGCTCCAAAATTAGTTGCGCAATCTGATAAAAAGATATCTCATTTCATCCAAACCAGTGAATTGAAAATTTTTGAGGGAAAGATACCGAATGGAGCCTGCAGCATAGCAGTACCGAGTTAGGGTTGTTTATTTTAACAGCGTGCAGCAGCAACAACATAACAACATCACCAGCAGTCAAGCTAGCTTCCGAATTATACTGTATATCAGACACATTGGCAAGGGACCAATGGAAGTTTTTATAAGCAACCCAAACAAGGTAGAATTCTACTCCTAGCCTTAGAGGAGAAGGAAAATAAGAACCAGAAGAGGAACAAGAAGAAGAAGATGAAGTTTCCACCTTAGCTTCTTTGAGCACAAAGAGAAAAATTCAAACCTCCATGTATTTCACAACTAAAAAGAGTCAGAGGGTAAGTCAGAAAGAGCTAGAAAATCCTCCCAAGAGCCCCATCATTATTGAAGGATCACCAAGGGAGGAGGAAAGAATCAGAGAGACAGTTTTTAAGGTACAACTACAGATGGCACAGTTAAAGAATATAGCACTAAAGGATCAAGGGCAATAAGTAGCCACCATCGCAGACTTGTGCATAGATTCCCTGCTAACTCGTATGTTGTGTACCTCAAGGAGAAATGGCTCTTATTTCAAATCAAAACTCCAGCCTCCCATGGATCCCTACCTTTCCAACATTGTAGGAAATTCATGGATTTCTACAAGCAAGCTAACATGGCTGATCAGGCAAAGATGGCAGAGTTTTATGTGCATAACCTTGTGCTGACAAATCTAGATAATTGGGACCCCAATTCTACAATGGGGGATATGCAGTTGATGGCTCTAGTATCTTGGATGATGAATGAGGACACTAGAGCAAAAGAGATATGGAGGGTCATGAGAAGAAGAAATAGAGAACCCTTACATATCAGACCAGAATTTTTCATCCCAAGAGGAGCCATCCTTAACCATCGAAATATTAAAAAGGACCCTGCACTATTTGAAATCTACTTCTAGACTCAAACACACACAATAGGCCACTTTGATGATGTTTCTAGGAAGACGGAAGGTGAGTGCATTATGTCCAGCCAGAGGAGATGGAACAACCTCCCTCACAGCCTCAAGAACAGGGAGTACCATACTCCAGAAAGACTGAGGGGTTCCTTGGAAGGAGCACCATTATACAATAGGGCCATGCAAGCCAAGAAGATCCAATGGCTTGGTCTCAGGCTCAGTCCAACTTTGTTGTTGGAGTTGAATGATGAAAGGGACACATATGAAAAAAATAGAGAATGGGAGAATGCAAAAAAGGTAATGGGTTTTACCCCCCTGAGGGGGCTCCCACACTTCTTCCTCAAGAAGTTAGGGGAGCTGTCAAAGCTGCAGGAGGAGGATTAATTTCTCAGAGGATGATCAACCATTCAGTAGGGAGGCGATGGTGAGCTCCATCATTAGACATATTTGGAGGGGTTAATGGTCACCTTTTTTCCTTCTTAAATCTCTTTTTCTTGCATTTTTATTGTTATTTGGTTTTATGATGCTATTATAGGTGGTGATTAAGGCTAACATACTCTGAGTGCCTAATATGAGGTTGAGTGAAAAAAATCATGAGTGATTGGCATTGTTTTTGAATATTTTATCATAAATAATTGAAGGAGACAACAAGGATAAATTATAGGAGGGTTTTCCACCTTAACTATCGAAGGCAGCCAAAGGATCCCCAAGGATTTTCTCCAACAATTCGAATTCCAGAGGCACCCAAGTAACTCAAAGACCAAAGTGCACTCAATCTATGTTTACTTGGAGTCAAGTGGACTCAATCACTATTTGCAAGGGAGCTGTTGGTAGCTACCCTGTAGAATAAATAGAGCAGAGCTACAGCTAGGAAGAGTTATTTGGATTCTATTGGGAACTTTGTTGCAAGCTATTGAGCTTTTGATTGTTATACTAAGCGATTAAACTTTGAGATATGTACGAGACTATTCTTTCATGAAATGAGTATATTGATTTCATTTTACTGATTTAAGTTTCAGAGAGCTAGGCGTGTGGGTTAGGGCCCAATCCATGTGCTTCGGCCTCTCTGTTGTACTTGTTCTTTTCTTGTTGTCAGTAGATCTACTTCTGATAGTTTCATTTTTGTTTAAGTTCCACTTTCAGTGTGTTGTTGTAGTTTTTCATTTTCTTACGAGAGTAATATTATTAAGGAAAACTCCAAAAGTTGTGGATCGAGCCTTCCCCTCTCATCTCTATCCCTAGAGTTCGAGGAGGGTAGACCTTCCCATGGGCCAAAAATTACTTTTTGTTCACTGTTTTTGAGTTTAGGGAAGAAATTTCATTACCACTCTGAGTCTTTCTTTCACTGTATTCTTGCGCATTCATCTATTTTTCGTGCATGGATCAGTAGGGTTGTTTGCACGAATAAACATCAAAAGTTCCAGAGAATTTCATTAAGCCGTTCTACTTCATTTTCCAATTCCTCTCCATCTCTGTGTTATAGTTCTAAACCTTGTTGTTGCGTCTCTATTTCCCTCCCTTTTCTCTTCTTATTAGTTGTCGTGCCCTTTTTATTAACAAAAACCATTAAAATTTTAACCTCTTCCCTTTCCTCTTCGAAACTCCCGCTACCGTACTTCACTCTATCGCAAATCGCAAATCCTCCTGGTCTTCATTTATACTTCCCACTTCTGAACCCCAATTGTGATATTACCGTACTCTGTTGCCACATCACCCATCACATTTCGCAACCTTTTCCCTTTTTCCTTGAAATACTTATCACAATTCCTTTCGTAAATCACAATTCGCATGTTTTACTTGGTACCGTTAACACTTACTACTCCAAACGCCGATTGTGATCCTTCTCTGTACTCCGCCACATTGAACAATCACATTTTTCATTTGGTACCACTAACACTTACCACTCCCAATGCCTATTGCGATATTTCTGACGTACTCTTCCACTGGCCCTACCGCCATATCATCCCATCACATTTCACATTTCGCAGCCTTTATCTCATCACATTTCGCATTTCTCAATTCGCTCCCGCTCCCGAACAACACTTCTGATATCCCTCCATCTTTGCGATATTGCAATTGTGATATCGTATTCCACATATTTCACTTTTTTCCTCCCATCGCAAGTCCGCCATTGTGCTTTTAAAAGCCTCCCACTCCAAAGTATTTTTGCGATATTATAAGTTTTAATAAAGTCTAAACCCTCTTTCACACTTCTAAGCCTTGTTTCATGTATTAAACCTTCCCTTAGCACCCTTAGCCCTATTTTCTTTGAACTACAAGAAACACTTTCTCAAGTTTAGTTACACCATGGATAGAAGCATGGTAGATAGAGCATAAGATAGGTAGGGTATGTTTAGTCGATTAGCCAAGTTAAGTGTGGTTTAGAATTAGTTTCCTTTCTGCACATTAAATTAGTTCCATTTCCGTCTTTTCCATTCTGCAAATTAAATTAGTTTCATTTCCATCATTTCCTTTCTACCAATTAAGTTAGTTTCCTTTCTGTCATTTCCTTCCAACAATTTACTTTCCAGTTATTATCATAGTTTAAGAAATAGCACCCTTTAATAAAGAAGAAAAGGATGACATGAGCATAATGCATCTAATGTGTATATAGTGTTGTCACCTCCAAGTTTTTACAAACTCTGGGTTGATAAAGTAAAGTAGGGCAGCCCCTAGGGATTTTCGGCACTCTTGGTGCAATACCAGGGCTCACCAATAGTGATGAAGCAGTTAACCCCTCCTGGGCTACGTCTCCTTAGACCAACTTCAATGGCTTGGCCCCTTTGATTATTTGATTAAATGTTCAAGTACAGTCATTTCCTAAGCTTAGATGGCTCTCACACCTACTCCAATGGCTTTAGGACACCCTTAATATCCCTATTTTGGTTCTGACTGAGTCGAATTTTGACTCTCTAGGAAAAATTTATACCTCATTCAATTTTTTCCACTAATTGCTCTGCTAAACTAGCTCACTGCAACACTGGCAATTTCGCCATTTTCGGAGGTCCGCAAATTAACTCATGATTAGTGTTAAGTGGGTTTAAGTGCTAATTAAGCATAGTTAACACGCTAATATCGCTTAACTTATTCTTCATTTAAGATTTGTGTAAGCGCATATTAATCACAGTTTAAGGTTAAGTAATCAGGGTTTAAGAAATTAAACTCTGCTTAGTGATGGAGGTTCCGTCGGCGGTCATGTGTTAAGGTTTTATGGGCTGGGCGCTGGCCCTTCGGGGTTGGCCCCCGCCTTACCCCCACCATGCAACAACATCAAATTTAAATATATATGAATTGTTATGATTGTTAAGACTTAACACAGAGCAGAGGCTAGTAACGTGTTGTATTATATGGTGGGAGGTCGCAAGGTCGAACCCTGATAACTCCATAAAAAATTTGACCAAAAATTTACCACTCCTTTTGAACTTGGGGGGGGGGCACGTGGTGGCCTCCAAGATAGCCACGTGTTGTGACCCGATTGGTCCTACCAATACCAATAAAATCGCAACAAATCACCAACCTCAACAACCAATCCTAAAATGACACTTGTCAGCAACTCATAGGAACAACTGGAGGAATATTCTTTTTGCTGACTAGGTTTCCCAGTCATCTTCCTATCAATTCTGCACAAATTTTAGTTGTTTATAAAAATGGACAGCAAGCTATAACTTTCACATACAGAGTCGGGTTTTGATGAAACAAAATTCACCAGAATCAGGAATATGAGACCTATCCGGTCGTTCAAGTTCCACTCCATTCCAATAAATTTGATTTTTTACCAAATTTTTTCCCCCAATTCAGTTTCTGGTCACTCCTTCCCACTGAAAGGCTTTTGGACCCACAAAATATGTTTATCTGATGAGAGTTTAATCCTCTTCACCTTTCCAAGTTCTATCGACTTGATTCTACTTGTAAAAATCTTCATGAAAACCACTTCAGTTCGTTGACATGCCTACTTTTGCAAATGGCTTGGTGCGTCGACCAATGTACTCCTTTCGTTAATGACCCTTGTTGGTTGCTTGTTGAATAATGAAAAACATATCATTGTAACAAAGTGATCTCTCTGTGCTGGAAAGCTTGAGTGATGGCCTTCCCACTGAGAATCATGTTCCTCCTTTGCATAAACATGCATTTGATGCAAGCTTCTCCTTGGAAACTATTTTCCAATTTAAGCCCATCTGAGTGAACTACAACAATGAATTCAAATATCAGTAATCACTAGAAATGAAATGACCATTATTTTACCTCCACGGTACCAAATTCCACATCTGGAAGAATGTTTATGCCATCTCTTTTGCTTCTTGGCATCATGCATCATATTATCTACAAAAGGGCTATTGTTTTTGCTGCAATATTTTTTCATCTTGTCCCTCTTTCCGCTTCTTGATTCCATCATCCTCCAGTATTGAAATTATTCTCATGTCATGATTTGAGAATGAAGGCTAATCATGAGTCTCTCTCTCAAGAGTGGACCTTCCAAAATCCCGAGACATCTTATCCCAAGCAAAACCATTAAATTGAAAAACACATCATGCAAGAAACACAACTTGACAACCTCTTCCTTTTGCTCCTTCAAAGCAACAAATGTCACATCCTGTGAACATCACCATGCATTCTTTCATCTTGGTGTACAAACCCATCGACCAAACACAAGTTGAAAAAACATTTGTCTTCAAACCATTGAATCTTAAGTCAAACAAAAGCATGTACAACACTTGATGATTCTTTTCCAAAAAAAAAAAAAACATTTCCCTTTCATCCTTGTGTTATCACTTGATCTGAAACTCAGGCTAAAGAAAGGCAAAACAGGGTAACATCTAAACCACGCTCAACCTTGTAGCTAGCACTACAAGGTCAGGAGAGGGCTCTCTCCGTGAAAGGATTTTCAACAAAGTACAAGTATAAACTTATTTTAAACTAGGTATAATAATGGAAAAATGTTTTAATGAAATGAATTTTCAAGGATGTATGGAACAAATGGGATAGTTTGAAACTCGGGAATTAAATCAGGATACAGGGTATTTCATGGGGCAAGGTAGGCATGAAATTTCAGAAATTAAGTTTAAATAATAATGGAATGAAAATACTGATGAGGAGCTGAAAAGGGCATGGGAGACAGATCCTTTTCAAACAGAAGAAAAACACAGAGTATTGAATGATTTCCCAAGGCAGAGCATAAAAAATGGATTCTACCTTTCTATCTTGAAATCATTCAACCAGAATGTTTATGAATGAATGATGAACATAACAGTTTACATATGAACACAAAGGAGAGAAAAAATGCTAAATTTCATACCACATGGAACCCACAAATCAGAGCTGCATTCTTTATTAATTCCCTGTCCAAAACTATACAATGGAGCACAGAGCATTCTCCTTGATTTTCCACACTATTCCCCTACTTCTGAGTTACAGACTGATTTACAAATGATTTAAAATTACATTAAATAGACTGAAATGTGGGAACATAGATCCACAGAAAAAGGGAGCTATTTTAACAGCTGAAGAACTGAAATCTAAATATAGGAAAGAGAACTAACAATTTGTTCCTAAAAATAAGGAACAACAATACATTTTTACCACTTGGGCAGATTCACTGTTACACTGTTGAATGAAAAATAGACAATTTGAAGAGCAGATCCCTATTTTTTCTGCTGCTGTAGAAATATTTGTTTTATATTAGCTCTCGGCCTTTGACTGTCACTTTTCTTTCTATTATTACTTTGAAGAAAATGACTTTTTGAAATAACATGAAATGAAATTATGCCTTTAGTGAAGGGAAAAACTAATTTTGGATGGAGGGAGCGAAGGGAAAGGAGGTGGGGTCCATATTGTAATCGCAATCAGAATCGGAGGGGATGAAGGAGACTCAACATATAATAGAGCATTTTAATATGTTATGCGATGGTGTAATCACAATCGGCGATCGGAGGGATGGGGAAGATATTATTTAGAACGAGGTCAAAAAATTTCGATGCGATTGGCATATTGGAAACAGGGATAAAGGAAAAGCCAAATGGATAATGTGGTGAAAAATGAATAAAAATGTTTCGGTGCTTTTTACAAAGGGAAAAGATGATTTTTGTATGAGGAGCAGAGGGCCTTTAATGTGGACCGGGGTATGAATCGCAATCGCAATCGGGAAGGGGAGCGGGGTAGTGAACACATTGTAATAATAATATGCAATGCGATGAAGTACTTAAAAACCTTTGAAAATAATTTTAATACTTTCACAAAGGAAAGGCACTTTTTATTTGAATGGGCGGAAAAGGTTTAATGGTGGGACTAGAGGGCCAATCGTAATCGCAATCGGGGGAGGAGCGGAGCCAAATGTATTACATAATAGGATTTTTCCGATGCGATTGGGAATAGGCAATGAGGGGGAAGGCCTTTGATAAAAATAAATAAAATAAAATTTTATTTTTTCAAAGGGAAGGGCCATTTTATTATGAATGGGGCGGAAGTATTATGTGGTGGGACCCAAGGTCAATCGGAATCGGGAGGTGGAAGGGAAGCGGGAGCAAAGCATTATGTGAAAGTGCCTATGTCGATGGAGCGACGGGCTGTGGGCCGTCAGATCATTGGGCAGATCAACAGCGGTGGTGTAATTGGAGGGAGTCAATCGGAGGGGAACAATCGAAAGCGCCAATCAAGATGGAGCAATGAAGTTTGAGCCATTCAATCGAATGAGCAGATCGACGGTCGGGATTAAATCGGGCAGATTTCGATCAGGGGTATTCAATTAGGTGAATGGAATCGCATCGGAGTTTTTTATAATTACAAGGGTCAATCAGAGCACACATAAATATGGTGCGATTGCGATGGAAAGGGAAGGGAATTTGATCAGCGAGGGTTTTTATAATATAAAACCTTAACTATGTTACAAAGTTTTCAAGGGCATGAGGGGAAGTGGTTATTAAATCGCATATGTGTTTTAAAAAAAATTAATAATGTGATTTTTCCATCGGAAGGGGAGAAAGGGGTTTTATAAAAGAAAACATAAAACTTTAATGAAATAAAGTTTAGGAAGAAATGGGAAAAGGGGTTGGTTTAGGGTATAGGGGACTTTATTCACTTAGGTATAAATTTCAATCCAGGAGTCAGTTTTGAGAGTGTAATATACCGTTGGAAAGCTCTTTCCAGGATATTTTTGATGGACATACTTGGAACATGATTTGACACTAAAAATGTTGTGGAAAGTTTCTCTGAAAGGTAGGGTGATGACTTTGTAGAGATGGCAGCTTCTGAAGTATGACTTATTACATATGATGTCATAAAATTACATATAAGATGATAATAAAGGCAAAGTATCATGTTTTCACCTCAAAACATGGTTTTGAGGTGAAAATTACATCAAACTGAATAAAACATCTCTTTGATCTTCTAGGTGTTGTGGCTTTGAGTTTATTGACTTCCTCATGACCTTGCTGATATTTATTGACACTTGACTCATTAATTTGACCATGGTGAGATCCTAGAACCTAATGAGACCCATCCTATGACCTACTGACATAACTCACAAAGTGAGAGTAACTCATGACTAATGACCATAGAGGGGAGAATCAACAAGTTTCACATGAGGGAAAATTGATAATAATAAAAATTACCATCAATGAATCCATGACCTAGCGGAATGGTGAAATTTATTGGTATGGGACTCCAAATATGCAAATGAAAAAGAGCAGTTTTGATCACTAATGGCAGTATGACTAGACTGACACTAACATTAGCTCCAATGGGGATGGTAGCTCCTTGGAGGTGCCAATAACACCGTAGACCAAGTAGCCTTATCCATTGGGCATGGAGTCAAAACACTAAAAATTGACACAATGCAGACTGACTCTGACTCAAGACTAAGACTGAAAACTGAAATAAAACCAAACTATACACATATCATTCAAGTATTATAGCCTTCACCTCGAGCCCCAAACTTCAATGACTGTGTACTTGAACTCTGACCAGAAATAACATGGTATATACAATGATGGTGACATAGTTTCTGATCCATTATCTTCAACAATGGTAGTGCTTCAAAAGCCTACCATTCACTACTCCTCCAGGGAAATCTTGGCCATCCATTTCTGAAAGCAAGAAAGAATTATGTCCCTTGTATGATGAAATCATGTATGGTCCTTTCCACAGGTTACCAAAATTACCATGCTTCCCTTTGTCCTCATTTCTTGCATCCCATCTCAACACCACATCATCCAACTAAAACTTTTCTGCTTTAGTCTTTTGGTCATAGATCATCTTTATCTTCTCCTGCAACTGAATAGCATTCTGTGACACTTCCTCTCTTGTTTGCTGAAGGTGGATCATCTGATTGATCCTTCACTGATTATCATCGTCTTCACTACCAACTTCTTGCAATAATATCATGACTGGAACTGTAAGTGATGTAGGAAAGACAACATCAGTACCATAAACCAATTCAAAAGGTGACATACCTATGGATTTCTTGCTGCTAACTCTGTCTTCCCACAATGCGTTGATGAGCTTTTGATGCTAATTTATTTTGTTTGCCTCCAGCATTTTCTTGATTATATTTATCAGAGATTTATTCGATGATTCCGCCAGGCTGTTGCCTTGAGGGTAGTATGCTGTTGAATGGCTGAGGACAATATTGTATTTGTCGCAAAACTCCACCATCTTCTTAGACTTGAATGCTGCTACATTATCTATTATAATTTTGTGGGGGCAACCAAAATGAGATGAAATATTTGATTCTAGGAATTGAATGATTACCATATCTGTAGCTTTCCTTGTTGGGACGGCCTCGATCCATTTGGTGAAGTAATTCATACATGTCAATATCCATCGATGTTGTTCTAATGACACAGGATGGATTTATCCTATGAAATCGAGTCCCCACTGCTGAAAGGGAGCGTTTACTGAAACTGGTTTCAAAGGAAGAGGAAGCAATTTCTTCTTTCCTTGGGAAATTTGACATTCATGACAACTCATCACTGTTTTATATAAATCTGAAAATAAAGTGGGCCAATAATATCCTGCTCTCAACACTTTGTTAGTTGTAGTCTTCCAAAACAAATGTCCACCACAATCACCTTTGTGAAATTCATGCATTACTTTCTGAGCCTCTTCTTCAACCAAAAAATTTAGCAGAATACCTCCTGTATCTTTCCAATAAAGAGAACTGTTTAAAATAAAGTATTTAGAAGATTTAAGTTTCAATGATCTACCTTTACTCTTAGACATTCCTAGACGTGGTGAAAGATGCTGAAGAACATAAACAATATCTTAATACCATGGGGATTGTATAAAAATATCTGAAATCAGAACAAGCAAACCTTCATCTTCATCCTCCGACATTGCTGTTATGAGGTTTATATCCAGGGAACGCATATTTGATTAAGCCATTAGCTATGCCAAGCCTTGTCCTTTGATCAACTTTGTGGGTTTGATCTCCAAATCATACTCCAACATAGTTGCTATCCACTTACCTCTTCGACCTTCTGGATTAATTTGCATCAACACATCCTTTACTACTACATTAGGAACATATGCTATAGTATGTGAATGCAGAATATAGACCCTAAAATCCTTTAATGCCTTTATAAGATCCAATTCTTGTTTCTCAATAATATTATACCTCAAAGCAACATCTCTAATAGTCCTACTGAAAAATTCAATTGGCCTTTCAATCTAATATCTCTTTTGCATCAAAACAACAGCCATAGTATGCTCTGATACAAATGAAAATATGATAAAATCTTGAGTATAGTCGGGACTAATCAAGACTGGGGCATTGGACATAGCAAACTTTACCAGATTAAATGACTTGATAGCTTCTTCAATCCATTTGACAGTGATATCTTTCTTCAACATATTAGTCATTTCTCTCAAATGTATTGGGTATAAATCTGCGCAAGAAATTCATCTTACCATTGAATGCTTGAATCTCCTTTTTGTTCCGTGGAAGGTATATGTGCTGAATTTCCTCCACTCTATATGGATCAATGCAGATACCATCTTTAGAGATGATATGCCCTAGCAGCTTGCCTTCATCCATGGCAAAGAGACTCTTCTTTGGATTGATAAAAATCCCAAAATTTCTACATCGCTGAAAAACAACTCTCAAATGGTGCAAATGCTCATCATCAGAACCAGAAAAAACTGTCAGATCATCCAAATAAACAAAAAGAAAAACATATTTTTCATTGGCAAAAGAAATGTCCATTGCTCGCTGGAAAGTAGCTCCAACGTTCTTCAGTCCGAATGGAATTTTGGCATACTGGAAGGTTCCCCAGGGTGTTGTGAAGGCAGTTTTTTCTTGGTCTTTCTGATGCACCAAGATCTAGTTGTAGCCTGAGTAGCCATCAAGTAGTGACATCCTAGATTCTCCAACTACTCTTTGCAAAATATGATCCATTTTCGGAAGTGGATAATTATCCTTTAAGGATTCTTTATTCAGATTTCGAAAATCTATGCACAACCTTATCTCTCCTGTCTTCTTATGTACCGGAACCAAATTTGAAATCCAGTTAGAAAATATAATGGGGACTATGATACCAGATTTGTACAACCTGTTTACCTCTTTTTCCATGAATGGCAGCAGCTTCGGATTGATTCTTCTTAACTTCTGTCTAAATGGCTTTTGATCTGGCTTGATAGGAATAGTATGCTAGATTATATTCTTATCATACACCTTCAAATCTGAATAATCCCATGCAAACACATCAGAAAATTAAAAAAATAAATTTAACATACTTTTCCTTTACCTCGGGGGACAATGCCTTAGACAACTTCACAAACCTGGGCTTGTCATCTATTCCAAGATTCACATCTTCGACTCCTTTCTCAGTAGGCACCAAGCTTGGTTTATTTTCAACATCATCCTGATCAAAAATCTCTTATAAAGGTATGATACCTCTGGGAATTACATTATCTTTCAGGTGCAATATGTCCATCTGATTTGTTTCAATCTCTTGATCATCAATCTCATAATCACCTTCTATTCGAGTATCTTTTAATTTTCCGTCACTCTGCAAAAAATCATTGATCTCATTGGCATCCCAAAACACTTTCCAATACCTTAAAATTTCCAGAACAGCAGGCCTATGTTTGAAATAAATCTCAAACTTGTTGCTGGATTTCATCGGAATCTTCAAGTTGCTTGCAGTAGTGGCAAGAGAATCAGCAATAATTTTCTTCATCCTAGGTACTAATGTAAAAATTTACTCAAGGAATGTCTTCAAGATATCCAAGACTGCATTTCTGTATGCCCTCAATCGGGGATGCTTTTCTTGGTACTCTCCTTTGACCTATTTGATTATTAGCTTTGAATCTCCATAGACAAAAATCCTCTTTGCATTTAACTTATTCAAAATTTTCAGACCTGTAATCAAAGCTTCATACTCTGCTTCATTGTTAGAGCAGTCAAAAGCCAACTTATAAGCACATACTCTAACATTACTAGGAACCTTTTCAGGCTGGAAAACAGGGCTCCAAATCCATATTCCAATACTAGCTCCATCCTTACCAACAGCTCCATCAAAGTCCATACTCCAAAGGCATTCTTCTTCTTCTTATAGATGCTGAAATTTTACCTCTTTCTCTACTTTATCCTAACTAATTTCTGCATCTTTCTGTTGTTCACTATCTTTTTGCTGCTGGCAGGTAGGAGGCTCACAAGTGCTTTCTGCTTTATCTTTTTCCTATTTGAGGACTTCCCTAAAATTCTCTGAAATCTCAAGTATTTCATCTACTTGTACCAACTGAACATTCTCATCATTCAAACCACCATCTAAATATAATACAAAGGACTCTAAATCTGTGCGAACTGCATTAATGGGATGATTAATTGGCTTCTCTTTGCTAGTGATCATATATTTCATTTTATTCTCCCTATATAGCTTTCTCAATTGTCCAAACACGGGAATGGTGGCATAAGAGAAGTCAAGCTACATGGTTCCTTTAAGTTTTTCACCCCAAGACCTAGATAGAAGCATTCCAGCCCCAAGGGTTAGCTCAAGTGGTAGTGAGCCAATACATGGTCCTCTCCGTTGAGGGAGGTCACGAGTTCGATCCTTGAGTCCTTTGGGGTTAGGCCCCGAAAGTCGGCCGAACGGTTTACCGTGCGTACCATCCAGAAATTCTGGGGAAGTACGCCCGGGTTTCCCGTGAGCTTTCCCCTCGTGAAAAAAAAAGATAGAAGCATTCCAAATCGAGGTGGAACATCAGCAAAAACTACATCCATCAAAACATTCTTGGATGGGATTTGATCTAAAGATACTACCAAGTCTTTGATAAGACCAATAAAATGGACCCTACCTGAGTCAAAAGAATACAAATCATGATATTTGTGAGTAATATCAAGTCCTAACTTTTCCATGATGGCTTTGGGCATCAAATTATGTGAGGCTCCGGAGTCCAACATAGCATTATGCAAGATGAACTCATGTAATCTAAGACTCAGGTAAAAGGGAGGGACTTCACTTTCTTCTGATTGATCTTCTGTGGCTGGACCAAAGATGAGTTCAGGGTAATCATCTTCAACATTTACCATATCTGAAATAGAGTCTATTTGAAAAATTCTAGACACTTGATTTTTATAAGTGCTATTTTTTACCAACTCGATCAAGGGCATGGACACTTTCAGCTTAGAAATTTCATTTTCTAAATTAAAAGAAGGAGCTTTTTCTACCTCTTTAATGGGAGGGTCTTTCTTCTCTATTTTCTCCTTTGTTGCGTTCTACTAGTTCTTTTCATTCGATGTATTAATCACTGAAGGTGTTTTTCCTGCGGAAGGATCAGTCGACTCTTTCCCTTTCTTCTGAGAATCGTTCTTCATTTGGAGCTCTTTTCTCTTCTGAATGGGACTGATCAGAACATCTCTGTTCCTTAAAGAATACTACTTTTTTTGTGCTGATAAAGCGTTCATGTACCCTCTCTGGTAATCATCGGATTCTTCTTCTACTACTGCATCATTAGCTAAAATGAAATTTTTGTCCTTTTGAATATCTATAGTCGCCATGTATTCTTCGTCTTCAGTGAGAAAAATTGGTGCACCATCGACGGTGAAGAAGTGGTTGGCTTCAATCACAGGGTCATCATCATCGTCTGTCTCCATTCCCTGAACATAATTCTGTTGTAATGGATTTTTGATTTGTTGTTGTGGTAGCACTTTGTCTTGCGCTCTCTGTTCTCTCTGTTTAATTCGGAATTGTGGTTGTTGTCCTCTAAAATTAGGACTCCTTATTTGTGTTTCTGGCCTATCTGAAATAGTTAATCAATCAACCATATTTTTTACTGTCTGAATGAAGGTGTCCATCTTACTATCTGAAGGAGACGCTTCTTCTTTCATAGTGACTATTTTTTCAGCTCTGGTTCGAGCTTTTTTGGCTAGCAGATTTGCTTCTACACTTACAACTATCTTATGCATGTCTTCAATAGTAGTGGGATCTCTCTCTCGCAGCTGATATGCCATGTCAGCATCGAAACCATATGGAAATTTGAGCAAGGCTAATCCCACAGGAGGTTTCAGGTTAGTCGGAATAGCATTATATAAAGCATTGAATCTTAAACATTAATCCTGAACAGTTTCACCCACATTTATTTTAATATTTTCATACTCAGAAAAAATTTGAAGTGGGTTTTTCTTTACCTCCCATCGGTCTAATAATTGTGTATGTAACTCCTACAAAATGTGAATAGAGCCTACTGGTAAAGCTCTGAACCATTTTATAACTTCACCTCCAAATATTTGGATAAACAACCTTTTAGTTACATTCTCTTCCTCTACCTCATGAAGATCAAAAAAGTCATTCATATTATCAACATGCTGTTGGGCTTTGATGCTTTGAGTGGTATCAAAGATAGGAATTTTACTCTGATAATCAGCAGGCATATCATTCAGAACCTGAGGTAAAACCAGGGGTGCATAGCGGCCAGCCATGACTCGAGGTGGATTCACAACAATGTTTGTGATACTGTGATTTAAGGGAGGTGTTGATGGAGGAGATGAAAGCTGAGAATTGACTGATGGGAATGCTGATGAATTAGGAGGAGGAAATTTTGTTCCTGATGACTCTGAAGGCTCGGGGATATTAGTTACAGTGATAGATGACTAAGGGGAATTCAAAATGTAGTCATCAATTGAGGAATTTTCCCTTTGAACTTCAATATCTACAAGAAATTCTAGAACTAAAACTATGTCATCAAGTGTAGTTTTAGACTTACCTTTAAACAAAGAAAGCTCAAAACTCTCATCAAAAGAAAGATCTTCTATAAACAACCACTCACTGGGCCAAGTATGGGATCTGAAGATAGGTCTAGGACTTAGTGATCCTTCTTGTCTTCTGATAATTCTTGGAATCAGATTAGGATTCTCAAACACAGGGGGAGGATTTGGATATAGATTAGCCCTTGTGTATCTTCTTGAAGCCAGTGTGGTTAAATTTCTATTGTACAATATTCTATTTCAGCCTAGAAAACTCTGAACATCATCTTCCAGAGTCTAGGAATTTACAAGGGAAATATTACTGGGGTGATGAATCTTCTATGCTAAATAGTTCCCCAGTATGGTCGCCAAAAATGTTATCACCTGATCTGAACCTCAGGCTCAAGAAAGACAAAATAGGGTAACATCTAAACCACGCTCAGCCTTGTAGCTAGCCCTACAAGGTCAGCAAAGGGCTCTCACTGTGAAAGGATTTTCAACAAAGTATAAGTATAAATTGATTTTAGACTAGGTATAATAATGGGAAAATGTTTTAATGAAATGAATTTTCAGGGATGTATGGAACAAATGGGACAATTTGAAACTAGGGAATTAAATCAGGATACAAGGTATTTCATAGGGTAAGGTAGGGAGGAAATTTCAGCAATTAAGTTTAAATAATAATGGAATGGAAAGATTGATGAGGAGCTAAAAAGGGCATGGGAGACGGATCCTTTTCAAACAGAAGAAAAACACAAATTATTGAATGATTTCCCAAGGCAGAGCATAAAAAATGGATTCTACCTTTCTATCTTGAAAGCATTCAACCAGAATTTTTATTAATGAATGATGAACATAATAGTTTACATATGAACACAAAGGAGAGAAAAATTCTAAATTTCATACCACATGGATCCCACAAATCAGAGTTGCATTATTTATTAATTCCTTGTCCAAAACTGTACAATGGAGCGCAAAGCGTTCTCCTTGATTTTCCACACTATTCCCCTACTTCTGAGTTACAGATAGATTTAAAAATGATTTACAATTACATTAAATAGACAGAAATGTGGTAATATAGATCCACAGAAAAAGGGAGCTTTTTTAACAGCTGAAGAACTGAAATCCAAATATAGGAAAGAGAACTAACAATCTGTTCCTAAAAATAAGGAACAACAATACATTTTGACCACTTGGGAAAATTCACTGTTACGATGTTGAATGAAAAATAGGAAATTTGAAGAGAAAATCCCTATTTTTTCTACTGCTGTATAAATCTCTGTTTTATATTAGCTCTCGGCCTTTGACTGTCGCTTTTCTTTCTATTATTACTTTGAAGAAACTGACTTTTTGAAATAACATGACATGAAATTATGCCTTTAGTGAAGGGAAAAACCGATTTTGGATGGAGGGAGCGAAGGGAAAGGAGATGGGGTCCATATTGTAATCGCAATCGCAATCGGAGGGGAGGAAGGGGACGCAACATATAATAGAGCATTGTAATATGCTATGCGATGGTGTAATTGCAATCGGTGATCGGAGGGATGGGGAAGATATTATTTAGAACGAGGTCAAAAACTTCCGATGCGATTGGCATATTGGAAACAAGGTTAAAGGACAAGCCAAAGGGATAATGGGGTGAAAAATGAATAAAAATGTTTCGGTGCTTTTTACCAAGGGAAAAGATGATTTTTGTATGAAGGAGCGGAGGGCCTTTAAGGTGGGACCAGGGTATGAATCGCAATCGCAATCGGGAAGGGAAGCGGGGTAGTGAACACATTGTAATAATAATATGTGATGCAATGAAGTACTTAAAAACCTTTGAAAATCACTTTATTACTTTCACAAAGGAAAGGCGCTTTTTATTTGAATGGGCGGAAAAGGTTTAATGGTGGGACTAGAGGGCCAATCGCAATCGCAATCGGGGGAGGAGCAGAGCCAAATGTATTACATAACAGGATTTTCCTGATGCGATTGGGAATAGGCAAAGAGGGGGAAGGTCTTTGATAAAACGAAATAAAATAAAATTTGATTTTTTCAAAGGGAAGGGCCATTTTATTATGAATGGGGAGGAAGTATTATGTGGCGGGACCCAAGGTCAATCGGAATCGGGAGGTGGAAGGGAAGTGGGAGAAAATAATTATGTGAAAGCACCGATGCTGATGGAGTGACGGGATATGGGACATCGGATCGTTGGGAAGATCAACGGCGGCAGTGTAATCGGAGGGAGTCAATCGGAGGGGAATGATCGAAATCGCCGATCGAGATGGAGTGATGAAGTTTGATCCGTCCGATCGGATGAGCAGATCGACGGTCGGGATTTAATCAGGTAGATTTCGAACGGGGGTATTCAATCGAGTGAATGGAATCACATCAGAGTTTTTTATATTTACAAGGATCAATTGGTGCGCACATAAATATGGTGCGATTGTGATGGAAAGGGAAGGGAAATGGATCGGCGGGGGTTTTTATAATGTAAAACCTTAACTATGTTATAAATTTTTCAAGGGCATGAGGGGAAGTGGTTATTAAATCGCATATGTGTTTAAAAAAAGTTCAATAATGCAATTTTTCCATCGGAAGGGGAGAAAGGGGTTTTATAAAATAAAAACATAAAACTTTAATGAAATAAAGTTTAGGAAGAAATGGGAAAAGGGGTTGGTTTAGGGTATAGGGGACTTTATTCACTTAGGCATAAATTTCAATCCAGGAGTCAGTTTTGAGAGTGTAATATACCGTTGGAAATCTCTTTCCAGGATCTTTTTGATGGATGTACTTGGAACATGATTTGACACTGAAAATGCTATGGAAAATTTCTCTGAAAGGCAAGGTGATGACTTTGTGGAGATGGTTGCGTCTGAAGT
Source organism: Pinus albicaulis (assembly GCA_034641835.2). Taxonomy (NCBI): domain Eukaryota; kingdom Viridiplantae; phylum Streptophyta; class Pinopsida; order Pinales; family Pinaceae; genus Pinus; species Pinus albicaulis. The sequence continues at coordinate 1,015,609,902 of CM076584.1, forward strand.
GTGACTTATTACATATGATGACATAAAATTACATATAAGATGATAATAAAGGAAAAGTATCATGTTTTCACCTCAAAACATGGTTTTGAGGTGAAAATTACATCAAACTGAATAAAACATCTCTTTTATCTTCCTGGTGTTGTGGCTTTGAGTTTATTGACTTCCTCATGACCTTGCTGATATTTATTGACACTTTAATCATTAATTTGACCATGGTGAGATCCTAGAACCTAATGAGACCCATCCTATGACCTACTGACATAACTCACAAAGTGAGAGTAACTCATGACTAAAGACCATAGAGGGGAGAATCAGCAAGTTTCACATGAGGGAAAACTGATGAAAAAACACTACCATCAATGAATCCATGACCTAGCGGAATGGTGAAATTTATTGGTATGGGACTCCTAATATGCAAATGCAAAAGAGAAATTTTGATCACTGATGGAAGTATGACTAGACTAACACTAACACCTTGGAGACTAAATCAACTCTTCCAAGTCGATAATACATACATGTAACAATAAATCGACCAACACAAGTCGATCACTCATGCATTTTCAAATGATCAACACTCTCAAGTTGACAACATACATGTTAACAAACCAATCAACCAACACAATTCAATCACTCATGCATGTTCAAGCACAAAGAAACTATAAAAAATTTCACTATTCACACACACAAACCCTCCTGCGTGTATACAATTCTCAACTCTCTCGCAAGTACAATCACAAGTACAAGAATCCCATTGGTATGTACAAGTAATGAAAGAGCTTAAATGACCAAATTTGTTGCAAAAAAGTGAGTCAACATACTCCACTTTCAAACACCTTCATGGCATAAACATGCAACATGCATTCTAGGGAAAAAGAAATGCATTCACATGCAAATTGCAACTACAAATTTCCATCTTTGTTGCATCTAAGTGAGTCAACATAAATTTACTTTTCCAACATCTTGCTTCATGAAATATGCAACATACTTTCAAGAGAAAAGAAAAGCATTCAGATAACAAGGAAATGCATCAATAAGGCAATATTTTCATTAATTATCAAAATTTATGCAAGGACTTAATTGGTTAATAAATCTAACCATCTCTTTCCAAACCACTTCAATGGCGCTTCTTTCAATTGCACTTCATCATGTGTATCATCCTGACCCACATCAACTATGGAATCCTCTTTTCCATTCTTGTCAAAATCTCTCTCCACCTTCTTCAAATGTAATGGATGACTTGTTGGATACAAAGTCCAACACTTGTCTTTAAGATTACCCTACTTATGGCAATGAGTGCAAAATAATTGCATCTTCTTTTTAACATGGTTTTTATTGTCCATTGGACCTTTGGCTTTATTTGTCCTTTGTTTTTACCAACACCTCAAAACAGTATGGTTATTCAAACCACAAAAGGAACATGTAAATTTTCTCCAAATTTTATGTGAGGATTTTCCATTTTTATCATAATTAAAATAAACTTGAATAAAGGCAAATTTATACCTTGCACATTCACCTTTGTCGCCTTCTTGAGGAGGTGAATTTGATGAGGTAGTGGCTCTCTTTGGAATACCAACAATGGATTCAATGGCTTTAGAGTTTTCAACATCCTCTTTTTTGTCATTTCCATTAGTTGCATGCTTATGAGCATCTTCTTGCAAGGTGGGTGTAAAACTTTTGCCTCCTCATGAACAAAAACTTCACAAGCTTCAGTTAATGAACATGTAATGAAAGTATTTCTTGGAACACCTTCATGTGCTTTCTTGGCTTTGGAGCATTCTCCATCTTCTTGTTGTCCATAACCACAACTTGCATCGCTAAAAGCAATCTCTTCAACAGTGGGTGTAAACCTGTTGTATTCTCCACATGAACACAATCTTAAGGTATTAAATATGTAATGTAAGCCTTTCTGTTACACCATTTTTTGGTCATCTAACCTTTTATCATTAGATGGACCCAAGTACACCATGTACAACCAGTTTTACCATAAGTAAAACTGCTTTCACTATGTTAAAATAGGAAACCCCAAAAGGAAATATTAAACAAACCTATATTTGTTTGATTTTCCTCATGGAATAATTAATTAAACCATAATTTAATTATTATTCCCAGTCATGTTTAACCCAAAAACAAAGAAATTAATTAGATAAACCTTTAGTTATCTTATTATTTTCTAGGAATAATTATTTAAATCTTATTTAGATAATATTCCTTGTTAAATATGACCAAATCACCCACCATTAATCAAATAAATCATTATTTATTTGATTATCTCCCAACCACTTTCTTAAAAAGATAAATAAATCATTTATTTATTTATTTTTCACTAATCAAGGGATTTGACCCAAGTCAAACACCCTTTCCCTCCAACAAATAATAATAAAATATTCCATAGAGGTGGATCTAGATTTGATTAACATTATTTAATCATGCACCAAGATCTAGAATGACCCAATATTTTGTTATAAATAGGAGGGTTTTCCCCATCATTCTTCACCTTTTGTTGCCTATTAGATCACTCTGGATCTATACACTTGGTCACCATTTTCTGCCATTTTGCTCCCTTTGAGCTCTACTTTTTGCATTAGGTTTTCTACATCAACTAGAGAGAGGAAGCTTAGATCTGAAGTGCTGAGGACTACAAAGAACCCATCCCATTGAGGAGAGCTGGATACACCTTCTTGTTTTCCTCCCAGGTGCCCTGTAATATAAAAATTCTTTCAAAAAAATGTGTTCTTGTCTTGTTTGTTGGATGCATGGAGCAAACCCTTTACTTTACTGCTTAATGTCTTTCCATTTATAGATCCGGTTGTTGCAGCATTTTTATTACTAACCGCAGATCTGAAGATATTTGGCAGCCACTTTTGTTGTTAGGGCTATTAGTTATGCGTAGCTAAAGTGGTCCTTTTTCGTACACTTCGACGAAGGATTCATACTAACAAATGGCGACTCCACACGGGTTTTAAATTATGACCGCTGTCGTTTTTCCTATTCCTGCATATCTAGCTACTTCAGACCCTAGGGTTTCTTTTCAGCTTTTTTTTTTTCCTATTTTCATGTGGTTTTTTCCTCATAAAGCCCTCAAACATTAAAATTTCTAACTTCCGTGTGTTTCTGGCCCTATTGCGCAGGTGACCGACATCAGCCGCAGCTGAGACGACATTTTTTTCTTCTGAAATCTACCGCCGAGAGTCCCGGAAGTGCAGGTCGCACTTTTTGGCCCAAAAAGTGCGACCTTAAGCCTCAGGTCGCAGAAAATAGCCCCAAAATCATAATCTGAGCAAATCGTCAAAACCGCGACTGGACTTTTTTTTCATTGCTTCAAATTTTTCTGGTTTTTCTAAGTTTGGTTGGGAGCCTACCTCTGTTTCACTGTTTTCGAATTTGTTTCGATATCTCTTTTGCTCATCTAAGGGGAACCAGCCCCCTAGGGCTTCGGCATCTCCACTTTGGTGAAGAGCTCATTGCCAGGGGACTGATTTTCGAGTTTCAGCCTTTTTCTAGATTCGATAATTTCATCCCTTCCCTTTAATCAGCCTTTCTTCCTTTCAAATCACCTCTTGTCATTTTGTTTGGACCTCTTTTTAGGGCCTCCTCCTTGCCCCCTCCGCTTTTTGCTGATTACCTCCCTTTTTCCAGCCACCTTGCCTCTGTCTCTTGGCTGTGATCTGCACCTCTTTCCAGCAGTTTTATCCTCTAGATCCCTATCCCTTTTGACCCTAGATCTACTGGCCTCTTTTTATGTGTGTTTCGAATAGATTTTTGCCCTCTTTTAGAGTAGTTTTGAGAGACCCGCCTTCTTGGGTTAGATCGATGCATAGTTAACTGTTAAATGTTTTGTTATTTCAGCAATCTATATTGTTCTCTGCAGATTTCTTTTCAGTTACGCAGCACACTTTTTCTTGCTCTCAAAACGAAAAGGGTTTAAAAATTAAAATTAATGCACATCACACACTGACCCTAAGTGAAGAAGTGCCTGGTTAACACCGCCTGGAAAAGACTCTAAAATCAATTGTCACTGCACCTTATCTGCCCTTGACATTACTTGATTCTGCCCCTTTCTGCCCTTGCCGGTTTCCTTCTTCCTGTCATCATTGTGCCCCCACGGCACCTTTCCCGGAGACTTCTTGGCCTTCACCCTCCGTTTCCGGTTGATCGACCTGCTCCGCCCCGCCGTCGTCGAGCCAGTCCTCCTCCGACTCCTCTTCTGATTCTTTGGGTTCTCCTTTTCCTTCTAGGTTCTCCCCCTGTCACCTTCACTATGTCTGGTCCAGGGCCTAACGCTAGTGGAGCTCCCGGCCCTAATGCCGGAACTACTACTAGCGTAACCACCACGGGAACTACCTCGCCTACACCCTTGCTCCCCTTCTTGGCAGGCCTCAGCCTCCCAGATTTGGACCGGTTGATAAACGACCCTATACATCATGACGCTAGTTGGCCTGCTATGCCGACAAAGCTCCCTTCCGACATCCCAAAGTTTGAAGGTCGTGCTGGAGAAGATCCTTCAAATCATGTTCGATCTTTCCACATGTGGTGTTCATCTACCTCCATTACTGATGACTCTGTTCGTCTTCGATTGTTCCAACGCACACTTACAGGCGAAGCTTCTAAGTGGTATGTTGATCAACCCACTTCCTCCAATACCACCTTTGCAACTCTTGCCCGGGCTTTTTTATCTTACTTCCAGCTTCCCCTTCGTTATGACACTGGTATCGAACTCTTGACTTCCTTCAAGCAAACCTCTTCGACCCGCCTTTCTACCCATGTCCAGGAATGGCGAAGAAGATGGAGCCTATGTCAATCTCCTCCCTTCGAAGACCGTGTCTACATGGACTGGTTCCTTAGATCTCTCTTGTCCCCTATCGGGAAAGATGTCGCTTCACATTTTCCTCAAACCGAAGAAGATGCCCTCCAAATGGCGTTAAAATATGACCTGATCTATGCTCAGACTGGTTATGATCCTACTATCCTACCTGATCTTCCCCGACCCGGTGATGCCCATACACTGGGGGCACCTCATGCCGCCGGCAGTCTCATTGGATCTATCTCTCATCCCTCCGCTCAACCTCTCATGAGCTATGGTTTTCCTGGGGGAGGGGGCACCACTGCCTGCACTTCTCCCCCTCCCGGTAACACGCATCCAGGATTCGGCACGCCTCATCCTTTCGCCCAACCTCCTGCGTACCTCAATGTTGCCCAACCTAACCATTACCCTTATCCGCAGCCTGGTGCGCCAGCTCCTCCAGCATATGCACTTTCGCCTCCCTTGCCTCCCCAACCCCTGCAACAGCAGTCACTGCCCCCTCAAGAGCAGGTGGACGCACCGCTGGGATTCATGGCTACCCAACCACCTGACGGACGGGTGGCCACTTCACCTTCCCCTTCTGGTTCCTCCCATTACCAGATCCTCATGATGAACTCTGATCCACCTCTACCCATCGACCTTAACCTTCAAACTCGGTCCCGCTAGTACCCCAAGCCTCTCGCTCAGTCTGCCCCCGAGCCTCCTTCTTCAGGTTCTACAGAGCCTCTTTCGACACCGAGTGGTCCCTTACATATCCCTCAACCCAAAGTTGAGGTTCATACCAAGATTCCTAAGGGACCATTATGTCGAAACGCTGCTTCCGGTCGAGCTGCTCATTCGTATAGCATAGTAGATGATTTGGCGCAATCTCCTGCTGCCATTTCCACACTGGAACTCCTCCAGTCGTGCCCTTCCCAAAAGAAGGCTCTACTATCTGCCGTGGGCACTGTAGATCCTGCTGATAACCAAATGATTATTTTCGACGCCACTCAATCGGACCACCCTCCTCTTCCTCCTTCCGTCGCCTTCCAAATCCCAGTCAAAATCCGGAACGCCAACGTTTCCTGGTGTATAATTGATGAGGGGGCATCCACCTGCGTGATGTCCGCTTCGGTTTGGAAGCAACTCGGATCCCCTGAGATGGCCCCTTCTACGATCACCCTTCGAGCGTGGGATTCACATGCCTCCCGAGCCCCATTGGCCCGTTTCACTGTCCTATCACCCCTCGCCGATAAGATCGTTTCTTGCGTTGACGTCGAAGTCAAGGACGCCCCTCTAGACTACAACATTCTATTGGGGCGAAGCTACACCTATGCTATGTCCGTTGTCCCATCCACTCGCCTTTCCGCAATATGTCTTTCCCCCATAATGGAAAGATAGTCACCATTGACCAGTTGACATATCATGAGCCCAAATCTCAGACCTCACCTGAGACAACCATCTCGTCTGTAGCCAACAAGCACATCGTCGATTCCTTGACCAGTGTCTCCCCCCCCGCATTTACAAGGATTCCTCCCCGCTTGGAACTTTTCCTTTGTCTCCTCCTCCTATCTCCTCGACCCCTGTACTGCCGAATGTTTTCATGATGCACGTTCTACGGATGCTCTCAACTCCGCTTCGCTAGTCAACAACCTTGCCCTCCGCAACCCGCTTCTCCCAACTCAACCAATTCGTAGTTGGTGGCCCATGAGCCCCTTATCCCCCCGGGCACGTTCCTCCGAGTCTTTAGCCATTTAGGAGCCGTCCCACCGTTTTCACCTCCTCCGTCGATAATACCTGCCCCCCCACTAGGAGTGTACACGGTACCGGTCATGGCCACCCGCTCTCTTCCTAACTTGACCCTTGGGATTCCTGTTTGGTACCTTGATCCTCCAGCCCCCACCTTGCCTGGTCAACCCAAACCTTATATTGCTTTGAACTCGGTTCAACCGGCCCCCCAGCTCAACCGGCCTCCATGCCTTCTCCCGTCGCATCGCGTCCCCGCCTCACCTCTAACAGAACCACCTCCGTTGCGACCGCTTCTCGGTGTAAGAAGGGCAAAGCTCGCAAGAAGGCACCTAAAGACAAGGCTCCCCCGAAAACCCCGCTCCTCTCACCTCCAGCTGGCTACCAATCCAAAGGTGCTTTGTGTGGATGTTGTCGGTCACGCCTCCTATACCTTCCCGCATTGCTCATCTCTCAAGCCCATGGTTAATGTCACGTTCCCCGAGTCCGCGGTCCCGTGCTTCCCATTCCTTCACCGCGCCAAGAACCCCAGACTATTCACACCAACCACCCCGTGTTTCAGGTGACTTCCATGGCCATTACACCTATATTTGTCCCCGCCGGAGACTTCCCGCACCTCTATCGCCAGCGTCCACCCATTCCGAGGCCAAGCGCAATCACAATGAGTCACCTCTCCCCTATTTGGCGCATTCCCGCCGCGTAACTACTGATACAACTCCGCTCCCATTGACATCTCCCGATGTCGAGATGATGATTTTCGCTCCGCGCATTTTACCCATCATCCATGAGACCCTCTGGAGAACATTCCATTCGAATCCTCCCCTGTTGTTTCACTTGACCTTCCTTCAGCGATCATCTTGGGCTCAACATCGGTAGATCCTTTATCTACTTACTCTTCGGTCACCCCTTGTGACGATGCGCATGTGAACCTATCTTCTCATGATGATGATTCTGGTCACTTCACCACGTCAGGTGGTATTTCTTCCACCAGTCACCCCATCTTCTATCACGATGATGACATTATGGAAAAAATCCCCACCCCTGACGTTATCTATTCCCCCTTACATCAAACCCATGTGTTCACACCACATCCACCTTGTGGCCATTACATTGAAACCCAATGTTTGGGTAAGGGGGCACCCACATTTGACAGACCAAGAGAAGCAATTCTCCACAACTCTCCTAGTGTATCTGGTCATGTTGACTTTAGTCCTAGTATTCTTCCACATTTAGAAGAACCTCTAGAGTCCCATATCCCTTCAGATCACTCTAGGGATGATACCCCTTATCATTCCCTCATCTTACCTCAACAACCCAGTCTCTTAGACATTATTGTTGACCAACCTATAGCTTTTCTATGAGAGCATCAGTTCATTACCTCCAAATCCTCTTTTTGGGATAGTGACACCAGGTATGCCAACTCGAAAAATTAAATTCCATTTGATCCCTATATGCGGTACTAAAAGAGATTGGTAATCCTCCATTCCCTTTCTCAAACTGCATAACCATAACGAGAACAAATGGCACACCACACCATTAAAATGTGTTTAGATTCCCCTTTTTCTAAATACATTTTGGCATGACCACACCATGCTCGAGGACACCTATGCCCCTCAACCATAACCCTCCTCACCTCGTTTTTGGAGAGGAGGTTGTCTTACCGATCGAGTGTGAAATCCCTTCCCTTCAACTAGCTGTTGAACTTCTCCCTAACACCCGACCTCTAGAACAACGACTTATCATGCTTGAGCGTGCCTCTGAAGACCGCCGTGTTGCATTGCAAACCATGGAAGCGGCCAAGAAACACACCAACGCTCAATATGACCGAAAAGTCCAGCCTCGTCCTTTTCACGAAGGTGACCTTGTTCTATTATATGACCAGGCCCATGATGTCCTTGGTCACAGGAAGTTCGACTCATTATGGCTGGGCCCTTACGTCATCGGGGTGAAGGTCTTGGTATAAGTATACTAGGAGGATTTCAAAGGAAAACCCCTTCCCTAATCCTCGCAATGCACTCTATCCTAAGAACTATTACCCTTAGCATTTCCTTTGAGATGCATGTTTTAGGTTCTGTTAGATAGCCAGCATCCTTTTTGTACTTTCATCCTTCACCAGGACCTATTTTGTCCAAGAAGGATCACCTCACACCTCCTTAAAATTGAATTTCCTCACTTACGACACTTGTACTTGGGGCGCCATATTGCCCCCTTACTTGTCCATGTTCGTGCCGATTTTCGTCATGAGTTCCCACATTGTACTCATGCTTCCATCATCCCCCATTGGGGCCTTTACTGTGTGGCAGCACCATCAAGTCGCCCTTGTTTAGAGCATCCAAGTTGAGTCATCATTGCATCCATGGAGTCTATACCACGTCCCTTTGCACCCCACTATAGCCCTCCATCCTTCATTGCTTGGTCTCTCTCTTGTGTCGCACATTATGACCCTCAGTCTCACTGTCCCCTATCCTTCATGATCTTGTGTCAGTCGCTGCCATGTCATCCATGCTCTTTATGCTCTAACAAGGGACGTCGTCCATTCGCTACTCAGTCCTTCCCATTTTCACTATCATCATTAGTGTCAGTTTGTCCATCGCTCCACTATTTTCTCTCGTGCCTTAGTTGAGGATCTCTCATTACCTCACCTATGGAGGACCTCCTTCTGTCGACATCAACACATTCATTCCAGAAGCCAGGTCTAGAGGGCGGTGTATCTTGGTTCCAGCTTCCACTCTTGTTCGGTGCCTCGGATCAGGCAGAGGGATACCTCTTTTCCCTTTGACTTGATTGTTTCTCCAGCTCCTTTCAGCATGATCGAGATTCGTATACTTGACGGTCCAGTGACCCAGCAGAAGCTCTTGATGATTCCCAGGTGTGTGTGAGATGTCTCAACCCTCCTGAGGGGGTGGCCCTGCAGGTAGCCCCCCACATGCCCGGATGACCTCTTCTTTGCAGCCTTTGATGCCGCTCCAGATTTTGATGATGTTGGCCTTAGCCACTTGCAGCGCCTCTTTGATTTGCATGTATCAGTCAGATTTTTTGAGCCCTTCCCCATTTATAGGGGGCATTTTGGGTTGTATTTGTCTCTCATGTACTCAGATATTATTGTACCAGTCCTGGCTGTTATCCCAGGCACAAAATGTATGTGGGATTGCTTATTGTATTTTTATCTGGCTCCTGATTATGCCAGCTGTATCTTATAGTTCGGTCCCTTGTTTACTGGACACACTATTCTTTTGTACTTTGTCTCGGCGGGCATAGGTATGCCTCCCCCACCGCCTTCAGCACAGGTACCCTCTCATAAAAAGAGACTTGTTGCACCTGCGAGTCTCGTCTCCTCCGGGTCTAGTCCTTCAGCCCACTATCTACCTCACCTTTCTCTCTCTGACTTCCCTTTTGTTGTCTAGTGATTGTCTTCTTACAACGTACTTCGGTCATACGATTTGCTCCTGACACTCGCACGCTGGGGGGCAATCTGTTACATCATTTTTTGGTCATCTAACTCTTCATCATTAGATGGACCCAAGTACACCATGTAAGACCAGTTTTACCCCAAGTAAAACTGCTTTCACTATGTTAATTAGGAAACCCTAAAAGGAATAATTAATTAAACCATAATTTAATTATTATTCCCAGTCATGTTTAACCCAAAAACAAAGAAATTAATGAGATAAACCCTTAGTTATCTTGTTATTTTCTAGGAATAATTATTTAAATCTTATTTAGATAATATTCTTTGTTAAATATGACCAATCATTTACCTCATTAATCAAATAAATCATTATTTATTTGATTATCTCCCAACCACTTCCTTAAAAGATAAATAAATCATTTATTTATTTATTTTTCACTAATCAAGGATTTGACCTGTCAAACACCCTTTCCTCCAACAAATATAATAAAATATTCATAAATGTGGATCTAGATTTGGTTAACATTATTTTAATCATGCACCAAGATCTAGAGTGACCCAATATTTTGTTATAAATAGGAGGGTTCTTCCCCATCAGTCCTCACCTTTTGTTGCCTACTAGATCACTCGGGATCTATACACTTGGTCTCATTTTTCATCATTTGCTCCCATTGAGCTTCATTTTTGCATTGGGTTTTCTACACCTACAAGAGAGAGAAAGCTTAGATCTGAAGTGCTGAGGACTACAAAGAACCCATCCCATTGAGGAGAGTTGGATACACCTTCTTGTTTTCCTCCCAGGTGCCCTGTAATATAAAATTCTTTCAAAAAAAAATCGTGTTCTTGTCTTGTCTGTTGGATGCATGGAGCAAACCCTTTCTTTTACTGCTTAATGTCTTTCCATTTATAGATCTGGTTGTTGCATCATTTTTATTACTAACCGCAGATCTGAAGATATTTGGCAGCCTCTATTGTTGTTAGGGCTATTAGTTATGCGTAGCTAAAGTGGTCCTTTTTCGTACGCTTCGACGAAGGATTCATACTAACACTTTCTTAGAACATTTCCAAAATTATCCATACTTTTTAGTGATCTACATCATCTTGTTCACCAAAACCTAGACCCATGTACCTATACCTTCCCTCAACAACAATAGGGTTTATAATTCCTTCTGCATGTTTGCCTAACCCTTTACCTTCATTGCCCATTTTTTTTAACAATTTGGACCCTATTCCTCTATTGTGTCTTTCAAAAACACCAAAACATTCATCTTGAGATGAAATTGAAGATAATATTGATTTTCATACCTCATTTTCATGCACATACTTGGTTAGGGTTTCCTTGGCATAATGGAGTTGAATCTCCATCTCATGCATCTTTTCTGGGGTTTCATTTGAAATATGGAGTTGAGTCTCCATATCATCCATCTTTTCAAGAAGATCTTTCCTCTCCTCCTTCATGGCCATAAACTGATAATTAAGCCTACTTCTCTCCTTCCTATCTTCAACCATCTCTTGCACCATATCTCTCATGATGAAGATCTTCTGCAACATCTCTTCATCATAGAGTCTTGCTAAGGAATATTGATTAGAAACAGTTTTGGATGAAGCTACCATCCTCACCCTTGTAATGCATAAAAAAATCTTCTCTATTTTGATTTGATAGTTGAGTCCTCAATCTTGACCTTCTCCTCTCTTCAACTTACACACATAAATTTGCACACAGTTAAATTCTCCTTGCACAAATACAAAAATAATAGCTAATTTTCTTGCTAACCTTGGAAAACCCTAAGATAAACTTAGGATAAAATGAGCTAAAATTTTCTCTGATACCAACTTGATATGAATATTTACAAACTAGTTTTGTTGTACTAGCTTCCTCATCAGTATAGAATAAAAGTGTGCTTAAGGATTGTGTCAAATAGAAAGTTATGTGAGGGTTTTGGTGCCAAATTTTTATGTCTTTTGTGAGCAATTCACGAAGTAAATTATCATTAAAACCACATAAAAATAAAAATAAATTGTAGGAAATAATGACCACACAACACACATTACACAATAGTGATGAAGGAGTTCACCCCTCTTGGGCTTCGTCTCCTTGGACCAGCTTCAATGGCTTGGCCCCTTTGATTATTTGATCAAATGTTTGAATACAGTCATTTTCTGACTATGATGGTTGTCAAACCTACTCCAATGTCTCTGGTACACTCACAATACCCCAATTTTGGTTCTGACTGAGTCAAATTCTAACTCTCTAGGAAAAGGTTATGCCTCTTTCAATTTTTCCCACTAACTGCTCCGCTAAAATAGCTAACTATAGCTAAAACTGACAGTTATGCAATTTTCGAAGGTCCGCCAATTAATTTATGATTAGTGTTAAGTGCGTTTAAGCGATTATTAAGTGCAATTAATGCACTAATCCTGCTTAACTTAATACGCATTTAGGATTTGGATAAGCGCATATTAATCACAGTTTAAGGCTAAGTAATCAGGGTTTAAAAATTTAAACTTCACTTAGTGCTAGAGCTCCCGCTGAAGGTCATGTGTTAAGGTTCTATGGGATAGGGGCTGGCCCCCACCTTACCCCCACCATGCAACAAGATACAATTTAAATATATATGAAATTTTATGACTGCTAGGACTTAACACAGAGCGGAGGTGGTAAGGTGTTGTATTGTGTGGTGGGAGGTTGCGGGGTCAAACCCTGGCACCTCCATAAAAAATTTGACCAAAAAATTACCACTCCTTTCAACCTTGGGGGGACGGGGGGCGCGTGGTGGCCTCCAGGCTAGCCACGTGTCATGACCCGATTGGTCCTACCAACACCAATCAAATTGAAAAAAATCACCAACCTCATCAAACAATCCTGAAATGACACTTGTCAGCAGCTTATAGGACCAACTGGAGGAATATTTTGGGAATATTCCAAAGAATATTCCCTGGAATATTATTTTTTCTGACTGGGCTGGCCAGTTATCATCTTATCAATTATGCACAAATTTTAGTTGTTTTTAAAAACGGACAGCAAATTCTAACTTTCACATACAAAGTCGGTTTTTGATGAAATGATGTACGACGGAATCAGGAAGACGAGACTATCAAGTCGTTTAGGTTCCACTCCATTCTAATAACTTTGAATTTTTAGCAAATTTTTTCCCCCAATTCAGTTTCTGATCAAACTTTCATCATGTTTTGATTATAAAGTGAATGAGAAATTAATGTATGACCTAATATATGATAATGAAACTATTGTGATAAGGCATCAAATCTTCCTTACGAATCTCAGAAAAGTATGAGACCCCTATGCTCAGATATGTTGTTATGACTTATTGATTACATATTTTTTATATGTTTGATGAAATTCCTATCATGGTTAGTAGGGGTCAGATCAAGTAATTGTACCAATGATTTCATTTGTAGCCTTCTTCCATGGTTATTATTCATTTATAGAAGTTTCATAAAGTTGTGGGCAGTGGCTTGAGACCTAGCCCTGAAAATGTGGCTCAGAATCTAGTGTCATTGACTCAAATATTCCTGAAAAAATCCATAGTCACTAGCATGCCTTGTTGTGGAAGTGACTGGAAGGCCTTAATTGCATGCATGGCTTGTCATGGGAGAAGCTTGTTGAAAAGTGTAACTAGGATCAGTCTTCATATTGACTATGTAATTATGTATTTATGTAATTAAGAAGACAAAGATAATAAATTTTTTTTTGTTATACTTGCCTCATGGTTTTCATGAGCAAGTTTTTATTATAGGTCAATAGACTTCTTCTTGATGTCTACTAGGTTTTTTCTTCTGCTTATAAGTGTAATTAGTGCCATGTATATGTAGAGCCTAGTCATCAATAAATGATCCAAGACCTTGTCATGAACCTTGTGGAAGAATGGCTTAAAACAACCCTCACTCAATGCTAAATATAAATGATGAAGTCAGCCTATATACAGTCAATATGTTGGCCTACAATATTGTTGTATGGTCAACCTAAAAGGAAGTAAATATGCCCTATATATATCCTGACCCACGGCTCATTTGCAACTAAGAAATTGCAGATTGATCTGAAACAAGTTGCAGATTTCATAGAGTAATTAAGTACAGATAAAAGGAAATTTTTGAAGAGTATTACAGACTACTCAAAAGTAAGAAAAGATATGGATATCTCTGTGGTATTACAGTGATTTTAATGCAGACTTAAGATCAGAAGTAAGTGCGGGTATAATGTTGAAATAGATGCAATATATATCTATGATTAAGTGCAATCTAAAAGATAGAAAGAGATGTAGATGTTAGAGTGATGAAGTTTAGATTAGATGTGGAGTTAAAGCAGTGTTAAAAGTGCAGACCTGTTTGAAGCCATTATGTGGAATATTTTTATATATGCTGTGGTATATGGGGAATGTCTCATACATGTGGAATATAGGTTGTGATATATGAGGAGCGAAGTTTGTGTGTAATCTGAAGTAAAGGACATTGGGAAAGTGTGAGAAAACAAGGAAGTTAAATCTATGATATACCTTCCTAGTTACATAAAATAAAGTTATCATATCTTCAAAAGATAAAGCTTCATGTATATACTAAATGAAGGACAAGATCTCAAATTATCATGCATCTAATATCTGAATCAACAAGAGGAAGTGTTTGAAGATAAACTTAGAGACTGAGCTCTCTAGTGTTGGTGCAAGACAATGCAGGTTGGTGTAGAAAAGAAGAATCAGTGTTGAAGGTAGTCAAAGAAGTAGTGACAAGGTCTTGGAGGCATTCATATGTCAAGGGTCTAAGTCTTGGTCATGGTACTTTTCATTTGAAGATCTATAAGAATAATTCCTTACGGGTTCTTCTCTCCAAGAGGGAGAGGTTTTTCCCTAGCTTGAGGAATCTAAATTTGTGTCTTTTGTATTTTGGTAATTGACTGGATGAAAGACTAAATAAGCTAAAGAAGAGAAGACATAAGTAACTCAAGTAGGCACACAAGTAATTATCAAGAAGAGAATTTTAATTAATCACCAGCCCTCCCAATTCTCAACATGGTATCAGAGCTAAGGTGTTGAACACAAGGGCTACTTGACAAAGAAGACACTCCAGGAAGCGAAGATAAAAGTTTGGGTTAAAAATTCAAATCAGTTTGCAAGGAAGACTCTCAAGCTATTTCAAGAAAAACCTTCTATCTCATTCAAATGATCATCTCATTCAAGCATTTACATTCAAGACATAGTTAGAAGAGGACATCATCTTTTGAAGATATCCTTTATCATCAAGGATTCAAGAACACCTACATTGGAGAATTCAACCTTAGAAGAATCTCCTGACTTCGCCTTCATCAAGGAAGATGCAAGCCACTCTACTCAATTAAGTATATATGACCTTACTTAAATCTATCAAGATTACTCATTATAAAGGAAGCAACAAGCTAGTTGGGTCATCAAACTTTAGTGCATGGAGGAAGAGGACATATTTGAATTTAATTGAAGACGAAGTTATGGACTACATCAAAGGATCTACAATTCAACCACCAAAATAAGATGCTCCAGCTCATGCCAAGTACATGAAGGGAGAAATCAGAGCCCAGAGGATTCTCATAGAATCCAGTAAGGACTCACTCATTCCCTACATATTAAAACTAAAGTCTGTAAAAGAAATATATGAGAAATTGGTAGAGTTATTCTCTGTGAGGACTGCAGGAGAAGAAATCTCTTTGAGACAAGATCTATACAAAATGAAATTTTCAAGAGAAGAAGGAATCACTTCATACTTTATAGGGATTTATAAAATAAGAGATCAACTATAGGAACTGGGAGAAGTAATTTCTGACATTGAGATGACTACAGTGGCGTTGAATTCTCTATCAGAAGAATGGGGAAACTTCACTTCAATTTTATACAGGAATAAATAAGCCACAACATTCCATGATTTATGGCCTCTATGTAAAATAGAGGAATCTCTATTGAAATCCAAATTTGATACAGGATCAAGTGAAGGGAATCAAGCCTTTGCATCCATAAATGAAGATTCGGAAAATTTGGTTCTTAGAATAAAAGAAGAAATATGGACAAAGTGTGATGATTTGGATGTAATGAACTTGGGCATTATAAATTAAATTGTCCTACATCTGAAAAGGACAAGAGTAAAAAGGAAGAATCCCATGTCACAGATATGCGAGAAGAACCTTATGCAAAGAAATCTCATAAAGAAGAAGTGAGGGATCTATATTATGATTGAGATCATCTTCTTATTTAAGTGATTTTTGTTGGTTATTGACAGGAGGAAATGTATATTAATAGCATCATGATAGAAGCATGGTAGGGGCTCTTGATGAATCAACTCCTGGAAAAACCTCACTAATAACAATACTGATGGAAGACAGTCATCAAGATCAAGGGTCATCATGGAAGCAGGTGCTAACATTTTCTAACGGAATTTTATATGAATTCACTAGTTAGAAAGAAAGAAGAAAAGTTTCATCAAAGAATTCTATGCTACAAAATTCTGGGATTAGGATGTGATGACATATTGATGAAGAAAGTCAATGGAATGAAGTTCCTCATTCTATTAAAACTACTACGGGATGACTCAAAGGAAAAATGTATGAGGTATATATATTTATATGCTAACACTAGATGTTGTGAAGTCATGTCATATGGTTGCATGTAATGGAATTATATATTTAGAAGTATGATCTATGGAGGAGGATCTCTCACAGTGCACTGACAGATGAATTCAAGATAATATATCCTCGTATGGAATATGAGGTGTTTGTATATGAACAAGGAACTGGAAATTGTAACTTCCTAAGAATGAATATGTGCAGAAGGGAAGAGATCATGAAGTGAAACCATGTCAAGAGGCAGTTATCATTCGGAAGCCAAGAAGATGCGACTGGAATATATTATGGAGGATATGTAGAATCTAATAGAGGTTTGGTAAATAAGAATACCCTTGACAAGAAATAGCATGAGAAGATGTGTCAATCTAAATAGAGGATGTAGTTGCCTACATGAAAATGTCATGGTGAAAGATCATCACTGAGGTAACTTTTGTTTTTAAAAATTTCATACATATATGTTTATCTAGATGAATTTTTGGAAGGGTGCTAATCGTGTGAAAGAATGATTCGAAAGAAATCAACATGGAATAAAAGGTGGACCAGATAAGAAAGACAAATGAATCACTTTTTGGTAGATGACATGACTCATGAAATAAATTGATGGATGATATGTGCCCTATGGAGTTAAAGTTGAAGATTCCCCAATATCGAAATCCATGACATCAAGGGGAGGAATTTTACATGAGAATTTGGGTGTCTCACCATTGCTGCTACAGGTCCCTAGTTGAGAGGGAGCCTGGTGATAAGTTTCTTACTTGGAATAAACTGGGTAATTCCTAAGAATGAGCTTAGGTACATTCCTTATACAGGAATGAGTACATTCCCTTGTGGAATAGATCCTCCCTGGCTAAGAGGGGGAGATAGACACATCATTCTGGTATTCACTTGGGAATACGTAATGGAGGATTGGGTAATCATATGGAATTTGATACTCTTTGAGAATGTGTTAGGGCATTCAATATAAGAGTAGTCAGGGACCGATATTATTTGAGGGCTAGTTACCCAAGAGAATAATATTCCAAGACGGTTAGACTTTGGGAACACCTAGGTGGAGTATGTACCTTGTAGAGACAATGACTATGGTGTCTATAAGTCATGTGTTTCGCCAACATTGTAACCCATTATCTCATTGAGAGATGGTTTTGTTATTCAAGGCCTTGCACTATGACAATGTTGGTTGATATGATGCTATACAGATGAAATTACCAATTTTATTCTTCTTATGAGATTATTTAGTTTTAAAGTGAGCATGTACCTATATGAATACCTCCCTAGTTAAGAGGGAGTGTTGAAAAGTGTAACTAGGATCAGTCTTCATATTGACTATGTAATTATCTATTTATTTAAAGAAGAAGACAAAGATAATAAAATGTATTTTGTTGTACTTGCTTCATGGGTTTCATGAGCAGATTTTTATTATATGTCAATAGAATTATTCTTGATGTCTATTATGGTGTGTTTTATGTTTATAAGTGTAATTAGTGTCATGTATATGAATAACCTAGTCATCAATAAATTCTCCAAGACCTTGTCATGAACCTTGTGAAAGAATGGCTTAAACAACCCTCACTCAACGCTGAAGATAAATGATGAAGTCAGCCTATATATAGTCAGGATGTCGGCCTACAATATTGTTGTATGTTTAGCCTAAAAGGAAGGAAATATGCCCTATATATATCCTGAC
Organism: Pinus albicaulis; assembly: GCA_034641835.2. Taxonomy (NCBI): domain Eukaryota; kingdom Viridiplantae; phylum Streptophyta; class Pinopsida; order Pinales; family Pinaceae; genus Pinus; species Pinus albicaulis. The sequence continues at coordinate 1,015,628,119 of CM076584.1, forward strand.
CTGTGGCTCATTTGAAACCAAGAAATTGTGGATTTTTCTAAAAAAAGTTGTGGATTTTAGAGAGTAATTAAGTACAGATAAAAGGACAGTTCTGAAGAGTATTACTCACTACTCTAAAGTAAGAAAAGATGCAGATATCTCTGTGGTATTACAGTGATTTGAATGCAGACTTAAGATCAGAATTAAGTGTAGGTATAATGTTGAAATAGATGCAATAAATATCTATGATTAAATGTGGTCTAAAATATGGAAAGAGATGCGGATGTCAGAGTGATGAAGTCTCAATTAGATGCAGAGTTAAAGAAATGTTAAAAGTGAGGACCTGTTTGAAGACGTTATGTGGATTGTTTTGATATATGTTGTGGTATATGAAGAATTTCTCATACATGTGGAATAGAGGTTGTGATATATGAGGAGCGAATTTTTTGTGTAATCTGCAGTAAGGGGCATTAGGAAAGTGTGGGAAATGAGGAAGATAAATTTGTGATTTACCTTCCTAGTTACATAAAATAAATTTATCATATATTCATAATATAAAGCTTCAAGTATATACTAAATGAAGGACAATGTATCGAATGATCATGCATCTAATATATGAATAAAAAAGAAGAAGTGTTTGAATATAAACTCAGAGACCGAGCTCTCTAGTGTTGGTGCAGGATAGTACTGGTTGGTGCAAAAAAGAAGAATTAGTGTTGAAGGAAATCAAAGAAGTAGTGACAAGTTCTTGGAGGCATTCATAGATCAAGGGTATAAGTCTTGGTCATGGTACTTGTCATTTTAAGATCTATAAGAAGAATTCGTTACAGGTTTTCCTCTCCAGGAGGGAGAGGTTTTTCCCTGGCTCGAGGAGCCTGAATTTGTGTCTTTTGAATTTTGGTAATTGACTTGATGAAAGACTAAATAAGATAAATAAGAGAAGACATAAGTAACTCAAGGAGGCACATAAGTAATTATCAAGAAGATAATTTGAACTAATCACCAACACTCCCAATTCTCAACACAACTAAGGGTCAAGATCAGCAAAGCAACAAGTTATCTTAGGAGTTGGTCACCTGGAAGGGTTGGTTGGCTCCTGAAGGTTTTGTAGCATCTGTGGAAGGTCATATTGGTATTTTCTTGTCAGTTCACCTTCCTTAACTTCACTTGGGAAGTTGAATCATATTACAGTAACTCTTCATCACATGTTTACCCCAGTGGATCGGTTATCTTGGGTAAATGTGGGAGGATGTGTATTACAAAGTGGTACAAAAGCATAGTTCACCCCTTGGATTGGATGGGTGGTGTTTTTTTCATGCATACATGTTGGTTTCATATGCGTTATTTATGCTTTTGGTATATGTGCTTGTTGTGTATGCATGGTGGTGGTCATGATCGTAGTTTTGTCGCCATGTAAAAGTTGATGGTGTTGATGTTGGATGTGTTTATCATGAGTATATGTCGGTTATGTAATGGTTATGCATGTTAGTTTTTGTATGTATTGTGTTTGCATTTGTTTCGTACATATGTTTTTATGCATGCATTGTTTCTATTTGGTGTTGTATTTATGGCATCATGCATGGAAACTGAATGGGGATTGAGATGATGTCTATATAATGTTGTGATTATAATTATAAATACATTATGCTAATCTGGTAGGTCTTACAAATGAGATATCCTCCCTGAACTATACTAAGTTATGTTGGTTATGTTTATTCTTTGGTTTAGCTAACATAATATGCCTTACATGGCGAGAAGAAAAAATATGGCTAGTAGGATGGTAGAATATAGTTCATGAGATTCTCCCTATAGATCATATGAGAAACATGGTGATGAGTACTCCCCTCACATAGTAGACACTTTGAGAAGTTTGAAGGAAAAAATAAGGAGTTGCAAAGTAGAAAATGATTGAATCATTCAATCACAAGAGAGACTTGCTAGGGAACAAGAGAAACAAGTAGAGGTCAATGCAGTTATCCTTCAAAGCTTTTCATACTTACAGAGATAGGGACCACCTAGAATCGTTCATGGACAATAGGATAGGACTAATGTAGCATATGGTAGTTGGTCACAGTGGGAATAGGTGTAAAATTATTGGATACATCGAATAGACAATGAAGTGGACATCAGATTTATTCTAGTTCTCGCTCGAACAAGTATCATGGTCATCATCACTATCATCCTTACAAGATGAATGATAAGGTATATTTACTGGATGAGTTCAAGAAATAAAATCCACCTACATTCGATGGATAAATTAATAAGTCAGAAGATGCAAAAGCTTGGTTGCTTAGAATGAATAAGTTCTTCGAATTGCATGATTAATCAGTGAACATGAAGGCCAAAATAACTATGTTAGATCTTAAATCTAAAGCAGATAGCTGGTGGGAAGATGTAAATAATATCAAAGGTATTCATGAAGAGGAGTTGACTTGGAGTGAGTTAGAGAGACTATTCAGGAAGAAGTACCTATCAGAGAGATACTATGATGATAGGGTAAGAGAATTATATGAACTGAAGATGGGATGTATGACCAGTGGGGAGTACACTAGCGGATTTTAGGATTTATTGAGGTATGTGGCTTATTTTAAGGAGGAGAAAGTTAATATTAAATTATTCATTAGTGGGTTTCTAGTAACATTCAAATACATGATTGATTTTTATCAACCTAGATCATTGGAGGAACCATCAAGAATCTAAATCATTGTTATGAGAAATCAGATCATGGACTTGATATGAAGAAGGATTGGAGAGGTAACACAAAGGATAAAGAAAAATGGGATAAGAAATGAGCAAGATTGCAAGACAGTAACAAAGATAATGCAATATCACCTAAGAAGTTAAATGCATCTGAAAGAGGACAAGGATTTTAGTATGAGCAGAAGAATAAAGGTGCAGGCTGGAATCCGTTACAGTGTTGGACATGTGGAAAAGATCATCATAGGATATATTTTCCACAGCATCAAGGTGGCAGACCATAGATTTACAGTGCTCATGAGGCTTGGATAGTGGGGGAATTTAGACAGATTATTCCATATATTTAAGCAGCATTTGATAATAAGCAAGAGGATCACCAGGTACATGTATGCTACAAGTACATGTGTGCTATAGGTACATGTATGTTATAGGTACAAGTATGTTACATGTATATTTATGCTACAAGTACATGTATGTTGTAGGTATAGGTATGCTATACTTTTATGCGGAATTATGATCTACGGATAAACCAAATTCCCTAAGTGTGGTGCTAGCCACTTAGAACAACAGAGGAAAGAATTACTATCACTTTCTCTAAAATAATAAGATACACAGAATGGTGAAAGAGCCTACCTGTGATTCAAGAAATTCTTCTTCTACTTTTGTCATTATTTTCTTCGCTCTCAATCCAACCCAAAATGCCAGATCGATTCATGCAAACACAAACAGAGAACAACAAACAAAATGCAATATAAAGATATCTAGTTATCTTACTCAATCAAATAGATTAGATATGAAATATATATATCATTCAAGAATCCATTGCACAAGCAATAGAGACATATATATGGTAAAATGAACTACAATATTTATTTAAGAGTAGAAGGGAGAGGTTACAACCAATGGTCGATTTGTTTCCACCAACTCTAGCTTCATCCCAACCTCACCACATCCAACATCATACCAGCAGAATATTAGTACTTTCACTCTCTCAAATGAGGATCCAACATCATAACTTTACCAAATTTATCCCATCCCTAGCACTAGAATGAGTGCTCAATTTATAGGGAAACTAATGGTAGTTTCTCAATGAATGACTTTCTAAGAATAGGAAATACATGGTCCCAAGTTCATGGGTGTTATATGGACACTTGGATTCGAAGTTTGACACAAATTCACTCTTCTAGAAGGCACTGGCCATGTGGAGATTCTTGGAACAATCAGAATTCCGCTCCCAGGTGTCCAACACACTCTTGAATGTCACGAAGTGCATTGAAGTGCACCCTTGAATGTATGTTCTTTCATTGCAACGCAGTTAGTCCCTTTAGAGACTACATTGGTGAGTCAATAAGTGATATAACATATAATTCAAACCTTGTAAATCTCACAATATAAGCCATGAATGAATTTTTCTTCTCTTAGCACATATAGCAAATGAAATATGATGGTATGATAGGCCCTATTTCGTTTGTCTTGGGGATGATGTCTAGTTTGACCAGGTCATGGGGGATGATGCCCAAATTGACCTATAACAGTTGCCCCCTAAAGCATGAAGTCAAAATAATAATAATAGTAGTATTTGGATGAGATGCTTTACGATGTGATGAGATGGAACTAAAGTGGAGTGGCGACCTGCTTCAATATTATAATACATTACATCATGATATTTTCATCTTGATCAGAATTGTTGAGGGAGTCATTTCGATGCTCAGCACATAAACTATCTAATAACATGTACATAATTCAGAGAGTCATCTACATTGGAATGTTTCCCAATACAGAAATGTCTATAGATATAGGCCCATGTTCAGATGATGATCTATATGTAAAGCCATCGTACAGATGATGTGAACAACAATCTTGAAATCTCAGCCCGGATGAATGAAACTAGATCCAAGTTCTTCTTATCTCATTCACTCGATCATTCGGATACAAGTCTAGCCATGCAAATATATAATTTGTAGTCGAACATAGTAAGACTTTGTTTGATTACCAACCAATGGTGTGTGTTGTTAACAAATGCGAGAGAACCACCATTGATATTAATGGCTCTCAAGGTACCGCGGTACAGTTTGTAAGATGTGAATAGATGATTTGATGTCGAATGCCAAACAAAATATTTCAGTCAAAGGTCTGGAAGAAAGGATCTTGTCGATGATGTAAAAAGCCTCATGGTACTGGAAGATGATGTTTCTAAGTAAACTTCCTGGATGATGAGTTGATTTCGACAGGAAGCCACTTTATCACGAAACGAGATTTACTGATTTCGAAGACAAAATGTGACTTCATATAGCAATGTTCAGGGATGACTGTCATGAAAATGAAGTTTTACGAGTATTGCAAAAGGATGAGTATTCACTAGATGACTTCTCTTGAATATATCAGTGACACTAAGATGGGTTCGTAGCATTGACCCAAGACCGAAGTGAAGGTATGAATGAACCGTCAAGAAGGTTATCCAACCCAAAAGTCACAATGATGGAGTGTAAGTGTCATGTCCAAGAGTGACCTACTACCGTAAAATTGTTCTATTCTCTTTCCCAAATTTTCCCCGGTCATTTGTCAACCAAGACCTCTTTATTTTTTAACAAGCGTGAGGAGGATAACATATTATTGATCTATAATTCAAACCTTCGAGCGAATGCATCACTATTTAATAATTTAATGATTCTAGTGATAATTGAAACTTGATTCTTTCCATGATCGACAAGCCCGTTGCTATTTTATGTTTTAACGAGCCTAACGACAGTGACAGCCTGGTCCTTTTTCATATTTAGAGAGTTTAAAAAAGAAGACAAAAGAAAACTCCATGAGTCCTTTTTCGTAAATTTTTCACTCGAATCCGAAAAAGTGTAAAATGATATCTGAGAGAACCTACTAGCCATGTTCAAATAAGGTTTTCCTTTTTCGTAAATAATCTATCTCAATCCAGCAAAGGGTTAAATTTATACTTAGTAGATGTCATTTCATTTACTTTTACGAGCTCGAAAAGACAAGTGCTCGGCAATATTTTCACATTATCGGAGTCTGAAAAGATCTAAAAGAAGACTCCAGGGGTTCCTTTTTCGTCGTTTTCGAAGTGCGAAAAAGAGATAAAAGTGTGATTCAAGCCCTTTTTCACTTTTATCAAAACTCAAAAAATAAGGATAAAAGTACTTTGTGGTCAAATCATTCTTGAATAAGTGTGCACGACTAATCCGCTATATCAGTTGTAAAACCTGTTCAGAATAACATCAAATGGATTAAAAATACATGTTACATAGAATAAATAAATAAAAACCATTGTCACAGCATCAAATATGATTTGCAAATAATAAAATGACTAATTAAAAGAGTTTTACCATTCATTTTTACCATTTGAACATTACCATTTTCATTTTGGAGCTCTGAACCAGTTTTTTCCCCCGAACTTCAGCAGTTGATTGCAACAGATTCTCTGGAGGATTTTCCTCGTCGTTCGATCCAGGTTAGAGCTATGAACCTTCTCTTTACTTCAGTAGCATTTATGTTTCATTTCATTCAAATTTTTTAGGGTTTTGGACACCTTAGGGTAAATTTATTTTGCACATAGAGCAACACACCCTTGAATGTCGAAAGGTAAGTTGCAATGAACTGGAATTGAAGGCTAGGTGCACTTATAATGCATTGTCCCTTGACCAGGGGTGCATTGGGCACAATTCCCATTTTTATTTTTTCAGTGTGCCTAAATTTTTCCTAATTTTTTGCATGAAATGGATCCTGATGAGTCTTATGATTTTGTTTCAGATATTCAATAGAACAAAATGATGATTACATGGAGGGAAAGAGAACATGAGGAACAAAACATGATTTCCCTAAACGATCTGGGCACTATAAGAGGCCTCAAAGACTGCGGGTTGCTAGAGTAATTCAGGCTATCGGGTATGAGGCAACAGATGGAACTATTGGATTTCCTTGTTTGTTCATGGGATCTAGCGATAGAGGCATTTCACATTGGGGACAAAGTGGTCCCAATATTAGTAGATGATATCTATTTTCTCACAGGATTATCGAGGAGACGTCTGCTCATTTCTCTTTTAGGGTCTACTCTTGGAGGAGAGACAGTGAGAGATTATATATCACAGTATTTCAATCCAGGGACTGAAACAAGTAAGGATGAGAAAATAACCATCCACGATTTACATGATTTTCCATTGAAGACCATCCTATTCACTATCGTAAAGCTTGCTAGTACCACTACACTACACGTAGCAAATGGATCTTACATGCAATATGCACTAGAGTGCTTGGAACCAACAGTTTTCAACATGGCTAAAGTTGTCCTCTCTTAGATGAAAGAACATCTGAGCAGGGAAAAGGGAGGAAGGAAGAAAAATTTCAACTATGGTTCGATCATGATTTATTTTTCCTTAGATCAGATTCCATAGATGTTGCCCCAGCATGTGACACTAGGTATATCTGATCCAAGGATGCAAATATGGGTAGAACTGATGGCTAGACATGCCGTTCAATATACCATCATGTTCTTGACTGCATTCTTCACCTAGTTTAGGTGACAAATGGTCGCCATTGATGATTATGCATATGTAGGAATTAACTTCTAAGGAGATCCAAATTTGGCTTTACTAGATGGCACTCAATGGGGTGCAATTGGTAAGAATGTTTTGACCATTTTTTTTCTAAGGTTTATATATGTTTTTGTATTTTTATGTTTCCCAAGACTAAAATAAAGTTTTGATGTAATGCAAATGTAGGTCGAGTTCAACGAGTGGAACAACCAGAGCAAGGAGCAAACGTGCCATCAGAGAGGGTTGTCGGGAGAGCAGTCCTTCAAGATTTGGATATGGCTGAGACTCATGCTGAGCTACAACATCACATACAGGAGTTGAATCTCAAGATTCTGGATTGTCAAATTGAAGAGTTACCCATGAGACTGCAACGTCATACAATTGGCATTACTAACCATTGTATGCGGTTATTACATAGGATATCTAGATCATTAGCATGTTATCACGAGCATCACTATTTTACTTTTGAAATTTTGCATAGATTTTGAGGTTAGATGACCAATGTGTCTTGGACACAAATTTTGTAAAAACCTGCAACTATCTATCTATTTGTTTTTTTTGTTTTCCTATGTTTATTGCACAATCATATTCAATTATGTGATGTAAATTGAAAATGTGTCTTTACATGTGTTGCAAATTTCTATTTATAACATAATTTGTTAAGAAATCAGTTAATGTGTTCAAGTTTCTAGAAATGAGTTGATATTGAATGAAATCAAGATGTCTTTCCAAAATTCGAACTCTTAGGAACATATGATGCAGTGTTGGTTTTATGACAGTATAAACACTAGTAAGTTGCAGTACCACAAGTTGTGAGTCTAACCTAATAATGATGCATTTAATACCAAATTAAATGGCATCAAAGAGAAGTTCGATCAAAGTTCTATACTGAGAGATATTTTTTGTAGATTGACTGATACAAATGCCTTGAAAACTCACTAACTCTTTGTTCGGAGCGAAAATGGCCTATGCTGCAGAGGATGGATTTTGTGTAATACGACTAGCACCATCAGCATACCCAACGAATGGTTTCAAAGATTTAGACATTTGCGATGAAATGTAAAGTGGATAACTAACTTCAAGAAAAATCTAGAAAAACAATCTAATACAGTGAATGCAAATCAACAGCATATATAAAATATAACACAAAAGTTTACTACACTCATGTTTAAGCATAGTAACATTTCAGATACAACCCATTTCAGGGTTGCGACAATGGAATTCCATCATAATCTACCAACTTATAGGCACCCCTAGAAAGAACTCTTTTGACAATATAGGGGCCATGCCATAACCTCAAATTTCCCTATACCTATTACATCAGCTTCTTGATCATAAAGAAGGACCAGGTCACCCTCTGAGAAGATGTGAGGCTAGACATGCTTGTCGTATTGCACCTTTATACATCTCTTATGCGCTTCATTAGCCAATGCGGCTTCACGACGTGTTTCATAAAGATGGACGAGGTTAAAAAGACGTGCTTCTTCAGAAGAGGTGTTAGGTAACAAGTCATTTATGAGTTTTAACGACTGTATTTCACATTGGATAGGAAATATAGCTTCCAAATACACCAATTGAAAGGGGGTAAATTTGGTTGCATTTCTAACCGAGGTTCTGTATGCCCACAAAGTCGAGTACATGATCAAATTCTAATTTCGTTTATGAACTCCTATCATTCATTGAAGCATTCATTTAAGAATATTTTTAATAACCTCAACTTGTCCATTTGATTGTGGATAATAAGGAGTAGAAATATCATGTGACAGTCCTAATTTGGCAGTCAATTCATTCATCATGTGATTGAGAAAATGATTCCCATGATCTATGACTATAGCCTGTGGAACACCAAACCGTGAAATGACATGATTGAAAAAGAATAATGCATTTTTTTCACTTGTGTTGTTGAATATAGGCATCGCTTTAGCCCACTTGGTAAAGTAGTCTACTGTGGCAATAATATAACCATGCCCCCTGAACGAATGAGGGTTGCAGGTCATGATGTTAATGCCCCATTTTGAAAATGGTCCCACAGTGATAATAGGATGCATCAGTGCTGGAGGTTTGTGGAATTTACAATCAAATATCTAGCATGCATGACAAATTCTGACCGCAAGGATGCAGTCGTGAAATATGGTAGGCCAAAAGTAACCGGCGTAGAGTATCTTCTACGTGGTAGTGTATCCAGACAAGTTTCCACCACAAGCCCTAGCATGACAATCATTTAAAGCCTTTTCAGCCTCCTCATGAGTGAGGCACCTCCTTAAAATCGTATCAACACCACAACGATAATGTATCGTCGATGATCAGATAATCTTTCGCTTCGTATAGAATACGTCGTTGTTAAGAGCGAGAGGTATCAGGCCCAAAATTCTAGGTCTGGAAATAAATGATAAAATCCCCATACCAAGGATTACATGATCTTATCAGAAACAGAGACTCATCAAGAACAGATGGTTCCGATGTAGTAGCAGTACTATTAGAGGGAAGGTTGAAGAGAAGCTCAGCCAAAACTAAAGACTTCTTTGACTTGGATTTGATGAATTCCAAATCAAACTCCTGGAAAATGACAATCCATTTTGAATACTTTTCTCCCAGCAATTGACGTGATAAAATTTAATTCATGGGGTTGCAATCCGAAATGACAATGGTTTTCTGGAACAAGATATAGTGGCGAAATATTTGGACATCTTGAATGGCCGCCAAAGGCAAGCTTTTCGACGTATGAATACTTTACTTCCATATAATTGAGATTACAACTCAAATAATATATTTTCTGTTATATCCCATCTTATAATTCAACCAATACCATAGAAATGGGCGTATTAGTCACAATGATATATAAGAAATACTCACTCTGATAATTGGGGGGATACATTAATGATGCCTGGACAAGTGTATCCTTGACAACATCAAAAGAAGTTTGCGCAACCTTATCCCAATGGAAGGGAATCCCCTTTTTCAAGAGTCAAGTAAATCCTTTATCCATTTGGATGTAGTTAGGTATGAACCTCCTTAGGAAGTTAGCCTTTCCCTGAAGTTTCTGTAACTGAAGAAAATTTGATGCCTTGGGCAAATCAAGAATTACCTAGACCTTCAGTGGTCGATTTGAATTCCTTCTTTGAGACAATGAATCTTAGCAAATGACCAGAACCAACACAAAACACACATTTATGTGGATTGATGCATATTTTGTAGTGTCGATAGCATAAAAATATAGCTCTCAAATGATTTCGGTGATCAGTCTGGTTTCGTGAATGCGTGAGTAAATTGTCTAGATAAGGTTGAACAATGTGCTTGATGTCATTGAAAGCATAATCCATTACTCTCTGAAAATTTTCCCCAATGTTCTTAAAACCAAACGAGAGTTTTCGATAAGAGAATGTGCCCCAGGGATAGATGAATGTTTTCTTATATTGGTCCTCTGGGTGGATATTGATTTGATTGTAGCCATAAAATCCATCCATGAATGAAAATATTTCCCATCCAGCACAATCGTCAATAATCTGGTCGATAAAGGGAGTAGGATAATTGTCTTTTGGACAAGCAAGATTGACGTCCCAATAATCAACACACACTTTGATTGTCCCTTATTTCTTCATAATAGGAACAATGTTGGAAACCCAATTAGTTAGAAAAAAAAGGTAAATGAAACTAGCATGCAAAAGTTTTTCAACTTCTGCTTTAATGAAAGCGGCCTTATTCGGATGAACAGGACGAAGGCGTTGAAGTATCGGTTTGACATCAGGGTACATGTTAATGGTGTGTTTAATGATACTAGTATCTATGCCTGGAATTTCCTCGTAATACCAAGAAAATACATCATGAAATTCATGAAAGAGAGAGCGATAAGTTTCGAGTTATGATGGAGAACAAGACACGCCGACATAAATGTTTTCTACAACGTTGGGTTTGGTCGAAATATCGATAGAAATTTTTTCTTCAATATTTGATAAGTTTTTCTCGGATTCAATTTCATTAATGGGAAAATAATTCAAAAATAAAGTTTTGATCGATGGGTGATATAGTTCAATAAGATTAACTTCTTCGTAATCCTAAAGATGGTAGCAATGATGATGATATTCGCTTGGTTCTCCTTTTGGCATCTTGGATTCCACAATATTCTCATATGTCAAAAATGTGGATGAAAAAGGATCAAATGGAGTACCAAAATATAATGAATGATCAACCCAAATGACAAGCGATGATGATTTTAGATTCACCGCCCAAGCCATGTAGATTGATTGCTATGCCAACTCAATTAGGTTGGGCGGAATAAATTCATCCAACGTAAAAACTTTAGAATCACCCGTAATCTTCCTTAAGCCAGATGGAGTGGTAGATATCATGTAGCAGGTCTCTATGTTTGCAATTTTTGCCGACGTCATAGGCGGTAATAATGCAAAGGTTCCCATGAGGGAAGAATCCTTTAAGAGTCCTATACCAATGTTCTGAAGTGCTTTTTTGGGTGCGTGAACTAACGGAACACTTCCAGTTACCTGGGAACTGGAGGAAAGAAGGATAGTTGATTTATGACTATGATAACACCTTTATGTGGAAAGGCGATCATTCTAAAATATGTAGAGACGATCACAATCATAGCATATACCCATGGCCTTCCGAGTAAGATGTTGTAATCAAGGGGTCCACCAATGACCTCAACTTCAACATTTACTGTTTTTTCCCTGCTGATCAGCGGTTGTCATTGATGTCAACCCAAGTAGCACCAAGGGCTACCCCAATATTGCATTATAATTTTGACCTACCAAATTAATATATTCTAGGTCAAGAATTATTTTGATAGTTTCTTCTTGTTGAGACGTTTCCGTTGATATATAGCATGCCATGTAATTCTTCACTGTTTAAGAGATATTCATGTTTGAAGTTGGTACCCCCAGTTAGTGGACTAAAACCCCTTGGGGTTGTGGCATGGGTCATTGAAAAGTCATAATTAATATTTTTTAAGCTCCTAAAATCCCTCCCATTTTCACTTGTTGAAGCCCCTTTTAACCTAAGAATTTATATAAATTGTGATCCTCGTACCCTCCTTATGCAAGGGATTTCGCTATCTGAAACAGGTCTTCGTGGAATTTTCGCTCTAACTATTTTTCAATGAAGGTTCAGAAGTTGAACATTTTATGAGGTGAAGCTGAAATCCTGAGGAAGCTCCGGTAAAAATTTCAGATCAAGGTGCGCAATATTTTCGGAGATATGATATGTGGAAGTCAGTGTTTTTGCAGGCTCCTGAAATTCATCTCAAAGAATTGACCTTGGGAAAATTTTCGTAACTCTCTCTCTGAGTATCAGATTGTAATTATCTAATAATTATTAGATATTACACAGACTGTATTTTTCTCTCTATTAATTACAAATCCAAATGAAGAAACAGTGACACGTGGCACGTCGTACAAGTTCGCTTTACTGAAACAATTCATAATTAGGGCATTGTGAGAGATTGGGCATAACTCTCCCTTGAAGAATCCAAATTGGGTCAGAACTATTACATTGAAAAGATGACTCAAATGACTACTACAGGACCAAAAATCACATATTGGGGATCTAAAATAACATAGATACACCAGATTCAATATCGAGCTCCTAGAAGGCAAGAAAAAGCTAGATCATGTGTTGTCAAGGGCTGCAAAGGACCAGAATTTATAGGGAAACAAATCAAAGCAAGGTGCAATAGAGGGTAGCATGACAAGAGTAGAAACCAAGGAACAGTAGCAATAATCTCATCACATGAAGTCTTCAAGTGGTCAGCACTGCATACATTCATTGTAAAGGTATCATTGTACTAAGTCATTGTAAATACATTATTGTAAAAAATTGTACTAGTGTTTATCTGCCAAGAGTTGAAGAGGTAGTTTCAGGAGGTCTAGGATCATCATTAGGTGTTTGTGTCATAGTTGGGGTTATGGTCTAGTGTTTCTTCTTCTTCTACATCATTCTATATCATTGTAAAGTGAACCATTTTCCCTAGTATGTTAGTCCATTCTTATTTTATTATTTTATAGAGGGGTAGGGTGGTGCTAGGGTGAGTTGTAGCTTATTGGGTGTTGGGGCAAGCGTTCAGTTGACTACTAGAAAATCTCAAGCATTGGAGCGTCCATCCAGTGGGAGCTGGAGAAGAATGCTTTTATTCATTCTAGGAAATTGGAGCTTTATTTTCAATTGGAGTTGAATATTAAAGAATTATTAGAAAATCATTAGGTGGTTTTTGTCCTAGAGTGGCTTTCTACCTTAAAAAATGTGTGCATTTGTGTTCCTTTTTTTTACTACTATCATTGTACAAACAATGATAATAATTCAAGATTAACTAATTCTGTAATTGAAAGGAACACTGATTCACCCCCCCCCCCCTCAATATTTCCAACAATAGGTATCAGAGCTTGGTTCCTTCAATAGCAGTTTAACAACTGGAAGGAGTTCATCGAGCATACCAAGAATGGTGTACCTATGTTCAATGAAAATAATTATGCACTCTGGAAAGGAAGAATGGAGGTCTATCTCTTGGCGCAAGGTTACGAAGTATGGGACACTGTTCAAAATGGATTTACATCAACCGCGGATGAACAAGGTAAGAAGAATTTGGTAAATGATGCAAAAGCAAAGAATATTATTATCAGTGGACTTATTGAATCTGCTCATCATAAGGTGTTGGGCTATAAAACCACCAAAAATGTATGGGAAAAGCTTGAGAATATATATGCAGGTGACTTAAATGTCAAAGAAGCAAAGCTTCAAAACTATAGATAAAAATTTGAGCAACTTAGAATGAAAGAACTTAGATTGCAACATTGCTACATACTTCCAATACGTTGATGAAATAACCAATACTCTGGAAGGATTGGGAGAGCCAGTTGACGAGAAGACTATTATACGAAAGATTCTTATAACGTTACCAGGGAGATTCAACCCAAAGGTATCAGTCTTAGAATACAGTGAAAATCTAGACAAACTCAGCAAAGAGGAATTACATGGAGTTCTCATAGCATATAAAATGAGACTTGATGAAGAAGAGCGTACTTGGCATCTAGAAACCGTGTTCGTCGCATCTAAGAAAACCAATAAGGACAAACAACCTTCAATTGAAAATACATGCACCTGCAAGTGTGAAGAAAAGGGAGATGATGGAGAAGGTCTTTCAGATGAAGAATATGCTTACTTTATGAGAAAACTAAAAATTGGTAAGGGAAAATTCAAAGGTAAACTTCCATTGATATGTTTTGGTTGTGGTGAGGTTGGGCATTTCGCAGCAAAATGTCTGAATAGAAGTGATGGAAACTCAAAAGGAAAGAAAGGCTTTAAGAAATTCAACAAGCAAGAAAAAAGGAAAGGATCCAAAAGGAACTTTCTCTCTAAAGAAGATAGGTCATCATCTGATGAAGACAGTAATAGCGAAGAAGAATCCAATGAGAGAGTATTGTTTATGGCCAAGCACAATAAACAAGAGGTATCAAACAATGAAGAAGAAGAGTTGACCATAGAAGAATTTTCTAAGGAGGCAATCAGACTTATAAAAGAGCTCAAGGCTGAGAAAATTTGTTCCAATACTCTTGAAGAATAAGTTCAAGGTCTCAAAATTGAAGTTGAAGAACACAAATGTATTGAGGAGTCACTTCAAAAGAAGTTGGAAGAAAGAAACCAAGAAAGGGAAGCATTAGAAGTTGAAGTAGTCTCGTTGCGTAAGGAAGTGAAGAAGGGAAAAACTGTCCAAAACTATGCCAACTTATCAAGTGCATTGGAAGAAATCATCAACAATAAATGATCTTACAACGACAGAACTGGCCTCGGTTACAAAGAAGAAGAAGCAGGACCTTCTACAACAAAATACAATGAACCTATGAGATCTGACATGCATGTAGAATTCATTGGACAAGATTCACAAGAACATCCTTGGAAGACAATTCCTCAACGAATATTTCCATCCAGGTACCAGCATATTTTTTATGGCTATTGTTATTCATGTGGAAAATTTGATCATAAAGCTATAGAATGTCACACGTACCCTAGGAACAAATACAATTCCAGGAGATCCTTCAAATATGAACCTCCCAAGGCTCAACGAAACATCAATAGGTTTGAACATTTAAGAAATAATATGGAATGTTACAAATGTCAAAACTTTGGACACATAGCCAGAGACTACAGACTTGAAAATCCTCCAGAAGAATCCTCGAAGCCACAGAATGAATGAACATGGAAGAAGAAGAAGACTGATAATTGTGCTCTCACTCTCAAGGCTCAAAACAACAAATATGTGTGGTATGTTGACAATGTTTCTCAACGCATATGACTGGAGATAGAAGTAAATTTGTATCTCTGAAAGAGAAGAAGGATGGAACCGTATCCTTTGGAAATGATGGATCTTCAAATGTTATAGGATCAGGTACCGTCACTCTCGGAAGAAAATATGTTATAGCCAAGAATGTTCTCTTGGTTGAAAACATGAATCACAATCTGCTCAGTGTTGGACAAATGTATGATCAAGGACACACAATGCTATTCAACTCCACAAAATGTGAAATCAAGAAAGGCAAGTATGGTAAAATTGTGGCTACAACAAGTTGAGCTCCAAACGACATATATGTTCTAGATGAAGCAACTAAAGCATGTCTACTAGCTAAATAAGATGAAAGATGGTTATGGCATAAAGGAATGGGTCACATAAACTTTGACAATCTTGTCAGGATAAGCAAAAAGGAATCAGTACGAGAAATGTCGAAAATCTCAAAACCTTCCAACACACTATGTGAGGCATGTCAGCATGGCAAGCAGACAAAGTCCAACTTAAAATAAAAGAACACTTTGCATCACACTGAAATTGATACATACTAATATATGTGGTCCTGTGAGAACAAAAGTCTTAGATGGAGAATTATATTTCATGTTAATGATAGATGACTATACTAGGATGACAGCCATCAGTTTCCTAAAGAAAAAATCTGAAGCATTTGAGTGCTATAAGATCTACAAGGAGTTGGTTGAAAATGAAACTGATTTGAAAATAAAGTGTCTAAGATCATATAAAGGCAGAGAATTCACTTCCAAATTATTTCAGCAATATTGTGATGAAAATGGAATAAAAAGACAATTTTCAACAACACGGACACCTCAGCAAAATGGAGTTGTTGAAAGAAATAATAGAACCGTATAGGAAATGGGTAGAACAATGTTGAAGGACTCAAAATTGGATAAAAAATATTGGGTTCAAGCAATTTATATGACAGTCTTCATTATCAACCGAAGTCTTCTCATAAATAATTGAAACAAGACCCCATATGAATTATGGAAAGGAAAACCAGCTAATGTAAAATATTTCATAATCTTCGGAAGCAAATGTTATATCAAAAGAGAAGATCAAAATTTGGGTAAGTTTGAATCATGTGTTGATGAAGGTATCTTTGTTGGTTACTCACACAAAAGAAAGGCCTATAAATGTTAAAATCTAAGATGAAAATAGATAGTGGAGAGCGTAAATGTTACATTTGACGAAGATGGTGTTCTAACGAATAATGATGAGGATCTAGAATCTTTGAAACTCGAGACAGAGGCTGAAAAAGACACAAATAAAATTCTAGAACAAGAAGCAACTATCAACCAGGAAGAAGTAAATAATGATCATCAAGATATACTAGAACAACAACAAGAAGCTCCTCCAAAGAGAACAAAAGAATGGATTCAAAAGAACCATCCATCAAGTCAAATCATTGGTGACATAAATGAAGGTCAACAGCTTTGTTCGTCACAACAAGCTCACATTACTTTTCTAGCAACCTTTAAGCCCACTAGTTTTGAGGAATCCAACCAAAATGAACACTGGGTAGCAGCTATGAATGAAGAATTGGATCAAATCGAGAAGAATAACACCTGGGAATTAGTTCCATGACCAAAAGATAAAAATTTCATTGGGACTAAATGGGTGTTCAGGAACAAATTGAATGAAGATGGACAGGTTACCAGAAACAAAGCAAGATTGGTTTTTAAAGGCTATGCACGAGTGGAAGGAATTGATTTCGAAAAAACATTTGCACCAGTTGCCAGAATGGAAGCCATCCGAATTTTTCTCGCCTATGCATTTTCAAGAAAAATCAAAGTCTACCAAATGGATGTTAAGTTAGCATTTATGAATGGAGAATTAGAAGAATAAGTTTACATCGAACAACCTGAAGGTTTTCTACTATCAGGAAAAGAAGACTATGTTTGCAGCTTAAAGAAGGCTCTATATGGTCTCAAACAGGCTCCCAGAGCATGGTATGCTCGTCTTGATGGATATCTACGTCAACAAGGGTTCGAGAAAGGTATTGTTGATAGCAATCTTTATGTACAAATAGATAAATATAATTTAACAATCGTTGAGGTATATGTGGATGATATAATATTTGGTAGCAATGATGATCAACTAAGTAAGAAATTTCCTACAAATGTGAAAAGTGAGTTCGAGATGTCTTTACTTGGTGAGTTGACATACTTCTTAGGGCTTCAAATATCTCAGCAAGAGAAAGGAATATTTAGATGTCAAACCAAGTACATCAAGGAAATGCTCAAGAAATTAAAAATGGAAGATTGCAAACCCATCCTTACTCCGATGGTAACAGGTTGCAAATTGAGCATAGACAACTCATCTAAGGATGTGGATAAGAGGTTGTACAGATCTATGATTGGTAGTCTTCTATATGTAACAACTTCCCAGCCAGATGATATGCAACCAGTTGGACAAATAGCAAGGTTCCAAGCAGCACCAAAAGAATCACATATTATTATTGTCAAAAGAATTCTTTGATATCTAAAGGGCACGGAAGAATATGACTTGTGGTATCCCAAGGGTAACAATATCATTATACAAGACTTTACAGATGTAGATTGGGAAAGAAGCATTGATGATCGTAAGAGTACTAGGGGGGCAGCATTCTGTATAGGTGGTTGTCTTGTATCATGGTTGAGCAAAAAGAAAACCTCAATCTCGTTATCTACAGCAGAAGTAAAATACATTGCAACAGCAACATATTGTACTCAAGTCCTTTGGATGAAACAAACTTTGCAAGATCTTCAAGTACAATTCAGTGAGCCTATTCCCATATTCTGTGACAAGAACAATGCCATCAGCATCTCCTAGAATCCTGTCATGCATTAAAAAACAAAACACAATCTGATCAAATATCATTTTGTTAGAGAACAAGTCGCTGAAAAGAATATCAAACTTGAGTATGTTGGTACAAAAGAACAAATCGTTGATATCTTCACTAAACCTTTACCTCGTGAAGCATTTGAATATCTTCGCCAAAAGCTTGGGATTCTCCCAAGTTATCATTAGATTTGCCTTATTCATAATATAAAGGGGGAGTAAAAGTGTGTACAGGTCCACATGATGGTTGTGTGTCAGCGGGAGTTACCCTTTTCCATTGATGTAAAAGGGGGAGAGAATGTTGTAGGAAGAGGTGTCATGATCGCAGGGGGAGTACTTGTGTTGCCATCAATGCCAAAGGGGGAGATTTTTGATCAACGTTTGTCATTGATGTCAACCCAAGTAGCACCAGGGGCTACCCAAATATTGCATGAGAATTTTTACCTGCCAAATTAATATATTTTGGGTCAAAAATTATTTTGATGATTTCTTCTTGTCAATATTTGTTCGTTGATATATGGAATGCCATGTAATTCTTCACGGTTTGAGAGATATTCATGTTTGAAGTTTGTACCCCCAGTTAGTGAGCTAAAACCCCATGAGGTTGTGGAATGGGTCATTGAAAAGTCATAATTAATATTTTTTAAGCTCCTAAAATACCTCCCACTTTCACTTGTTGAAGCCCCTCTCAACCTAAGAATTTATATTAATTGTGATCCTCATATCCTCCTTATGCAAGGGATTTCGCTATCTGAAACAGGTCATCATGGAATTTTCGCTCTAAATTTTTTTATACGAAGGTTCAAAAGTTGAAATTTTTATGAGGTGAATCCGAAATCCTAAGGAACCTCCTGTAAAAAATTTAGATCAAGGTGTGTAATATTTTCATATATATGATCTGTGGAAGTTAGCGTTTTTGTAGGCTCCTGAAATTCATCTCAAAGAAGTGACCTTGGGAAAATCATCATAACTCTCTCTCTGAGTATCGGATTTGAATTTTGTAATAATTTCCAGATATTTCATGGACTTTAGTTTTCATTATATTAGTTTTAGATCCGAATGAAGAAACAGTGACACGTGTCACGATGTACAAGTTCGCTCTACTGAAATAGTCCATAATTAGGACACTGTGAGAGATTGGGCATAACTCTCCCTTGAAGAATCCAAATTGGGTCAGAACTATGGCATCGGAAAGAGGAATCAGAAAAATACTATAGGACCGAAAATCACATATTGGGGATATGAAATAACAAAGATACACCAGATTCAATATCGAGCTCCTACAAGGCAAGAAAAATCTAGATCATGTGTTGTCAAGGGCTGCAAAGGACCAGACTTTCTAGGGCAGCAAAGCAAAGCGAGGTGTAGCAAAGGGTAGCATGACAAGAGTAACAACCAAGGTGTATAACAACAACAAGAAGTTCATCACATGAAGTCTTCAAGTGGGCAGCACTGCATACAGTCAATGTAAAGGTATCATTGTACTAAGTCATTGTAAATACATTATTGTAAAAAATTGTACTAGTGTTTATCTACCAAGAGTTGAAGAGGTAGTTTCGGGAGGTCTAGGATCATCATTAGGTGGTCGTGTCATAGTTGGGGTTATGGCATAGTGTGTCTTCTTCTTCTACATCATTCTATATCATTGTAAATTGGATCATTTTTCTTGGTATGGGATTCCATTCTTCTTTTATTCTTCTACAAGGTTGTAGGGTGGTGCTAGGGTGAGTTGTAGCTCATTGGGTGTTACGGCATCCGTTCAGTTGACTACTGAAGAATCTCGAGCATTGGAGTGTCCATCCAGTGGGAGCTGGAGAAGAATGCTTTTCTTGATTCTAGGAAGTTGGAGCTTTATTTTCAATTGGAGTTGAATATTAAATAATTACTAGAAAAGTGTCAGGTGGTTTTTATCCTGGAGTGGGTTTCCACCTTAAAAACTGTGTGCATTTTTGTTCCTTTTGTTTACTACTATCATTGTCCAAAAACTGATAATAATTGAAGATTAACTAATGCTTTAATTGAAAGAAATATTGATTCACCCCCCCTCTCAGTATTTCCAACCTGCCCCTAGTTCAACATGTAGGTTATTGATGATACCACAAGGCTTATATGTACGTCCGTCAAAAGCTTTCAACGTCGTAGGCAATTGAGATAGGTGCGGCGAGCCAAGTGACTTCCAAAAATTTAGAGACATAGTTCAAGTAGATGCTATCTCATCAATAATAGTACAATGAACGAGGTGATTAAGAATATTTACTTGGATGGAGAATGCTAATTCTGCTGGTAATTGCGACACATAGCCCGTATGATTAAAGACTACAAGATTGGAATCTGTCGGATCCATTCCACCAATTTCCGACAAAAAATATTGTTTTTGGGAGGGATAATTTTGAATCACCTCAAGCGCTGACATAGTTGGAGGGTTTTGAGCCAAATCTTCTACTATATTATAATTTTGAGCAGCTCGGGCTCGAGGGTTGAATGTCAATTTATGAATGCCTCCCTTTGGTGGCTTTATTGTCAATTCAAGAATACTATTTCGCAGTATCAATTCCATAGATGGATTCGTGGTCTAGGTAGTAGGTTGATTAGTAGTCTAACTGTGGCAATATTTATTATGTGTTGACACCAAAACATCATTTGTTGGCTTCGTGATAGAAAACATAGGCATTTGGGAACTAGAAGCTGGATCTATAGCAACCAAATTTGTGTCTGGATTCAGAAATGGATATGTCAACACAGCAGATGCATGCGAGGTCTTAATCAATTTTTAAACTTCTCCGCAGAGAGGATAGTCTCGACCAAAGTGCTCCCCATTACATATTATGTAAGGGTAATGAGGTTTATGATTTCCAGTTTTTTGATCAGATGATCGTTCCTGCAGGGTAGAATTTTGATTTTTCTTTGATTTCCCCTTTTCTTACTTCCGGGTTGCTTGTCACTTTTGCCTTTTTCAGATGACACGACATGAATTTTGGAAGAAGGTGCAGGATCAGATGCAGTACAGTGATGTGTGCTTATAGTACCGATCATACTGTTGTCGGCATGAGATTCCCTAGATGGAGGAGGAACAATAAAATTATATCGCAGCGCGTTGGGAATTTTCTCGTAGAGCATGCTAGACTGAGTATAAATCAAATCGAAGTACTGGGCATGAGCAATGACCTGCTCTTCAGTGACAATGCCACCCTTAGCGACATCCTCAGTTATAGATGGTAACATGGACTTAATGAACCACTCAACAAGGAGCTTATCAGGAACAAATGTCTTAACCATTCTACGACAATGACGCCACTCATGATATTGATCAGAAATGTGAGTAGCATTAGTCTGTTTAAAATTATTCAATAGTTTCGTTCTAGTTTCATATCGTATGGGTCAATAAGAAAATATAGGTAACTCATATCGTATGGGTCAATAAGACAATATAGGTAACTCATATCATATGGGTCAATAAGGCAGTATCTAGGGCAGTGAAATTATCAAATGAAGCTCTTGGTAACTCAATGTACCATTTCGCGGCCATACCAATGAGTGTACGCTGGAAAAGACATAGTCGAATAGAGTCATCATTTAGGGAATTAGATTAACACCAAAAATGATAAGTCATACCATGTGTCAATGGATCTTCCCCAGGATTTCCATTGAACTTAGGAATATCTTAGGGTAATTTATCAGGTATCACCACCCACCAAGGAGCGTAGTTGATTAGATCATTGGTAAGCCAGTTTAAATCCAGTAACTCTAAAGTTGCAACAAAGGGAAACTGTCAATTTAATTCGGGTTGAGCATAGCCAGGGTATGATGGAATTTCTTGGGCAACTGACCTTTGAGCACTAGCATAAGGAAAGTGTTGTTGGTAACCCATATAGGGGTTTTTTTGATAAGAAAATGCTTGAGGATTTTGTTGACCAAAACCTGGGTACGCTACTTCTTGAAACGAGGTTTGTTGCATTTGCGCTTGTGGCTGCCAAGGGGTTTGTCCACCAATATTATAACCCAAACTTGAATAGCTTAGATTCGGTTGGGGATAGGTATAACCTCGTTGTGGCTACGACATCCCATAATATGGTAATATAGCTTGTGAATAAATAATTCTGGATACAAGTGGTTCTTGTAAACCAGTTGAAGGAGTTGGAGTCAGAGGGCCTAATACTTGAGGGTATTAGGTTGAAGGACCAGCCTGAGATGGTTGATGTACAACAGTTTGATCCTGTAACAGGGGTAAAGATGCATTAACAAGTGGAGTAGAAGTGGGTGCAACAGGTTGAACCGGTTGATATGATTGTACAATCGTTTGTGGTTGGATGGGTAGAGTGGGTTGCCAATGACAAACATTCATTATGACATTAGGATGACCAAATAACGATGGAGTAATGTCAAAATGGGTGACCATAGTTTGCCCCCCAACATGAGGAGTATAATAAGATGGAAAAAATTGTTCTCCAAATGTTGGGAATCTAGTTGAAATTGTACTGGATGGAATATACCCAGATGGACCAGCTTGATATTGCCCTAATGATGTATATAAAGGATCAAGTCATTCAATACTCATTAGAGATGTACCATATAGAATACCAGATGATGACATTGGTGAAGTCCATGGGTTTGAGGAGGCACCAAAGAAGGTTCCAGATAAATATTGGTAACCTGGTGGGATGGAAGGGCCACATTATCGATGTTACCCTGGTGAAGTTTTGAACATCGACGGGGTAGAAAGAGCAGGTGATGTTGCAACTGGAATAGATGGTCCAGCCAAAGATGTTGGCTCAGGCATGGTTATATGACCCAATGTATACCCTATTGGATCTACGGGAACTCGAATAGACACATGATTAAAGAAAGCATAGTGAGGTGATTGAGGAAAAGTCTTGTAAAGATAAAGGTCCGATCCAAAATGAGATGGAGTCGAAGGCGTTTTCTCTTGTGGAATTTCTTAATTGAATTCAAACCAGGTGGAATGATTTCACCGTTAGGCTCGAAGTATATTTAGGAGGTTGACTGCGCAATATGGGAGACTCAATGGCTACAATAGATTGTGGGGCGACCGATACAGGAACAACTTTCGGTTATTCGACTTCAGCATTCACATGTTCTGGTAAAAGAACGACATGATCCAGATCAACTTCCAGTTGAACAACATCAGGTTCGGAAGGTATGGTCTCATTGATTGGATGGATCGTGGCCACAGGTAACTGAGAGGACTCCGTCTCAACAACAGTAGATGAACCAGGATTTGTAGAAACAACTTGAGCCGACTCTGGTATATGTGAGTATGATGTTGGTATGCCTTGGTATTGCACCAAGGGTGCTGCAACTCCCAGGGGCTGCCCTACCTTACTTTATAAACCCGGGATTTGTACAAACTTGGAGGTGACAGTGCTACATACACAAAATATGCATTATCTTCATGTCATCATCTTCTACTTCACGAAAGGGTTCTATTTCGTAAAAAATGCTAAAAAATGAAAAGTAAAGTGCTGGAAGGAAATGACAGAAAGGAAACTAACTTAATTTACAGAAAGGAAATGACGGAAATGAACTAATTTAATGTGCATAAAGGAAATGACAGAAATGAAACTAATTTGATTTGCAGAAAAGGAAATTATTGAAAAGAAACTAAACTATATTGCTAAAAAAAAATGACAGGAATGAAAATAATTTAATTTTCAGAAAAGGAAATGACTGAAAAGAAACTAAACTATGTTGCTGAAAAGAAATGACAGGAATGAAACTAATTTAATTTGTAGAAAAGGAAATGGAAAAAAAGAAACTAAACTAAGTTGCACCTAGTTAGGCCAATTGGATAAACACACCCTACTTATCCTCTGATCTATTTACCATGCTATCATTCTTTTAACCATGCAACTATTCATGATAAACTAGACTTGGCAAATTTTGGCTTGTAGTTTGGGGGAAAACGGGAAAAATATGCTAATGGAGGAATTGAACCGATGGGATAAGGCTTAGAGGTGTGGAAAGATGGGTTTTAACCTTATTAGAACTTTATTATAGTGCAAAAATGCTTTGGAGCGGAATAATTTTAAAAGTGTGATGGCAGAGTTGCGATGGAGGATGGAATTGTGAGATGCGATATCGAAATCAAAATATCGCAAAGTTTTCAGGGTAGCAAAATTGTTGTTCGGGAGTAGGAGTGAAATACGAAATGCAATGAGGTAAAAACTACGAAGTGAGATGGGCCAAAATTTGTGATTGTGATTTGCGATGTGGTAAAAGTTGCGAAGTGCGAAATGCGCTGAGTGACGTGGTGGTGGGACTAGTGGTAGAATATAAATAATATCGTAATCGACGTCGGGAGCCCTAAGTGTTAAATAAAATGGGAAAATCTTGCGAAATTCAATTGCAATGTGCGATGCGGCGAAGTTATCACAATCGGCATTTGGAAATGGCAAGCCTTAAAATTAAATGGGAAAAGTTTGTGAAATTCGATAACAATGTGCGATGCAGTAGAGTTATCGCAATCAACATTTGGAAGTGGTAAGTCTTAAAAGAAAACGGGAAAAGGTTGTGAAATGTGATTGCGATGTGCGATGCGGCAGAGTTATTGCAATCAGAGTTTGGAAGTGGTAAGTCTTCAAAGAAAACAGGAAAAGGTCGCGAAGTTCGATTTGTGAAGTACGGTAGTAGGAGATTTGAGGAGCAAAGGTGAAGGTCGAGTTTTAATGGTTTTCAAGCATTTTGTGTTAATATAGGTAAGGCAACCATGACCAATAGAAACAAAGGAATAAGGCGGTCTAAAGGATTTAAGTGCTTTTAGGAAAAAAAGGTGGGTGCAACAGTTAGAATAAGCGAAAGTTAAAAGAGGGAATGGAGTGTAACAACAATGCTCAGGTTTTGAATGCAGAGATGGAAAATGAAGCGAGGAAGCACCATGCAGCTGCTCTGGGGTTTTAGCAATAATTCCTACAATCAACCTGCTAACTTATGTGCAAAAAAATAGACAAATGCATAATATTGTAGTGCAAAGGAAGACTGAAAAAGGGTAATGCAACTCCAATTTTAATCTCATAAACAATGAACAGAAATCAGTTTTTGGGTCCATGGGAAGGTCTGCCCTCATCGAGCTCTATTGATAGAGATGAGAAGGGGGTCTTGATCCACAACTTTTTGGTTTTTTTCTCCTCCATTCTATTACTCACAAGCAAATGAAACCTACAGTGGCACACTGAAATAAAAACTAAATGACAACTTGAACATAAACGAAATTATCAGGAGCGAAACTAATGAAATCACAGAAAGCAGAGAAAAAATACAACAGAGAGGTTGAGGCATGTGGATTGGGTCCTAACCCATAAGCCTAGCTCTCTGAAACTTAAATCAGTAAAATGAAATCAGTCTTCTCATTTCATAAAAGAATAGCCTCATGCATTTATGAAAGTTTGATCACTGAGTAAAATAATAAAAAGATCAATAGCTTGCAACAAAGTTCCGACCCTTCCTAGCTCTAGCTTTGCTCTATTTATTCTATAGGGAAGCTAGCAACATCCCCCTAGAAAATAGTGATTGAGTCCACTTGACTCGAAGTAAAAGATCGAGTTTCTTGGCTACCTCTAGAACTTGAATTGTTGGAGAGAATATTTGGGGTGATTAAGTCCACTTGACTCCAGGTAAAAAAATATTGAGTGCACTCCTTTTTGAGTTACTTGGCTACCTCTGGAACTCGAATTGTTGGAGAGAATATTTGGGGTGATTGAGTCCACTTGAATCCAAGTAAACAAATATTGAATTGCTTGGATGCCTCTGGAACTTGAATTGTTGTCTCCTCCAAGTCTTTATGATAAAATCCTTATAAAAATGCTTAATAATTCATGATTTTCTGCACTCAACCTCATATTAGGCACTCATAGTATGTTAGCCTTAACCACCACCTATACTAGCATCATAAAACCAAATAATATTAAAAATTCAAGAAAAAAATATCTAAGAAGGAAAAAAGGTAACCATTAACCCCTTCAAATATGTCTAATGGTGGAGCTCATCATCACCCCCCTACTGAATGGTTACTCATCCTCGGAGAAACTAATCCTCCTCCTACATTTCCTTCAAGGCTTTGACAACCCCCCATTATTTCATGAGGAAGAAGTGTGGGAGTTTCCCCAAGGAGATAAAAACCATTATTATTTTATGCATTCCCCCATTCTCTATCTTGTGCATCTATTTCCTTTTCATCATTTAGCCCTAGCAACAATGGTGGGCTGAGCTTTAGTCCCAACCATTGGATATTTTTGGCCTGTATGGCCCTCTTGTATAATGGTGCCCTTTCCAATGCCCCCCTCAGTATTTCTGGAGTATGGTACTCCCTATTCTTGAGGCTATGAGGGAGGTTGTTCCATCTCCTCTGGCTAGCCATAATGCACTCATATTTTATCTACCTAGAAGCATCATCAAAGTGGCCTATTACTACATGTGTTTGAGTCTGAAGGTAGCTTTAAACTATTGTAGTGTCCCTTTCAATCTCTCGACAATTAAGAATGACTCCTCTTGGGTTGAAAAATTCCAGTCTGATATGTAAGGGTTCTCTTTTTATTCTTCTCATCACCTTCCATATCTCTTTTACTCTAGTGTCCTAATTCATCATCCAAGATACTAAATCCATCAACTACATATCCCCCATTGTAGGATTGGGTCCCAAGTATCTAGATTTGTTAGCACAAGGTTATGCACATAAGACTTTGCCATATTTTCCTGGTCAGCCATGTTATCTTGCTTGTAGAAATCCATGAATTGCCTACAATCTTGGAAAGGTAGGGATCCATGGGAGGCTAGAGTTTTGATTTGGAATAGGAGCCATTGCTCCTTGAGGTACACAACATATGAGTCATAAGGGAATATGTGTTGAAGGGATTATATGTATAATTTTTCCATGGTGGCTACTTGCTAACCTTTTTTCTGCAATTTCTCCTTCAGTGCTACATTTTTTGTTTGTGCCTTCTACATCTGCTCCTTCAAATCTTCTTCTTCGATTCTTTCCTCCTCCCTTGATGATTCTTCAATGATACTCGGGCTTGTGGGAGGAGTTTTTGTCTCTCTCTGAATTATCCTCTGAATTTTTTCAGCTCTGAAATAATAGAGGTCTGCCTTTTTCTCTTTGTGCTCAGAGGAGCTAAGGTGGCAACTAACTCTTTGTCTTGAGGGGATGTGGTGTTGTGCTGTGAGTCTGCTTCTTGCTCACTTTCTGTTACATTTATGACTTTTGTCTCTACTTCCATTTCTTCTATTTCTCCTTGGCTCTATGTCTCTTCCTCTTCTTCTTCTTTTTCCTCTTCTAGTTCTTCTTCTTCTGGTTCTTCTTCTGGATCTTCTTATGGCTCTTCTTCTAGCTCTTATTCTCCTTCTTTTCTTTTTTCTCTATGGTTAGGAGAAAAGCTTCCCTTGGTCCCTTGCTACCTGTCTGATATGCGGTATCCTACGGAAGCTATCTCGACTGTAGGTGATGTTTTTCTGCTACTGCTAATACTGCACGTTGCTCAAATACATAGCCCACTCTCGGTACTGCTGTGTTGCAAGCTCCCTTCGGTATCTTTCCCTAAAAAATTCTCAATTCACTGGTTTTGATGCGATGATACCTCTTTTTATTAGATTTCACAACTAATTTTGGAGAGCTTATGTAACTCAAATTAGCTCCAGTTTTGGTTGTAGACAGTTGGACCCTCTTCTTGTTAACTGGTTGATATTGTGTGTCTCCTCCCCTCGTTCTCCTCTACTCCACTTGATTTGTTTTTTTTCATTTTTCATGCCCAGGTGGTGTGACTTTGCAGTTCTCCCTATTCATACTTCATGACAGTGGCCAAGCTGGTTGACCACCTTTCTGCCCCTTACACTCTAAGTCTACAAATTTAAATATTTCTAGATATTATGGATGCATAGTGAGGGGTGAGAATCTATACCTGAGTTTACCTATTGTTGGCAAGGCATTTGCAGGAGATCGAATTTGGAGACAAGCCTCTTATATGTTGCATTCTTCCTTATTTTCCTGTTTTCTGAGTGAGCAGCTTGCTAAAGGAGAAACTCTCTAAGTGAGTTTTTGATCTTTCTTGTTGTTTCTTCCTATTGTAGATGATGTGTGAGGGTGCTCCAGATGTCATGGGTGGCACTCCTGTCTTTCTTGGGGTCTTCTTTATCAACTCCTCTCTCTTTTTTTTTTTCTTGTTGTTCATGAACAGATTTTTGCGGTGTAGGAATTCCCTGATGTCTGTTGCAGCCTGTGTTTTACTTTCCTTTCTACATTGTGCTTAGGAATGGAGTAAAGTGGTGCATGGGGGTGATGGAGGAAGCTATGAAAATGAATGGAGTGAATGATGGGATGGATGGTAAAATAGAAGAAGGGAAAAGAAGATGAATGCTTCCTTGTGTTACCAAAAACCTTTAATATCCTACAAAACAGCAAACACAGAAAATAGAGAGATGCAGATGTATTTTTTTGTTTTTCGTTTTTTTTTTTGAAAGAAAGTGGGATGCCTCCATGGAGTTTTTCAACCCACAAACTTTCCTTGGGCTCCTGAGAGTGGTTTTCACCCATGGATCTTTATTCTCTTTTCTTTTTCTTCTTCTTCTTTCTCTTTTTTTTTAGGAGGTGTTGGAAACTATAGAGTTTCCTGTCACATACACCTCTCTGCTTATTGAATTTATGAACTCTACCTTTGACAAAGGCTTCTTGTATATTTAAGTCTGTGACCATTGACAAGCAAGGGGATTCCTTCCTTATCTATGGTTCTGATTTTGAACTGCGCCATTATCAAAACATTTTTCCACTGTGTAAGGTCCCAACCATCTTGTCAACAATTTTCCCTTAAAGTCTTTAAACCTTGAATCATACAACAACGCCCAATATCCTTCTTGGAAGGCCTTCCACATTAATATTCTTGTCATGTCGTACCTTAATTTGCAGCTGAACTACCTTTGTGTGCAGAAGTTCTTTCATTCTAAACTCATCCAATCCATTTAGTTGCAGCAAACTCTCTTTTTGGGAATTTTATAGACCTAGATCTAATTCAACTGCCATTATTAAAGTATTGAATTAAAACTCAACTGAGAGTAGAGCGTTCTTACCAAAAACTACTTCATAAGTAGTGAATCATGTTGTTGTCTTCCAAGTAGTTTTGTAGGCCCAAGTAGCTTCTACCAATCTATCTACCCAATATTTTCTGTTGTTGCTCAAAACCTTGGTGAGGATGCTCTCTAAAGCTCTGTTAGTTACTTCTACTTGGCCATTCACCTCAGGGTGATAGGCAGTAGAAGTTTTATGCTTAATCTTGTGCTTCCTAAAAATATTCTCAATGATATGAGAGGTGAATTGTGCTCCCTGATCAGTGACTATTTCTCTAGGGTACCCAAACTTGTAAAACACATTCTCCCTCAGAAATTCTACTACTTTCTCCTCGGTTGCTACCTTCACTGCTTTTGTTTCGGCCCACTTTTTCAAGTAACCAGTGCAGACTATGATATACTTCTTTTTTCTAGATGGTGGATCGATAGGTCCAACAAATTCCATGCCCCACTTGTCAAATGGCTCAAGAGCCACCTGAGGGTGCAAAGGCATATCATCCCTTTGCATGGATTTCCCCATATTTTGGCACTGGTCACACCTGTTGGTGTATCTTCTATAATATTGGTGAAGGGTAGGCCAATAGTATCCTGCCTGCTGTTGATCATATTAGCCCCCCCTTTCTAAAATTTTGTCAGGCAGCCCCATAAAACCATTCGAAATCCTCTCCTTTAGCCTTAAAAGTCCATGTTTGGGCCTGAAAAACTCAGTATCCACCTATCGTTGCCTTCTCTCGACCTCGAAATTACATAACATGGGTCGCAAAATCAAATTCGAAAATATAAAAGGCCCAGCCCCTTTCGGTCTTGAGCCCCTCAAGTTTTCGCTCCATATAACCCAGGCGCTCGACCGAGCGCTAAGCTCTATGGGCGCTTAATCGAACGAATATCGGGCGTTCTCTGAGCCGTCGATCTCCACAGATCGGACGACGATCATTCATTTCTGACATACCCATAACCCACCTGCCATCCATCCGATCAAATCATAAAGCCGACGGTCTACAGCCCATCTGTCCCAGTGGTCCCCGCACTCAAAAACGCTTTATAAAACTGGTAGTATTTATCGCACCGCTTATCCAGGGCAGGTGGTATTCCTCAAATCGTAGCGATTCCATACGTTGCGCGACATGTGGCTCTGTCACTATTCCAAAACCACCACCCCATCGCGCATTATCTTTCGAACGAAGACACGCAGCGATATTCATCACCGCCGTCAGATCTGGGAGCCTCCATCCGACGGTCATCGCACTCCGAAGTTGCACAAACATTAAACCAAGCCAAAAGCACCCCTGTTCCACTGTCTATTGTCTCCGGTGCCCTTCCAACCGTCGATCTCCTCAAGAGATCGGACGGTCGGGATTTGACTATTTCCGTTTTTTACTGGCTCCCACAGTCAGCATTCCACGTCATTCTTTCCCGCTGTCTCGATGTCGTACCACCTGTCCCTCAGTATTTCCCACGTGTTCTTCACCACCCAGACCTATATTGGTTCATTTCTTCATTTCTTATGTATTTCCATGATCGTGATCGCTTTCCGCCAACCTTCTCCATTTTCACCTTCCTATGTCACGCTGCACTTCCCACCATTGTTCTGCATTTCTCGACCGCCCCACCCTGCCACATTTTTGTTACACTAAAATTTGTCACCTTGACATTTTTTTGACTGTATGAGCTCATTAACACTCATACATACCTCCTTTTCAAGTCTTACAACCTTTACTCCTCATGTCAAGCCCTGAAACAGGAGGAAAAACCCTAAAAATCTCTGAAACTTTGGGTACGCAAGTAACATAAGGCTTTTCTGCATTCTTGGCTTGGGTATGCATGTAATACACTGCTTACCTGCATTTTAGAATTCATTTTTCCTTTGCAATGCCTGCGTACCCTCCTCAAAGTAAAAAAGGCGAGAAAGTAAAGTCAAAAAAGTGGTTTGAAGTCAATTCTAGAATGTTCTAGATGAGAATTTTTGGGGATGAGTACGCTTTGATAAGGTGCATGTATCCCTCACCTTAAGGAACTAATTCCTTGATGTGAGGAGTCTATCCCTTTGAGGGAGGATTCTATCCCTACAAAGGTGGAATCCTAACCTCTTCATCTTCTCTATAAAAGGAGGCATTGGGTAGCCTCAAAGGGTTAAGAAGTTTTTGGAGATTGAGAATTGGAGTTCAAGATTTATGTGTGATTGAGCTGAAGTGCTGTTGAGATTTAGACTTCTTTCCGCTGAGCTTTTGAGAGGAAAGATCACATACCTCTTTTTGCTCCTGAAGGAAGAGTGCAAGACTTATCAAAGTAGAGGAGATTCCTGCTTCGGACCTCGAGAAGGCCTTTCGAACATCAAGGCTAAGGTTGTAAGGTTCTTCTGTTATTTTAAGATTAATACAATCAAGTTCTGTTTTTCTCAATAAATTGTCGTTCGATTGTTTATTTCAAAAAGTTGTCATTTGACCGTTTATTTCATAGATTCCTTGATCACTATGATAGGTATGTTTTATGATTATTTGTTATACAGGTGCTATTTAATATTTGCTTGTTTGTGATTGCAGGTCGATGAAATACGACACTTTCTTGTTTCTTGCAATGAAATAACTCTTGTTGCGACAGAAGATCTCTTGTTGCGACGGAAGGATTTTGATGCGACGGAAGCACTACGACTGCAAATAAGCATTTGGATCTAAGGTAGGATCGACACCTTTATAACATTTATTTGTAAAACAAATATATTTAGAGAAAGACAAACTTAGTTGTTCGTTTATTGCTAGATTGTCTTATGATACTAGGGAGATCGGTCTTGTCCGCAAGAACGATTTATCCGTCCAACAAATTGGCGACTCCACTGGGGAAAGAAACTTGTTGTTTTTGGTTCTCTTTTATTTTGATTTGAGGAAAAGTTTTTCCTGGTTTTTGATTGATGGATATCTGCCTCGGTAGCTTAGGTTTTCTCTGTTTTTGAAAATTTTGAAATCTTTTACGTTTTTCTTGAACTTTTCTGGGGACCGCACTTTGTTCTTTTGCACAGTGTGAGCAGTTTCACACTTTCCTTAAGTAAACAGTGCGGGACCGCACCTGTTACTTCTGGAAGCCTGCGGACCCTGTTAAATTTTGGAAAAAATCTAGATTTATTTTTTCTAGCTTAGTTTAGATTTGATTTAGGATTCTTAGCATCTACCCAGATCTGTATTTTTCTGTCAAAAATCTCTTGTTTATGAATTTCTTTCAGCAATTTCTCATCTCATTAATCTCCATTAAGTTAATTGGGTGTTTTGAGTCTCTTTTTTGAGAAATTGTTAATTTTATTTCCTTTGGTCATTACTTGGAGGTTTGTCTCAGTATTTTCACAATTTTACATCTTTTTGCTTTTGTGTGTTTTTTGATCTTTGGAACTCTCACTCGATTTTCTTGACTTGCACTTGATTGGTTCTTATATTACATTAGAATCATCTTGTGTTTGAGAATTCTCTTGCATATATCACGTTTGCATAATTAGAATTCTCATTTTCAGAATATGAATGAAAAATGTGCATTGATTACATTTGCATACTTTTCATGTGAATTGTGCATAGATTACAACTGCATAGTTTACATTCTGAAAAATCAGTCGTAGATTTAGATCAAGGTTCTTTGATTTGAATTTAGATGTTTTTATGCTTGCTTTAAAAACACAAAAATATAAAAATTGTTTTGGGATTGATTTGCATTATTTTTTCTTAATGAAATTAGTGCATTAGAGAATTTGTTATATTTTCTCTTAGTGATCAATTTTTTGCATTGTTGGAAGTGAATGGAAAATCTCTCCTTACTTTAGTTAGGATTCATCGAATTGAAAAGATTACATTATCATATTCGATTGCATTCGGGCTTTGTCGGGTCATAACACCATTGGTTTCATATCTATTTACCTTTTGAGTAATAAACTAAATAACACAAATGCTTAATTAAATTATCTAATATTTTTTTACATTTTTTAGATCTTTCTACCCGAACATAGCGGCTATATTCTGGAGTAGGGAGTAATTAACTCTCCAAGACAGTAAAAAGAAACAAGCAGACAAATCCTATGGTAGGAAATAAATCCAATTGTAATTGGTACAATCTAGGAAGCTTCTCTTATAGAAGTCAATCACGAGATCATGTCCGAACCTTTGAGACAATAAATTATGTTTCATTGGGGAAGATCGGAGATTTTGCACGCATTACAAACAGTAAACCTCGAATTAACCATTGTTGAGGACCCTGGGGTCACTTGTTGGTAAACCTCAGATTAACCATGTCGAGGAACCTTCAAGGGGGTTGAGCTTTGTTACTCTACCCTTGTGCGTGGGATCGGATCGTAGACTTTTCCCCTAGTTTAATTTGTTACTGTTGGTAACCTTAGTGTCCATAAGCTTAAGATTATTTCCTAAGGTGACGGTGAAGGAAATATCTCACTGTACCTGGAGTACGTTTAATAGACCTACTTGGACTCTTGGGGTTTTTTCACGCGAGATGGTTTGTGAAGAAACTTGTGCCATCGTTTATTGCTGTGCTGTTTGCAACGTTCCAACCGCCTTTCTTCGTATTAAATTTTACGATGTTGATTTTCATCACCAACCAGTGTTTTTAGTACGGTTACCAGGGTTTGGACTTCTAGATTTGACAACAGCAGTGTTAATTTGTTTGTTTTACTTTTAGAGACCATAGGTGTGATTTGTGAATTTTAATTTTTAGGTGTGAATTGTGAATTGTTAATTTTAGTTTTAAAATTGTTAATAAAATTCACTTAAGTTGAATATAATGGCAACTGTTCCTTAATTTACCAACCAAGTAATCCCTCTTAATGAAAATCCTAGTACTTTTCCTTTCTTTGGAAATGTTGGTCCTCCTTATATGGCTACATTTTCATTACCTAGATTTACAATAGGTTTACTGATATGGTTATTTTCAACTTCGTTGGCCCCAAATACTCCAATTATTCCACCTCAACCGAATGATTCACCTCAACAAAGTTCACCATCTCAACATCACCAACCTTCTCGCTGACCCTTTACCTCTTCGTTTAGTATCCTGTTCAGCATTTCTTCCTCTTCGCTTGGTAAAATCTTTGACGGCCAGGTAAATTGTGTAACTAAGAAGAAGAAGAAAGGGAAGAAGAAGAAGAAGAAGAAGCAAGATAAGAAAGAAGTCAACCAACCAACCACGAATGTAAGTGTTAGTTGTGTTGAGGAAACCTCCAACATGCATCGTAAACCCAAATACCCTTGCAGGCTTTGTAAGGGTGACCACTTCCTTATTAATTGTCCTGGTATTCCAAAGGTTTTGGAAGTATGGTCAGAAAAATCTCATCAACTTTCCATTGATCCGTCAACCAGTGATAGTCAGGTTCCTGGGAAAAAGGGTAAAATTAGGTTTCCTTGTAAGTTATGCAAAGGGAGTCATCAAACTCACATTTTCCCTCACATGGATGAAGCCTCAAAAATTTTGGAAAACCTTACTATTCCACAGCAAGAACTTCCATCTGGTTACCGTAAACTTTCTCCCAACCTACCGT
This sequence comes from Pinus albicaulis, assembly GCA_034641835.2. Taxonomy (NCBI): domain Eukaryota; kingdom Viridiplantae; phylum Streptophyta; class Pinopsida; order Pinales; family Pinaceae; genus Pinus; species Pinus albicaulis. The sequence continues at coordinate 1,015,663,055 of CM076584.1, forward strand.
CAATTGATGGAGTGATTGATCTAATTTCAAGTACAGTCGATCCCACTCTTCCATTGGAGAGTGAAACTCATATCACTCAAGTTGATGATCCGTTAGCTGATCAAGTGGTCGATTCAATTTCACATTTTGTCGATCCCATTCTCCTTATAGAGAGTGAACTTCATACTGCTCAGGTTCTTCTTGTTACATCAGATTCTTCTACGTCGGGGGGCATTTCACCTGTTTCTACAGAACCCCCTCAAAGTACTAAGGTCTTTTCCTTTGATTGGAATAGACTGACAGAACCTCGTCTTCCTTCCTCCATACCTTTCCAAATCATTGTGAAGTTGGGTGGTAGGGACATACATCGTACACAGGTAGATGAAGGTGCTTCTGTTAGTATTTTATCCTCAACTGCTTGGAAAGATTTGGGTTCCCCTCAGCTTGTGCCTATTACACAGAATCTGAAAGCTTTTAACAGAACTATTAGTGAACCTTTAGGGATCCTTCCTAAGTTTCCTATTACTTTGGAAGGTAAAATTGTATGTATTGATCTTATGGTAGTTCGAGGCCCTTTGGATTTCAATTTACTCCTTGGGCAAGACTATGTCTATGCAATGAAAGTTATCGCATCGACACTCTTTTGTGTGATGTCTTTCCATCACAATGGCAATATTGTGACTGTAGACCAGCTTTCATTCGCTAGTCTTGATTCGACTACCAATTATCTGACATCCCTTAATGTTCCTGATTCTAAAGTGGTATCTACCCTGCCACGGGTTAATTATGTGGCAACTAGTCCCATGTTTTCAATTACTGATGAAAGCGAGCCTCTCACTGTTTGCTCATCTTCCTTTGACTTGGATCCGGTAATTGACATGGAAATGTCTATGGGATTACTTGAAAGCGATGTTCTTATCCCTTTTGAGTCCCTTGACATGTGTTCCTTCCAGATAACTATTCTTCCTTCTGATGAAGACCTCTTGGAAGCCATGATCAAGGTGTGTCCATTGACATGTGTTTCTTCCAGTTGGAAGCCATGATCAATGGACCAAGGATAGTTCCTTTTACTATGTCAACCTCGTTAAAAAATGAATCAGTGTGTCCGAGGATAGTTCCTTTTACTGTGTCAACCTCATTAAAAAATGAATCAGTGCGTTCGAGGATAGTTCCTTTTACTGTGTCAACCTCATTAAAAAATGAATCAGTTAGTCGAGAGCATAGTTCCTTCTCTTGTGTCAAGCTCGTTTAAAAAATGAAACATGTCTCTGAGGATAGTTCCTTTTACTGTGTCAACCTCATTAAAAAATGAATCAGTTGGTCAGAGGATAGTTCTTGTTACTGATTCAACCTCGTTAAAAAATAAATCAGGTATGAGGACAGTTCTTTTCCTGTGTCAACCTCATTAAAAAATGAATCAGTAGATTAGATTGGTAGATTAGAAATAAGTTGTTTCTGAGGATAGTTCTTTTCCTGTATCAACCTCGTTAAAAAATGAATCATTTGGTCAGAGGATAGTTCCTTTTATTGAGTCAACCTCGTTAAAAAATGAATCAGGTATGAGGACAATTCTTTTCTTGTGTCAACCTCATTAAAAAATGAATCACTAGGTTATATAATTAGATTGTAGAGAGTATATACGAGGATAGTTTCTTTTATGGTGTCAACCTCGTTAAAAAATGAAACATGTAGGAGAGGAAAGTTCCTTTTACTATGTCAACCTCATTAAAAAATGAAACATGTAGGAGAGGAAAGTTCCTTTTACTGTGTCAACCTCGTTAAAAAATGAAACATGTTGCCATGAGCATAGTTCTTTTCCTGTGTCAAGCTCTTTAAAAAATGAAACAAATCCTCCCCTAATTAAGTCGAGTTTTTTATTAGATCTCATAAATGTTAAGTCATATATTTAGGTTAGTTATTTCATTTTTTTGCATAATTTTCTTACATTTTTAGGTCGGGTCTTTCATATGATCTCGTAAATAAACCTTCATTCCATCCAACTATTAATTACTAGTAGTGTACTTAGTTGAATGAAATGAAGCTGGGGGGGCATGTGCTCTAGAAGTTACGCTTAGGGGGCATCAAGCACAGTTTTCCCTCTCTTTCAAGCTTGTGTAAAAATGAAACCACTCTGAAGCATAGTTTTTCTCTGCTTCAAGCTTTTGTAAAAATGAAACCAATCTTGAGTCAATTTCGGTTATTTTCAAGACTCGTTAAACTCATGAAATTCCCCAAATTATTTTTCTATATTTAATTCTCGTATAAAACATGAAAATGCTGAGTTATTTCCGTCTTTTCCTACTCGTAAATTAAATTGAAATTCGGCCATATGAGTACATTTTTATCCCTTTTTTGAACTTGTTAAAACTTATGAAAAAGTGAAATTTGGAGTCCTCTTTTAAGCCCTTTTTAGACTCTCTAAACATGAAAATATTGCGGAGTACTTGACTATTCGAACTCGTTAAAGTAAATGAACGGTCTTCCCTTCAGTATAAGTTTACCCCTTTTACGGACTGAAATGGACTATTTACAAAAAAGGTATACATTGACTAATTACGGTCAATAGAGTTCTCTCCCGCATTATTTTATCCTTTTTCGGGCTCGAGAGACTAAATTTACGAAAAAGTACACCCATGGAGTTTTCTTAAGTTCCTTCTTCGGCTCCTAAATTGAAAACATCGAGTTTCTCCTATCTTGGACTCATTAAAATTGCGGTAAAGGACCTTTGTTTAATTTTCAACGGGAACAGTGCTCACTTTCCTTCTCTTAGGATTCGAATCTTAAACTAAGTTGAATCAAAGGATGAGCTTATAAACAAGCAAATGTCATCCTCCTCAAGCTTGTCAAAAATAAAGAGGTACTTGCCAGAAATGGTGGGGGAAAAGAGAGAAAAATGGACTTGTTTGTTGTATTTTGATTTTTCGAAAATCCAGTTAACCACTCTTGAACACAACACTTTTTGATCACCTGGGTTGGGAAATCCTTTGCCTAGCAGTTAATAAAACCTCATTGAAAGTCTTCAGCTGGTTTCTGGGTATTAGCTTTGGGTCAATTGTCACCAAGGCATCTGCAGTGTCATTGTGTGTTCAAGAAGACAGTTTAAATAAACCATTCATCTACAAAATATCTGTCATCCATTTTGACCATCCCTGAGTCAGTCCTTGCCAATATATTTCTTCAAAACTTGATCTATGATTTCGTGTTGTGGGCTTGCCTACGACGGATCGCTTTCTATCGCCAACAGCTCATTATCTAGGAAGTTGATCTAGAATCATCAGTACCTTGGAATCTGCATGCCTCAATGGCAGATTTCTCTCCTTCGACGACAGGTTGCGTCATTGACCTTCGATCGAATGATTCCATGCCATGTTCGACTTCAGCTCATTCATTCACATTTCATGGATTGTACTGAGTACTTTGAGATCCATTGGCATTACTAGTGGTTACTCTCACAACTGTTAACAGTTTACATTATTGACTGGTAATCAAGTGGTTTCTACCATGTTCGACTTCGACACATTTAATCGCATGGATAGAATCGTACTAGTTCAGGAAGCGGAAATCAAGACCCTGGATATAGTTTCCACCATCCAGGCTGCGAGGAATTTTTTTTATTCATTACGAAGTAGACTATTCATTACAGATGGTTGCGCCCATGCTGTGTCTACACTGTTGATGTAATATTAAAATTATTTCTGTATCAGAACAAGTTTATTTAGTTTTGATCTGAGTATGGGAATGCCTACCTCAGCGATGATATGTTTACATATATATATTTTGCATTGAATTTTTTTACAGGTTCCGACTGGGGTGACCACGGGATGATCCTTGAAATGATAAAGTACTGCACTCTTCATATATGACAGACTTCAGTTTCATCTATTCCAGACTTTGCACTTTAGGGGGCAATCTATTACACTAAAAATTGTCACCTTGACATTCTGTTGACTGTATGAGCTCATTAACACTCATACATACCTCCTTTGCAAGTCTTACAACCTTTACTCCTCATGTCAAGCCCTGAAATAGGAGGAAAAACCCTAAAAATATCTGAAACTTTGGGTATGAAAGTAACATGAGGCTTGTCTGCATTCTTGGCTTGGGTACGCATGTAATACACTGCTTACCTGCATTTTAGAATGCATTTTTCCTTTGCAATGCCTGCGTACCCTCCTCAAAGTCAAAAAGGCGAGAAAGTAAAGTCAAAAAAGTGGTTTGAGGTCAATTCTAGAAGGTTCTAGATGAGAATTTTTGGGGATGAGTAAGCTTTGATAAGGTGCATGTATCCTTCACCTTAAGGAACTAATCCCTTGATGTGAGGAGTCTATCCCTTTGAGGGAGGATTCTATCCCTACAAAGGTGGAATCCTAACCTACTCATCTTCTCTATAAAAGGAGGCATTGGGTAGCCTCAAGGGGTTAAGAAGTTTTTGGAGATTGAGATTTTGAAGATTGAGAATTGGAGTTCAAGCTTTATGTGTGATTGAGCTGAAGTGTTGTTGAGATTTAGACTTCTTTCTGCTGGGATTTTGAGAGGAAAGATCACATACCTCTTTTTGCTCCTGAAGGAAGAGTGAAAGACTTATCAAAGTAGAGGAGATTCCTACTTCGGACCCCGGGAAGGCCTTTCGAACATCAAGGCTAAGGTTATAAGGTTCTTCTGTTATTTTAAGATTAATACAATCAAGTTCTGTTTTTCTCAATAAATTGTCGTTTGATTGTTTATTTCAATAAGTTGTCGTTTGATCATTTATTTCATAGATTCCTTGATCACTATGATAGGTATGTTTTATGACTATTTGTTACACAGGTGCTATTTAATATTTGCTTGTTTGTGATTGCAGGTCGATGAAATACGACACTTTATTGTTTCTTGCGACGAAAGAACTCTTGTTGTGACAGAAGATCTCTTGTTGCGACGGAAGGATTTTGATGCGACGGAAGCACTACGACTGCAAATAAGCATTTGGATCTAAGGTAGGATCGACACCTTTATAACATTTATTTGTAAAACAAATATATTTAGAGAAAGACAAACTTAGTTATTCGTTTGTTGCTAGATTTTCTTCTGACACTAGGGAGATCGGTCTTGTCCGCAAGAACGATTTATCCGTCCAACAGTTGTCTCATCATGATCCTCACTGTGTTCACCCTTTTGTGCATGGTTTTCCTTAACAAATTTGTGGGTTTTACAGGTTCGCAGCGGTGGAGAATTATCATAAATTACAACCTCCATTTCAGAGGCCACAAGCACGTCAAAGGACAATAATTCAGAGACAAAATTTATGAAGAAAAGATCTGGGAGGCTGTTACGACACCATTTGCATTAATAAAATAGGGTAGAAAAACTTGTAAACCCTCTGGAGTTATTCAAAGTGCAGAATTTTTCAAATGAAGACATTAATGTTGCGGAAAAGAGTATCAGTGGAAGATCCAGGAATTTAGTGTCCAATATCGAAGATCTTCAATCTTAATTCAAGATTTAGAAGGAAAAGAGTACAACGCACAAGAAACAATATCCTCCAGGTTTTATTTCAGCTGAGTTTTCTTCCAGGAAAGGACATAATGTTAGTATGGATATCCCTATATCGTGCTCCTGAAGAAATTTTCACCCAGAGCATTTACTTCAGTTAGCAGGCCACAGAGTACATCCAGCACTACATCGTCGTCAAGCAGTATGGGTGGACACTTCTCTACCATTTTGTTTTAATGATACAATTAAATTTTCATCACCTACCTCTTTTGTTAGGTTTTAGTTTCTCTTATAAAAACCATGAAGAAACACATTGTGAGGGTTCCAGATTTTTATCAGAAAATTATGCAGTGAAAAGCATTTTGTATACATTTTGTAGAACTCTTGTATGAAGGCTCGGAGCCCATAGGGTCTCAGTGAGGAGGAGTTCTATCTGTCAAAGAGGATTATGGTCTTTGGTATTTCACAGTCTGTAACTCTCTTTTACGTTGTTTAATACATTATTTCATCTCATCCATATTTCCTATATCATGTTTTGGAATGTGAGTGGCTCACTAATTTCTGGTAAGGATTCATCCTAGTCAATGCCCATACTTAGATCAGTCAAGCGCTTTAAATATGGCTCATGCATGATATTCTGTTTCATTACTCATATGAACCGTGATTCTACTATATTAGTTGCTTTGGGAGGGTGCTTTTAAAATGCTGTTATCATGTATGGATTCTTAGATTGGTAAGCCCATGCATGGTAGTATTGTATATCTGGGTATCAGCTCAATGTTAACTAATATCCTCTCATTATTTATTTCACTACTTACACCTTCTGATAATTTATGTCTGTGAGGTATTTCTGAATCGGCCCGCTTTACAGTGAACTATCTCTGAATTGTCGGTTGCTTTTGTATTAGAGTTCTGCATCTTGCCTTTGCAGTATCTCTTTCCTGTGTCAGTTTCTAAGAGTTTGGTCCCATTCTATTTCATTTCCCTGTTTACAGGAGATAGCACGTGAGCTAAAGCTGACAACTTCACACACCATATTATATGCTCCTTGCTATGCTAAGATGTCCTAGGCACTGGTCTATCACAACTCTAGGCTGTCTCTAGGAGCCACAACATCTTTCTGGTGTCGTTGCCGGGGACAAATTTAAGAACATCATAATCCCTAGGCCTAGAAAAATCATATTCACTCTCTAAGTAGGTGAGCACAGAGAGTTGAGAGTTGTATATCCCTCACCTTGGCGACTCCACATTTGTTATTTGATATATCTATTTGCAGTCCTGACTCCTCGCAAGCCACACCTAAGGTCAGATTCGTCTAAGTCAAAGTCACCTTCAATGTCTGACCCTGAATAGATTATACATAGAAGAAATTGGAGGGAAAGGAAACCAACCCATTCCCAGATTCCTGAAGTGCCTATAGAAGATTTTCCTTCCTCTTCCTCTCAAGATTCTCAGTTGCAAATTCCCGACTCCACTGTGGGAGATATTGATTATTATTACTCAGACAGTCCACCTAGAGAGGGTATCAGAAATAAAAACAGTCTTCATCCTACTCCTGAGGTTGAAGAGGTCAAGGAAGTAACCGAAGTATCTGATGTTAATAGACCTTTGTTCCCCTCAACCCCTCAAGTTGCAGTTGAGTATATTCCTATTATTATTCACACTCCACTTCCACCTCCTCCTCCTCTGACTCATCAAACCATTGCACTACCTCCACCTCCTCTAATGGCTAATGTTCCGTCATTTTTGATGAATAAATATGCTCCCCTGGCATTACCTCAAGTGCTAAATGATATGCCCCAGGATTATCTGAAGGCCTTTCCCAAATTCAATGGAGAAAATGAAATCGATGCCCAGAAACATCTTGAGACTTTTTGCTCCTTTGTAGAGAACTTTAATGTTGAACATCTAGATGTGGTCTTAAGACTGTTTGTGCAGTCTCTTGATGGTGAAGCTCGGAAATGTTTTAAGACATTGGCTGGCCATTCTATTACCACTTGGGATAACATGGAGGACACTTTTCTCAGGAAATGGGGAGAGAAGAAAGATCATGGAAATTGTCTTATTGAGTTTAATACACTAAAGAAAAGACACAATGAGGGAGTGTCAGAATTTATCAAGAGATTCAATAAACTGTATCTGAGTCTCTCTGCTGATATGAAACCCCATCAAACTGCTACTAAAGTTGTTTTTGTAGCAGCCTTTGATTCAAAATTTGGTTTCTCTCTCAGAGAAAGAAAGCCTGCTACTCTTGATGATGCTCAAGCAGATGCGTTAGAGTTGGAAGCAAACTTTTCCTCCATTGGTAAATTAAAAGGAAAATCAGAACAAGATAGCAGAATAAGGGGCAAAGAAGAGGTGTCTACTTATAGTTAGGACAGAGACTCAGAAAAAATGGCAGAAATGAGCAAATTGATTAAGAAAATGGTCAAGTTGGAACTGGAAGCCAAGAATTCAGCCTTCAGAAATTTTCAGAATGCTCCAAACAGAGGATACAATCCTTAGTATAGGAAACCACCCTTGCAGATATTTCCAAGGGAAGCAAAGGAGCAACAGGATCAAGTGCCACACCCATTGTACCTGGAAGGCCCAGTAGATGACTCCACTGAGGACATTGCCTATATACTGGAAGATGCAAATCTTGCCTTTTCAAATAGTGATGGGGAAGAAGGCTCTTTGCAAGGGAATGATGAAGTTGGGTGTTCATTGCAGGAAGAAGAAAAGACTAGAGACACAGATGAAGCATAATTTGATCATTATTGTAAACAGTTTGATGATTTCATGCAAGCCCATTTCAATAGAAGATATGATCTCAGATCTTCCAGAAAAAGGACTCGTACCCAAGAGCAAGAAGAAGAGCTGCCCCAGGAGGAAGTACCTACTCAGAAGGAGGCTACAATGCAGAAAGCTACAGACAGAGGTAAGTAGCCTCTAAACAAACATTCGCAATCTAAAGATCAAAATCCTTCCTCTTCAAAGGTAGTTATTCCTCCTAATACCGAGTCTGTGTCAAAAGAAGCCCACCCCCCAATTGATAATAAAGAGTCTAAAGAGGTTGTGATAGAAAATTCCCCTCCTGCTTTCAGTCTGTAAAAAGAACTTGAAAAAGTCAAAATCCCAGTTCCCTTGACTGAACTGTTGAAACAGCCAGCATATCAATCTCAAGTCACCTCTTTCATGCTCCCTCCAGAAGCGCCCATCACCCCAGATATTCTCAACCTTCAAGAGGAGAGACCCATGGTTGTTTTTGGCCCACATGTTGAGGAGGTAGACCCCTCTACTCCTCCCTTCTATGTTTCTCTAGTAATCCATGACCTGCTATTACATAACTGTATGTTGGATTCTGGAGCTTCCCATAATCTTATGCCTCTGTTAGTCATCGAACAACTAGGTTTACAAATCACACGTCCATATAAAGACCCTTATTCATTTGATTCCAAAATAGTTAACTGCTTGGGGATGATCAAAGATTTGGTAGTCAATTTAGCCCAAATCCCAGCAAAAAGTGTGGTAATGGACATCGTGGTGGCTGACATTCCAGTTCGTTTTGGTATGTTGCTATCAAGGTCCTGGGGAACAAAAATTGGTGGATCGATTAAGATGGATTTAACATATGCCACTATCCCAGTTTTTGGTGGCCAAGAGAGGAGACTATACAGGGAGACTAGATTTGTCAAGACAGTGACAAAGGCTGACAATTCCATGAATTCACCAGTCCACAGCAAGGAAGGAGAATTTTCATGCTTAATCTTGGAAGAAGATCAAGATTATGCTCATGAACCATCCTTTGGCCAGATCAAGACTGAGCAGCCTTCGGAAGGACATGAAGCAGGAATATGGACACTCCATTTTGACGGAGCAAATTCGAGAGAAGGAAATGGAGCTGGAGTGCTATTAATCTCTCCTGCAGGCAAATGGATTCCACTGTCTTCTAAACTATAATATGAAGCCACAAATAATGTGGCTGAATATGAGGCACTTCTGTTAGGATTTTAGACAGCCAGGAATATGAATATACAAAGTTTAAAAGTTCTGGGAGATTCAGAACTAGTAGTAAGACAGGTCAGGAATCAGTGTCAGACCAAACATCCTAGGCTAAGGGCCTACAGGAATGAAGTTTGGGACATGGTGGAGAATTTCTTCTTGGCATTCAATATCCAGTTCATGCCCCGAGAATAGAATAGGATGGTTGATTCCCTTGCTATGGCTGCTAGTACATTCCGACCACCTCAGAACCCTCTTTTAAGATACGAAGTTGAGGTGCGTTATCGGCCTTCAATTCCTGACAACATCAAACACTGGCAGGTGTTTGAAGATGAAGAACAGATGAAGAGATTCTTGGAAATAGTGGGAGAATTATCCAATACGGAGATTGATGATGAAGAAGAGGTAGAATCCGAGGATACTTCAGAGAGAAATTGGGAGAACAAAGTGGCTGGTAATAAAGTGTTGCAGTTAAAGGGAAACGTAATACCTAGAGGTTTGGTGCCTCTAAAGAGGTTATTTGACAAAAAATATGTCTCATTGCAGCCAAAAAAAGTGGTAGAAGAAAATCAGGTTCAAGACCTGAATTTGGGTTATGAGGCAGACCCCAAGATTGTCAGATTGTCCAAGAAAATCCCTGGAGAATACAAAAAGTTATATCAGAAACTGTTTCAGTCCTATAAAGATGTGTTTGCATGGTCCTATCAGGATTTGAAAACTTTTGATGTCAATATTATGCAACACAAAATTCCACTAAAGACAGATGCAAAGCCCCATAAGCAGAATCTCAGACAAATAAATCCCCTGTTGTTGCCTTCTATTGAGAAGGAAATCAAGAAACTGCTGAAGGCAAAAATAATTGTACCATTGAGGTACTCTGAATGGGTGGCAAACCTTGTCCCTGTACGCAAGAAGAATGGAGAAATAAGGTTGTGTGTGGATTTCAGGAATTTAAACAGAGCATCCTTAAAGGATAATTATGCATTACCCAAAATGGATTACATCCTGAAGAAAGTGGTTGGAGCTTCTAGGATGTCAATGATCGATGGATTCTCTGGTTATAACCAGGTGGCTGTGCTTCCAGAGGATCAAAAGAAGACTGATTTCACCACACCATGGGGTACATTCATGTATGTCAGGATGCCTTTTGGATTGATTAATGCAGGGGCTACTTTTTAGAGGGCAATGGATATTGCTTTTTTTGGGGAGCAAGATAAATTCTTGGTGGTCTACCTCGATGATATCACTGTATTTTCAAAGAGTGATGCTGAGCACGTTGAACATCTGCGTAGAACTTTTGAGAAATGCAGAAGGTATGGTCTTTCCCTTAATCCTCAAAATTCTTTATTTGCATTAGAAGAGGGACAACTTCTGGGCCATCTCGTGACTAAGGATGGGGTGAAGATAGACCCTAAGAGGGTAGAAGTTATAAAGAGTATTGCTTTTCCCAGAAATAAGAAGGAGGTCCAAGTATTCCTTGGGTGCATAAATTTCTTGAGAAGGTTTATCCCTAACTATGCAGAGATAGTTAGGCATATAACAGCTATGCTGAAGAAGAATAATGAGGTAAAGTGGTCACAAGAGTCACGGGAGGAATTTACTAGGATAAAGAATGCTTTTGCAGAAGCCCTTGTGCTGGCTGGACCAGATTATGATAAACCTTTTATGATTTTCTCTTTTGCATCACCTCATAAAATAGCAGGAGTATTATTGCAGAAAAATGAGGAAGGTTATGAGCAGCCTATTGCCTTTTTCAGTCAGGTGCTCCGTGATGCAAAATTAAAATACAACATATTGGAAAAGCAAGCATACGCTCTAGTGAAATACCTCAAAGCATTCCGTGTATATATCTTACAGTCCCACATCACTGCATTCGTGCCTGCAGCTGTTGTAAAAGACATCCTTATTCAGGGGGATAGTGAAGGAAAAAGGGGAAGGTGGATTGCAAAAATATAGGAGTATGACTTAGACATACGCCCTACTAAGCTCATCAAAGGACAAGGGCTTGCCAAAATGTTATCCGAATCAAACTATCAAGCCCTGGGCATAAATTTTTCCATTATAGTAGGTGAGGAATCTGAGAAAAAAGAAGAAAAACATGGAATTGGAGTAGCTACTCTAGAAACACATGTAAATTACCTCACCAGTCCATGTTACAAAGAGATAGTAGAATATATCCTCACACTCAGCTTCCCTCCAAGTTGTGACAAAACAAAATACAGAGCACTGAGATTGAAATCACAGAAATACATAGTCACCAATGGCCGGCTATACTGGCGAGATCCCTCAGGTATCTTACTCCTGTGCCTCACGGAAAATGAAGTAGAGAGTAATATAGTGGAATTTCAAGAAGGGATCTGTGGAGGTCATTACAGCTGGAGGGCCACAACTCATAAAATTCTGAAAGCTGGCTTCTATTGGCCAAAGCTTTTTGGGGATGTTTTTACCAGGGTGAGAGCATGTGATAAATGTCAGAAATTTTCTAAGAGACAGCAATCAGCACCATTTCCCCTATTCCAGTGCATGTGGATGAACCATTCAAACAATGGGGTATTGATTTTATAGGTGAGATACATCCCCCATCAAGTGGACAACATAAATGGATATTAATAGCCACTGATTATTTCACCAAATGGGTGGAAGCCATACCTGCAAGGAATGCTACAGATACTGTGATCATAAGGTTCATGGAGGAAAACATCATATCCAGGTTTGGCTGTCTTGCTAGAATAGTGACTGATAATGCACATGCCTTCAAGTCTGCAAAATTTATAAATTTCTGCCAGCAATACAATATCACACTCAGTCACTCTACAGCTTACTATCCACAAGGAAATGGCTTGGCAGAGTCTTCAAATAAAACTATGGTGAGGGCCTTGAAGAAGACTATCAATGAAAACCAAAAGAATTGGGATTCCCAATTGAAATTTTCTCTTTGGGCTAATAGAATCACCAGTAAAAGAGCAACTGGGAAATCTCCTTATGAATTGGTATATGGACGAGCAACAGTTTTTCCTGTACAGTTGGCTTTACCAGTGGCCCGCTTCATGCAGGAAATCCAGGAGGAACCTGATGACATGATCAGGAGAATCAATCAATTGGTGGAATTAGAAGAAACACGGGGCCAGGTGAATAAGAGATTGATAGAATATCAAGAGAAAATGAAGCACATTTTTTATCAGCACGCAAAAGACAGGAAGCTGCAGATTGGTGATTTGGTGCTCAGGTGGGATATCCGGAGAGTTGAGAAAGGTAAACATGGCAAATTCGACCCCCTCTAGTTTGGTCCTTTCAAAATTGTGGAACAGGGGGGAAATAATACTTTCAGGTTAGAGAATATACAGGGCGACTTGCTGGATGCCCTGCAAATGGTCAATTTCTCAAGCCCTACTTTCAGTTCTGATTTAGGCCAGGCAGCCTGATGTAATATATTGTATGATAGTTTCCTTTTTGTTTTAGTTTGAATAATGTGGGTGTTGTGATGGATTATAACGTGAAAATAAAGGTGCTGAAGAGCAGAGTCTGCATACATGATGATCAGAAGGTCTGCGAGTTCTCGACACGTCCAGGAATGAATGTGCCATCCCCAATTAGAGCCGATGTTGATCATATTAGCCCCCCCTTTCTAAAATTTTGTCAGGAAGCCCCATAAAACCATTCGAAATCCTCTCCTTTAGCCTTAAAAGTCCATGTTTGGGCCTGAAAAACTCAGTATCCACCTATCGTTTCCTTCTCTCGGCCTCGAAATTACATAAAAATGGTCGCAAATTCAAATCCGAAAATATAAAAAGGCCCATCCCCTTTCGGTCTTGAGCCCCTCAAGTTTTCGCTCCATATAACCCAGGTGCTCGACCAAGCGCTAAGATCTATGGGCACTTAATCAAACGAATATCGGGCGTTCTCTGAGTCGTCAATCTCCACAAATCAGACAATGATCATTCATTTCTGTCATACCCATAACCCACCTACTAGCCATCCGATCAAATCATAAAGCCGACGGTCCGCAGCCCATTTGTCCCGGTGGTCCTCGCGCTCAAAAACGCTTTATAAAACCGGTAGTATTTATTGCACTGCTTATCCAGGGTAGGCAGTATTCCTCAAATTGCAGCGATGCCATACGTTGCGCGACGCATGGCTTCGTCACTATTCCAAAACCACCACCCCATTGCGCATTATCTTTCGGACGAAGACACGCAATGATATTCATCACCGTCGTCAGATCTGGGAGCCTCCATCCGAAGGTCATCACGCTCCGAAGCTGCACGAACATTAACCCAAGCCAAAAGCGCCCCTGGTCCATTGTCTATTGTCTCTGGCACCCTTCCAACCATCGATCTCCTCCTGAGATCGGACGGTCGGGATTTGACTATTTTTGTTTTTTACCGGCTCCCACAGTCAGCATTCCACATCATCCATTCCCACTATCTCGATGTCATACCACCTGTCCCTCAGTCTTTCCCATGTGTTCTTCACCACCCAGACTTATATTGGTTCATTTCTTCATTTCTTATGTATTTCCACAATTGTGATCGCTTTCCGCCAACCTTCTCCATTGTCACCTTCCTCTGTCACGCTGCACTTCCCACCATTGTTCTGGATTTCTCGACCGCCCCACCATGCCACGTTGTCTCATCATGATCCTCACTATGTTCACCCTTCCGTGCATGGTTTTCCTTAACAAATTCGTGGGTTTTGCAGGTTTGCAGCGGTGGAGAATTATCATAAATTACAGCCTCCATTTCAGAGGCCACAAGCACATCAAAGGACAATCATTCAGAGGCATAATTTATGAATAAAAGATCTGGGAGGCTGTTACGACACCATTTGCATTAATAAAATAGGGTATAAAAACTGCTAAACCCTCTGGATTTATTCAAAGCGCGGACTTTTGCAAATGAAGACATTAATGTTGCGGCAAAGAGTATCAGTGGAAGATCCAGGAATTCAGTGTCCAATATCGAAGATCTTCAATCTTAATTCAAGATTTAGAAGGCAGAGAGTACAACGCACAAGAAACAATATCCTCCAGGTTTTATTTCAGCTAAGTTTTCTTCCAAGAAAGGACAGAATGTTAGTATGGATATCCCTATATCGTGCTCCTGAAGAAATTTTCACCCAGAGCATTTACTTCAGTTAGCAGGCCACAGAGTACATCCAGCACTACATCGTCATCAAGCAGTATGGGTGGACACTTCTCTACCATTTTGTTTTAATGATGCAATTAAATTTTCATCACCTACCTCTTTTGTTAGTTTTTAGTTTCTCTTATAAAAACTATGAAGAAACGCATTGTAAGGGTTCCAGATTTTTATCAGAAAATTATGCAGTGAAAGGCATTTTGTATACATTTTGTAGAATTCTTGTATGAAGGCTCAGAGCCCATAGGGTCTCAGTGAGGAGGAGTTCTATCTGTCAAAGAGGATTCTGGTCTTTGGTATTTCACAGTCTGTAACTCTCTTTTACGTTGTTTAATACATTATTTCATCTCATCCATCTTTCCTGTATCATGTTTTGGAATGCGAGTGGCTCACTGATTTCTGGTAAGGATTCATCCTAGTCAATGCCCATACTTAGATCAGTAAAGTGCTTTAAATATGGCTCATGCATGATATTCTGTTTCATTACTCATCTGAACCGTGATTCTAATATATTAGTTGCTTTGGGAGGGTGCTTTTAAAATGCTATTATCATGTATGGATTCTTAGATTGGTAAGCCCATGCATGGTAGTATTGTATATCTGGGTATCAAATCAATGTTAACTAATATCCTCTCATTATTTCTTTCACTACATACACCTTCTGGTAATTTATGTCTGTGAGGTATTTCTGAATCGGCCCGCTTTACAGTAAACTATCTCTGAATTGTCTGTTGCTTTTGTATTAGAGTTTTGCATCTTGCCTCTGCAGTATCTTTTACCTGTGTCAGTTTCTAAGAGTTTGGTCCCATTCTATTTCATTTCCCTGTTTACAGGAGATAGCACGTGAGCTGAAGCTGACAACTTCACACACCATATTATATGCTCCTTGCTATGCTAAGATGTCCTAGGCACTGGTCTATCACAACTCTAGGTTGTCTCTAGGAGCCACAACACTTGCAAAACTTTGTAAGTAGTCCTCTTTCAATCAAAGTGGCCTCCACATGGGTTGTAATGACATGCAGAGAGGATATCAAAAACTTCTTCCTCCCTCACACATCTCCTTAGGATTTGATCAGGCCTAACTTAAAGAGGTTTCCCCCAATCCATGTGAAAGGGGCACCTTTTCTGATGATTCTGCTCCTCTCCCTAAATGAAATATTAGGAGGGAGTCACCCAGAAACCAAGTAAATATTGGCTATATCAGAAAACCATGGTGAGAGTACTGATATAGCAAAGAGATACTCATCTAGCAGTTGGTCATCCACCATTCCTTCTTCACTTGTAGGGAGAGCTAACCTGGACAAAAAATCCACAACAACATTCTCCTTTCCAGGTTTATCAACAATATTCAAATCATAATTGTTGCAAAAGTAAAAACCAACTAATTATCCTAGCATTAACATCTGGTTTGTTCATTAAATACTTGATGGCTGCATGGTCAGTGTGAAAAAAGGTCTGATATCTAGTTACATAATGCCTGAATTTGTTCAAAGCATGGAAAATGGCTAATGTCTCCTTATCAGTAACATTATAATTCAGCTTGGTCTTGGACAAGTTCTTGCTGATGAAATAAATGGCATACGATATTTTGTCCTCTAATTGTTCTAATGCTGCCCCTACAGCTTTGACGGATGCATCAGTGTGGATGTGGAAAGGCAGAGTCCAATTTGGACCTCGGAGGATGGGGGCAGTAGTCAACTTTCCCTTAATGAGCTCGAAAGCCTCTTGACAAGGACCGGACCAAATAAACTCAGAATACTTGGCCAATAACCCAAATAATTGCAAAGCCATCTTGCTGAAATATTTGATGAACCTTCTATAGTAACCAGCTCAACCTAAGAAACTCCTGACATATTTCTGATTTTGAGGAGCAGGTACCCTTTTGATGATAGTGATTTTGTTCAGGTCTACCTATATTCCTGCTTGGGATATGGAGTGTCCTAATACAACCCCTGCTTTCTTTAGGAATTCACACTTTTCTGGGCTCAAGGAGAGATGCATCTCAATGCACCTTCTTAGTACTTTACCCAAATTAGAGAGAGCTTCCTGGAAGTCATCCCCATATGGTGTGAAATCATCCATGTATATTTCGATAGAGTCATGGAATAACTCAGAAAAGATGCTCAGGACAGCTCTTTGGAAGGTAGTTGGGCATTGCACAACCCAAAGGGTAGGACTCTATAAGAAAAGGTACCCCAAGGGCAGGTGAAAGTAGTCTTATCTTGGTCTTCAGAGCTGATTTGAATATGATTTTACCCACTTAACCCATCTAAGAAGGAAAATAACTTCTTTCCCGGAAGGCCATCCAGGACTTGGTCTATAAAGGGAAAAGGGAAATGGTCTTTCTTGGTGGCTTTATTAAGTTCTTGATAGTCAACACAAATTCACCATTTCCCATTCTTCTTTGGGACTAGGAAGGGAGGGGATACCCACTCACTGACAGATATAGGATATATGAACCCTGTATCCAATAGTTTATGCATGTTAGGTAAACTTGACTCGGGATAGAGTCAATGTTGACTAGGGTAAATAGTAGTGGTTTTGGGGCACATGGTATTGTGCACCCACAGTTTTCATCCCATGGTATTGCATGTAATGGAGCCTATAAAAGGCTGGGAAGACTTCATTGTAATGTAGGCCTGGAGGTGAGTGGTGAAGGCTCACTTGGTCGGATTAGCCAAGGTCTTGGCCAATTCTTAATGAAATTTCAATTTTTGGGTTTTGCCCTGGATTTGGGGTTTTCTCGGATAAACATTTTTTTTTATGTTTATGATTTGATGTTGGCCTTTTATTTTTATTTCTCTCAATAAATTGTTTATTATTTCTGCCCTAATTTCTAATAACTGGTATCAGAACTGCTAAGTGAGACAACCCCACTCACTCTAGCCCTTCCCCCCTCAAATTTTTACCCAAGTTAGTTGTTAACTTGGCATCCCCCCTATCACCTAAGTCTAACCCAGACTTTACCAGTGATTACCCAGGGGTACGCATGCCATACTATGTCTTACAGCAGTATGCCCATTTACATGTAAAAATTAACTCCACTATAATAATTAATTTTTTTTTGTTTCATTTTTTCTATTCTTTGTATGACCATTCTCTACATTCATGATGTCCTCTCCAAAGAGGACATCATAGTTGTACATGAATTTTCCAACCAACTGCAATAAAAGAAATTAATTTTTCATCAGCCTTTCCATGGCCTCTACTGTGCATCGCTTCAACGCTATGATCTACGATTTATGACACCACGCTGACCCATTGGTATTGATTTTCATCGCCATCAATCCTTCGGCGTTTCTTATCGTGACCAAGTTTGTAAGGAGAGATCTATATGCAGCAACCTGAAGGATATGAGGTTAAATGGAAAAAAAACTAGTGTGCAGGTTAAAGAAGGGCTTGCATGGCTTAAAATAGGCTCCAAGACAATGGAATCTAAAATTTGACAAGTTTATGTCTGAACAAGGTTATACTAGATGTCACTCTGATCATTATGTTTATATGAAAAATCAAAATGATGGTAGTTATATTATATTGTTATTGTATGTAGATGACATGCTTGTTGCAGGGTCTAACATGCAGGAAATTAATGTGCTCAAAAGAAAATTGGCAAATTCCTTTGCAATGAAGGATTTGGGAGCTGTAAAACAAATCCTTGGCATGAGAATAACTAGAGATGGGAAAAATCGCAAATAAACACTATCTAATAATGAGTACATACAAAAGGTGTTGAAAATATTTAATATGTAGAATGCAAAACAAGTTAGTACACCTTTTGCTAACCATTTCAAACTTACACTAGAAAATTTGGCGGAAATTCCGACGGCCAATTAGTCGCTATTCCAACACATAGTCGTCGCAAGAGCGATAGTTCGAGAGTGGGAAAAACGTGGTTTACCATACCGTCACAGTTCCGACGCACTTAAAAAGTGTCGCACTATCGACACTATTTCCGTCGCTTCCAAACAAGCATTGCTTTTCCGACGTTTCCCCGCACTTTCGACCTTTGTAAACTGTCGCAATTCCGACGAAATGTGGTCCAACGTTTTGAATGTCACTCTTCCGACGTTTGTAAACTGTCACAATTACAACGAAATGTGGTCCGACATTTTGAACGTCGCTCCTCCGACATTTGTAAATTGTCGCAATTCCGACGTAATGTGGTCCGACGTTTTGGACGTCGCTCTTTCGACGGTTGCAAACTGTCGCAATTCTGACGAAATGTGGTCCGACGTTTTGAACATCGCTCATCTGACGTTTTTATACTATTTCTCTTCCGACTTTTTTAAGCTGTCGCAATTCCGACGCTTACAAGGCGTCAGTATAGCGACGATGGGTTCAATTTTTAAAAAAAAATGAAACTTTAAAAGAGGAAAAACGTTGTTTTGAATATGTTAGGTCCCTATATGACTAGTATAGTCCCTTATTGTTGTTAGTGTAACCCCCTTATTGTTATTATTGTACCCTTGTAACCCCCATTTTTTTATTATTGTGCCCTTAAATTATTATTGTTAGGTCGGCTAGGATTACATTGTGGCCCACTAAGATTACATTATGGCCCCATGGACTCCTATATATAGAAAGGAGGTTTTGTAAATTGTATCATCCAAGAATTGTTCATTTATGTAATGTATTGGAGGTTTCCCCCTCGAAGTGGCTTATTTCTAAGGCGTTGATATCTCTAATCTTCTATTTTTGGAGCTGGTTACACAACATTTGGTATCAGAGCTTTGGATTCTAGGGTTTTGCTGCTCCAAACAGGTCATCGTGGAATTTTCGCTATAAATTTTTTTCTACGAAGTTTCAGAAGCTGAAATGTTTAGGGTGAGAAGCTGAAATCCTGAGGAAGCTTGTCTAAAAATTTTAGAGCTTGGTTCACAATAGTTGCGGAGATATCATCTGTGGAAGTTAGGTCTTTTATCAGGCTCCTAAACAGGTCATCGTGGCATTTTCGCTATAATTTTTTTTTACGAAGGTTCAGAGTCTGAAATTCATATGGTACGAAGCTGAAATCCTGAGGAAATTCTTCAAAACATTTTAGATCTTGGTTCGCAATATTTTTGGAGATATTATTTGTGGAAGGTAGTGCTTTTTCAGGCTCTTGAATTTCATCTCAAAGAGGTGATCGTGGGAAAATTTTAATAACTCTCTCTATGGGCATCAGATTGGAGTGCCGTAAAAAGTGGTCACAATTAAACGGACTATAGTTTCTTTGCTATCAATTTCAGAGACAAAATATGAAACAGTGACATGTGGCAAGTCGTACAAGTTCACTCTAATGAACCAGTCCATATTTAGGTGATTGTGGGAGATTGGACACAACTTTGTCTTGGAGAATCCAAATCAGGTCAGACCTGTGGAATTAAAAATATAATTCAGAGGGGTATTTCATTTCTGAATTTCAGATATTGAAGTGCTGCAAGCACAAAGATAATCCAATTTCAATATAGAGCTCCTCAAAAGGAAGAAAAAGGTGTGTATTTTTTTTCCGAATTGCATAAGTCTTGTTTGAAGAATCAATTTGAATTGATTCCAAGGGAATATTGTAGAATAGATATCAGTATTTGGTTCTAAAAGATGCCCCGTAAAAATAATTCAACACCCATTAAACCTTCAGAAGGCTCTACTATGACTCACGAAGATGAAGAATTGCAACATGATCTATCAAAATTACAAGAGCAAGTGCAACAAATTTCACTCTCGCAAAGAGCAACAAGAAATGAAATGGAAGTTTTGAAGAAAGGCGTGGAAGCTAAGATGGATGGCGTGCAAGCTAAGATGGATGGTGTGGAAGCTAAGATGGATGGCATGGAGGCTGGCATGGAATCTAAGATGGATGACATGGAAGCTAAGATCGATGAGAAAATGGAAAGCATGAAGAATTTTCTAAAAGCAGACATGGAAGGTTTGACAAAGTTGATACAAGAAAGGTTTCCTAATGGTGAAAAGATAGTAGAAGAACCTCATGATGAGAACAAAATAAATGTTAATTGTGATTTCATAAACTCTAATGTTGGCAGGAAGAACCACCATATTCCAAAAATGGATATGAGGAAGTTTGATGGAAAGGATCCTGTAACATGGATACTACAGATGGAGCAATATTTTGATCTCCATAACGTGCAAAACACACAAAAGGTACGCATTGCAACTTTACATTTAGAACAAAATACATTTGTATGGTATCGATGGCTTTGCTCCCGTAAAAAAATTGTCACTGGGTCAATTTTTACAGAGGAAATGATAGCACATTATGAGGATACAAAGAGCAACACCTTCTTTAGCCAATTGATAAATCTCAAACAAAAGGGTTTAATGGGGGAGCACATTGAGGACTTCCAAAAATTGAATATAAGGGTAACCGATATTCCAGAGGAACACAGGATTGATCTCTTCATAGGCACTTTAAAGGATAACATCCAACATGAAGTTCGCGTTTTGGAACTGGATTCATTGGAGAAGGCATTCAGGTTGGCAAGAAAAGTTGAATGTAAAATAATGGTGACAAGGAAGCCTACCACTCAATTCTATAAAGAAGGAAGTGTTGCTACACCTAGATTTCCACAACCTACAAGGTTGACACCACAACAATTGGAAGAAAAAAGAGCAAAAGGGCTTTGCTACAATTTTGATAGACAATACACTAAAGGTCATAAGTGTGCTGAGAAGGAATTATTTTACATAGATTGTGAAGAGGAAGAAGAAAATGAACAAGAAGAGGATATACACCAGGAACCAGCCCTAGAAGAGGATGAAATGAATCCGACCATATCGTGTAATGCACTGGAAGGAATTACCACTCCTCAAACTCTCAAGATAGAAGGACAAATCAAGAAGAAAAAGGTAATAGTGTTGATTGATTCAGGTAGCACCCATAATTTTATTCATTGTAAGGTAGCCAAGGAATTAAATTGTTTCTTATACCCAGCACCAGAATGTCAAGTGATGGTTGCAAATGGAGGAACTATAAATTACTCCGGAAAATGCCATAATATCAAGCTAACCATGGGGGAATATGTATTGACTATTCCAATGCTTTCCATTCCTATGGGAGGTGCTGATGTTGTACTAGGAGTACAATGGTTACAATCTTTGGGGACGATAGCTTTTAATTTTCAAGAACTTTTCTTGAAATTTTTTTCAGAAGGAAAGGAAGTCGAATTACGGGGTATTGAAGGGAAGCTGGGAAGGATAATAAGCTCTAATGCCATGACAAAGCTTCTAAAGAAAGAACAAAGAGGCGTAATTGCACAATTATGCTCACTAGAAGTTCTGACATCAAAATCATCTATTTCTGCAGATCTCCAACAAGTCTTGGACAATCATTCCAAGGCGTTTGAAACTCCCAAAGGAATACCACCTATTCGTGATCATGATCATGCTATTCATTTGATTCCAAGAAGTGTTCCTCCAAACATCAGGCCTTATAGATATCCTTACTTCCAAAAGAGCGAAATTGAACGTATGATTGCAGAAATGTTAGAGGCGGGTATAATTCAACCTAGTCAAAGTTATTTCTTTGCTCCCGTAGTATTGGTACACAAGAAGGATGGATCATGGCGAATGTGTCCAGATTATAGGGAGCTCAATAAGCTCACCATTAAAGACAAATTTCCCATTCCTGTGATTGATGAATTATTGGATGAATTACATGGAGCAATTTATTTTACCAAGTTGGATCTTTGTTCAGGATATCATCAAATTAGAATGAAGACCGAAGATATTCCAAAAACAGCATTTCGAACTCATGAGGGTCATTATGAATTTTTGTTCATGCCTTTTGGCCTTACCAATGCACCTTCTACATTTCAAGGGTCGATGAATTCCATTTTCAAACCCTTCCTTAGAAATTTTGTGCTAGTATTTTTTGATGATATACTAATCTACAGCAGGTCTTGGAAGGATCATGTTGAACATGTTGACAGGGTGCTCAAACTATTGCAGGAGAAACAATTATATGCAAAAACATCCAAATGTTTCTTTGGAGTACAAGAGGTGGAATATCCGGGTCATATTATATCTCACGAGGGTGTTAAAGTGGACCCTAACAAAATTAAAGCCATTAAGGAATGGAAAGTCCCCAAGACAATAAAGCAGTTGTGAGGATTTCTCGGGTTAACAGGCTATTATCGCAAGTTTGTTAAGAATTATGGGAGAATAGCAGCACCTCTAACAACATTATTGAAGAAATATGCATTTTCATGGACTCCCGAAGCAACTAAGGCCTTTGAACATCTTAAAGAGGCAATGTGCCTAGCACCGGTCTTAGCTACGCCAGACTTCACAAAAACCTTTATTGTGGAATGTGATGCATCAGGAAATGGAATTGGTGCTGTTTTAATGCAGGAAGGAAGACCCATTGCTTTTGAAAGTCATCCAATCAAAGGAAAGTATTTACAAAAACCTATTTATGAGAAGGAAATGTTAGCAATAATGCATGCACTAAAGAAATGGCGAACTTACCTAATGGGAAGACACTTCAAGGTAAAAACTGATCATGATAGTCTTAAACACTTTTTGGAACAATGACTATCTTCAGAAGAGCAGCAAAACTGGGTCACAAATATGTTGGGTTATGACTTTGAAATAATCTACAAAAAGGGAAAGCTTAATGTTGTTGCAGATGCACTCTCAAGAAAGAATGAAGAGGTGGAAGCATTGCTTTGTGCCATTTCTATTATCCAACGAGATTGGATAACTGAAGCAAGAGATGAATGGAAGAAGGACAAAGATGTATGGACACTCATTCAAAAGTTGCAGCAAGATCCTAGTACATCTGATACATTTAGTTGGAAAAATTATTCCTTATGGTACAAATATCGATTATATCTTTGTAATAATTCCCAAATAAAACAAAAGATTCTTCTGGAATTGCACACTTCTCCTTTAGGAGGACACTCAGGATTTTTAAAAACTTACCACATGGTGAAGAAAGAATTTTTTTGGGATGGCCTTAAATCTGATATTCAAAATTTTGTGGCGGAATGTTTGGTTTGCCAGCAGAATAAAGTGGATACAATTAAGACCCTGGGACTTCTACAACCTTTATCCATTCCAAGTCAACGTTGGGAGGAGATTTCAATGGATTTTATCACAGGTTTACCTAAGTCCGAAGGAAATAATGTCATCATGGTAGTAGTTGATAGACTTACCAAGTATGCACACTTTTGTGCATTATCTCATCCATTTAAAGCAAGTACAGTTGCTACTACATTTATGGACAGAATTCAAAAGCTACATGGAAGCCCAAGGGTTATTGTGAGCGACAGAGATCCCATTTTTACTGGAAATTTTTGGACGGAGATATTTTCTTGTTTGGGTACTCAATTAGCTCATAGCTCATCTTATCATCCTCAATCTGATGGTCAAACTGAGATAGTAAATAAATGTTTGGAAGGATATCTTCGTTGTTTTCTATCTGATAAAAAAACACAATGGGTCAAGTGGTTACCTCTCGCCGAATGGTGGTATAACACTTCCTTCCATACTGCAGCAAAAATGACCCCATTTATGGCACTTTATGGATATCATCCACCATCCATCACATCATATTTAAGAGATAATTCGAAGGTTCAAGCAGTGGAAGATCACATCGAGCATCAGCAAGAAGTTCTCCAACTCTTAAAGGATAACCCGAATTTGGCACAAAATCGAATGAAACAACAGGCAGATCAACATCGCAGCGAGAGAAGTTTTGATGTAGGAGATTGGGTATTTTTACGGCTACAACCATACAAACAAATGTCCCTCAAGCAAGCTAAGAAGGATAATAAATTATCGCCAAAGTACTATGGTCCTTACAAGGTGTTGCAAAATATTGGTACTATGGCATACAAATTGGAGCTTCTCGCTTCTTCATGAGTGCATCCAGTTTTCCATGTTTCATGCTTAAAGAAGGTTATAGGCGAAAATCTTCCAGTTCAAACAATATTGCCAGAACTTGATGAGGAAGGAAAAATCATATTGGAACCTAAAGCGGTCACGGAAACAAGAACTCGACAGCTACGGAATCGATCAATTTCAGAGTATCTCGTCAAGTGGAAGAACTTACCCACCGAAGATTCTACATGGGAGGATGAGAAGTTTATACAGAAGCACCCAGAGCTACTCAAGCATTGAGGACAACACTTTTTTGAAGGAGAGGGGCATGTTAGGTCCCTATATGACTAGTATAGTCCCTTATTGTTGTTAGTGTAACCCCCTTATTGTTATTATTGTACCCTTGTAACCCCCATTTTGTTATTATTGTCGTTACACCATTTTTTGGTCATCTAACCTACCATCATTAGATGGACCCAAGTACACCACGTAAGACCAATTTTACCCTAAGTAAAATTGCTTTCACTATGTAAAATAACTTAATAAAACACATTTATTAGGTTGTTTATGGTCTAAACAGAAAACCCCAAAAGGAAATATTAAACAAACCTATATTTGTTTGATTTTCCTGGCCATGTTTAACCCAAAACAAAGAAATTAATTAGATAAATCTTTATTTATCTTATTATTTTCTAGGAATAATTATTTAAATCTTATTTAAATAATATTCCTTGATAAATATGACTAAATCACCCATAAATAATTAAATAAATCATTATTTATTTGATTATCTTTCAACCACTTCCTTAAAATGATAAATAAATCATTTATTTATTTATTATTCACAAATAAAGGGATTTGACCCAAGTCAAATACTTTTTCCCTCCAACAAATATAATAAAATATTCCATAAATGGTGGATCTAGATTTGGTTAATGTTATTTTAATCATGCACCAAGATCTAGAATGACCCAATATTTTGTTATAAATAGGAGGGTTTCTCCTACCATTCTTCACCTTTTGTTGCCTATTAGATCACTCTGGATCTAAACTCTTGGTCTGACTTTGAGCCATTATCATTGTCATATTTTCCATTATTTGCTATGTGATCTCCCTTTGAGTTCTATCTTTGTCTGGGTTTTCTACACCAACAGGAGAGAAAAATGCTAGATCTGAAGTGCTGAGGACTTCCAAGAACCCATCCCATTGAGGAGAATTGGAAACACCTTCTTGTTTTCCTCCCAGGTGCCCTTAATACAAAAAATTCTTTCAAAAACTGTTCGTGTCTTGTCTATTGGATGTATGGAGAAAAACCTTATTTTTACTGCTTAATGTCTCTATGTGCATAGATCTGGTTTTTTGCAGCACTTGTCTTGATCAACTAACTGCAGATCTGAAGATATTGGCAGCCATATTTGATGTTAGGGCTATAAGTTATGTGTAGCTAAAGTGGTCTTTTTTCGTACACTTCGACAAAAGATTCATACTAACAATTGTGCCCTTAAATTATTATTGTTAGGTCAGCTAGGATTACATTGTGGCCCACTAGGATTACATTATGGCCCCATGGACTCCTATATATATAAAGGAGGTTTTGTAAATTGTATCATCCAAGAATTGTTCATTTATGTAATGTATTGGAGGTTGCCCCCTCGAAGTGGCTCATTTCTAAGGCGTTTACATCTCTTGTCTTCTATTTTTTGGAGTCAAGTTACACAACAGAATATATTATATGAAGTAAAAACAACACTCCATGAAGTCATTACATTTTCACATCCGAAGATTGGAACCCAAATATCCATCCAGAAAAGTGGAAGTCCCACCCCAGACAATGATAGAAAAATACCCCATGTCACATACAGGGACATGATATAAAACCCAGTAACGGTCCACATGGAGATTATCGACAAATCTGAGAAAGCATCCAAATATGCCCGAGGCATCTAAAAGAAAGTGAAATAGTAGTATGTAGAATAGTAAAGCAACAGATAGAGTACCGACGTCCATTGTTCCAAATACAAATTAAAGTACCCAAAATCCTTGAACAGAGAAAAACGCTAATCATGTGAGGAGTGTGATATGTCCAAAATATAAAAATACCATCAGACCATATCAATAAACCAACAACATAGACCACCATAGCTAGTTTTGAAGGCAGAGTGATAAACATTAATCATTTTTTTTTCACAAGAGAAAAAATGTTTTTTTGAATATATTATATGAAGTAAAATAGTCCATGAAGTCATTAGATTTTCACATCTGAAGATTGGAACCCAAATATCCATCCAGAAAAGTGGAAGTCCCACCCCAGACAGTGATAGAAAAATACCCCATGTCACATACAGGGAATTGATATTAAACCCAATAATGGTCCACATGGAGATTATCGACAAATCTGAGAAAGCATCCAAATATGCCCGAGGCATCTATAAGAAAGTGAAATAGTAGTATGTAGAATAGAAAAACAACAGATAGAGTACCGACGTCCATTGTTCCAAATACAAATTAAAGTACCCAAAATCCTTGAACAGAGAAAAACGCTAATCATGTGAGGAGTGTGATATGTCCCAAATATAAAAAGACCATGAGACCATATCAATAAACCAGCAACATAGACCAGCATCGCTAGTTTTGAAGGCAGAGTGATAAACATTAATAATTTTTTTTTCACAAGAGAAAAAACGTTGTTTTGAATATATTATATGAAGTAAAACAGTCCATGAAGTCATTACATTTTCACATCTGAAGATTGGAACCCAAATATCCATCCAGAAAAGTGGAAGTCCCACCCCAGACAGTGATAGAAAAATACCCCATGTCACATACAGGGACTTGATATAAAACCCAGTAACGGTCCACATGGAGATTATCGAAAATCTGAGAAAGCATCCAAATATGCCCGAGGCATCTATAAGAAAGTGAAATAGCAGTATGTAGAATAGTAAAGCAACAGATAGAGTACAGACGTCCATTGTTCCAAATACAAATTAAAGTACCCAAAATCCTTTAACATAGAAAAACGCTAATCATGTGAGGAGTGTGATATGTCCAAAATATAAAAATACCATCAGACCATATCAATAAACCAGCAACATAGACCAGCATCGCTAGTTTTGAAGGTAGAGCGATAAACATTAATCATTTTTTTTTCACAAGAGAAAAAACGTTGTTTTGAATATATTATATGGAGTAAAACAGTCCATGAAGTCATTAAATTTTCACATCTGAAGATTGGAACCCAAATATCCATCCAGAAAAGTGGAAGTCCCACCCCAGACAATGATATAAAAATACCCCATGTCACATACAGGGACATGATATAAAACCCAGTAATGGTCCACATGGAGATTATTGACAAATCTGAGAAAGCATCCAAATATGCCCGAGGCATCTATAAGAAAGTGAAATAGTAGTATGTAAAATAGTAAATAAATAGATAGAGTATCGACGTCCATTGTTCCAAATACAAATTAAAGTAACCAAAATCCTTGAACAGAGAAAAATGCTAATCATGTGAGGAGTGTGATAACCATCTGCAGAAACCCAGGCTCGCTTGTAAGATCAGGCTCGCTTGATTCCAAAATTGGTAACCATCTGTTGCATCTGAGATGTAAGGTTCAGGCTCACTTGTTTCCCTTAGTAGCCCACTACAACATCCACCCTGTTCATAGCAAAAAGGTCCATGTACTAGATATATAGAGAAAGACTATAATACGTAGACCATATAAACATGGCTCTGTATTTCAAAAAACAGGTTTAAAATAGAAACAGGGCAACATTTTTTTTTCTAAGTAAAGTTAATCTATTAACAGTGGGAATAAAATTACACCAAAGTCAAAATCATTGCATAGACTCATGGCAAATTTTTCATCAAAAAATCAAAAAATTAAGAAGACTTCCCTCATACGGGGAAACCAATCTTGAACGTTTAATTTACAGAATTCAAAAATATTACAAAGGTCCGGCACAGTAAAATAATCTAAAAGCAGCCCAATTAAGTGGGCCGTTGTTACACATCAATTTTTCACCGTCCCTACAATCTCCATCCCGCACATTGGAGGGCTCATTCCGTGACCTGTGGACAGAGTTAAGGCTTGAAAATACTTTCATTGCATCCCTTTGAAGATGAGCTTTAATTTCCCTAAAGACATCTCCCTGCAAAAAACCCTAAAAATATCTCTTTTTCCATTGGCGTGGTTCCATAGTTCAGCCCTCGCACCAAGAGGGAAATCCTCCAAAGAGGGCACGCCAATTGGCGCTCTGTCATAGAGCCGCTCCCGCACAAACCATATTAAGAGGTTTTTTTTAAAAATAAAAGGCGGAAGTTTTGTCCTAACAAATTCCTGGACTGATATCTATCTTGAGTTGGGAGGTTTGGCTACGGATTTCCATAGAGAGGAAGTGGTTTGCCACCTCTCATGGAAGCTTCCTTGATGATAGGGCCAATCCCATAATTATAGGGATCCCAACTTCCCTTCCTCCTTCTATAAAAGCTTGCCCATCTCCATAGCAAGCTAGTTCCAAAGAGTTCCAGAATCTCCAAGTTCCCAAGAGCTTTCATGCTACAAAAGCCTTCTTGATTCCCTAAGGCCAAATCCAAGCAAGGAGACTATTGCCAAGTATCCGGAGAGAGAGGCTTGTCCCATCCTTGACAGGCTTTATCGAGACATGTTCTACTGACGACCCGCCAAAGGAGAATTCGGCGTCGAAGCTTTGGTTGTATTCTTCTTTTTGACTCATTAATATTAAGCGACTATTGGTTATGGTTCCACTCTTGTTCTTGATCATGTTCATGAGTTATATCCTCTTCGACTGACATATAGTTGTGTATACTGGATTTTATGCTTGCATTTGTGTTGTTTCTTGCATGTGCAAGTGTCCGATCACGGAGATCGTGAGGATTGTGATCTACCAGGGCAAAGGAACGGGAGCACCACCTCTTCTACAAACGACAGCGTTGGATTCCAGGTAAGCCTTCCTCGCAAGTCGGTTTATTTACAATTAGGAACCTGCATTGTAGCGTGTTTGATTGTTGCTAGACCCGATCTGGGCTAGTAGGGATCTCCTTTGTCCACAGAGGGGATTTACCTCCCCAACAATTTGGCGACTCCGCTGGGGACTCAGCTTTTTGTTTGATTTGTAAACTATAGATGGAGCCTGAAGTGCAGCCAGATAGCCTTCGAAATTCTTTTTCTCTGCATTAGCAGAGTAGATCAATGCTGCTTCAGTCAATCTCCGGTTTAGTTTACAGACTGAACAACTTGGAGTATTGTCTTCTCTTTCCGGTCAATTTCTTGGCCTTCCTTGCTTGATCAGTTCTTCTGGGCTGGCTCTTTCTGTGAATTTGGCTTTTGGATAGCTTGATTATCACTAGTCTGCTTGTTGGATTTATCTTTTTTATTTTTGACTGGTAAACTCGACTGGCGCTCTTTTCAGCTTGACAGTTGCGCCCATTGGCGCAGGTTGCTAGTGTATTACCCGCGCCAATTCTATTCTGGCACTAGTTTCAGCCTTACAGTCGCGCCAATCCTGTAAGGTACTAGGGTTTACTCTATTTTGAGCTTTCTGAGCTTGATCTGTGTCTGTCTCGCTTTGAGCCTAGATCACATGGTTCATTTGAGTCTTGGAGATTCAGCTTGACATGGTGAGTCTGGTCTTGGTTGGTAGAAATTCTTTGTTTTTTCATTTTCAGGCGTTGGCGCTTGTTGTCAGTTAGCAACCCACGCCAATTGGCCATTGGCGCTATTTGTCAATGTGAAAGTCATGCCAGTTGGTGCTAGTTGTCAATGTACAAGTCGAGCCAATTTCAGGGTGTGTGAAAATTGAGATTTTTTTCCCTAAATCCTTCACCAGTGTGTCTTTCCCTTCCGATCTTTTCCCTGTATGAGCATAGATTACGTTGCTCATTGTTTGGAATGTCTTCTTTCCATGATTGCTTGATGTAAAAGGGAATGAATGCCTTGTTTTGATCTCTTGCTTTGGAAGTCCTCTTTGTGTTTGACCTCATATGTCTTGTCGCCTTTTGAAGGATTTCGTTACAAAGTGTTTAAAACAACGATTGCATTCTTAGTGTTTGTTTACATCTCTTTTGCATTCATCCTTCATTAAGAAGATTTGTGTTTATTTAGTTTTCGTCTCAAAGTGTTCTTTTTTTAAAATGCATTAGATCACATTGCATTGAAAAGTATTTTTGAGATTTATCATTGAACTTAGATCACATTGTTTAATGATTGAAAGCTAGAAATCGCTTTGATTGCATTCTCTTTTATTAAAAGCATGCATTGAGTAGATTCTCATTTCATCGAAAAATGCATTGAGTGCATTCTTATCATTTGAAAAGGAAAAAGGAAATTGTGCATAGATTACAATTGCATATTTTTCGGAAAAGAGGATTTTGCATAGATTACATTGCATTGTTTGCATCGTTGAATGTTTGAAATTTCTTACGGATAGTGAAATTCGTCTGGTTTTTAAAAGATTTTGTTTGCAATGTTGTTTTATGTCGCATCATTGTTTGAAGCTCTTCCCTTAACTAGATAGCATTCATCGAATTGAAATATTTCTTCTCTCATATAGCTGCATATAGGAGATTGTCAAATGACATACGGTAGGGCCTTGAAACCGAAACGTAATTGAAGATCAACATTAAAATTTACTCAATTTACCTAAGGAAGCATTGAAACATTAACGCAACATTTAGTGGTCTAGGCTAGAGACGTGTTCTGGCGTTTTTAAACCTAGTAGCTGTCGTTCGCCTCTCGGCTTTAGACAGCACTAGTATGGACTTGTGCTCCCCGTACCGTCGCGTATATAAAGGTAGACCCCACTAGGTTTCTATCCTTTATCCATAGGAAGCCGAGTCTGCCGCCCTATACCCCTGATACACCGAACACAGCATTCGGGGAGATTGCCTACACGTACATCAAGTCCTTGGTTGATTTCTCTTTCATTTTGAAACCAAGGTGTATATTGCAGTTCACGGATATTTGGTTCACCCTTTGCCTAGTATTCCTGAGCAGTCAGTTTGATCTTTACTGACTCCCTAAATTTGAAAAGTTCATCAAGCGCTTGTCCTTTCACGCTTGTTTCCAATTTGAAAGCGATAGATTCACCTTTTGCCTGTTTCTTGACTCTTAAAAGATGAAACGGTAGAGTTTTGTTTCAATGTTTTAAAAATTAACTGCCCACGAAATATTCCTGGTTAAAGTTAGTTTCCTTAGGGTGTTGTTCTGAAGATCATTTCTAATGGCAACTTTTCCGGAGTTTACCAACCAAGG
The DNA here is from genome assembly GCA_034641835.2 of Pinus albicaulis. NCBI lineage: Eukaryota > Viridiplantae > Streptophyta > Pinopsida > Pinales > Pinaceae > Pinus > Pinus albicaulis. Next base: position 1,015,694,724 of record CM076584.1, read on the forward strand.
AATCCCCTCCGAAGGGAATCCTGGTCCTTTTCCTCCTTTTGGAAATGTTGGCGCTCCTTATATGGCAACGTTGTCCCTTCCTGGGTTAACTGTTGGGTTGCCTGTTTGGTTGTTTTCAACCTCTGTGGTCCCGAATGTCTCGGCTACTATTCAGTCAGTTCCTCCACCTGAACAACATCATGTTGATTCCAAGGTGGACCTCTCCCCTTCTTCGCCTGTTTCTGCGTCTTCATCTTCTACTTCGCCTGGTGAAAGTCTGGACTCGAGTAACCAGGTGGCTAAGAAGAAGAATAAGAAGACAAAGAAGAAGAAGTCATATAAAGGAGAGGCTAGATCTGCGGCTATTGTGCCTAAGAAGTCTCCCCTTGATAAACCTTCCAACCTTCCCTGGAAAGTCAAGTTCCCTTGCATGTTGTGCACGGGAGACCATCTTCTTCGAGACTGCCCTGGCATTCCCAAGGTGCTCGAAGTATGGTCCAACGATCGTCCGTCGTTGCCTTTGGCTTCAGAGAGTCGGGTTGGGAGCAAATCTTCAACTATTGCTGGTAAGGCTCCTAAGAAGCAAGGTAAGATTACCAATCCCTGTAAGTTGTGTGAAGGGCACCATGCCATTCACCTTTGTCCGTATATGGATGAAGCCAAGCGAGTTTTGGACAACTCAGCTGTTTCTACACCATGCCTCCCGGCTAGTTATAAGCAGTTGTCTTTGAGTCCTCTACCAATTGATCCTACGATTGGTCAAGAGTCATCCTTGGTCAATCCCGCTCCCTCGGAAATTCAGATTCAGGAATCCATTCCCGACCAACCATTGGTCGTGGGATCGGTTAAACTGGCCCCATATACGGTGCACTAGGTCTTTTCCGTTGAGAGTGGACCTCACATCCCTCAGGTCCTTCTTGTTTCTTCAGATTCCTCAGACTTGGAGAAAGATTCTCATGTCCCTACACCTCAAGAATCAGCTCCTTTGCCTCCCGTGATGGGGGTCCCGGAGGATACTCCTCCCACCTTCGAGATGGAGGTTGTGGAGACCACTCCTTCTTCTGTAACATCAGGGGAAGACCTTCGCATTTCGATGGTAGCCCCTCCGAGTAGTCTGGTCGCTTCCTTTGATTGGAGTCGATTTTCAGGATACCGCCTTCCGTCTTATGTGCCTTTTGAGATCACAGTACAAGCTTTTGGTCTGGTCGTACCCAACACCATTATAGATGAAGGTGCGTCTGTTAGTTTTCTATCCTCAACTACCTGGCAAGCTTTCGGTTCGTCGCCGCTTGTGCCTGTTACGTAGAATCTGTTGACTTTTAACAAAAGGACGAGTCAACCGTTAGGGATCCTTCCAAGGTTACCTGTTACTTTGGGAGGTAAAACCGTCCATATGGACGTGATGGTTGTTCCAGGCCCCTTGGATTTCAATCTACTCTTGGGGCGCGATTACACCTATGCCATGGGAGCGCTTGTCTCCTCCCTTTTTCGTGTGGTTTGTTTTCCGCATGAAGGACGGATCGTGACCATTGATCAGCTTTTGTTCTTTGGTCCTAATGTGACAACTGGTCCGCCATCACCCCCTCCTAGTTTTTATCCACCCGTTGTATCTGCTCCACCGTAGGTCAACTATGTGCCTACCTACCCTGTGCCCGCACTCAGTGATGACGTCGTTGTGCATAGTGTACTGGGGGCATTGGGTCCTGATTTCCAAGATGTCGTTCTCCCACCTGGTAGGGGACTCTTGGAAGCCATGACTTCTTGTTCATCATGACGAGTAGTCTGCCGGAGCATGGTTCGTTCCTTGCATCAAGCTCCTTAAAAAATGAAATCAAGTCCGTCGGAGCATAGTTCTTTCACTTGTGTCAAGCTCCTAAAACAATGAAACAAGTTGTTTGAGGATAGTTCTTTTAGGTGTGTCAACCTCATTAAAATAATGAAACCCGGGCCTATTCAATTCGAGTTTTGTTAACATTAGATCAAATATCTTGTGTTGAACCTTCACTCCATCTGCCTTTCATATGGATTGAAGCTTGGGGGGCATGTACCTCGAATTGAGTCACCATTCTGGGGGCATGCTTACTTTTTCAAGCATAGTTTGTTTCCGTCTCAAGCTTGTGTAAAAATGAAACCGGTTTTCAAGCATAGTTTATCTTTGTTTCAAGCTTGTGTAAAAATGAAACCAACTTCAAGAATAGTTTATCTTTGTTTCAAGCTAGTGTAAAAATGAAACCATGCCCATTTTACCTCTTATGATTGCCATCTTATCAGCCTATTTTTGCCAGATGAGCCTTGGTTTTTTCACTCTATCGTCACTATCTGCTTGGCCGATCATATGCCTTCACTTGGTTGTTTTACCCGTTCCTGAGGAACTGCTGCGATGAGTGGTCTTTGTTAGCTAGCCTCTTGACCTTTATTTGTTTTGAGAAGTTCCACCATTACCGAAACCAGTTGCTACCCTTTATACCACTCGTACCTCCAGGAGGAGTCATCTTTCAGATCTTTTCTGACTCTCTAAACATGAAAATATTGCTGAGGCCCTTGTCGTTTCGATCTCGTTAAAGTGGTTGCGAATCGACATCTACCCAGTATACGTTTACCCATTTTTCAGGTTGGGATAGATTACTTACGAAAAAGGAATACCCTAGCCTATCGCGACTGGAGGTTTTCTCAGACATAGTTTTCTACCTTTTCGGATTTGAGGAACTATTTACGAAAAGGGATCGTTGGAGTTTACTTTTCTGCTGTCTTTTCAAACTCTCTAAACATGAAAAGACGCCGATTTCTCCCTTTGTCAGACTCGTTAAACCCTGATGACATTGGATTCAGTCGTAATGACGGTATTCGAGTTCCTCCTTCCTAGGGCTCGTTAAATGTACTAGGATGGATTCATCCGAAGGACGGATTTATATGACAAGCATATGGTACCCTCTTCAAGCTTGTGTAAAAATAAAGAGGTACTCACTGAAATGGTGGGGAAAAATGGAACCATCATCATTGTCGTGTCGGCAGTATGTCGCTCTTGAACATGGCACTTGTCTGCATTCGTGTCGGGTTGGGGATATCTCATCTCGTTTTTTCACTTTGCCTCTGTGGGTTTGGATAATCCCTTTTGACCTCTCATCTGCTCATTGCCTCGTCACCATGACCTCTGATCCGTTGATGTCAAATACTGCCAAGTCCACTGTCATGTCGTTTACATGTTCAAGAGAAGTTGACCTCTGCAAGTATCAACCTTCCTCTGATTCTCATATGATCCTGAATCACAAAAACATTATGTTCCTCTGTCTCGTGTCGATGATGTGGGAAACATTATGGCCCACCTTTGATCAAGGCCACTTCCTGTCGACTTCAGCTCATTATCCAGGAAGATGGTCTAGAGACTCTTTCATGGTACCTTGGAGACTGCATGCCTCAATGGCAGGTTCGTCGCATTCAACGTGAGGTTTTCATCATTGGCCTCCGATCGAGTGATTCTACGGGTGTTCGACACCAGCTCATTGATTCACACGCCGTAGATTGTACCTATAGTACCTTGAGGGCCATTTTCATTATTTGTGGTTCCTCTCGCGTCTGTTAACAGCTTTCATCATTGGCTGGTAATGAGACGATGTTCTTGCATATTCGAGTTCAGCTCACTTATTCGCATGCTTGAACTTGTACTTTGTTTAGGTCGAGATGGAGCGCAAGACCCTGGATTTTGTCTGTTGTAATCCAGGCTGCGATATTGTGGATTATTATGATTATTTACATGACTCACTGATTAGATGGCTACGCCCATACCTAAGTCTATTTATCGATCTTCACTGGATGGCTGCGTCCATGCCTTGGATCTAGATTATTGTACACTCTGTTATGGATGGTTGTGCCCATACCACGCATATATATCATGTATTTGAGACATCAGTTATACTTCGCTCCACGGGTTTTTCGATGGAGGTGTTTTCAGTCGACATGTTCTCATAAAGCATTTCACCCCTCTCTCTCTCTTTCGGGCCTCATGCTTTAGGGGGCATCTGTTACACAGCAATTTGTCACCGTCCCTACAATCGCCATCCCGTACATTGGAGGGCTCATTCCGTGACCTGTGGACAGATTTAAGGCTTGAAAATACTTTCATTGCATCCCTCTGAAGATGAGTTTTAATTTCCCTGAAGACATCTCCCTGCAAAAAACCCTAAAAATAGCTCTTTTTCCATTGGCGCGGTTCCATAGTTCAACCCTCGCGCTAAGAGGGAAATCCTCCAAAGAGGGTGTGCCAATTGGCGCTCTATCATAGAGCCGCTCTCGCGCCAACCATATTAAGAGGTTTTTTTTAAAAATAAAAGGCGGAAGTTTCGTCCTAACAAATTCCTGGATTGATATCTATCTTGAGTTGGGAGGTTTGGCTACGGATTTCCATAGAGAGGAAGTGGTTTGCCACCTCTCATGGAAGCTTCCTTGATGATAGGGCCAATCCCATAATTATAGGGATCCCAACTTCCCTTCCTCGTCCTATAAAGGCTTGCCCATCTCCATAGCAAGCTAGTTCCAGAATCTCCAAGTTCCCAAGAGCTTTCATGCTGCAAAAGCCTTCTTGATTCCCTAAGGCCAAATCCAAGCAAGGAGACTATTGCCAAGTATCCGGAGAGAGAGGCTTGTCCCATCCTTGACAGGCTTTATCGAGACATGCTCTGCTGACGACCCGCCAAAGGAGAATTCGGCGTCGAAGCTTTGGTTGTATTCTTCTTTTTGACTCATTAATATTAAGTGACTATTGGTTATGGTTCCACTCTTGTTCTTGATCATGTTCATGAGTTATGTCCTCTTCGACTGACATATAGTTGTGTATACTGGATTTTATGCTTGCATTTGTGTTGTTTCTTGCATGTGCAGGTGTCCGATCACGGAGATCGTGAGGATTGTGATATGCCAGGGCAAAGGAACGGGAGCACCACCTCTTCTACAAACGACAGCGTTGGATTCCAGGTAAGCCTTCCTTGCAAGTCGTTTTATTTACAATTAGGAACCTATACTGTAGCATGTTTTATTGTTGCTAGACCCGATCTGGGCTAGTAGGGATCACCTCTGTCCGCAGAGGGGATTTACCTCCCCAACAGCCACAAAGCAAGAAAAACAAATTAACCAAACTACTCCTCTGGCTCCTCGATGATTCAGTACCATCCTTCAGAAGGTCCAGGATCGCTAGGTGCTACCTCCACATTCATGCCACGGCTCCCCTCCTGAAGGCCCAAATTCTGGTCGGCTTTTTCCGAGCTCAGACCCACCGGACGGGTGCATTCTTCCTCCGTTTGGGCCTCTTCGTGGAAAACCACAGTGACTGAAGCTGTAATTTGTGGGCGGTTGAGAGAGAAATTAAAGGAAAATTGCGCAGTGCACGTCGTGGGAGAAGGTGAACTAGCGGTGAGGAAACGAGCAGTAGGGGAATCCATACAGTTGCCAGATCCTACAACCCAACCCCTCCCACTCCTAGTATTTGGATAACGACCTGCGTAATAATCACTGGACTGGCCGGAAGACAACTCGGTTGAGGGGCTGGAGGGAGCGCGCAGGAGTTGAACTCTAGTTCTCCCCCTGCGGCAACGCATCCTTTGATGCATGCGAGGCATGGGTGCAGTCTCACTAGCAGTGGGCACAAGAGGAGACGGAGAAGCAGAATTCCAAGAAACAGAGGAAGACAGACAAGGACCAAACCGAGAGAAATGCAGATATGCAGCAAGGTCTACGCAGCAGTTCAACTGGCCACTTCTCCTTCTCATCACAGTGAACAGGCAGTGTAACCCAGCAACCGGCTCATCTGAAAAACCATAGTGAAATTCCATTTTATCGACCCGACTACAATGCAATCGAAGGACGCCCGTCATAATTAATCTCTGATCATTAATGAGAGCCGAAGGCTGGGTCATATTGGAGCATGCGGAATCGCTAACAGGAGTGGAGGTCCGATCTTGAACAGTGTTAAAACTTAATGCGATTAGATGTGAAAACCTTGGAACTTAATTGAACAGCGTTAAAACTTAATGTGATTGATATGAAATCGCCACATCCATGTCCCATCGCCTTAAATTCCATCGAATGCACCTGCAGCCGAGAGCAAGGCAAGTTCTGATTGAGGACACGTGGCAGAAATTGATTGGAGCAGATCTTTGTTTGGGCCGCTCACGCAGTGGAAATCCGGACCCGAAAAAGATTAGGGCAAATTTGATAAGAAATTTGCGTCACAACTCTCCCTCCGTACGCCAGCCCAACTTTGGACCCGAAAAATATTAGGGAAGAATTCATTTGGTTTTCACGTCACAAAATTGGCCGGCGTCAGCAGGCTATTTTGGAACGCGAATTTGGTTTGAATTATGGTTTATCACCGTTTGAAGTCCGGCGGGCTCGACTTAAGAACAATTTTGTTTGATCCCATCTTATAAAATTTGTGTTGGTTTTCTTTGATAATACACATATTTATAATAAATCATGGGAATACCACACTAGTAAACATGTGGAAAATTTATATAAATTATTGAGAACAATCATTTTTATGTAAAAATATCCAAATGTGCTTTTGGGAAATAATAATTCGAGTATTTGGTTCATATTGTTTTAAAGGAAGGAGTGAAGTTGGAGCCTCAAAAGATGCAAGCTATTACAAAATTACCTATTCCTAAGAAAATCAAGGTTCTTAGAAGATTTTTTATACTTACATGATCAGTATGATGATAATTATGATAATTTCACAAAACAATCACTAGCTATTTTGAGGGATGAGATATTAGAACTTCAGCTTGATGAGGATTTTTTAAGAGCTTTATTTCTTCTTTTGAAATCAAGAAAATATTCTCCCAAACTGAAAATATGTGTTCTTGAGATAATTTCTGAAAATTATGAAAATGAAATTAAACTTTTTCATTCTCAAATTCAATCATACAATTTCCGAAATCCTAAAGAATTCTTTGAAAATCTTCCTTCTCCTAAGCAAGAGGAAATTGTACTATCTTTTGACTTGCATATTGAGGATGATTATTCTTTCAAACACAAGATAGAAGAAATAGTTTCAAGGCTTAATATTCAGAATACAACTGAGCAACCAGTCATTGAAGGCCTAGAAGTAAATAACATACATCATACTTTTATTGATCCTATATCAGATTATATGGAGAATATTTTTAGCCCAAACCTGCAAACAGGTTTTCTCTATAAGGATCAAATACATCAAAAGTGGCCTTTACACATCATATCATTTATTATAAAGGCACATGATCATAATATACTTCCAATTTTGATCACAAGAAATCAAGTTATCCATTTATTGTTACAGCTACTTGATTGGCTTCATTGGCATTTTTGTATTACCTGATTCAATAAGATTTTTAGTAGATTGAGTAGGTAGATGAGTGCCAATAAGCTCAGAATTTTGAGAATTTTTTTTTTAGTTTTCAATTTTCAGCTAGTTTTTCATTAAGTTGGTTTGCAAACTTTTGTGTGTTGTTTTAGTTTCAGATCAGATTTCAGTTTGCAGAAGACAGAAGACATTTACAGGTTTACCAAGGTCAATGGATGAGGACAACTGACCTGTTGTTCTTGAATTTTCACCAGGAAAAACCATCCCCAAGTGGAGCCAGTGTTAGACTCCTATACCAATAGGTGTCATATTTCATGATTGAATTGATGGGCTATGTAATATGTTCATACCTTTTCTTGTTGCAAATGTTTTCCATATTATCAAAAAATCAAAAAAATTTAAAAAATGTAAAGAGGGTATACCCTAAAAGAAAAATCAAAGGGTAAAAAGAATAAAAATGGCCAAAAAATTAAAAGAAAATGAACCCCACCAAAAGAAAGGCCAAGGAAAGTGTGCAAGTCTAAATGCCACTACTTTTTTCTCTTATGTAATAAATAAAATTGTGTGCAACTTGTATCCTATGCCACAATTTATGAATATTCAAACAGTTTAAGCTTGGCTATTTCATCTTTCAATTTCATGTTTTAGAGATAGAGAATAAAATCTGACCAAACTGTTTAATCTTGGCAGATAGGTAGATAGGTAGAGTAAATAAAAGGAGCTCAATAGCTTAATCTGAGCCATTGGATGTAATAAGGTTAGACTTAGATAGATTTCTACATGTAAAAGAAAAGAAAGTATGATAAGGTTTTTCCAGTCTAAGTGCACCCTAATAAAGAAGAAAAAATGGCAGAGTAAAGTAGGTAGGGTAGGTAGATGATGTTGCAGAATTGCATGTGATGGACAATGACTCTAAATGTGTTAATATTTACTTTCATCACAAAGTGCAAAGGCAGACACTATACTGGAAGAAATTCAAAGCAAATCAAAGTCAAAGTTATTAACTTCCCTTCTCATCTTCCCCTAAAGATTTCACTAATTTCCCCTAAGTACTAAGGTATTTGAAAATTAGAGGGGCTCAAGGCATTTCCTTGACTTTTGGAGGGACTGGACCCTCGGCCCAATAATTGGAAAAGCTTAAGTACTTGAAGTCATTCTTCATAACATTCACTCATTTCTAAACATCTTTTCCTACGTAAAATCCCATTTTACTTAGGAAAATTATGCATTATTTCATAAAAAACCCTCAAAATCACATTTTATTCCAAGTCTAAGTGATGAAGTGATTATAATGCAATTTGCTTTTAAATCTTCACTTTCTTAGTTATATTAATGTATTTTGAGTTTACATTTTCCCCTTGTCATATTAACATTGATTTTATGTATTAAATCCTTACAAAAATAACCTTCTCCTATTATATATAACTCATTTTTATATAATATCCCCAAAAACCCATTAATAAATTTTAGCCAAAGTTATTTATTCCCACATGTTTAAATAAAAAACCCAATTTATGTCCCCTTTGGCTAAATATATCGTAATATTAAATTCCGCCCCCTATGGTAATTAGATTAATCTGATTTAATTATCATATAATAAAAGTATATTGAAAAAATAATTAAAACATGTTTTATTATGTGTTTTAATACAAAAATAATTCTTCCCCTGTGTATTTTAATCCCCCAACTCCCTTTCCCAAGGTTAAAACTATAAACCCTTTGTAAAATCCCCAATACCTCCCTTAACCGCTAACCTTGGTTAAATCATTTCCCAATCACTTCCCTGCATTTTTATAAACAAATTGATTAATCCTCACGATTAATTAACTCCGCCAATCATATTCCCCTCGATGAGATTAATTAACGTTTAATTGCGTCGGGCCCTCCATATTAAATCCCCATCACTTCCACGTCCCCATCGTCGTTCGATCAACCCATCTGAGATCAACGGTTATTAATGATATCGCTAGCCATCCGCGTCCAAACAATAACACACGATGGCCCGGCGGTTTTCAAACAGTGCCATGCCACGCGTCAATCATTCTATGGAATCGCTCACCCTCCGCCCAAAACCACTTTTCCCCAAAAGCGGTGCGATGGAAACTGCTTACCGCTTGCCTCCCGTGACTCATCCTTCGTACCTGCTGACATCATCCATTAAATAAATAAATAAAACCCCGTCACCCTTTGGACTTTGTGAATAAAACAATTTTTCCCACATCATTTTCATTATTCTATGAACGACCAAAGTCTCATGCAGAGAATTTCAAAAACAAACTGTCAAGTGCCATCAACTGTATTTTGCTAAAGACAATTGCATACCAGTAATCCAGAGTTCGTACGCCTTAGCCTGTACCTGTTTAATCATTGTTCATCTCCCAAAAAATAGGTATTTACCCCAATTCCCATTAAAAATCTGTGAAATCCTATCTTTTGTTTTAAATTCCGCACGAAAGACAGAAACAGAGTTCAATTTTTACTTGTTCAATCCCCAAAATTGTAAATTGCATTCCCAAAACTTGTAATTGTGTTTGTTCTTCACAAAAACCCGAAATTCATTTTTGAATCCACAAGAACAGAAATGGAGGTTCCAGTGGCTCTGAATGTCACACCTTTGAATTCCCCTCACAAAGATTTAGACTATCTGCCCCTAGCAGATAGAGATTTTCAAATTAAAGACCTCGTTCTTAGTGATAATCCTCTTCGAACCTTTTTCCGCTGCAGAGATAACTTTATAAACGGTTCTGATATTATTGGATTATGGGAATCCAATCTCCCCATGTATCTTCTCCCCTCAGTCCATATTTTTCCTAAGTTAATTCATTACTGCCATGCAAACTATGACCCCAATCAAAGAGTAGTTTTGTCCCTGAGTCAAGAACATCCTTTTCCCAATCATTACTCAGTCGATAAATGAAATGCTGCAATTTCAACCTGTTCAAGCCCTCACTCCCCTGTCCATGGGAGAATTACTTGAAAAGTCTACCAATTTGTCCTATGAAGAGTTAAATCACATTTGTCAAACCTTCATGTTACCAGAGCATCAGCCCAAAGGCCCTCCCCCCTATGGTTATACTTTTTTCACTGATGTGGGCAGGCTTATTCTGAATATGATATCCTTTATCATGGGTTTCAATACTAGTGAATATGTTGATCAATTAACCCTAATATTGTTGTCTATATTTACCCCTGGATAGTCCCCTGTTGTCAAGTATGATTTTGCATCCTACATTGCTGATAAAATCCATGATCATTTCATGAGATTTGAGAATGAAAAAGTGTTCAAATATTCTTTTGTTATATATCATCTCATGATTTATTACCAATCAGAAAGTTTCCCTTTCCATGTTCAGAAACTTGATGCCAAAGGAAATCCTAGGTCTGTGATATTTTGGTCTGCCATCACCCATAATTCCTCTGATTCTCCTTACTCCTATAATGATTTTAATGACCTATTTGTACACCCTGCAACCACTTTGTTAACAGGAGTTTCCCCTCCTAGAGTCAATAATGAAATCAAGAAAATTCTACAGCTCTCAAAACAATATAGGGTAGGTGACTGGTACTTGTATCAAAATCACACTGAGATCAGAATATATGGATGTGAACTGTGCCCATTCAAGTTGCCCAAATATGTCCCCATGAGACTCTTTGCACTAGAGTATTTCAGGCAGATGATTAACTCAGATATAGTTCATTTCTGCAATGCAAAGAAAAAGGCCATTAGGGGAATTTTGAGGTCTAAAATGGGCCTCCTAAGGAAATTATGAAATAATAGTGGAAAAAATCAAATAAGATTTGATGACATCATCAAATTTTAGAGGGAAAAATGAAAAAACTACTTTTTCAACTCATATTTTCAACTTATCTCCCAAAGTTTTTACTCAAATTTCGAGCGGGAGTACTCGTTGGATGCGAAATTTAATTCCTCATCCAAGGAGTACCCATGTTGCATACTTTTGATGGGTCCTAATACACGAAAAATGAGAAATACATAAAAAAATGTGATTACAATCACGTTTTTTATGTATTCCTCATTTTTCGTGTCGTAGAGTTCATCAAAAGTATGCAACATGGGTACTCTTTGGATGAGGAATTAAATTTTTCATCCAATGAGTACTCCCACTCGAAATTTGAGTAAACATTTTGGGAGATAAGTTGATTATACGAGTTGAAAAAGTAGTTTTATTATTTTATTAGTTTTTAATATTTTTACCCTTTTATTTAAAAAATGGTAAATCATCCCCCATGGTTGACATCATCATCTTGAATCCTATTGGTTTTTATAAAGTTTATTTTTGTTGTACATTTTTCTTAGGAGGCCCATTTTAGACCTCAAAATTCCCCTAATGCTCAACTCAAGATCAAAAGTCAATTAGGTCCCTTTGTTTGTAACTCTAGAGATGCTGGAGAGGAAGCAGAAAGAATCTTAGAAGAATATATCAGATTACAAAAAAAAAATTACTGGGTGCCTTATGACCCAAATAGCTTTATCTGTGATAGAAGAATGAAAAATAAACTATCACCATACATTCATCACAAAATTCCAGAAATTGAACAATATGCCAATATGGATGAATGGATGGAAGGAACATTGGTAGAACAGGATAGTGAGCAGGTCAATGTTGAAAATGTAATGAAAGACCTTGAGAAAATACTTGACCTAGACTCTTTTGGACAGGTGCAGATACCAAGTATTGGTCCTTCTTCTGCAGGGACTTCTTAGCAAAATTTACAGGAGATCAGTGCATTGGCCACAATACAATCTAAAGGAAAAGAAAAGGAGCCTGACATACAAGTATTTGAAAAATTCACAATGACAGAGCAACCTGAGACGGTCAAGTACAAATTCCTCCTATTCAAATCAATGAGCCAGAAATTTCAATTTTACAAACTCCTATCAATATAGAAAAAGGCAAGAAGAGAGATGCTTAAGTTGTTACCCCTGTTGGTGGACATTCAGAACAGCCTCATGCTAAAAGACAAAAATTAAATCCTCTTCCAGAAGTAGATTTTGTTCAGGAAATTCCTAATAGCTAGAGAGAAGATTTGGATAGTCAACAAACAGGTACAGCTAGTGGGGCATCCACTACTTTACAGAGAAAAGAGCTGAAAAAGCAACAGAGTGTTGAAATATCTTCTTTCAAACCATCAGTTAAAGATGCAGGAGATATAAAGAAAACCTTTATCAATATAAAAGCCAGGAATGATCTACTAAGACTCCAGGTTTAAAATTAGTATTTGAAGATGGCTCCTAAGAATAAAGAAAGATTAATGTCATCTTATGACATTCAGCAAGGAAAAATGATAACGAGTCACTTCAAACCAAAAGTGTAGCAGCCTCAAATAGCTGCAGATTATATTAGAACAAATTTTGAAGTCTTAGCAAAGGATATTCATCCTTTAGATCATATTGAGTTACATAAGCAGACTGGTGAAATGGTCTATTCTACTCTGACTGATAAAGCAATGGCAACTCAGAAGTTACAGGATTCTTTGGAGAACACTAATGCACAATTGCATCTTGAAAAAGCCTCTTCTCAGGCCAAAGACAACACGATAAAGACATTGGAGGAAATAATCATTGGATTGGGTCACAATCCTAAAGATGTCAAAGGTATAGAGGCCCTAATCAAGAAAAAAGATGATGATATTGCAACTTTGAGAAAGCAGTTGAAATTGCCAGCTTCAAGACATCCACAAACTGAAGAGATGATAAAGAAAAATTTTGAAGAAGAAATGATGGACTTGCTTTTGAAACTGAATGAGCAACTAAATGAAACAGAAAAAGAGCTTGAACAGGCATTAAAGAACAAGTAGTCTACTATTCCAGCATCAACAACAGAGGCAATTACAAGTACAGGTACATCCACAATAGGTCAACCAACGGAGCTATCACAGGTAAATACTTCCAATTTGAGTTCTGAAAAATTAATAAATTCAATGAATGAATTGAAACTTCAAGTAACAGAACTCCAGCACACAAACTTACAGCTTATTAATTTAGAACAAAGATATGATCTCTCAAAAATGGGTGTTGCTGATAAAACAAGAGAGGTCAAAAGATTAGAAAAATTGGTTAAAGCATTGGAAAAGGATCTCACATTGGAGAAACCTTTAAAGGAAATAAATGAAATTCTTTGGGACAACATTATCCAATCAATAAAGGATGTTTGGTCTTCAATTCAGATTATGTATGAACAGAATGATTTAGTCAAATTGGCTATAGAAGAAGTTCAAAGTACAAGAGAAAAATTGGGAAATAGGCCTAAGGAAGCCAATCAACTCATACAGTTTCTAAACACTCAAACCAGACACCAACTTGCAGAACTTGGTATTCAAGACAGGACCGGAACAATTTTGGAAATAAAAAGATTTTTTACTAAGAGAACCCTTATGCAGAATCTAGAACGAAGGTGCTCAGATATGCAAGAAGAAATCATTGCTTTCAGAGAAAGATTTGATATTTTGTTAAAAAAAGGATCGCTCAATCGTATAGTTTCAGAGGATAAACTAATGGACCTTGAAAGCTATGTTGAAAAATTGGACAAGTATGCTGACAATCAGGCCAATTCTTCAACCAGTACATCAGAAGCAGCATTGCCAACAGGAAAAAATATTCATGACAGATTGGAAAATTTATTTTATCTTGAGCATGAAGTAAAGCATTTTTTTCCAATTCAGCCTACCTTTTTCAGATATACTGAGGCTGATGAAACATTGAGAAAACTTCAACGGACCAGAATACCAGAAGATAAATGGTGGGAAGAACTGTTGGAACTTTTGTAAAATTTATCCTTATATGAAATTTTGCCTATTTACTTTGATTTTATTACATCCCGCCACAAGCCTAAATGTTTTATGATTCTCCAAAGACTCTTGGAAAATAATGCTTTCCAAAAATGATGAATATTCTTTAGTATCCAACGAATCATGTGATTTTTGGCTTGGAAATCCATTTCCATTTTACCATAGGGATGCCTCCTTTGCTTTTCCTTTCCTTCTAGATAAAATGAAAGCATTTTTTTCTAATATTTCCCAAGATACCAACAAGAATATAAGCTAGGGAATGCCAATATCCTGGTATGGACACAACTAAGGTTAATGTGCCACCCAAGGATAACCATATTGTGATTATTTTTCCCACTTTTTGATATGGAAAGAACCAATCTCCATACCTATAGTCATTAAATCTTAACATAAATCCCAAGTATTTGAAATGGGTGCACTTGGTTGATTGTTTTTTCTAACATATCTTCCAAATCATTGAAAGTGATGGTAGACTTGAGTAGGTTTACTTATATTCCAAATGAAACCCAAAATGATTTTAGAGCTCTAATGAGTCTTCACATACTAGTCCTATCTACTATATCCTGCAAGAAATAGGATAACATCGTCCACCAATAGAAGGTGTGTAGACAATAGCATATGTAAATGTGTGAGTGATCAAAATAGTAGCATTTATTAATTTGTTTAGGCATGTATCTCTTGTTTTTCATCTTCCATATTCAAAAACTAATCACGGATTTGGGTGTTGATTCCATGTATATTCTAAATGGATTGGTATCCATACCTTTCCAGATGCCCCCACACCTGCGACCGGGTAAATTTTATTTTTTTAACATACTAGGTAAATAAATACTGTTGTAATATATTTTCTAATCTCTCTCTCTCTCTCTCTCTCTCTCTCTTTATCTATATATATATATATATATATATATATATATATATATATTATTTTATATATAATTTGTTTTATTCTAAGTCATAGGCATAGCTACTGTAACTTTAACACCCGATTACTACAACTAGATACAAGCAATAGTTTTATGTAACCATTGTTGCAACCTTAAGTTACTGTTGTTGTTCCATTACTCAAATAAAATAATTCTCATATAAAGGTTGTTGTCGTGTCTCTATGCGTAAACTTCAATATTTACAAGGACTTGTTACGTATAATGATCTCTTAATATATATACTTTCTTTCATATATAATATTTTTTATTCTAAGTCGCGGATATTGTATCCCCAAGCCACAACTCCTACAACCTCAAGCCATAGTTGGCGCAAATTTAATGCATAGTTACTGCAAATAGATACAAGCAAATGTTCTATGGAACCGTTGTTACAACCTTAAGTTACAACTATTGTTCCCTTATTCAAATAAAATAATTCCCGTATAAATATTGTTACCGTGTATCGATGCCTCAACTTCAATATTGACAAGTATTTTTCAAGTATAATAATCTCTTAATATATATATATATATATATATATATAATGTGTTTTATTCTAAGTCGCAAATGTTGCATCCCCAAGTCACAACTTCTGCAACCTCAAGCCACAGTTGTTGCAACTTTAATCCCTAGTTACTGCAGTCGGATACAAGTAATTGTTTTATGGAACCATTGTTGCAACCTTAAGTTACAACTACTATTCCCTTACTCAAATAAAATAATTCTCGTATAAAGGTTGTTGTCATGTATTTGTGCCTTGGCTTCAATATTTATAAGGACTTATTAGGTATAATGGTCTCTTAATTCCTCATTTTTTTCAAAGTGAATATGGTTGATTGTAAATCCCACCATTTTCCTCTCACCATACTTTCCACTATCTTATAAATTAGTTGCGGGGAAGGGATTATGTCACTCTTTGAACTTCCACATAATCTAGAAATTTAATTCAGCATTTAAAATTCCTACAAGTTTTTTTTGTAGACGGCTGCAGCCATATTTTTGTATAGGATTGTATTTAAACACAACAACCAACATTAACGCAATTCACCAACCAGAAATTAAACAAACAGAAATTTACCCCCAAATTTTGTAAATTCAAAAGGAGGACACGTGGAGCATCAATATTGGATCACATGAAATTGAAGGAAATCTGAAAACCTGAAAACCGGACCCGAATTTTTTATAAGGAACATTGGATTGAGAATTCGCGTTACAAATTAGGCAGACATCATCATCCCATTTTGGAATGCGAATTTGGTTTGAAATTCAATCTATTCAGACTTTTGAAGTCCAACGGAAAGGGTTCTTTAATGTTTTGATAATTTAATTTTATGTATGCTTTAATATATACATATGTTCTAAACATATGTTATATATATATCATATGCAAAATGAAAGGTGGGCCATAGAATTTAGTTTTAATTTTATTTTTTTTAAAAGAGGGTTTATTATAATATGTTTTATATGTTACGGCATATAAAAATAAAAAGCACAAAAAATCTTGGTAGTTTTTTTTATAGACAGTACGTAAATTTTTTATTACACAGCAGTGTGTAAAAAATGAAAGACTGAGTGTAACTTTTTAAGTGTGTATGCACAGCAGTGCGAAAGTGAAAAACACAGCAGAGTGTTTTAGAGATAGAGTATGTTTGTTTTGAACAGACAATGAGTTGGTTTTATGCACTGCATTTTGTAGCAGTCATAATTTTGTAATCCCTCTCAGTGAGGAAGAAGTGTAATATTTTTTTTTTTGAGTTATTGAAGGGAATAGAAGTTTGTTTTCAAAGTATTGAAACTCTGTCTCCTGTCAAAGAAATTTTTATTTTCTCTGTGTTAGAGGAAGGGAGATTTATTCTCCATTCATTGTTCTGGAATTTTTCAATATTCCAACATGTGCAAGAACAACAGATGTTGTGGTTCCATCCCCAGCTAAATCATTTGTCTTTTCCGCAGCTTGCCTTACCAACTTGGCCCCAATATTTTCAACTGGGTCCTCTAATTCAACCAATAAAAGGCCAAAACCATAGCATTGAGATACATTTCATTACACTGTCAATAACAATAAAATTTGACTCAGCCATAACCCTTTCCTTTTATTGTTGTGAAAATATTTATGCATTACTCTAAGGTGGCTAGTCCATAGGCCAAGTAGACCACTGGGTAAAAAATATGTTTCCTTTCACCTTTGAGTTTTCAAATTATTCCTACCAAATCTAAGACATTTAAGAGGGGGAACTAATACAACGTTAAAAAGAAAACTAGAGCACACATCTACAAATTACCTCCTTAGCTACTATCACACCATAATTAACTATTTTTGGAAAACCATGCTTGCTCTCCAAGACAACATTTTTCCCTTCACCCCAAGGGTGACTCCAACAAGATCAGCAAGTTTGTTCACACCGCCTACAAGACAAATTGACAATGCTTTCGGTAAGTGTGCAATTGAATGCCAGACCATATGCCAAAACGACCCTCCATGAAAAATTAAAATAACACATTAAAATCGAATATAAGTGGACAAGGAAAGATCCACCGCAGTGAAGTTTCACGTGCAGGTGACCTTCCTTTAAACATAATTTTTTCTCTGACCTGCAATTTTTTTGTCACCGAGCCATCCTTGTTGAAGTACAACTCCTTTTCCATAGCTCTTGTATTAACTACCTTCTCTCTGTCGCGTAATCTCAGAGTCCCTCTTCTGCTTGAGCGATTAAAGGAAATGGGTGAAAAAACTGAAAGAGAAGACAATTGTCTTCCATAATTATCAAACATTGCACCAAACTTCTTCCCCTTTCCATTGTTACCCAATGAAGTAGATGTGGCAATTTTTGTCATACTTCCCAAAGCAGAGGCCATATTCTCTTATCCTGAATATAGAATTACAAGATCTTCATATTAGTATGAACCTTAAAAAACATGACTCCCATTACTAAAAACCACTTTTAAGTTGTAACAGGCAAACTAAACAACTATCGCAACTTTTGGCAACTTCTGGAGCATTAAGAGCGAAACAACCAAATACAAATACAACCAAAATCCTCATTTTAATGAGACCGGACTATATATTTGCATTAAGATAATAGAAAGAAATCACGACTATATTAAGGCCAGCACAAAATAATCTTTAACCAGTGTCTCTCGTGGCCTTTAGGTTTCCATGCTAGAGGTTGAATATTTTTAATTTAAATTCTTGACCTCTCGTGCCCATCTATGAATGCATCCAATGGGATATCTACATCAAATGCTCCTTTATATCCCCAAAAACAAATTCCCTACTACAAGAGCACCAGTATTGATGGATCACCCCACACCATCCCACCCACCAGAAACGGTGAAAAAGGAAACCCGAGAAAACTTCTGAAATATCTCAAGATGACTATATGGGTGGTTCTTATGAATCAACCAACCATTCAGAACATGCTCATAAATCCAAACCATGAGTATTATGTGAAGATATTCAAGCAGGCACTGAATCGGATTTATGAAGCTATGTTAGAGAAACCCTAAACTCTCACTGAAAATAGGTGAAATGTGGCACCACTCAGAGATTGACATGTGCCAATTGGTACAAGTGGTAGACAATTGGCATGCTCAAACAACGAGGTGATGCAAGAATGACATGAGGGAGAAAATATCAGAAAATCCCCAAATCTGGAGAACTAAAGCTCATCACCAACCTGATATTGACAACTTTACATGATGTAACCTATGAAATCGTAAATGGAGAAATCATAGTAACAATAAAGTAACCTATGTAACAATAAATTTGGATTCATCCTGGGAGTGGTAATGGGATAAATCATATTGAACAACAAGAAACATGCAGAGTTGCTTACAATTAAATAGATGAAAAAACACATACAAAAAACCTAGATAATAATCATGAACAAGATTAATATTGAATTATGAACTGTAAAGGAACTTACAAAATGTGACATTACAAACCTGGTCAAGCGCACAAGCAAAAATATCCTGGACATGACCCTGGTTGAAAATTTGTATTGCTCATGATGCAAGAGGATTTGTACTTGCACTGCCAAGTCAATCAAAATCCATCATTATCTATACAATAAATACAAGTAATTGATGTAGTATTTTTTACTCTAAGATGCATTATTATGATAATGTTAGAACATATGTTGAAAATGTCAAAACATACCTGAATAAGCTCCTCTTCGTTTCAAGAACAATTTATTGGAGTCACATGAACTTGGAACAAGCCTCCCACGATCTGAAAGAGTAGCAACTAAGACAACAGTGACTTTTTTGTTGCTACGCTGGATTGAGGGAGGTTTGCTCCAAGATTAAATCGCTCAAATAAATTATTCTCTACTAAACAGGGCCAACCACGTGAAGGTGGAAGCTCTTATGGCCCCTCCCCCCCCCCCCCCTCACATCACTCTCAATTCCCCAATACCCAATCTATATTTCATTTTTTACTTTCATGAGCATAAAAAAAATTATTCAATAACTAATAAAAAACAATTCAACAAAAAGTACGCAAGGAAACATTGCAATTAATGCTTGACATAAAAATAGTATGATAAATGAGTTTTTTATATAACGCAAAAAAACGTTCCAAGTATGGTAACGTTTGTCTTATAATAATACAATATTTTACATTATCGAAATTTCTTTTTCTTCTTCCTATTTCTAAAGCTCCTAATTACATCATCAATATCATCATGCTCTGCTCCTGTTTCGTGCCTTTCGACCCGCACTGCTGACCTAGTTGCGTAGTCACGATGTCTGGTCTCATCCAGTGATGAGGCATCGCCTACAAAAACAAATAATATTAAATTTTAATTGTCAGTTTTTAAATATCATTGAACTAGTTCGGTAATATTAATTAAAAAAATTGCAATGAGATTATTTATCTGGTGCACCAGTTGTCGTTGCTGACCTAGTTGCGTAGTCACGATGTCTGGTCTCATCTAGTGACGGGGCATCGCCTACAAAAACAAATAATATTAAATTTTAATTGTCAGTTTTTAAATATCATTGAACTAGTTTGGTAATATTAATAAAAAAAATTTCAATGAGATTATTTACATGATGCACCAGTTGTCGCCACTGACCTAGTTGTGTAGTCACGATGTCTGGTCTCATCCAGTGACGGGGCATCGCCTACAAAAACAGATAATATTAAATTTTAATTGTCAGTTTTTAAATATCATTGAACTAGTTCGGTTATATTAATAAAAAAAACTGCAATGAGATTATTTACCTTGTGCACCAGTTATCACCGTTGGGATTGTTGCCCTGTCTTCCTCTCTGGTGGTAAGATCCTCAAGGGAAACATTCTCTGTCATTTAAACAAAAAAATTTATAAGGACAACCATCAAGGTATAATTAGAAAAAATTATAAGTGGAAATTAATTACCGTCACGGCCCTCATTGATAGTAGCATTGTCGGCCTGGTCCCCACTACAATGATCAGGTTGCACGTGAGGATCATCTACATATAGCTCTAAAACTGGGTTATTTGCCTCGTCAGTAGTGTTGCTCCCCTAATTTAAACAAAGTTGTTAGACATTAAATTTATATATGGATGAAAACAAACATATTTAAAGGTTAATGTTTTACCTTATCAGGCATTTTGGATCTTGGGACCTACCCCAAGCTTCTTCAACGTTCAACTATAGCTTGATAGCCGAAATGGAAAGCGATATTTTTATCTTCCTCTGTAGTTTCTGTTTCGAAGTCATCACCCTACATTACATATGATTGTGTATTTTTAATCATATTTGATAGGATTACAAAAACGTTGGAAGGCGATACAATTAATTATAATATTTTTAGCTACTTAATTACAATTCTTGCAGCTAATTTCAAGTAGCCGCCCTGGCCTAGCTTGTGATGGCCCTTTTTTTCAATCCTAGCTTTGGTTGCCTTTGAGGTGTCAGGAAACCTAGCATCAAAATATTGAAGTCAGATATGACGTAGCACACTTTTATTTTATACATAGAGAAAATTAAAGCTATTGAATTAAATTTGTAATTTACCTTGCGGGTCCAGTTGGAATTTTTCCTTCTTTCTTTGCCCTTTTCTCTTTTCCGTCATGGATGAGTGCTCTCCACTCACTCTCTGGAACTGCGAGAGGACGCTCATATCTAGGGTTAAATTGCAATTGCATCCTATAGGTGTCCCTGGTATATTTCAAATGTTTTCACGCTACCCGAGCCACCGCTGTTCTGTCAAATGTGCCGACCACAAAAAGGGCTTCTAGATAATCTAGAAGTTCTTTTTTCAGGTTGGAATTCTGGGAATTCCACCCTGTGCGTATGTTTGGGCCAAAAATTACCAACGCATGGCTCTCCAGAAACCTGTAGAACTCATTGTTTCCTACACACACAAAAAAGAAGAAGAAGAAGAAGAAGATATTATCATTAATTTAAAAATAAAAATCATGATAAATATGTTTTAGATAAAGTACATGAAATAGTTAAAATATTAAAATTTACCTGGGAGTTGTACATGCTTTATAGGGACACCCTCATCGTTCACCAACAACGTGCCATTAATGGTCTCTGTGGAGCTGACACTGTAGCTCCAGGAAACGCAATAATGTAGCTGGCCATATCAGCCTCATCATTGCCAACACGTTCAGCAGTTGGCTGGGTGTCAGCTTGGGCAGGGTGTGTTTCTTGGCTAGCACCTAAAGGAGTAGAAGGTGCACGAGAGGGTTGTTGGGCAATCTCTTGCCCTTGTGTCCCACTACCACCAACACTGGGTTCAGCAAATGCCAGAAAACGCTACATACAAAAGAACTTTTTGTTAGTTTAGTCAATGTAAAAATTAAAAATCAAACTATCACAATTCATCTCATGCAGAACAAAAAAAATATCCTTTTGAATTTTTATTATTACCTGATATCTTTATAGCTGGCTCATAAGATGTTTTATCCTCTCTTCTATTTCAGGTGTTTGAGGCGCGTCTATCAAAGTATTAAATTCCAACCCTGCATCTCGTGCCTTTTTTCGCAACAAGAACACTGGAGATAGGGATGAAGAAAGCTCTTCCTCAAAGAGGGAATCATTAGGCGTACCATGGCTAGGTGTCTACATATTTGAACAAAATTAATATTATTTCAATTACGTAAATAACTAAAATACCTGAAGATAGAGCAATGTTGGCACTTTACATGTTCTTCCGCTAGCCTCTTTCCACGATCATCCCGTCTCGGGGTTGTTCTTGCACTGCTCTGATCAGTCTGCCACATTGCAATAAAATTATAAATGTAAAAACTTGAAAACAATATCTAACTTGAAAACACAAATTGAAAACTGAAATAATTTCTAATAAGATACCGGAAGACAGAGTTAGAGTTTCAAATATGCCTTGCATTGAATTCAGTCCTGGAAACATGTCATTGCACATTAAGTCACCCAAACAAGAGACGAGTTGACAATGAAGACCTTATTGAATATATTGTTGGAGAAACTTCTAGTAAACTTGTTGTGAAGACCTTGAGGACATTTTTGGAGCAACATTGTTGAAGCTGATGGTATAGCATTGTTGGAGATGATCTTGAAGGGCCTTGAAGTGAAGCTTTTGGAGCAACTATTGAAAAATCCTTAGAAACAAGAAATGACCTAAGAAACTATCGTGATGTAATATAAGAAACAACACGGTGCAATGGCCATTTTCAAAGCCAAATGATGTCCATTGAGGACATGGCCTTTATTTGGCTCCTGTTTCATAGGAGTTTCGGGTAGAAATGGAACTTTGTTGTACCATTTCCAGTAGTAAAAAGGGAAAACCTTCTTTTTCCATGGGAAATAATTTACCTTTCCTTTTTCAAGATAATCTAAATCACAAAAAATATGAACTATACCGCACACATTCTTGGATAATGTGAAAGTGGAAAAGGAATACCCTACACAAGTGATGCACACATGTACATTTGAACACTAATATATTTTTGTAGTTGAAATGCAATGCTTGTTTTCATTTAAATGTAGGGTTTTTAAAGCAGGGAGAAATAATGGCCGCCAAATTAATAAGCGTTTCTTTGGGAAAAATTTAAATCTTGTATTGGGTGATGAAGATAATAGAGGGTATTGAATCTTGACTCTTGACATCTACAGAGAACCCTACAGCCTAACACAATCCAATGGAATTGACCAAAAAAACCCAAATAGATTCAACCCTACTATAGGAGGAAGGGCCTGCAGTAAGAACTTACCATTTTGCAAGAGCTGAGGGCGAATGTTGTTCTCCAAGAGCTGAGGGCAAACATTAAGGGTGAATGCTGAGGGCAAATGCTGTTCTGCAAGAGCTGAGGGCGAATTTTGTTCTGCAAGAGCAGAGGGCGAATGCGCGCGTGATATCAGACATTAATGTAGCTATTGCGACGGATACAAAACAATAAAATCATTTTTATGTAGCGTGCATATAAGTTTCATATTTTTATGTAGCGCGCATATAAGTGTCATTATACCGATGGCGGAAAAATCGTCGCTATTGCGACGGGTGCCTCCAAATGTCACAAGTGTGACACTTAGACATTGTGTCGCACTTGCGACATTTGGAGGCAGTGGTCGCAATAGCGACTCTTTGGGCCATAGTGTCGCAATTGCGACGTCTTCCTCCAAACGTCGCAATTGTGACACTTTTCTAAGTGTCGGTATTGCGACACTTTTCTATAAACGTTGGTATAGCGACGGTTTCGGGCGGGATGAAAAAAATTTGGGGAAATTTCCAACATTTGGTCAAAAGCGTCGAAACCAAGTGTCGGAATTTCCGCCAAATGTAGTAGTGTTAGTAAGGAGATGTGCCCCAAGACCTAAGAAGAAATGGATTATATGTCTAAAGTTCCATATGCATCAGCAGTTGGAAGCTTAATGTATGCAATGGCCTGCACAAGCACTGATATTGCACATGCAGTGGGAGTTGTAAGCAGGTACATGAACAATCCATGAAAATAAAATTGGATGGTAGTGAAATGGATTCTCAGATATTTGAGAGGAACCGCAAATCAAGCATTATGCTTTGGTGGTTCAAACATTGCTCTACAGGGATATGTTGATGCAGATATGGCAGGTGACAGAGATAGCAGGAGGAGCACTACAGGGTATGTATTTACTGTAGATGGAACAATTGTCAGTTGGGTTTCAAAAATCCAAAGTGTTGTTGCACTTTCAACAACAGAAGCATAGTATGTTGCTGCTACAGAGGCTAGTAAAGAAATGATTTGGTTACAACGGTTTATGGATGAATTGGGTAAGAAGCATGGTATGGTCATGTTATACAGCGATAGCCAAAGTGCCATTCATCATGCAAAGAACTCAGAATTTCATTCTAGGACTAAACACATACAGCTCAAGTACCATTTCATACGGTCAGTATTGGAAGATGGACAGTTGAAGCTGGAAAAGATACACACTAGCCAGAATCCTGCAGATATGCTAACAAAATTTGTAACTAGGGAGAAACTTAGAATATGATCAGTTTCAATTGGTCTTCAAGAATGACGATGAAGATGAGAAACAGAGAGGTCCAAAGTGGAGTCATTTTCCAGCAAATGAAGCAGCGATGGAGTTGCTACAATCAGTCTCCAAGTGGGAGATACCAGAAAAATTATATATTACAGAGAAATGCAACACATAAAATATGCGGAAAACACAAGCACACAAAACACATAATTTTAGAGAGACACAAATATACATGGTTCACCCAGTTTAGGCTACGTCCACCCCGAATATCCAGTCCTTCCTTTCTATTATCCATCAAAATGAAGAGACACAACCTATAGCAGATACACTATAATATCCTCTGTTCTCTCTCACGGTCTCCCTATCTATTTCTCGCTCTGAGAATACACATACAATGCAAAACCACAATACAATACCCTCATACAAAGTGATGGGTTTCCTTATAGGGAAAAAAACCATAAACTAAACACAACTTCTACCGTTAGATCATCCACCTGATGAATGGCCCAGATTGACTAGAAATTACTATACTTTTATAAGGCAAATTTACATCTGTTTTTAGCTTTGGGGGCAC
This sequence comes from Pinus albicaulis, assembly GCA_034641835.2. NCBI lineage: Eukaryota > Viridiplantae > Streptophyta > Pinopsida > Pinales > Pinaceae > Pinus > Pinus albicaulis. Next base: position 1,015,719,780 of record CM076584.1, read on the forward strand.
TGCCCTCGAAACCCCCCGCTAGGAGGGGGCTCCATAAAATCGCAGCTGCCCCCCCCTAGACCCCCTAGGCAGTATTTAATTATGGGCAGCGTTGTCGCCCCATTAAGGTATAGGGGTCCAACATTATGATACAAAATAAACAAGATAATCAGGCTCCACACCCAACAATGCATCTCTTCTTTGACTATGTCCTTCAAAGTTGGGTTCATCCTTCTTTGGGGTTGTCTCACAAGCTTGCATCCTTCTTCAATGTAAATGTGATGTATGTGTACCAAATGATGGACCCCTTTCATGTCCTTGTAATCCCAATCAAATGCTTCAAGATTTTCTTTCAAAAGTTGGCATAGTTGCTTCTCTTCTTCATTCGAGAGGTTTGGGTTGATTTTCAGAGATCTAGATGGGAAAAATTCAATAGCCTTGGTGGTTTTATAGGTTGACTCAACTGAGTGCACTTCCATCCAAGGTTGACTTTTAGACACTTTGACTAAGGTTTCGAGAGGAATGTTAGTGGAGGGTTGATTTTGAATGGCATGGTCGATGAGTTCATCTTAATCAAGCTGCCCCCCTCTAAGAATAGCATCTACAGTACACATAGGGGCAGTGTTATATAACTCATCTTCTTCATCCTCCAACCATATAGGGAGATCATGATCAATGGAAGGTTAGCCTGGAGGATATAACACTAGTTGTTTAGACAAAGTCCCATTTTTTATAGTCATGTTTCCGACCCGACAACTAATATAAGCATCTGCAGTGGCTAACCAAGGTCTCCCTAATATGAGAGGATAAACATTAAACTTGTTTTTTGGTTGCAGGACTAGGAAATCTGTAGGATACTCCCAAGAATCAATGGTAACCATAACATCCTCAATAATTCCCTCCAGAGTTACTGTGGACTGATCTGCAAGTTGCAGAACTGTTATGGTTTTCCTCAAAGTCCCTTGGAGATTAAGTTTCAACATAGTTTCCTTGGTCATGACATTGATAGCAGCCCCTAGATCAATTATAGTGTTGGGGACTATGACACCATCTATATGCACATCAACAACTGGACTACCAGGGTCCAGGTACTTTGGAAACATCACCTTCCCTAGCATTAGGTCAGATAGTTGTCTGACCACATTGATGGTGGGGGTATCTCTCTTCCTTCTCCCAATTTTCTTGAAGCACTTTTCTTTGATGAGCATATTATAGATAGGTAAATCCTTAAGGTCCTGGAGAAGTGGTATCTTTACACACAAATTTTCCAATTCTCCCAGGAGGTCAATCTCCTCTGGGGTGTGTTGACTAGGGTGGATCATGTGCTCAGTAAAAGGAGGTTGTTGGATCTGAGTGTTACCTTCTTCCTTTTCCTCCTCAACTTCTACAGGTGGAGATGGAGGATGGTTGTCTGGAAGTACTCTTCCCTACCTGATATTAACCTCCTCTATCTCCACATCATAAGCTAGATAGGATGTTTCTCCACTAGGAGCCTATTGTGCTTGTTTGTTGTTCGGGTTCGGATTGGGTTGTGCAAGTATTGAAGTGACCTAAATGGAGCAGCATGCGTAAGCTGAGGTTGAGATTGGGGTGGAGGCATTAGAGCAGGTGGTTTATTTTTATGAGGCCTCCACCCTTAGGATGTATTGTTCCACTAAGGTTGTTGTGGAACATACTACTGGAATGGTTGTTTGATTGGCTGGCAATGATATGAAGGGTGGTAAGGCCAAGTAGGAGGTGTAGACCAGAATGGGGGAGTGGGGGTGTACCAAGGTTGCATGGGTGCACTCTGATTGTTGTGATAATAAGAGTAAGGTGCACCTTGCATACCTTGTTGATATGGCTGAGGGCCTTGAGGCATTCTTTGGTTGATGAAAAAGAGTTTCTCTAGCATTGCTTCCCCACCTTGATATACAAACTTAAGTCTAGGTAAGGAGGGACACTTGTTTGTGGCATGATTCTCTTCACAGACTAAGCCAACCTCTATGACATTCAGTGGACATTCATTTCTTGGGTGCTTCCGGGTATATCTAGGACAAAATATGGACAAGGCTATCTTTGCGTCCACTTGCTTCCTTTTGACCTGCATTGTGTCCATTTGCAAAGAAAATGTGTGTAGCATGTCACTCTTGAAGTCCTATAGCAAGTTTCCAATCTCATGTTTTATGAAGGTGGAAGAGGAAGGGGTATTTGATGTACTTTGGCTATCTCTACCCTTCTTCCTAAATTCCCTAGAATGGTTCTGGAAGACAATTTTTATTTTTTCATAGGGTTGTTGGTAGATATCTCCTCCTAATAGAATATTCAAGGTTTCTATCATCTCTTCTCTGATCCCTCGAAGAAGTACAAGTTTAAGTGAGTTATGATCAAGAGTACAGTTGGCTCTCTTATGGTTCAAATGAAACCTCTATTCATAGTCCTCTAAGGATTCATCCGGCCCTAAAGTCATCCTAAAGATCTCATCCTTAGTTTCCTTGGACCTATAGTAGTATTTGTATTTTCTACTAAACGTCTCTTCCATCTGTACCCAGGTAGTGATGCTATCCCTAGGCAGACCCATGAACTAGCACAAGGATGCATCCTTAAGGGTGGATGGGAATAGCTTCAACTTCTGATCATCATAGGTGTAGTCATAAGTCCTACAAACAACAGCAAATTAAAACATGAATGTGTCATGGTCCTCAGAGGTAAGTCCATGAAAGTGTGGAAGAGCTAAGGGGCTAATGTTCTTCATCTTAGTTTCCCCATCTATCACTCTTATGGGAAAGGCTCTTTGGATCCAAACCATGGTTAAGATAGGTGAAGTAGGTCCCTTAGTTGAAACAAGGTCTTCTTCTTCTTCCCCAATAGGATCCTCAAAATATTCAGAAGGCTCTCCTATAGGGGGTTCACTCTCACTGCCATTGAAGAAGAGTGAAGGGTGGTCAGGAGGTGATGTGGGGGTTTTAGGTAAGGTTTGTCTTTGAGTATTCCTACTCCTACAAGGCATGAAAATCAGATTTTTTTTTTTTTTTTTTTTTAATATTTCTAAAATGAAATGAAAATAAAATAAAGCAAAAAATAGTGTTAAAACAAAATCAAAACATCTACTAGACACCTCCCCGGCAACAACGCCAAAAATTGGTGAACCCTGGTATTGCACCAAGAGTGCTACAACTCCCAAGGGCTTCCCTACTTTACTTTATCAACCCTGGGTTCGTACAAACTTGGAGGTTACAGTGCTATATACACAGCAGATGCATTATGTTCATGTCATCCTCTCCTGCTTTACGAAAGGGTGCTATTTCTTAAACTATGCTAAAAAATGAAAAGTAAAGTGCTGGAAGGAAATGAAAGAAAGGAAACTAACTTAATTTGAATAAAGGAAATGACAGAAATGAAACTAATTTAATGTGCATAAAGGAAATGACAGAAATGAAACTAATTTGATTTGTAGAAAAGGAAATGAATGAAAAGAAACTAAACTGTATTGTTGAAAAGAAATGACAGGAATGAAACTAATTTAATTTGCAGAAAAGAAAATGACTGAAAAGAAACTAAAATATATTTCTGAAAAGAAATGACAGGAATGAAACTAATTTAATTTGTAGAAGAGGAAATGACTGCAAAGAAACTAAACTAAGTTTCACCTAGCTAGGCCAATCGGCTAAACACACCTTACTTATCCTCTGATCTATTTACCATGCTATCATGCTTTTAACCATGCAACTATTCATGATAAACTAGACTTGACAAAGTGTGGCTTGCATTTTGGGGCAAAACGGGCTAAAGATGCTAATGGAGGGCTTGAACAGATGGGACAAGGCCTAGAGGTGTTTAAATATGGGTTTGAACCTTATTAGAACTTTATTATAGCACAAAAATTCTTTGGAGCAGAATAATTTGAAAATTGAGATGGTGGAGTTGCGATGAAGAACGGAAATGCGAGATGCGATATCGCAATCGCAATATCGCAAAGTTGGAGGGATAACGAAAATATTGTTTGGGAGCGGGAGTGAAATTTGAAACGCGATGAGGTAAAAACTGCGAAGTGCGAAGTGTGATGGGCCAAAAGTTGCGATTTGCGATTTGTGATGTGGTAAAATTTGGGAAGTGCCAAATGTGTTGGGTGATGTGGTGGTGGGATCGGTGGCAGAGTACGAATAATATCGCCATCGATGTCAAGAGTGGTAAGTGTTAAAGAAAGTGGGAAAAATATGTGAAATGTGATTGCGATGTGCGATGTGATAGAGTTATCGTAATTGGTGATTGGAAGTGGTAAGTCTTAAAAGAAAATGGGAAAAGGTTGTGAAATGTGATTGCGATGTGTGATGCAAAGGAGTTATCGCAATCAACGTTTGGAAGTGGTAAGTCTTAAAAGAAAATGGGAAAAGGTTGTGAAATGCAATTTCGATGTGTGATGTGGTAGAGTTATCGCAATCGGCGTTTGGAAGTGGTAAGTATTAAAAGAAAATGGGTAGATTTCATGAAGTGCGATTTGTGAAGTACGGTAGCAGGAGATTCGAGGAGCAAATGCGAAGGTCGAGTTTTAATGATTTTCAAGCGTTTTACGTTAAAAGAGGTAAGGCAACCATGACCAATAGAAACAAAGGAATAATTCGGGCTGAAGGGTTTAAGTGCTTTTAGGAAAAAAGGTGGGTACAACAGTTAGAATAAGCAGAAGGAAAAAGAGGGAATGGAGGGTGTAACAAAAATGCTCAGGTTGTGAATACAGAGATAGAAAATGAAGCAGGGAAGCACCACAGTGTTGCTTTGGGGTTTAATCAATAATTCCTGCAATCAACCTGCTAACTTATGCACAAAGAAACATAAAAATGCATAAAAATGCAGTGCAAAGGAAGACTGAAAAAGGGTAATGCAACTCCACTTTTAATCTCAGAAACAGTGAACAGACATCAGTTTTTGGGTCTGTGGGAAGGTTCATCCACCTCGAGCTCTATTGACAGAGATGAAAAGGGGGTCTTGATCCACAAATTTTTGGTTTTTTTCTCCTCTATTCTATTACTCACAAGAAAATGAAACCTACAACAGCACACTGAAAGAAAAACTAAACAACAACTTGAAACATAAGAGAAATTATCAAGAGTGGAACTAATGAAATGACATAAAGCAGAGAACAAAACAGAGAGGTTGAGGCACATGGATTAGGCCCTAACCCACAAGCATAGCTCTCTGAAACTTAAATCAGTAAAATGAAATCAGTCTATTCATTTCATAAAATAATAGCCTCATGCATTTCTAAAAGTTTGATCACTGAGTAAAATAATAAAAAGCTCAATAGCTTGTAAAAAAGTTTCAACCCTTCCTAGCTCTAGATTTTCTCTATTTATTCTACAGGGTAGGTACCAATAGCCCCCTAGAAAATAGTGATTGAGTCCACTTGAATCCAAGTAAAAGATTGAGTTGCTTGGCTGCCTCTGGAACTCAAATTGCTGGAGAGAATCTTTGGGATGATTGAGTCCATTTGACTCCAAGTAAACAAAGATTGGGTGCACTCCTCTTTGATTTGCTTGGCTGCCTCTGGAACTCGAATTACTGGAGAGAATATTTGCGGTGATTGAGTCCACTTGACTCCAAGTAAACAAATATTGAGTTGCTTGGCTACCTATAGAACTCAAATTGTTGTCTCCTCCAAGTCTTTATGATAAAATCCTTATAAAAATGCTTAATAATTCATGATTTTCTGCACTCAACCTCATATTAGGCACTTGGAGTATGTTAGCCTTAATCACCACCTATACTAGCACCATAAAACCAAATAATAATAAAAATGCAAGAAAAATATATCTAAGAAGGAAAAAAGGTGACCATTAACCCTTCCAAATATGTCTGATGATGGAGCTCATCAGATTTCGCACGAGAGGTACTGATAGTACTAGTTTCAGTAGAACAATGTCACCTTCGTCGACCAGAAATTACTTCTGATGGTAAAGGTGGTTTAAGTGATATTCTACGCAAACGATGGGGAAAGGGATGTTCTTCTTCCACCATGACTGATTTATTTTATGACCAAAAACAAATAAACAAAAATAAAATGGTAATTCTAGGTAAAAGGTTTACCAAGTAATTGTAAACTGCAGAATACCTCCTGGCGAACCAAGAAGTACGGGTAGGCAATCTCCCTGAATGTTGTGTTTAGTGTATCACAAGTTACAAGGCAGCCGAATCGATTACCTATGGATGGATAGAAACCTAAATTTTTCCTCCCAAATATACCCGAAGGTACATGGAGGCCCAAGTCCATATTAGCATTGTCCAATTCGAAACCGCACAGTGAGAGCACCCCCTTATGCTTTTCGTGCTAGAACACCACCCTATATACCTGAAGGTATGTGGATGACCTCCAATATACTTACATACACGGAGTGAGGTATCACACTTAGAATATATCGCAGACAATTTAGTGACAACTGCTATGTTTAACGACGCTGGAACACGTCTCTAGCCTAGACCTTCTAAATGTTATCATTAATGTTCCAATGCTTACTTAGGTAAATTGATGTGAATTTTAGATTGATCTTGTTTAGAATTTTGTCTTTGAGTTTCACCGCATGATGTAATGGAAATTCCTAAAAATGCAAACTAAATGATAAGAAAACTTTTCAATTTAGCTTTTTCAATGAAAATCCTAGCTACTAAGGGAAAGAGAAATCAGTTTTAGAGCAAAAAACAAAGAGCACAAACTAAATTCAGCTTTCCTAACTTGTTCCTATGCAACACACACAATTCACTATATGCACATGCATGTTTTTATTTTCATCTCGCTTAATTTAAATGGAAGAAGGAAACTATATGCATCAAATTAATAAAGCAAGTGTTTTCTTCTTTGGGAAACGAGGAATTTAACAACAATTTCTCTTTCAGGAAAAATGAAGAATGGAACTACAATTTTTCCTACTGGAAATGAGGAATGAAACAACAATTTCCTTCATGAAAAAAATGGATCTAATGCATAAATAAAATACTTTGAATTTGATTTTCCAATGATAAAGAAAAACAATAAAGAGACATTGAACAAATTTACTTTTCAAAGGAGGAAGAATCAGGAAAGTTTACTGGTCTCTAAGAGGTATCAAACAATTGAGAATACAATAAAAAAATGGCTGAGATTGATAGAAATGAAAAATTTGAATGGAATTCGGTTGGGTAAGGGGCCAACACAGTCTCTAAGGGCATACAATGCATTGCATTGCACCCCTGAGTGGGAGACAGTGCATTGCAGTGCACTATGCCTTGACCAACAGTGCATTGGGCGTAGCAGGGATTGAAAAACCAAGCTACATAACACACTTCAAATGCAATTTTTTTATTCAAATTTCTAATAACTGAAATTAGATGCTACTGATGAGGATGAGCAGAGGCAAAAACACCAGGAATGAGAGGATAATCCCTAGTGGAGTCACCAATTTGTTATGCGGAATTATGATCTATGGATAAACCAAATTCCCTAAGTGTGGTGCTAGTCAATTAGAACAATAGAGGAAATAATTACTACCACTTTCTCTAAAATAAGTAGATATAAAAAATGGTGAAAGAGCCTACCTGTGATTCAAGCACTTCTCCTTCTCCTTATGTCGTTGTTGTTGCCACTCTCAATCCAACCCAAAATTCCTAATCAATTCCTGCAAACACAAACAGAGAACATAAAACAACATGCAATATACATATATCTACTTATATTACTCAATAAAATTGATTAGATATGAAATATATATATCATTCAAGAATCCATTGCATAAGAAATAAAGACATATATATGGGAAAATGAACAACTATATTTTTTAAAGAGTAGAAGGGGAAGGTTACAACTAATGATCGATTTGCTGCCATCAGCTCCAACTTCATCCCAGGCTCATATCCAACATCATACTAGTAGCATATCAGTACTTTCACTCTCTGAAATGAGAATCCAACATCATAACTTACCAAAATTCTCCCTTCCCTAGCACTAGAATGAGTGCTCAATTTATAGGGAAACTGATGGTAGTTTCTCAATGAATGACTTTCTAAAAATAGGCAAGACATGTTCCCAAGTTCAGAGGTGTTAGATGGACACTTGGATTCAAGTTTTGACACATATGGACTCTTCTAGAAGGCATTGGCCATGTGGAGATTCCTGGAGCAAGTAGAATTCCACTCCGAGGTGTCCAACGCACTCTTGAATGTCGGGAAGTGCATTGCAATGCACCCTTGAATGGAGGTTCTTGCATTGCAACACAATTAGTCCCTTTAGAGGCTACGTTGGTGGGCCAATAAGTGATATAAAATATACTTCAAACCTTGGAAATCTCACAATAGAAGCCATGAATGCATTTTTCTTCTCTTAGAGCATATAGCAACTGAAATATGAGGGAATGATAGACCCTATTTCATTGGTCCTGGGAATGATGTCAAGTTTGACCAGGTCATGGGGGATAATACCCAAATTGACCTATAAAATACATGTATAATTATGTTACAGGTGCAATTTAAATGTTATAGGTTAGTGCAATTGGATATAGGTACAAGTTAGTGTAGTTGGATAAAGGTAAAATAAAAGGGTTCATCATTGGGTAAGAGCTTGTGCATTTGAGTTGAATGGTATTCCTAAATCAACACATTTGAATGTTCTTCCACTGGGATCATATATTATACTATTGGGTATGGATTGGTTGTATCTTCATAGGACAAAGGTAGAATGTTATGATAAGGCTATTGAGTGCTTAGATGATAATGGGGAACAAAGAATATTATAGGGTAAGAAGTGTAGGTTTTAGCCCTGAACATAAATTATCTACAAACGAATTCTTAAAGACAGAAAATAAACAATAGCGAGAGCATAAAACATAAAACATATATACACAGAGATTTTTCCCCTGGATCCCAATTCGAGACTACTAGCTTGATTTTTCATTATATTCCTTTTAGTGTTACAATACATATATATACATGTCGAATAATTCATAAACACCAATCCATTAACCCTTGATTAGTCCATAATCATAGTTCCATTGACCAGATCTACAAAATACCAGGTGCCTAAAACCATCATGCCCCAAAACCATGTGCAAATCCATGCACAAAACCATAAGCGAGATCGCCCACCGAAAAATAAGGAAAAAAAAAATTCCCGAGGCACTGCCCCAAACTAATCGTGGAAAGAATATAACACATACCCAATAAGAAGAAGGAAATAAGAGTCAGAATGGTCACAACCATGCAGGCAAAGCGCAGTTGCAAGAAAGGGTGTGTGTTATTTGCAGTGCATATTTCCAGTGATAAAGGTAAGGATGTTGAGGATGCAAAGGTATTTATTAGGTACCCAGTTCTACAACAGTTTCAAGATGTGTTTCCAGCAGATATTTTAGAGTTTCCACCTCATACGGAAGTGGAATTTTATATAGAGTTTGTACCAAGGGTAGCACCAACATCAAAAGCACCCTACCGGATGAGCACATCATAGCTAGTGGAATTAAAGTTGCAGTTGAAGGAAATGCTTGACAAGGGTTACATTAGGACAAGTGAGTTTCTATGGGGTGCACTGATATTGTTTGTGAATAAAAAGGATGGTATCCCAGGTTATGCATTGATTACAGGCAATTGAACAAGGTGACCATCAAGAATAGATATTCGTTGTTGAGGATTGATGACTTGTTTGATTATTTGAAGGGAGCATCAATGTTCTTAAATATTGATTTGAGATCATGATACCATCAGGTACACATCAAAGAAGATGATATTTACAAGACAAATTTCAGGACTAGGTATGGGAATTATGAGTTTTTCAGTAGTTCCTTTCGATTTGACTAATGCTCTAGCTACTTTTATGTAATTGATGGATAGTGTATTGCATCCTTATCTGGATAAGTTTTTTATTGTATGCATTGATGATATATTGATAAATTCTAAGAATGATGAAGAACATGTCGAACATTTAGCAACATTATTGAGATTGCTAAGAGAGCCTCAGTTGTATGCCAAGCTTCTCAAATCCAATTTCTTACAGACATAGGTATATTACTTGAGGCATGATGTCTCCAAGGAAGGCATAACAATGGACGTGGAAAAGAAAAAATTTAGCATGGAATGGAAAACTCCTAGGAATGTGGATGAGGTAAGGTCATTTATGGGGTTAGCAGGTTATTGAAAGAGGTTTATTAGGAAATTCTCGTAAATTTCTTATCTTATTACATCATTGCAAAGGAAAATGTAAGAAATTTGAATGGACAGAGGAATGCATAGGCATTTTGAGCATTTGAAACAGTTGTTGAAAAATGCTCTAGTTTTAAATATTGTAGATTCAGATAAAGAGTTTGTAGTGTGCACATATTCTTGCAAGAGAGGACTTCGCAAAGTCCTTATGAAGAAATGACATGTAGTATGTTATGAGTCATGAAAAATGAATGAGAATGAGCACAATTATCCAACACATGATCTTGATTTGGCAGCGATCATTCATGCATTGAATATGTGGAGGCACTCTCTTCTTGGAAGGAGGTTTGTATTGATAAGCGATCAAAGTGGATTAAGGTATCTATTTGACCAACTGAATTTGAATTTCAGGCAAGCGAGATGGTTATACACGATCAATGATTTCAAATTTGAGATCAGGTAACTTAGAGGTAAAGAGAAAAGGGTTGCAGATGCTCTTAGTAGGCGAATACAAGTAAATCACATAACATATATGAGTTCTTACGGGACATATCTATAGGATCATATCTATATGATCAGATCTTAAAGGTAGGTCAACAGGATGACATGTATAGGGAGCTTAGGCACATATTACAACAAGGTACAAGTGATCAGGATGTGTATTATCATCTCATCAGACAATAGTGAGTTGAAGAAGCATATCTCGAGGGAATTTCATGCTAATCCGTATTCAGGTCACCTAATATATCAGAAAACATTGACAACTGTGAAGAGATTTTATTATTGGCCTAAACTAAAAAATGAAATGGAAATGTTTATCGCTAGATGATTGGATTCTCAACGAGTAAAAGCAACGTTTAAGCATCCTGATGGATTAATACTGTCGATTTTGATTCCAAAGTGGAAATGGCAGGTCATTTCCATTGATTTCATTACGAGTTTTCCAAGGACATCTAGAAAAAATTATTATGTTATGGTTGTGGTGTACAAGTTGACAAAGGTAGCACACTTAATTCCAGTGACGTCTACGTATTAAGCTAGTGACATGACACATGTATTTGCCAGAGATGTGGTGAGGCTGCATGGTGTACTGAAGAATATTGTGTCAGACAGGGATGTTGTGTTCACTTTTAGGTTCTGGAAAGAGTTATTTTCAGGTTTTGGTAAAAATTTGGGCTTCAACATAACTTATCATCCACATACAGATGGATAAATAGAGAAGGTCAGCAAGATTTTTGAGGACATGTTGAGGATGTATGTGATGCATCAACAACTAAAGTGAGAAGAGTATATACCTCTGGTTGAGTTTTCTTACAACAATGGGTATCAAGAGTCTTTGAGGATGAATTTGTTTGAGGTACTCTATGGGCGTAGCTATAATACTCCTATTATTTGGAGTGATTCAGTTAACATGGTATTGATTGGACCATACATGTTGGTAGAGATGGAAGAAGAAATGAAGATTATCAAGAAAAATCTAAAAACAACATAGGATAGGAAAAAAAGTTATGCAAATCATAATAGGATGATTAAGGAGTTTCAGGTTGGGGAACATGTGTACTTTTGCATCAAGCCCAAGACAAACTCCTTAAGGATTGGATCATGCGCCAATGTGGCAACTCGATATTGTGGAACTTTCAAGATTCTTGAAACGATTGACCTAGTAGCCTATCGATTTGCACTGCCTCCGAAAATAACAATCCATGATGTTTTTCATGTGTCATTGCTTAAGAAGTATGTTAAAGATGCTAATCATGTTATTGATTGGTATGTATTGTAGGTGAAGCCAAAACAAGAATTACAGATGGAACCTCAGTGCATTTTGCAGAGAAAGGTACTCATGATCTGAAACCGAGAAATTGAGTAGGTTAAAGTGCAGTGGAATCACTTTGGGCCCGATGAAGCTACATGGGAGATGAATGACCAGATGTGGGCTATGTATATTTCTCTATTTTTTGGTTGATCGAATGTTTTTGGCATATTTTTTGGTGAGATGTTTGGGTACATGTGTATATATGTATATGGATGTAAATACCACCATGATTTGTGTTCTAAAGCTCCAATAAGCATTATGGTTGTCATGTTTTTATGTTGTCATGATGATTATGTAGTTTTCTTTCAACAGGATGTTTAGTGTAAACAATGCAACAAGCTAAGTTATAAAGCTCCATGGGCAGTATGTTTTTCTTTCAGCAGTCCTCATAGTTGCAGGATTCATTAAACACCCAGGACGATGTTCCCCCAAGGGGGAAGGTTCTGTAATAGCCTTGGTAAAAAATCCATGTAATAAAGTTACTAAAGGAAAAATAATAATCATGGTCATGGGACACGTATGCCAAGTTGAATGTTGGGAAAAAACATAGTGACAAGATTACTTGTGATTAATTAATGGGTATGGAAATTTGAAAAGGCAATGAAAAAGGCTTTGGAAAGGCAAAGTGGAATTTATTGACATTTTATTTATGAAAATAATGGAAATTAGGAGAAAAAGAAGATGAAAGGTCACATGTTGCATGTGAGGAGGAAATTGAAGGAAAATAATGGAAAATGAAGAAAATAGAGGCCTCAATAATAAAAAGGATTATGAGTACCATTTTTTTTTATTATTATTATTTTTTATTTTAATAATTCAGTTTAGTTTTGGAGCTCTCAATCCATTCTCTCTCTCTCATACTCTTTGACAATTAGAGTTTTCTTGGAGCACTTTTGGACGAGTGTGGAATACTTTGGATTTGGAGCAAGAATACAAAGGAAGAGTAGGAAAGCGCAAGAGGGCATCAAGATCAACATCTACAATGGGTTTTTCTTGCAGGTATTGAGTTGCATGTATAATTTCCTTGCCATTTTTGGCATGCATGTGGTTTCTTGGTTATGCTTTGTCATTGGCATGGAGGATTTCCTAGATTGACAGTGGTTTTTTCTAGCCTTGCCATTTCCTGGATAGCCATTGTGTTGTGGGTTTTATCTTTGTTTTCTGAATGGTGCTCATGTTCCTTTGGATGTGGGTTGATTTATTAGTTCCTAGAAGCCTTGGTTGGACAAACGCTCTGGAACCCCTATAACAACTTGGGTTGAGTTACTAGTCCTATAAGCCTTGGTTGAAAAAACACTCTTGAAGCCCTTAGTGGGTTGAGTTACTGGTCCTAGAAGCCCTATTTGGAAAAACGATCTAGAAGCCCGACAACAATTTTGGGTTGGGTTAATAGTCCTAGAAGCCTTGGTTGGAACAAACACTTTAAAGCCTTGGACAGCTTGGGTAGAGACCGTTCTAGTGATGGTTAGTTATATCTGACCGTGAGGTGGAATCAGTGGTTGAGGGTTGAGGCGGTTTGGCCTCTGGAAGCCATGGTTTGGTTTATTCCATGAGATCCCACATTCATGCTTGGAGTATGGCACGAGGGTGATTGGATGAAAGAAAGATTTGATTCAGCCCAATCTATGTTCGGGCGGTACGTGGAAGTCCCAGACCTAGTTGCATTTTGCATATGTTAATAAGAGATCTTTCGCTCTTGTATTTGATGGGTAAATATACATGTTCATATGTGGTTTTTATGGTTGCTATATCCTTTTTATTTCTATTGGTTATATGTTGGTTATGAACATGTTTTATGACAGACTTGATGTATGGCTCTCATCATGTCTTTATTACTAAATGAATGAATAATGAATGTATGACCTAATAGATGATAATGAAACTGTTGTGATAAGGCATCAATGCTTCCTTACGAATCTCAGATAAATATGATACCCCTATGCTCGGATATGTTGTTATGACATGTAGATTACATATTTGTGATATGTTTGACGAAATTCTTGTCATGTTTAGTAGGGTTTAGGTAAAGTACTTGTACCAATGATTGAATAAATAACATCATTCCATTGTTATTATTCATTTTTAGAAGTTTCATGAAGTTATGGAAAGTGGACTGAGACCTATCCCTGAAAAAGTGGCTCAGAATCTGGGGTCGATGGCTCAGATCTACCTGAAAAGGTCCACAATCGTTGGCATGCCTTGCTATGGGAGCGACTAGAAGGCCTCATTTACATGCATGGCTTGTCATGGGAGTGAGTGAGGGTCTATATCATCAAAATAGTAGTTATGGAAAGTGGACTGAGACCTATCCCTGAAAAAGTGGCTCAGAATCTGGGGTCGATGGCTCAGATCTACCTGAAAAGGTCCACAATCGTTGGCATGCCTTGCTATGGGAGCGACTAGAAGGCCTCATTTACATGCATGGCTTGTCATGGGAGTGAGTGAGGGTCTATATCATCAAAATAGTAAGTTGTCTCATAGGTTGGTCACCTAGAAGGGTTGCCTAGCTCCTGAAGGTTCTGTAGCATCCATGGAAGGCCAGATTGGTATTTTCATGTCAGTTCCACTTCCTTAACTATACTTAAGAAGTTGAATCATACCATAGTAATTCTTCGTCACATGTTTACCCCGGTGGACCGGTTATCTTGGGTATATATGGGAGGAGGTGTGTTACACTTTGGATTTGGAGAAAGAAGGAAAAGAAAAAGTAGGAAAGCGCAAGGGAAAAACATGATTAGAAGCTACAATGAGTTTAATTTGCAAGTACCGACTTGCATGTATGATTTCCTTGCTATTTTTGGCATCCATGGCATATGCATGTGATTTCTTGGTTATGATCAGTCGTTGGCATGTAGGATTGCATGGATTGACAATGGTTTTTCCTAACCTTTCCATTTCCTAGATAACCATGGTGTTCTGGGTTTTCCTTTTTGTTTTATGATTGATTCTCATGTACTTATCATTATGGGTTGAGTTACTAGTTCCTGGAAGTATTGGTTGGACAAAAGCTCTAGAAGCCTTGTAACGACTTGGGTTGAGTTACTAGTCCCAGAAGCCTCAGTTGGACAAACGCTCTGGAGCCCTTGTTGGGTTGAGTTACAAGTCATGGAATCCTTGGTTGGAAAAATTCTATGGAGCCCAATGACAATTGTTGGTTGAGTTACTAGTCCTAGAAGTGTTGAAAAGTCAACAAGAAATGTGTGTCTAATTGAATTTTCCCTTAATTAAATTGGAAAATAAAATGTAATCTTATCTCATAATCAGTTGTAATAGTTAACTGAGTGTGATAAACTCAGTTAGCTCATGAATTTTGAGTTGAGGATGGTTGGTGATGCATGCAAAGTTATTCTATTAGTTATTGAGTCCAAGTTGCATTTAGTGCATTAGCTTAATGCATGAGAAATCGATTAACTCAATTAATTGAGTTAAAATCAATTTAACTAGTTGTAAATATTTGTTGCACTAGTGAGAGTTCAAGTGAATTAAATCAAATTTAATTCACATGCAGTGATCTGTCATGTAACTGATGATTTACTATCAATAGTTGCATGCATGTAAGTTCTAGTGGAGACCCAGTTGAGATAAAGGTTAAAGGGATGTTAACTATCAGTTGTATTATTAGTAGGTTTCTTGAATGCAGTAAAAAAACCCATAGGATTTCCCATGAGGATTGCGCAGTTTTGGAAGGTTGAATTTCCTAAAGAATATGGTTGCATTCCACATCAATTGTGCAAACAAGACAGGCTAAGAAGAGGCTGAAAATTGGATAAGTGTTGGTCGATTTTGTCTGGATCAGTGTGAGACAGTTGTGAGAGTGTGGGAGACTCTTGTGAGAAGAGTGCATTGTAATTGTTTCATGATTCATTGGTGAATATACAATAGAAGATAGAGGGGTTTTGAGCAACAAGCTTTCCCCGAGAAAATATACGTGTTGTGGTTTGATTTGCTTCTTTCTTTACTTGTTTTGATTGGCGATCGTGTTTATTTTCCGTATTGATTTGTAGAAGGATTCAATATCTTGCTTTAGCATATCGCATGATTAAATTGAATCCATTCGTATACATATTGTTTGTATAATTTCTACATGGTATTGAAGCACATGAAATAACTATAGTGGAGAATAAATTGATTTTGTGCTGAATAACATTCGAATTTACAAAATTATTATTTGGTGCGACAGGCGGATCAAGATCAAGATGGCTTTAAATGACTTGAGATTGGAATATGCACTCGAGGGAAGTTATAATTATATTGTGTGGAAAGACAAGATGGAGGCAGTTCTGGAGGACAACAGGTTGAAATAATTCATTGATAATGACATTCCCAAACCCACAGCAGCAGATGCCACTCTTCTTGATGCTTGGAAAAAGAAGGTTGCAAAGGCGAGGAGGATCTTATTGGAGGGAGTATGAGACCACATTGTCTCAAGTCTCCATGGAAAAGCGACTTCATATGAAATGTGGAAGGCTTTCACACATTTGTTTCAAAGTATCAGTGACCATAGAAAATTGGCACTGAAGGACAAGCTCACAAAAATCAAAATGGATAAAGGTGACATTGTTTCGAAATATTTAACCAAGTTTGTCCAATGTCAAGATGAGATTGGGAGTGTCGAAATTACTGTAGTGGATGATGACTTGCTGAGCCTAGCTCTTTTAGGCCTTCCCAAGAGTTGGCATCGTTATCAAGACTATGTCAATAGGAGGGAGAAGCTACTAGATTGGGAGCGACTTTGGTCAGATTTGGTGCAAGAAGAATTCAGGCAGAATACCAGGGATGGACCCTCATCTAGGAAAGATGATGAGGAGAATTGTGCCTTGGTTGGAAAGGCAAAGAAGGGGAAGGGAAATAAATCCTATTCAAAATCTGAGACCAGTAAAGAAGGAAATACATGTCCAGAGTGAAATGTTTTCACTATCACGAGCATGGACATTATGCCACTAATTGTCCACAGAAGAAGAAGAAAAAGAAGGCTTCAGTATCTGCAGCTGGAGAGGCTTTGGCCTCACAATTTGATTTGGACTTCTCTCTCATCGCATGCATGGTGTCTAGTGTGATGGGACAAGTGTGGTACTTGGATAGTGGTGCATATTTCCACAGGACGGGAGACAAATAAATTTTCAGTAGCTTGGAGGAGAAAGATCTCTAGATGCATATCGAAATGGGTGATGACAAGAGGTACAACGCTACCGGGATTGGTACTGTTACCCTCCAAAGATAGTCAGGTAAACCCTTCTTATTAAAATATGTAATGAAAGTACCAGGCTTGAAAAGAATTTAGTTTCAGTTGCAATGTCGGAGGATAGAGGTTATCATGTGGTTTTTAGTGAAGGGAAAACATTCCTTCATCAAAATTCCATAGCACAAGCCAAGAAGATTGGGATTCATGTGAATAATCTCTACAAACTTGATGTTGATGGATACACAACATTGATGGTTAAGGAAGACAAAGTGGTGAGCCGGGATGAGGGTGATTTATAGCACAGGAGAATGGGCCATCTACACCATGGAGCCTTGAAGGTCATGCAACAGATTTCTACTGGAATTCCCAAGGGTACTCTTGCACATATAGACACATGCAAGGGATGTACCATGGGGAAGTATGCAAAGGCCACTCTCATGAGAAGGAGAACCGAGCAGAAAAAATCCTTGAGAGAGTTCACTCAGGTGTGTGTGGACCATTCTCTACAGCTTTGAAAGTAAATCATAGGTATTATGTGATCTTTGTTGACGATTTTTCTAGAAATTGTTGGATCTACTTCATGTAGAATAAAGATCATACATTCTCAAAATTTTGTGAGTTCAAAGCATTGGTGGAGAAAGATAAGGAGAAGCATGTGAAGGCTCTTAGGAGAGACAATGGTGGTGAGTACATCTCCAATGAATTCAAGAACTTTTGTAGCAAAGAAGGAATTCAGAGAGAGTTGATTGCGCCTCATAACCCACAACATAATGGGGTCACAGAAAGAAAGAACAGAAAAATTGTGGGTGCAACACAAGTGATGTTGCATGATCAGGGCCTACCGTTGCATCTGTGGGCCGAGGCATACACCACAACAGTATTTGTGCAAAACTGTAGTCCTAATCAAATACTTGGCATGAGTACACCAGAGGAGGCTTTTTCTGGCAAGAAAGCTGATGTTTCATATTTTAAAATTTTTGGCTCATCTGTCTATTGCCATGTGACCAAATATTCCAGGAAGAAGCTAGAACCAACATATGAGATTGGGATATTTTTGGGGTAGACTGATACTCCCCACAACTATGGGGTGTATTTTCCAAAAATCAGGATGCCTGTTGTGAGACAGGATATAAAATTTGATGAGGAGAAAGCCATGCGATTGACCCTTGAGAGGGAGATTGATTTGCATGTAGATGAGGAACTCTTGGTTCCAAAGGATGAACCTCAAGATGTGGAGTAGCCACACGTAGAGGATCATGGAATGGAAGAAAACACGCATGTAGAGCCATCCACCAGAAATGGTAGAAGGCGCATCACGGAAGTTGATAGATTGAGACTTGATGTGATAGAACATGTAGGAGCACCTATTTCAATGCACAGATAGAGCTAGTCTCCAAACAGGTTTACTGGATACATGGCTCTTATGTGCAAGTGTATTGTGACAGAACCATCCTCCTTTGAGAAAGCAATGTAGAAACCAATTTGGGTTGATGCCATGGTTGAGGAGCATGACTCCATTGTCAAGAACAGTGCATGGGAAGTTGTCCCAAGACCAGTCGGAAAATCAGTGGTTGGATCTAGATGGATCTATAAGGCAAAGCAGGCGACAGATGGGAGTGTGGAGAAATAAAAATCTAGATTTGTAGCCCAAGGATTCTCACAAGTTGAGGGGATTGACTATGAGGATACTTTCGCACCGGTTGCGAGATACTCGTCGATTAGATCTATCCTTGCACTCTTAGTGCAGATGGAGTGGCAAATACATCAGATGAATGTGAAGACTATGTTTCTCAATGGAGTTATTGAGGAATAAGTGTACATGGAGCAGCTAGAAGGTTTTGAGACCTTTGACAGTGACTCGCATGTGTGAAGACTCAAGAGAGCACTACATGGGCTGAAGCAAGCACCTCATGATTGGTACACCAGAATTGACAACTATTTCACTGGGTTGGGCTTCACGAAGAGTGAAGCGAATGCAAACCTATACCAGATTATGGTTGATAGTAAGCTCTTGATTATCGTACATTTTGTTGATGATCTAATTTCTACAGGTCATGAGAAATTGATAACTTCTTGCAAAGAGGATCTTGCAAGAGATTTTGAGATGAAGGACATGGGAATCCTTCACTATTTCCTTGGTTTCGATATGTGGCAGCGGGATGGTGAGCTATTTGTTTCTCAAGGCAAGTATGCCAAAGAGATTCTCAGTAAGTCTCACATGGAGAGCTGTAAACCCATGGAGACCCCTCTTCCAGGAAAATGGAGGAAGGAGGATGCTACTTCAGGTGAGGTAGTGAATGCCACTATTTACAGGCAGCTTGTGGGTTCACTTATGTACTTGGTGAACACCAGACCAGACATTTGCTACGCATTTAACTAGCTGAGTCAAGCTATGGTTAAGATGACCAAGATCTTTTGGAAGGCGGGGAAGCATGTCTTGAGATATCTCAGGGGCACTATAGAGAATGGATTATGGTACAGATGAATAGAGGGAGTGAAGCTTCAAGGCTTCACCGATGTAGATTGGGCAGGCAGTCCATCAGAAAGAAAGAGCACATCATGAGGGATCTTTAGCATAGGATAGAAAACAGTTTCTTGGTACAACAAGAAGCAGATATCTATGGCACTCAAATTAGCTGAGGTAGAGTACATGGCAGCCAGTCAGGCTACATGTGAGGCCACCTGGATGAGGAAGATTCTGGTTGGTTTGTTTTGTCATCAGATGGATCCGACGGTGATACATTATGATAACCAGAGTTGCATTAAACTCTCGATTAATCTCAGATATTGTGTTCAGAGGCATATTATGTTACTTAAGTACATTCCCACGGAAGAACAGAATGCAAATATTCAGACGAAGGCACTCGCCAGGAGAAAATTTGAATACCATAGATGCATGATTAGGGTAGCTGATAATCCCTTTCTTGTTGAGAAAGAGTGTTGAAAAGTCAACAAAAAATGTGTGTCTAATTTAATTTTCCCTTAATTAAATTGGACAATAAAATGTAATCTTATCTCATAATTACTTGTAATAGTTAACTGAGTGTGATAAACTCAGTTAGCTCATGAATTTCAAGTTGAGGAAGGTTGGTGAGGCATGCAGAGTGATTCTATTAGTTATTGAGTCCAAGTTGCAGTTAGTGCATTAGTTTAATGCATGAGAAATCAGTGAACTCAATTAATTGAGTTAAAATAAGTTTAACTAGTTGTAACTGTTTGTTGCACTAGTGATAGGCCAATTGGATTAAATCAAATTTAATTCACATGCAGTGATCTATCATGTAACTGATGATTTACTACATTAGGGGAATTTTGAGGTCTAAAGTGGGCCTCCTAAGGAAATTATAAAATAATAGTGGAAAAAATCAAATAAGATTTGATGACATCATGAAATTTTAGAGGGAAAAATGAAAAAACTATTTTTCAACTCATATTTTAAACTTATCTCCCAAAGTTTCTACTCAAATTTCTAGTGGGAGTACTCGTTGGCTACAAAATTTAATTCCTCATCCAAGGAGTACTCATGTTTCAGACTTTCTATGAGTCTTACTACACAAAAAATGAGAAATATATGAAAAACGTGATTGTAATCATGTTTTTTTTTTTTATGTATTTCTCATTTTTCTTGTAGCAGGGTCCATCAAAAGTATGCAACATGGGTACTCCTTGGATGAGGAATTAAATTTTTCATCCAACGAGCACTCCCACTTGAAATTTGAGTAAAAACTTTCGGAGATAAGTTGAAAAAGTAGTTTTATTATTTTATTATTTTTTAATATGTTTACCCTTTTACTTAAAAAATGGTGAATCATCCCCCATAGTTGATATCATCATCTTGAATCCTATTGGTTCTTATAAAGTTTATTTTTGTTGTACATTTTTCTTAGGAGGCCCATTTTAGACCTTAAAATTCCCCTAATGATTAATAACTGCATGTATGTCAGCTCTAGTGGAGACCCAGTTGAGATAAAGGTTAAAGGGATGTTAACTATCAGTTGTATTATTAGTAGGTTGCTCGTATGCACTAAAACGCCCATAGCATTTCCCATGAGGATTGCGTAGTTTTGGAAGGCAAAATTTCCTAAAGAATAGGGATTGCATTCCACATGAATTACGCAAGCAAGGCAAGCTGAGTAGAGGTTGAAAATTGGCTAAGTGTTGGTCGATTTTGTCTGGATCAGTGTGAGATATTTGTGAGAGTGCATTGTAATTGTTTCATGATTCCTTGGTGAATACAATAGAAGATAGAAGGGTTTTGAGAAGCAAGATTTCCCCGGGAAAATATATGTGTTGTGGTTTGATTTGCTTCTTTCTTTACTTGTTGTGATTGGCGATCGTGTTTATTTTCCACAATTGATTTGTAGAAGGATTCAATATCTTGCTTTATCATATCGCATTATTAGATTGAATCCATTGGTATACATATTGTTTGTATAATTTCTATAGGAAGCTGGGTTGGAACAAACACTCTAGAGCCCTGGACAACTATGGTAGAGATCAATCAGGTGATGGTTAGTGACGTTCGACAGTGAAGTGGAATCACTGACTGAGGGTTGAGGCAGTTGGCCTCTGGAAACCCTGGTTTGGTTTTGTTTGGTTTGTTCCATGAGATACCACATTTATTCTTGGAATATGGCATGAGGGTGATTGGATGAAAGAGAGATTTGGTTCAACCCAATCTATGGTCGGGTGGTATGAGGAAGTCCCTGGCTTGGTTGCGTTTTGCATATGTTATTAAGATCTCTTTTCCTCTTGTATTTTATGGATAAATTTACTTGTTCTTATTGTGCTTTAATGGTTGTTCTATCATTGATATTTCTCTGGTTATATGCTAGTTATAGGCATGGTTTATGACAAATTTGAGTACTTATGTCTCTCATCATGTTTTAGTTAGTAAATGAGATGATAATGCATACATGACCTAATAGATGACATTACGTCTATTATGAGAGGGAATCATACATTCTTGATGATTCTCAAATAAGTATGAGATCCCTATGTTCATATGTATAATTATGACCTATACATTACATGTTCATGATGTGTTTGACGAAATTCCTGTCATGGTTAGGCCTTATTAGTTCAAGTTTGAGTCTAATATTTGTATGGAATTCTTTGTCCTTGTGTCATTCATGGTTCTGGAAATTTTCATTAAGTTTTGGGAAAAGTTATGGATCCTAGCCTGAAAAGTGGCTTAAATCCCGCCATCGCAGGCATAAAACTAGGTGAAAAATACTGTAGTCGCTCCCTTATAGGCATCATTCTTGCGGTTAGAGTGATTCATTCGAATTCCAACAGTTCTGTGCTAACGTCTGGGAGATCACGACATTGAAACAAAGTTTTCTCTGAAGTCTTGGGCACTTGGAAGGGTGGTTTTTCCCTTAGGGGTCTTGTAGCACTTGAGGGTAGTAATTAAGGTTTTTTTCTTGTCGATTCCACTTCCTTAAGGTGACCTAGGAGGTTGAATCATATCATAGTAATTCCTTGAGTCACATGTTTACCCTGACAGGACGACGACTTGGATAAATGTGGGAGGAGGGAATTACAGTACTTATTCTTGAGCGTAATTTTGTTCAACGCTCTGTAATTTATACATATTCACCAAGTCCCATCCTTTTTTGGAACAATGATGATGGGTGATCCACATGGTGACATACTCAATCAAATGACACTCTGTTACAATAGTTGCTACAATTGTTTTTTCACCTCACTTGCTTCTATAACAAACTACCTGTACAACCCAATGTTTGGAAATGGGGAGTTCGAAAAAATCTATATCTAATGCTCCACTTCCTCTTAGGTGGTAGCCCTTTAGACTCCTATAGCACATCCCTATATTCTTGTAGTAACTCTTCTAGTTTTTTTCTTTGTTTCTAAGTACACCCTTTCAAAGAAATTTTTAACTTGTCTTTGTGTGCATTGATGGTGAACGGTTTTCCATCCTTGATGAGACGATACCGGTTGGATCTTCTCATGAAGATTAAATTTCACATGTACATATAGGGAATTCTAAATACCACTCCACATACATCAAGGGGAACTACATCTAGTTCTACTTCATCAATAAAATCAACATTTATATCAAATATAATTTGCATTAATTTATTACCTTTATTTTTTCATCCTTATTTACCCATCACAATGGATATGGGCTTGTATGATCATGAACCTCCAATCCAAATTTGTTGATTAACTTTGCTATGATGATGTTTTCCTATGATCATGAATTAAATAAAGCATCAATTTTGGTCTTTTTAACATGTATCTTTATATGGAAGAGTTTGGTCTTTTCGTTCTTTTTTTGTTATTGAAGGCTACTCAAATTAACCTCCTTTTGCACTGATATACATACAATATTCTCATCCATGTCTGAGTTGCTTTCAACCTGTTTGCTTGAATCAATAGCCATGGTATTCTTCTTCTTATTATCGTTCTTTTTTTTTCTTTAGGTTAAGCACTAGATGCAACTTCAAAAACTTCTCCTCTATATGGCCATCAATGTTATAGTGGTTGCAATGGTTGTTGGGATCTTTGCACTTGTGTGCTATGGCTACAATATTTTTATATCCCCCCCCTTTCCACTTCTTCTTCCCCTCCTTAGAAGCATCATCACACTCTTGCTTTGACCCACTTGATTTCCCTTTCTTCTAGCCTATGTTCTCTAGGTAGTTTTCTTGTACACAAGGCTTGTTCATTGATTTAGGTTTAAACAACATCACTTGCTTTCACATATGGAAGTGTATACCCTCGGATACTTGACGAGTATGTTTGGGTTCTTTGGGGAGATACCCAACATTATGTCTATCTTTCAAAAATATGTGGTGTACTCATGTACACTACCCTTGTTTCTAGCTGAAGTTATGCCATTAGGTCCACTAGCCCTCTACATACCCAATAGGTTAAAATTATGAATTTATGAGGGTTTTGAAATCCTCCCGCATAGTCATTGGAGGATATCCCTCAACCTCAAGGTTTCTATGTGGATTTCCTACCAGGTCAAGGAACGACCCTCTAATTTCAACTGATCAAATGAAATATTTTTCTCTTCCTCTATATGATGGACACTAAAATAAACTTCTAATTACCGCACCCACTGATTTAGCTTTAGAGCATAAATCTCACCTTGATATGACTTCATGTCAAATTTCGTGTCATTTTTGAACAAGGACTATGAATGGTTCACAACACTTGAATTGGGTTGATTTTTTTTGGGTTCTTTCTTTGGCTCCTTCTTTGTTTCTTCCCAATCTCCTAGTCTCTTCTCTAAGTGACCTTTGTGTTAGAACCCCCATATTCTCTGAGTAACCCAAGATTATTAGTTAGGGTTTCCATGAGGAGGTTCACATTCTAATTTACATCTACTATTTATGCTTCCAACCACAATTACCTATCCTCTATGGGATCAAGAGGGTTATTCATAGATTCGTCAACTATGACTAAGGTTTTGTGACTTTCGACTTAATTGATTTGGATCGCCTACAACTCCCCAAAATATAGCTAAAGAAACTTACATTGAAATCAAATGATCTATAAAATGTAGTGGATATTCCACTAGATAGTTAATCACAACATATTTACTAAAATATATTAAAAAATACAAAATCTACATAACGAGGGTTTATTTCTCCTTAAATTTTGATATTTGTTAATTAAGGTTTATTGCATATGTATGCAAATTACAATTATGTGGAAAATAAAGAAAAATGAAATAAAAACTCACAAGCCACAATTGACACAAAATATATCATGACAAATCCTTTGGTGAGAAAACCTAGTTGGAAGGTGAGGTTGCTCTGCTCTCTTTCTCTAAATAGAAAATGGATGCAAGTACAAAGAAGTAAGGCTTATGGCCCATGGGCTACTATAGTGCAAAAATCCTCTCTATGTGTTCGTTCGCTATCATTCTTGGACACTCTTCTCATCTATGGAACAAAATTCCCTCGAAAAGAATGTAACCCTTTTTCCTCTTAGTGGCCTTGTTATAACAAAACCCGATAACCTACTACTGATTAAGTTTGTCTCCTTCAATTCTTAACTAGATTCAAAATACATACTCTTCTAGAGTATTCTTCATCAAGATAATGTGAGTAGCCCCTTTTCCATTAATAATGGGGGCTAACGTGGCATCATTTTGAATTATGGTGGTCAAAACAAGAAGGTCAACTTTTGAGTAACATAAGTTTTGCATACAAACTTCGATTGAGGGGATTCTTGCATCGTTGGAAAGTTCTCTATGTGTAGAATAACAGAAAAATGTGTTGCACTTAAGAGGAAAAATTTAACCCTCAAAAAATGTTGTTTAATACCTCAAACTACTCTCAAAAGGTTTCAGACCCCAATTTTCCAAACTGGGTTTTGTTGATAAAAATGGTCCAATGAGTTGATTCCTCCATTTTTTCCACTCTGAAAACATTGAGATGGATGACAAGCACTATAATGATCCAATTTGGGTCATGGCATATTATGGCTTACTCTAGATTTAATGACGTGTATGTTAATTATTAATAATTGTTACGTTACATGAATATGCTTACTATTATAACTATGGCTAACTTATTTATATTTGCATAAGCCTACTTATCATATTGCATTCATGATATTCATAACAAGACAAATAAAACATTGGCATCATAGTACATAAACACAAAAAGTGTGAAATTTAAAGTTACCTTGAATCCTTAATAATGGACAAAGGGTACTACTGGCTACATTAAAAACCCATCATTGCAATACATTTCTTTCTCCATAATTCATTGACCTGGCCCTAATTATATCATTAATGCAATCTTTTTTGTCATATTCCATTATAAACCACATTGATCCACTCATGCTTCCATTATATTTTTGTAGGTAAAGGTTTGTCCTTATCAAAGGAGATTTGCCTCAATTTTAATAAATGGAGGGTCAGCCATCATGGCTCTAGGTTTCCATGACCGTCTCCATTATCTTCTCATTCCATTTAGGCATTCCAGATGTAACCTCTTTCTTAATCCCTTTTAAATGTGCATCAATATCATAATAATGGTTCCCCAATAACATTTCTAAGAGTCACTAGACTAAATTATTAGATAATTATGCCAATATATATGTCTATTTGTGCTGATGGGCTTGTCTATTTTGGAATAGGGCTTCCATAATTTTAATTTAATTATCAATAATTATTAGGTGGATGATAGGGATTCAACCTCCATGAAATATTATGGAATATTCATAATAACATACACAAATATAAAGTAGAGATTTATCTCCAAATTAGTTATGCACTTTTTGCTCTTTTAATTAAATTGATTAATTAAAAAATTGTTATATGGACAAGTGCCATATAAAATGAGTGATGGTTTTTTGGGCATTTAGTATTGATAAGCCATGGTATTGGCCTCTGATATTGTAACAAACCCTATTTATATATAAGAATCACCATGGTAAAGTGGGGTAAATCTCACACACATGAATATTATTCCATGATTTTTCAAATGTATATATGTTTAACCTACATATTAAATCCTTTTATAATTAATAATAATAATAATAACAATTCAAAATAAAGTTATAATTTGGTTAAACATTTTGACTTTGTCGAATTACATAAAAATACAACAAAAATAAAATTAATAAAGTAAAAACATTTTCACTTCATCAAAATAAATTTTATTGATAAAAAATTAAAATAAAAATAACTTCACTATATTCACTCATGATATTAACTAATGGTGTGAGGATCCATGATATTCATGTGGAAAAATAACTAATTAAACAAATTTAGATCCATCTTAATTTAAGATCTACTAAAATAAATAAATAAATAATTTTAAATTGTTTAAAAAAATAAATAACTTTTTTAAGTGGATGGTTATGAAGGTACTAAAGTGATAAGTGTAAATGTCAGCAGCCGAGAGTTATTTAAAAAAAAACTGTAATTTATTGTTTAAATTTTTATAATACATTTTTCTATTATTATTATTATTGGTTGTCCAAATTTAATTAAAAAATATTAAAATTATAAATTTAAAATATTAATTTAATAACAAATTTTTACCAAAGTGCTACTAAGATTATATTTATATAAAAAAAACCTCTAATTTTAGAGTTTTCGATTAATTTGATTCAAAATTCAATAAAAAAATAATTAAAATTATAAAATTTAATCCAACATTCTAAAATAACGTCACCTTGCTCCATCAAATTTTCCATGTGCCCTCTCCTTCTGTGCCGTTACCAATTTCAAAAATAATATTATTACGCTTTACGCGGGCATCAGCCGGGGCAATCTTACTGGCCGCCCCTTTCCTCCTTTAGACCTGGCGCTCGAGACCCCTGAGGTAATGACCAAATCACAAGGGAGAAGGACGAGCTTCTCTATATAACAAGTGTTTGCTACTCTATATAAATCCACGCCCTAATGCCTACATAGCATAGCCTTTCACTCTATTCACTCCATTCTTTCGCCTTTGCACTGCTCTGCTCTGCTCCAATTTCATCTTCATCCACGAAGAAGAAGAAGAAACAATGGCAGGTCCTGCTCTCACCCCGATCCTTAAGGATGAGCTTGACATAGTGATTCCGACCATCAGGAATCTGGATTTTTTGGAAATGTGGAGGCCATTCTTTGAGCCCTATCATCTCATTATTGTGCAGGATGGGGATCCATCAAAGACAATCTCTGTGCCAAAGGGTTTTGACTATGAGCTCTACAATAGAAATGACATCAACAGAATCCTCGGCCCGAAGGCCTCCTGCATTTCCTTCAAGGACAGTGCTTGCCGTTGCTTCGGATACATGGTCTCAAAGAAAAAATATATCTACACAATTGACGATGATTGTTTCGTAAGTATCTCTTTCCTCTCTCAGCTTCAAGTTATTCGGGTTTATGGTCAGATCTTTGGTGTCTGGTATGATTTTAGATCTGAATTTTTGGTCTTTTGGTTTGTATGTCATTTGTGGCTGGGCGCAGGTTGCAAAGGATCCGTCTGGGAAGGACATTAATGCTCTAGAGCAGCACATTAAGAATTTGCTGTCACCGTCAACGCCATTCTTTTTCAATACTCTGTATGATCCATACAGAGATGGTGCAGACTTTGTTCGCGGCTACCCCTTCAGTCTTCGCCATGGAACACCCACTGCCGTTTCTCATGGCCTTTGGATGAACATCCCTGACTATGATGCCCCCACTCAGCTTGTGAAGCCCCTGGAACGAAACACCAGGTAATTCAGTGCTTTCTATCCTTTCTAATTCGTCCCACCTATCTGCGCACTAGATTGATTTTTGAAGGAAAGATCTGAAATAATTCACAATTAGCTTCTCTGTTGTGCTTTCTCCTTGTGATTGAAGGAGATATCTGTATTTGCACTGTCTATCATTAATGCTTAGATCTGCCAGACTAACATAGGCTGTACATTATTGTACTAGATCTATTTTATGTATTACTTTTCCTTCATCTAAAACTACTGTGCCCTTTCACATATCCTCTGGCTTCACTATTTGAGTTTCATCCTTCTATGCAAATGTATGCGTGATCAGTTTTTTGTCCCATATTCAGTAATTAACAAAATGCTGCCTCTTGCTCAATCTTGTTTATGTAGATATGTTGATACCGTGTTAACAATCCCTAAGGGAACTTTGTTCCCTATGTGTGGGATGAATTTGGGCTTTAATCGAGAGTTGATAGGCCCTGCAATGTACTTTGGATTGATGGGCGATGGTCAGCCTATTGGTCGCTACGACGACATGTGGGCAGGATGGTGTGTTAAGGTTTGAACTTTGTGATCATTGAACTCACTAAGTCCGTTTTTGAAATATTTTTGCTTGTTTTGCCTTATTTGGATTCCAATCTGAAGAACTTTGGTTGTTGGATGCAGGTGATTTGTGACCACTTAGGCTTGGGTGTGAAGACGGGACTTCCATATATTTGGCACAGCAAAGCAAGTAACCCCTTTGTCAATTTGAAGAAAGAGTACAAGGGGATATTTTGGCAAGAGGAGATAATTCCATTTTTCCAATCTGCCACCCTTTCAAAGGAATCTACCACTGTGCAGCAATGCTACATTGAATTGTCAAAGCAGGTGAAGGAAAGTCTTGGGAAAGTTGATCCGTATTTCCAAAAGCTAGCAGATGCCATGGTAACATGGATTGAGGCTTGGGATGAGCTCAATCCTACCATGAGCAATGCTGAATCTGCTGTTCCTAATGGAGCAGCTAAGTGAGCCAAGTAGCTAGCGTGATCCAGATTAAATTTCGTTTATGAACTCTGAAGAATATCTATTTTTTAGTTCATGTTACTCTTTTGTAGATGAATACATTTCTTCCAGTTTAGCCGTAGTGATTAGTCTGTTATTTATTCAGTTACAGAATAGCAGAGCCTAGGTTTTGACATCAACAGAGGTGTTTGATGGAGTGGCGGCATATTTGAGAATTTGCATTCTCAGAAGCATGCTTGTATTGAGCTTTTACCTTCATTGTTCTGTCTCTGCTATTGGGTTTATGTTAACTCATTCTTTTGTGATGAGATTTATTGTTGCTATGGATCTTGCATGAGTATGATGAATCTTGAGTTTTTGTAAAGCAAATGATCTTCATTCTAACGACATACTGTAAAAGCGAAGTTTAGTACAGATCTTGGATAAATATGATGAAATGTGCGATCAGTGTTAAATAAACTGGCTTAATTTGGGCACTGGATATGTTTTTTTTAAATCATCGGTGTAGATTTATTTAAATAATTTCTATATGTGGGTTTATATTTAAATAATTTATATTTGCAAACATCACTGTGCATTATGTGATTATGTCTCTGGTTACATTGCAAACATCACTGTGGATTATGTGATGAAATCCTTGTTCAGTCAAACAGATGTGAAGGTTCAATAATAAAATCTTTTCTCAGTGACCATGTGTGTGGTTTACATTGCAGAAATGTCCAGAGTTTATCTACCTTTCTTGTTTTTGCCATTGGTTAACATGCTTATTTTTTCGGAAAAATGGTTAACAATATTTCGTTAGGAAAACCAGCACCCTACATCACAACACTGTCCTATCATCTCGTGGGATTTCTTTCACCGTTAATTCACAACATTTTGTTTGGAAAATTGGTTAACAATATATCACAGCACTATCCTATCATCTCGTGGGATTTCTTTCACCGTTAATTCTTCGAATTCTTTCAATCCCAATGTGATAAATGCAGGGCTTAGATAAATTTATTAATTACCTTTTAATCCTAAGGTGATATATTTTTTTTTATTGGCGCTTATGGAGTTTTTGAAATTGCAAAGGAAAAAAAGCCAGTCAATCACAAGATAATTTCTCCTACCAGTTGTGAATTGCTACTTCCTTCTGATGGTCAAATTTAAAGTTCGACATAATCAATGGGTGATTAGGTACCAAGGTGTAATGCTTAAGTGGGTGGTCCACTTAAGAGGATGTGTTTAAGAGTTTAAAGGTCAAAATCCCATTGAGCAGGCATTGGAGGTGTAAAGCTTATGTGGGTGGTTGTGAGTGTATGTGTTTTTTAATACTCTCTGTAAATTTTAATACTCTCTGTAAATATATATCTCTGTAAATTTTAATACTCAGGTTGTTGTGTCAAAATAGGTCTCATTTCCATAAACAAAGAAATTTCATATAAAATAATGTTTAATTTAACCATAATATTAAAAATAAATTATTACTAATTTTTAATTTGTAAATATTACTTTCTCCAATAAAATTGACACTTTTGAATTCTAACTCAATACATCTAAATCTTTTTGATATTTAAACGAAAAATACACACTTTTGAATTCTAAAATGCATCTAAATCTTTTTGACATTTAAAAGAAAAATACACAGTTAGTCTACAATTTGATGAACTTTTTTTCCTTAATCATTGCATTAAGACGAAAAATGAGAAACAAATCAGTGATTGGAAAATTAAATAAGAGTTTGATTGGAGGAGTGATACGATCAATTCATTTCCTCACTCATTACATTAGTAGAAAAAATCAGTCATTGGGAAATTAACTAACAGTTTGATTGAATTCTTTCTTTTGAGAGTTTGTTGATGTGTGTATGCCAATGAATTTCATCAACGCACATCTTATTCTCATTTTCATTTTAAAATGTTAGTCAAAATGTCAATGTCGTAGGGCAATTAGTCAAAGAGCACTATGCATGATATGATTGAAGACCCAAGTTCATTGAAGTTATTCAAGCAAGTAGTATGAAGATGTCTTTTTGTTTTTGTTTGAGATGTGGTGATGTAATATATGGTGAATAAGATTGAATTTTGATGTTATTAAAATAAGTTTTAAAATTACTTTGTAAGTTATAAGTTTAATTTGGATGTTTTTATGCTCGAGAGTGATGGAATAATATTTGGTGAATAAGATTGAGTTTTAATATTATTAAAATAAGCTTTAAAATGTGACATGTCATGGAGTTTGAAGGGACGTTTCTTTTGCAAGATGTGGAAACAATGAATTATGATCAATGTTAAGTTTGATATTTGCTAAAAAGTTAGGACATTATCTTTTTAAATGTGGTAATTTTTTCACAATGGAAAACAAGGCATTGTAAAAAATAAATTTAATTATGATAAATTTAATTATGTTTATGAAGAGGATTGAAGAGGTGGAAGGGAGCTATATAAAGACTTCTTAGGACTCAGATGCATAATTGCAAGATAGGATTTATAAAAAGAGTTCAAAGGACTTAAAAATTGAAATTGATTAACATAAAGAGATATGGGAACAACTTCAACCTGTAGATGTTATTTTTTATTACTAAATAAAAGAGAACTATTTTTTAATTTTGATGATATTGAATTCTCATGGAAATTTTTTTTAGAATAGTATCAAATTTTGATGAAAATTTACAATTCTATATTATCATAAATGAGATTTAAAGAAGAATTCATCAGTAGCAAGTTGAATAGCTTCAAAAATTTGTAAGGGTATTTGCAATTTTATAAGGATTACAACAAGCTATGTTATTTTGGTTGACAACACGTAACACTGAGAATATATTTTAGGCAACAATTTTTTTAACATCACATCCAAGAGTGATCCACAAATACAATTACTCTTGATTAAATTAAGCTCTTGATTAAAAGTTCAATTAAACCTTTTGAAAATTCCTTTCAAATTGCATATTCTAATTAAAAACGTTATTTACAACTCATATTCATATTACTTGAAAAAAAGAAGATAACAAGTTAAGTGTTTTCTACCTTGGGGTATTTGAATTTTCCTTATGACTTGTTAAATTTGTCAAGTATCATTTGTGGAATTTGGCTTGTAATTTTGGTATTGGATTTCTAATTTGCAAGAAAATTGGCTTAGATGAAAGGAATGAGAAAAAAATATTTAATACTTAAAAGAATGAAGTTGATGAAGGGATGAATGCTTAAAATAAGAAAACAAGGTTGATTAATGTGCATAAGCTAGTTAACAACATGAATGAGCAAAACAACAATTTTATCAACACCAATTAAAAATTTTCTAAATTTTAAAACCACATTACTAAAATTAATAGGTAGTTATTGGAGCATCCACTATGACGACAATTTCCTAAGAAACATGGATATAACTAAAATCAAAGAAATGGGATTGACAATACATGATTGCACAACTCAATATAAAGTAAACGCAATGGTAAAACTCATTTCAAGATAAATCTACCATAGCACAAGCTCAAATGACATATTTTTGAATTACAAAACTTTACTATAAGAAATGTGGTTTTATTATTAAGCATTAAAAATGGCATTATTAAAAAAGGTGGCCCTCACTCTTTCTTCACTTGGAAAAAAGTGATCACGCAATGTCATGGTTACCCATAGAGCATTAGTAATTAATGCAATTGCAAAAGGAATTTTACCAAAATGTGTGATGTCAATGGGTTAAAAATCTCAAAGGAAGATAATGTGGAATCATAATTTTTTTATGATTTGATTAAATGAGGATGCTGAACTTTCATGTTGGGATATTATTTGTAGACAACCCTATTGAGATATAATTCTAGATAATGTGAGGTTTAGGGAACAAGAGTTCTGGCATTTGAATTGTTATGTTTCATAAATGAAAAGGACATCGTATAAGGCCATATATCAAGAGGTGAGTATGAAACCCATGCCAAGCATATAACATATGTTACTCAAGTGGAGTTCTACAATTTCAAGTAGAGTAATATTAATAAGAAGATAGTCGTTGGTGCATTTGAGAATCTTAAAGCATGACATGTCAAGCCCATCATCGTTTGTGATTGATGTTATTGTTGGTACATCTAAAATTTCAATTGTGTTATGAGATATTTCTAGATTTTGACATACAACTTTGGTCAAATGATCCTCTTTGTAGTGTTCATGATTTTTTATCCAAGATATTATCTGCATGAGAACACTATCAATTGTTTTGCAAGGAAGAATGTGTTGGTGGCATCAAATGAAAATAATGTTGGGATATTATTTGTAGGCAACCCTATTGAGATATGATTCTTAATAATGTGAGGGCTAGGGAACAATAGTTCTGGCATTTGAATTGTTATGTTTCATAAATGAAAAGGACATCGTATAAGGCCATATATCAAGAGGTGAGTATGAAACCCATGCCAAGCATATAACATATGTTACTCAAGTGGAGCTCTACAATTTTTAGTAGAGTAATATTAATACGAAGATAATCGTTGGTGCATTTGAGAAGCTTAAACCATGACATGTCAAGCCCATCATTATTTGTGATTGATGTTATTGTTGGTACACTGTAAAATTTCAATTGTGCTATGAGATATTTCTAGATTTAGACATACAACATTGGTCAAATGATCCTCTTTGTAGTGTTCATGATTTTTTATCCAAGATATTATGTGCATGAGAACATTATCAATTGTTTTGCAAGGAAGAATGTGTTGGTGGCATCAAATGAAGATAATGTTATGATTTTTCACTCTTAAGCACTAAGTGCCATATTGATCTTAATGATCCTTGATACTTAAATATCAATATGAAAAATATCATTAATGGTTAATTTTACCGAGAATTGCTGCATAGAGGGAGAGAAAAAATGAATATTATCATTTAGAATAGTCCTCTATGCTTGTATATATTTTGTGTAGACGTATTAATAGTTATGATAAAGATACAAATAATTTTAAAGTGATTAAGGAGTACTATTTTTACATTAGTGGTGGTGTATACATGATACATTTTTTATAACATTGTTTTGATTTACTTTAATATGAGTTAGTGAGATAAGAAATTATTTTAAAAAAACATTGGGTGTGATTAGGTGGTTTCCATTCAAATGAAATCAACAATATCATTTTTATGCTTCTGTTGACTTCATAAGAAAATGGACATACATTGAAAATGGAATTTCTTTGAGTTAGGGCATGGAAAAGAGGAGCATGATGGCACTGAGGCTTGCGTAAAATGAGAACTTGGGAGATATCAACCAAATCACTCTATTCATTGACTTGTAGATTCAACATATGTTGTTAACTAATTTACAAATAATTTAAGCAATGTGTTCAAACCAAGGATGATTCATGTGTGTAGGAAAGTGTGGATAACCTTTTAAATGTTTCACTAATTTTGAAAATATTTGCATATGTGTTTTCCTCAGAATTTGTTTTTGAAATTTGATGTACATAAATTCCTTTTCCCTGGAGTGAGTTCTTTTTGGAATATTATGGTGGTGATGTTGATAGATTGATGACATATAATTGTGCGAGGTTACTTAAAACAAGGGGTTTATAATGAGAGTGAGAAAATGGCATTTATACTCAATGTAGAAAAGTGATTTTGATTTTGATTTTCTTGTATTGATGATATAATGTCCATTAGTGACTGTTAAAACTAAATTTGAAAATTTATCAAACTATCGAAACATTAAGAACTGAATCCATTGTCATCATTTGGAAATGTGATCTATGTATACATGGACCATGAAGAGGCTATGGTTAATGATGATTGAATTCATATTGTTTTTTTATTTTATTTTATTTATTTATTATGGTTAGAGAAGGTGGTGTCTTTCTTATTTTTACATTAGATGATAATCGAGAAAAAGTGTACTACTATTTAACGGGATGTATTAGGTCAAAAAGTACAATTATGCAAGAGTTTAGAGATCCCTCAACTTACATTCTTTTTCAAGACTACCAACTACATGCTATAAGTGCCAAAAATATAATCATTCAGTCCTAGCATTTTGGTTGCACTTGAAATAAGTCAAGAGAAAAAAAATCCAATGGGCATCAACAAAAGTTTTTCAATAGAATATCATGAAACTATGCTTGAGAATGTGCCACTAACACACTTCATATGAATGGAAAACATCACTTGATGAAAAATTCTTCCCTTGGGGTTTGAAAATAGAATTGTTACATATTGGACTTTATAACATTGGGCCACATTTGGTCTAGTAGCATGATTGCACTTGAAACAAATCAAGAGTGGAAAAAAGTCTAAGAGGCGGTAAAGTTAATTATTGATAAAATATTATGAAACCATTCTTGAGAATGTGCCACTAATACATTTCATATGAATGGAAAACACCACTCAAAGAAAATTTATTTCCTTGGAGTTTGAAAATAGAATCATTATATATTGAACTTCATAGCATTAAACCATGTTTAAGTCATTTGATAGTTGTGTTGAGAGGTGCTTTACAACGCAATATGTGTGAGATGTTGCAGTGACGTGTTAGATGTTGCAGTAAAGTGTTTGATAAAATAATAATATAATAAACATAATACTTTTTTTAATTAAATTTTAAATAGAACATGTAGCTATTATATTAAAGTATTTGGATTGCATGGACATAACCATTTACAAGCTTTAGTAATTTCAGCTGCCTCAATATCACAGTATATCCACAACGATATTTTCTTTCCTCTACGGGATTTTTGCACTACAATTTTAGATTGAAATCTCCCATAATTCTACAAAATTATCCCCAAAAAAGTTCATATTTGTAATACATAAAACATATTACTAAGATTGCCCCATAAGGATCAACCCCTGTTGCAATTTCCATCACCTCCTTGCCATGAGATGAGCCTCCTTTTTCCGATGCATCAACCGCTTCCACCACCTTAAGATATTTGTCGAGGTAAGAGAGATCACACTTGGTATCATAGTCCCTTGCGTTTATTGAATCTCCTATGATTTGCAACTTCAGAAGCAACAATTCAGACTTTAGGACATCCATCTTCCCATCTATTTGCGTCGACATCCAATCAACTATCTTTTCCAGCAAATTGGACCTTGTCTCCCTCTCTCTCTAAACGAGCTCCAAACTTTGGGTTGTAATCTCTGCCATACCCATTAACACTTTAAATAATTTCTCGACCGACTACTTCCAACGGTCCATTTCATTGTCAGGGACTCGACTCTCAGGAGCGACCATGAATGTACTTCCACAAAACCAAATGTAAAACTAATGAAAAAAATCATAGAGGGAAGGACAAAGAAATTCAATTATCCCTAAGCCCATATGCATTTAAAAAATTTCATTACTCCATCTAGGAAAAAACTGAGGAGAGGTGTTAATTCAAGTTCGTCTCAGATCCAAAGATCTGCAACAGGAAGAAACTCTACAATTTGAATTAATTCCAAGCCTGAAGAATGTTGGAGAGCATTAAAATCTAGGTCTGAGGAGAGTTTTGTATGGATCAATAACCTCAAGCAAAACATCGAATCCACTTTAAAACTTGTCCTCGTGCATACACACTGTGATATCGCCCGCGGGTTAATTCCCCCTATAAATTTTTTTCCTTATAATTATGTAATTAGAAAATAAAAATGGTCGAGAAAGGGACATAGATTCCATTTCTTTAGGAGGGAGATTTCTTGAGGAAGTTGGTAAGTTTTAAATATTAGTCATGGGCTAACTAAGTGGATTTTTAATGGGTTGAATATGTATTAATTCAATGGGACAAATGAAGTACGGGCCCATGTGTCTTTGGGAAAGAACTATAAGCAAAGGAAAAAGACAAATTAAATGAGCAGTATGGGTTTCATGATCGAGGTTATTGGTCTGCGTAGACCACTTAGAAAAGGAAATAACCATCATGGTCGAGAGGGGGGAGGAGATACTCCTTATGCAGTTAAAATGAAGAATGATGACAAGAGAGAGATAGAGTATTCTCTCTATTCACATTTTTCTCACACACTAAAGGAAGGGACCTTATGCGCACAAAGAAAGTGATCCGGGGTGTTATCACTCAATAATTTCTCAAGGTTAAAGAAAGAATTCACCGAGGTAACCACAAACCTACTTTTAAGCTTTAAGACCTAGCCTTCCTAAGGCTTAGAGAGGGCTCTCTCTATAAGATTTAACTTTGTTGTTTTATGTTTGATTTTAGGCTAGTTATATGGGGCAAATTGGTTTTGGGGTTTTGATTTGGTTTGGTGGGAAAATCACTTAATGAGATGGATAGCTGAGGATCTGAAATCCATTGCAAAAATGGAGTCAATGTGTCAAGAAAAAAGATCAGGATCAAGGTCTAAAGTCAAATTTTTAAAGGGCAAGATAGTAGAGTAACTAAAGATATTCAAAGGCTAAATGGCGAAGTGGATTTAATCGGGATAAAGAGTAATGAAGGATTATTTAATCCAGATGAGGAGAGAAGAGGCAGGGGTCAATTGAAATTAGGGTGCAATTAAGGGTTCCTTAGTCTGGATATCAGCTGAAAACATTAAAATGAAAACCAGTCAATAACAGAGTGCTTTTAACAAATTATGATATAAAAATTCCTGATTTCACATTAAAATTTAGAACACATTTATGAATGGATGGAAAACATAAGAAAATGAACAGATAATAGTAGAAAATACTTCACTTCAGTGGCCCAACACATGAATCCCGTAATATGATGCTTTATTCCTTGAAATCCAATCTTTTGACTTGAGCTTGATATAAAAAACCATTAGGTTCAGAATGCTACATCTATAGAAATCTTCAGCAATTTATTCCACCCTCAATGCCTCAAATGATGAAGTATTTATACAAATTCTAAACTAGAATATCTTGAAAAAATATCAAGATTGGTTTACAAATATCTCAATTTTTTTTACATAAATAGAACTTAATAAAAGGACACTCAAAACT
Source organism: Pinus albicaulis (assembly GCA_034641835.2). Taxonomy (NCBI): domain Eukaryota; kingdom Viridiplantae; phylum Streptophyta; class Pinopsida; order Pinales; family Pinaceae; genus Pinus; species Pinus albicaulis. The sequence goes on from CM076584.1 coordinate 1,015,757,972, forward strand.
AATGAATATATTTGGCACTATTTTTATGGATTGATGGTGAAAAAAGAAGAGAAATTCGAATTTGATAGAAACTCTTAGTTTATGATGAGGTTTCCAAGTCACTAACTGTATCCTTCCTTTGTGCATTTTGCTCCAGAAATTCAACAAAATTAAGGTCTAGTGATACCATTTTATATCTCAATCCGAGATAGATATATAAAAAGTGAAAGAGCTTATTATTGATAAATATGTTTTTGACATAAACCTCTCTCAGGTTCCTAAAATTCTTCTCCATTTTTTCACAATATGATCTGCAAAACGATGTGTAAAACATATTTTTTCACAATCTGAAAAATAGGCTGTGAATATGTGCATGTATCTCTAATTTTTTAATACTTGTGTACAAAGTGAGATAGGTTTTTGTATATTGACCTCTTAGGAATATAAACCTCCTCCATTTTTGAAAAATTCATCTTGGATTGGCCATAACAGTTTCTACAAAACTATGACTTAAACAATAAATTTCCGGAAAATGTCCCTTCCTGCTCTGTTTTCATCTTTTAACCTTTTTGTTCTTTTAACTGGTTTTCTTTTACTTTGGATAAAATTAATTGTTGTTAGTGAAAGTATTTTCATCTCTATTTAACCATTATTGCCTCTGTATTTACTTTTACTGTTTTACATTGACTGCTCTATTACTCTGTTTTAACCTTTACTGTGAGTTCTTCCTTTTACCCTGACTATTATGAATGCCCTATTTTAATCTGTAAATTTAAATAATCTTTTATCTTTCACAGGATGAATGTCCTTTAACTATGATGCCTGGAATATTTAAGGAAAATCCTTTGAATTCATTTCCTTGTGAGTTCTTAAGGAGTAAACAATTTTAACCAGTATCAATTGTTTTTCCAAATTCTTCTTCTACTAATAACTTGCAAAAATAAAAAAATTCGTTATTGAAACAGAGGTCTGCAAGAAGGGATAATGGATGTGATGATGGGAAAATACTATGAAAAATGGTTTTGAACTGCAGCGGAGGTCCATTTTGTTCGTAATGGCTATCAATTTTGTAGAAAGAACTGTTAAAATACAGGGTTTTTGGAACACTGTGTAACCTTTCGCATAGGTTTTACTGCATAGTGTAATGGTGGCATGAGGGTTTTAATACAACACATATTAGAAATATTTCCTTTGGAGGAGGCCACAGTGGAAAGGGGAGTAAGCAGAGGCGGGAAGGTAATTTAAATGGAGGGTGGTTTTACCGCATAGGAGAAGAGAAGTTTTGGTGGTTTATCACACTGCTTTTGAGCGTCGGGTGGATTTTCACGAATGAACGCGATAAAACCTGGTGCTGACACATATAAGGGAGAGAAAGACAAAAAATACTTTTTCACAAGGGTCGGGGTGAGTTAAATTTCGTGCAACGAAATTTGTGAAAGTTAACATCCACCGTTAGATCTGGCGGATATAGATCAACGGTGCGGACTAAATGATAGAGCTGCAGGTCAACATGGTGTGGGGCTAGTGAATTTTTTTTTTTAATGTGGCGGGGGTTAAATATGTATTAAAATCTAAGGTTTTAATACATATTCGGGTTATAATGATATTTGGATAATGTTAATATATTAACAAATGGAGAGCAGAGGTATATGGTATAAGGACTGGCAGAGGATTATAGTGAGTAGTGGGTCTGAAATATTAACATGTGCGGAATAGAACTTTAGGTTATAATTAAAATTTGGGTTGGGATATTAATATAAAATGAATTAATATAATATGGGATAAGGGAATATATGGGAATTAATACATTAAGTTAAATGTTAATATGAAATGTATTTGCAGAAAGACCAAATACACTAAGCATAGTGTAAAACATATGTTTTTTAAGTGGAATTTCATCATTGTGAGGCCCAACATAACATTTAACACTTATACTTAGGCAAAAATAATTTTTGTGGGTATTTTTGTATGAAAGGGGAATTAGTTAAGGGGTTTTTACTTTTCCTAGATAAAAAGTGTTTTAAACTTAGGAAAAGGGATTTTATTAGGGTAAAATGAACGATGAAGGGGAAGGGTTTTTTAATGAGGTGAAATCCAATACCTTGGTGCTAGTTAGTCATTAAGTTGTGGGTCCGGTCCCAACAAAAGTCAGAGAAATGCTCTGAGCCTTTATGACTGAAGGATTTAGTACTGGAACACTTTGTGGGGAGGGAAATTAGTAATATGCCAAATGATGTTTATCCATGGCTTATGAAACTGCTTTCTTCCTAGCCATCATTCATTATACGATTTTTTCCTTTATTTACATGGGTGCATTTGAGATTGCAAACCCTTATTCATTTTTCTTTTAAAATAGGAAACTATCTAATTCTAACCTTATTTCAGCCAAGGGCTCAGATTAAACTGTTGAGCTCCTTATTGTTCTCTATTTTAACTATTGATTTGCCAAGATTAAACTGTTTGGCTAGAACTTTATTCTCTATATAATAACATGAAATTTAAAGCATGAGAGGTCAATTTTAAGCTATTTGACCCTCATGGATTATGGCATTTAGGATAAGCCGCACACAATATTATTTGCAAAAGTAAAATAAAGTAGTGGCATTTAAACTTGCAACACTTTCATGATCTATTTTTGATGGGGTTCATATTTTATATTCTTTTGATCTTTGTTTCTTTTTGTCCTTTGATTGTTCTTTTAGGACTTACCCTCTTTTCATTTTTTAATTTGGGAATACATTTGCAGAAAGCAAAGGTATGTAAAATATTTCAAGATTTTAACAGAGTCAATTCAAAATTATGAATCCTATATTTATGGGACCCTAACAACGGCTTCACATGGGGATGGAATCTCCTTGTGAGATGTCAAGAACATTGTCGACTAGTAGCCTGATCCTTTGAGCCAATCCCAAACATGCATTTTCTTTGTTATAAAATCTCCATGACTGAAACTCTTGAACTGAAAATTTACATCCTTTTCTGCAAACTGAAATATGATATGAGACTAAAAGGTGTTTCAACCTTCAAACCAAACTACTAAATCATCAATAACTTAGGGCCTTTTCCTTGGCTTCAAATATTAATGAATTATTTCAAAACTAGCTGAAAACTAAAAACTGAAATAAGCTGAAGTCCTACCTACTTACTCTAATAAGCTATCCAACTGCTGGTTAGGTAAAATGAAACAACCAATGCAACCATTCAGCATTATGTACTTTGATAGATTTTGTTGCATTTTCTTGTTGATTATCAAAAATATAATTTTGCAACCTATTAGAAACTTGTCAACAAATGAGAGGATAAGGAAATACTTGATTTCTTTTATTGACTCTAGAAACTTTTCAAAAGGATCTTCCAAGATATATACACTAATGTTTAACTGATCTAAACAATTGTACATCCGTTCTGAATGGCCTCCATGCCATGAAACTGAAATGTTATTTTCATCTTTATCTCCCTTCAAACTTTCAGATAAGATTTGAGATGATATTCCTACTGATGGAAATGTCTGTTTGAGGAAACTTTTATCATCTTGATCTTGAAGCTCATAGTCAATAAATGGAGAAAGGATTTGAACGCATTCATTATCCAACATATCTATTACTGGATCATGAAAAACTTGGGAAAATTGCTGCAACTTATTGCATATAGGATTTCATGGGACTTCATAGATTTCTGCAGGCTACTCATCTCTTGCTTTAAATATATTATACCAAATCTCCTTTAGAAACTGAAATGTTTCAAAACATAATAGTATGGAACTTTCTTGTGTCATTTGATTAGATGTTTCAATGGAATTTGATAACTGTAAATGTGAAACCGTAGAAATTTGAATAACTCAGATATTATTCATCGAGATTCTCCTGATCACACACTATTTTAGCTTCATGCATAATATAGAATCTCTTCTACCATTGATCATCACATGCGGAAATAAAATCAATTGCATCCATACATTAAAACCACAAACAATCACACATATGAACACAGTATTTAATGGGAAAGCTTAAAGCTAAAAACCCCAACTATCTGTATATTATATGTCATGGAGATCATGTAACAATCATAGTACAAAACTCCTCACAAGCTCTCAGCACTACCTCCAATTTCTACACACTATCAAGCTAGATCTAACAAAACACATGCTCCAATCTTTTGCCACTTGATAGCTAGCCTCTATTGCGTTTTCAATGCTATGGTATGGCCTCATTAAATAGATAAACCACCTGGCTTGAACTGCGCAATCCTCATGGGCTACTCCACTCCATTCCGTAAAGCAAATTAGCAACAGATAGCCACAATCATAATAAATCCATTGATTCTATTTCTAAAATCGTCCCATCAAATCGTTCATGCACTGAAGTTAACTGATGCATTCTTTAGTTGATTAATGAGTTTATAATTAGTGAATTAATTAATAATTAATTCACACCACTCTCACTAATTGTATCAATTAGTTAAACTGAATACAAATAGCTCAACCATGTTTAGATTAGTTAAACTGAATACAACTCCACTAACTTCCTCAATCAACTCCACCAAACTCTGTCACATGAGTTCTAACTGAAGTATCCATGAAATAGCACCACATAACCCTCAGGAATAGCGTAATTTCTTCTGTTAGCTCCTGTGCCACATCTGTGCACTTAACTGAAGTGCTCCAAGAGAATAAGATAATGTTTAGAGTATAAATATTATTAAGAGCTAATAATATTCGACATATCTATTTTTAGACTGGCAATCTAAAAATAGATTCCGCCCAATATGTCTAAAAATAGAAGTCCATCTATTTTTTCCGACTTGACCAACCATCCACAAATAGCATCCTGCAACTCATAGAACATGATCCATATGTCTAAAATTAGACATAGTCTAAAAATAGACTTTGCGCCAAAAATAGCCTGCAGGCCCACTTGGTGAAGGCGACTACTTTCCACTAAGCTCATCATCTTGTTGCAATCTCAACACTCCCTCTCAAAAAGATATGGATTATTTGCAACCCCTATCCTGCCCCTGTGGTATTCAAATTTTCTCCTGGTGAGCGCCTTCGTCAAGATATCAGCATCCTGATCCTCCGTAGGAATGTATGAAAGTAACATGACCTTCCGCTGCACACAATATCTGATATGATGATACTAGATGTCAATGTGTTTAGATCTATCATAAAATACTGGATTAACCGAGAGTTTGATGCAACTCTGATTATCACAATAAATCACAGTAGGCTCTAAGTGTGAACTGAACAACCCGACCAGGATCTTCCTCATCCATATAGCCTTGCATACGAATCCCGCTGCCACATATTTCGGCCCTCCGCCAATCGAGCATTCCAACTCTCGTTTTCCCCGTCGTACTAAGAAAAATGACAAGCCGAGCTAATACTGAAAATCCATCTGCAGATAACAGCTCTTTCCCGTTCATAGGCTCCCTGCTCTATCTGCATCCGTGAAGCTACATAGCTTCACCTCATCCGATCACACTGTATTTACAATCCATATCCCGATGTGCCTCTAAGATATGTGCCACCCCGAGATATCTCAATACATGCTCGCACCGCCTTCGGGAAAGAGCTTGGTAGGCTTAACCATAGCTTGTGAAAGCCGGTTAACAGCATAGCATATGTCAAGTCGTGTATTGACCAGATACATAAGCGACCCCGCCAATTGTCTATAAACAGTGGCATCCACTACCTCCGTCGAAGTAGCATCCTCCTTCCTCCAACCACCAGGAAGAGGAGTATCAACAAGCTTGCAGCCATGCATGTTGAACTTCTCTAGTATCTCCCGAGCATAATTACCCTGAGAAACAAACATTCCACCACTACAATGCCAAATTTCCAATCCCGGGAAATAATGAAGGAGGCCCAAGTCCTTCATCTCAAACTCTTTTGCAAGATCCTCCTTGCATGAGAGTATCAATAGCTCATCACCTGTCAAAATCAAATCATCTACATAAAGTACAATGATCAGCAACTTACCCTCCACCACAATCTAGTATAGGTTTGGATCGAAGCTCACTCTTGGAGAATCCAAGTCTGGTGAAATAATTGTCTATCCGTGTGTACCAAGCACGAGGTGCTTGTTTCAACCCATACAGCGCTCTCTTAAGCCTGCACACATGCGACTCGCTGCTGAAGATCTCGAAACCTTCGAGCTACTCTATTTACACCTCCTCCTCAATGACTTTGTTGAGGAACGCAGTCTTCACATCCATCTGATGAATGTGCCACCCCATCTGCGCTGAGAGAGCAAGAATCGTCTGTATGGAAGAATACCTTGCGACAGGTGCAAAGGTCTCCTCATAATCGATCCCCTCTATCTATGAAAAGCCTCACGCAACAAATCTTGCCTTGTACTTCTCCACACTCCCATCAGCTACCTGCTTCACTTTGTAGATCCATCTCGAACCCACCATTGATTTCCCCTCCAGCCTTGGGACAATCTCCCATGCACTGTTTCTGACAATCGAATCATAATCTTCCACCATGGCATCTACCCATGCGGGGTCCTCCACAGCTTCCTCGAAAGAGGATGGCTTGTCACGATACACTTGCTCACAAGAGCCATGTATCTAGTGTGCCAAATCGGTGACTGTCTCTGTCTGCGCTATGATGTAGGTGCTCCTACAACCTTCTCTGCATCTTGAGCCAGTCGCTCAACTTCTGTAGTGCGCTTCCGCCCTCTGATGGTTGGCACTGCCTGAGTGGTCTCTTCCACTCCATGAACTCATCTTGTGGCTTATCCACATCCTGAGACTCATCCTTAGGAACTAATAGCTCCTCATCTGCATGCAAGTGTGGCTCCCTCTCAAGCGAACACTTCATGTCTTTCTCCTCATGAAATTTGATATCCCGTCGCACAACAGTCTTGCGACTATCTGGAAAATACAAACGATAGTTGTGGGGTGTATCAGTGTACCCCACAAATATCCCAACCTCTGCAGTCGGCTCCAACTTCTTCCTAGCATCCTTCATCACATGAATGTAAACATGTGAACCAAAAATCCTCAAATGGGAAATATCAGGCCTCTTACCAGAAAATGCCTGCTCGGGTGTACTCATGCCAAGTATCATGTGAGGACAATGGTTCTGCACATATCTTAACGGTATTGTACCCACTCACTTCATGTATGGGTAGGCTGATCATACAACATCGCTCATGCGGCACCCACGATCGTTCTATTCTGCTCGGTAACCTAGTTGCTGTGGGTTATGAGGTGCTATGAGATCTCTTAGAATTCCTTCTGCGCTACAAAAGTCCTTGAATTCACCAGAGATGAATTCACCACCATTGTCGCTCCTAAGAGCCTTCACCTTCTTCCCCGATTCTTTCTCAACCAGTGCCTTGAACTCACAGAACTTTGAGTATGTCTCGCTCTTCTTCTACATGAAGAAGATCCAGCACTTACGAGAAAAATCATCAAAAAATATCACATAGTACCTGTGCTTTGTTGTCGAAGCTACTGAGAAAGGTCCACACACGTCTGTGTGAATTCTCTCAAGGATTTTCGTGGCGCGACTATCCTTCTTGTGAAAGGTGGCTTTCACAAATTTTCCCAAGGTACATCCCTTGCACTGATCTGACTGCACAAGAGTACCCTCAGGAAGCCCAGTAGAAATCTACTACAGTATCTTCAAAGCTCCATGGTGAAGGTGGCCCAATCTCCGGTGCCACAACTCGCCATCATCTTAGCTCACCACTCCTTTTGCCTTGCCTGCCATTGTTGCGCAGCCATCTACATGCAATTGATAAAGGTTCTTAACTCGAACCCCTATCCTTCGAGTCTCACCAGTTGCCTTAATACGCAGGAAAGTCTTTCCCTTGCTAAAGACAACATCATATCCCTTGTCTTCAAACATCGACACAGAGATAAGATTCTTCTTCAATCCTGGAACATGCATCACTTCCTTCAATACGAAGGGTTTACAAGACTCCCTCTCAAAGGAAATGGTACTGATACCGGTCACACTGTATCTACCATCATCGCCCATCTCGATGTGCACTCCAAGATCTTTCTCATCCAGATCAGAAAACAAATCTCGATCTCCTGTCATGTGAAAAGACGCACCACTGTCCAAGAACCAAAATGAACCCATCACACTTGATACCAAGCATGCGATCAGCGAAAAATCCAGCTCAAACTGCGAGGCTAAGGCCTCTCCCGCTACAATTCCAACGGCTGCTTATTATAGCTATTACACATGCGGACAATTAGTGGCGTAATGTCCGTGTTGGTGACGGTGAAAGCACTTCACCTTGGACATGTCCTGCTTCTTTCCTTTCACACCGGATTGAGAAGCTTTCTTGCTCTTCCCCTTCTTTGCTTTGGAATCCAAAGCACAATTCTCTTCATCAGATGCCTTTGATGAAGATCCGTCCCTGGTACTCCGCCTTATCTCCTCTTGCACAAGATCCGACCAAAGTCGCTCCCATCCTGGCAATTTCTCCCGACCATTGACAGAGTCCTGATAGGAGTGCCAACTCTTTAGAAGCCCAAGGAGAGCCAAGCTCACCAAGCCCTCATCATCAACAGTCACCCCCACACTTCCCAGCTCATCCCTACATTGGATGAACTTCGTGAGGTACTTGGGCATACTGTCGCCTTTCTCCATCTTTATGTTTCTGAGTTTATCCTTGAGCGCCAACTTCCTCTAGTCGCTCTTGCTTTGGAATAAATCTATCAAGGCTTTCCACATCAAGAATGGAGAAGCCTTACCATGAAGGCTGGACACTATGTGATCCTTCACACCTTCCAATAGAATCCTTCAACACTTTGTTGTCTTCTTTTTCCATGCGTCAAGTACGGTAGCATCACTAGAAGTAGGTTTTGGAATTTCTGCATCTATGAACTCCTTCAACCCATTGTCATCTAGCACCGCCTCCATCTTGTCCTTCCATGCAATATAATTTGAGCTGCCCTCAAGGGCATACTCCAATCGCAATCCGTTGAAAGAGATCTCAACTTCGACGCCAAGAAAACACAGCTGCAAAATTTTTGAATTCCACCAGCACAAAAACTCAACCGCTTCAATGTTTTGCAATTGCTACAATGATCAATAACGCTTTGATACCATGTAGAAATTTGAATAACTGAGATATTATTCACCGAGATTCTCCTGATCACACACTATTTTAGCTTCATGCATAATACAGAATCTCTTCTACCATTGATCATCACATGCTGAAATAAAATCATTTGCATGCATACATTAAAACCACAAACAATCACACATATGAACACAGTATTTAATGGGAAAGCTTAAAGCTGAAAACCCCAACTATCTGTATATTATATGTCATGGAGATCATGTAACAATCATAGTACAAAACTCCTCACAAGCTCTCAGCACTACCTCCAATTTCTACACACTATCAAGCTAGATCTAGCAAAACACATGCTCCAATATTTTGCCACTTGATAGCCAGCCTCTATTGCATTTTCAATGCTATGGGATGGCTTCATTAAATAGATAAACCACCTAGCTTGTACTGCGCAATCCTCATGGGCTTCTCCACCTATCTGTGTGTTGCAAATAGCAACTGTATAGTCACAACTGATAGTTAACCTGCTCTTTCACCTATTTCTACACTGGTCTCCACTGAAACTGTCCATGCACTGAAGTTAACTGATGAATTATTTAGTTGATTAATGAGTTTATAATTAGTGAATTAATTAATAATTAATTCACACCACTCTCACTAATTGTATCAATCAGTTAAACTAGATACAAATAGCTCAACTATGTTTAGATTAGTTAAACTGAATACAAATCCACTAACTTCCTCAATCAACTCCACCAAACTCTGTCACATGAGTTCTAACTGAATTTTCCAAGCAATAGCTCCACTTAACCCTCAGGAATAGCGTAATTCCTTCTGTCAGCTCCTGTGCCACATCTGTGCACTTAACTGAAGTGCTCCAAGAGAATAAGATAATGTTTAGAGTCTAAATATTATTAAGAGCTAATAATATTCGACATATCTATTTTTAGACTGGCAATATAAAAATAGATTCCACCAAATATGTCTAAAAATAGAAGTCCATATATTTTTTTCAACTTGACAAACCATCCACAAATAGCATCCTGCAACTCATAGAACATGATCCATATGTCTAAAAATAGACATAGTTTAAATATAGACATAGTCTAAAAATAAACTTTGCGCCAAAAATAGCCTGCGGGCCCACTTAGTGAAGGCGACTCCTTTCCACTAAGCTCATCATCTTGTTGCAATCTCAACACTGAAAATTCCTGATTAAGAGTTTCATTGTCTTATTTGTTGTCAATCATAATTCCTAAAGACTACTAATTACTAATGGCTTTAAATTTGTTTCTAATAAATTGAAATGAAGAAAAAAAAAGAGGTAAAGAACCTTTAATTATTTCCAAATTTTTTGTTTTTTATTTCTCACTCTCATAGCTGATCTGTATTGGCTGATCACTGTATTCTGGCTGCTGAAACTGAGTTTCCTCATCCCATAAACTAGCTTCTGATTGCTCTGTAAAGTTAGCTTGATTTTGGAGAACATAACTATCATCATAATGATCATACTTGGGAAAATCATCAAAAGAAGGAATGTCATCAAACATACACATTAGATCAACATATTTCTTCTCCTCATATTGATCTATGATAATTGGAATTAGCAGGAAATTTGTTCATGGCTATCAACCTCTTCTATTTCTTCATGGTGATTTTGAACAAAAAATTCATCTTTCATAGTGATCTTTTGTATGATTTCATCTAGTTTTCTTACCAAAAGGTTGAGTTTTACCTCTGTAATGTTGTTTTTCTCTCCTTCTTCTTTCAAATTTTCCTTTCTGATTTATATATTAAATTCTACATCAATAGCAATTTTCTACATCTGTACAAGTGTTTCTGAATCTCTTTCTCTTAACTGAAATTCTATTTCTGGATCAAAGGCACTTGGATAATACAAGAGAGCTAAATCATGAGGAAGTCTTATATTTTATGGCATTGAATAATAAACTTGATTAAATCTATCAGGAAATTGTTGTATTGTTTCATTTGGATGTCTTTTTAACTGATTATATTCTTCTATGATCACAAAAAGATTGACTTTGATTATCCGTCTGTCAAGAATTTTTTTGACAAACTGCTGGAAATTTGAGATGCTTGCATTAGGCAAATTCTTGAACCAACTTTTTATTATATTTTGCAAATAAAGAGCAAAAAGTATGATTCTAACATCATCTTCATCAATCTCAAATAGGTCCAAATAATTCTCAAAACCTTGAATATGTTTTTGGGCAGTGATGTTACTCTTTTCTCCATCAAACCTGGGAAGAAATTTGTAATAGTTATCATGGAAATCATGGAGTACAGGAGGTAAAATGAGGGGCTTATATCTATCAGGAAATTTACAAGATACAGGAATACGCACAGGGATTTTAGGATTAGTCTTGATTATTTGAGGCTTCTTAATTGGAAAATGATCATCATAAGATTCGGAAGAACGCTGCTCGAAGGGATGAGGAGAATTAGTATTTATAATCTTAAAAGGAAAATAATTAAAAACTAATCTAAGATCTTCTCTAAAATACAATATAAATAGAAAAAATTTCTCAATGAGAAAGAACATAATGTCTTGGATGTTGGCAATATGATGCAATGTGTTGTCCTTGATGGCAACCCACTTGATGAAGATGATGGCAACCTACTTGATGAAGTTATTCTTGACTTGATGGACTTGGTAATGATGTAAATCTGATGAGATCTGATGTGTCTACAGAGAAAATCAGATGTAATGATGAAAGGAATTCTAATATGTGCTAGAACAATGATGAAAAGTGTGTGTCTCAAGGCATACGCGGGTTTGTCTAGGATAAGTAGCGTATGCACGCGGAAAAGTATGTGTCAAGTCGCGTATGCATAATTGCGCTCTAAATTTGTAAAACCAAGGGTTACTACCATGGTATTGACCCATTGTATTGAGTGCTGAGTTGTCTATTTGATCCCATCCAGGAATACCATCGGAAGTGATGTGGTTTTGGATCATGGTATTGACAAAGGAAAAATCTATATAAGAAGAAGAAATTCATTGTACAAGGGTGTGCAGGTGTCTGGGCTTTGATGAATACTTCACTCTGAAGTGTATCTGTATGGTTGAACTTTGTTCCTAATTGATAGTTCTGAATCTATGGTGCACCTATGAACATGATGAAGGTTCAAGATCTCTAGATCTGGAAATGGTGAATCTCAAGGATGATCTGAAAAGAAGTGAAGAAGACCTGGCGCAAACCTGTTGAAGAGATTGAAGAAATCTGGGTAAGTTCATAGATCTGGTCTGTTCTGCAAAGTTTATATTCTATAGATCTATATGCAGGTTCACTTCATGAAAAGCGCGTGTATACGCGGGTCTGCTTAAAGAAAATCGCGTATGCGCAGTTAGGGTTTTTCCTGAAAAATGCACTAAAGTATACGCGGGTTAGTCATATGAAAAGCGCGTGTATACGCGGGTCTAATTAAATAAAAGTGCGTATGGTATATGATCTAATGATTGCTCAAGGTTGAATGTGTTTCTGCATATCTATTCTGAAGTCTGGGTTATATCTGATATTCTGGTTACAGTGGTCTCACTATTCTATTTGAAGCAATGGGCAAGGTATGATTGTTGATAAGTGAAGGGTTGCGTTGAAGCTGTTTGATCCAGTTTGAAAATGGATGAAACGTGGTCTGCAGAGGTGCTGAGGGTCGAAGCCTTCAGTCAGGGGGTTGTAGCTCCCTTCCAGGAGAGGCTGGTAAAAAAGTTCATGGGGTCGTAGCTCCCTTCCAGGAGAGGCTGGTAAACGAGAGAAGGTTGTATCCTTCTACAGGTGGGTGCCTGCGTGCTGGTTTGAGTCTGCACCAGTACATGATTGTAAGAAGTTTTCTTTGTAATAAATATTGAAGACTGAGATGGCGGCAGCGGTGGTTTTTTCCCGAATTAGGTTTCCACCTAAAATCCTGGTGTTCATGTGTGTTGCTTATGTGTGATGACTATTCTGTTCTTACTACACCTGTTTACTTTTTTCTTAAACATCCGATGAATGAATAATGCAATGATCTGAGATAAGAATTAATTACATAATTATATCTCTAGACATACGCGAGTTCTGTAAAGGATATCCACGTATATACGCTAGTTGTCTTCAGGAAAGTAGCGTATGGGTTTTTAGAAAGGAAAAAGTAAAAGTTTGATTATGCACCTAAATGCGATTCACCCCCCCCCCCCCCCCTCTCAGTATTTTTCCCAACATTGGATTGTAATCCAATTTAAAAGCCTGATCTTTCCATCTTGTTCTTTCAGGTTCATTCCTCTAGTGGATTCTTGGTTGTGAAATTGATTTGGAGTCGCCAGGTGGATTATTTTAACCTTTGTGTGTCTGATTACTGTCCACTATCATAGATCAGATTTGAACCTATAAAATATTTCTGAAGAAAATGTTAGTTTCCCCAGTGGATTTTCCAATATGTTATCACTCAGTAATTTCTCAAGGTTAAAGAAAGAATTCACTGAGGTAACCACAAACCTACTTTTAAGCTTTAAGACCTAGCCTTCCTAAGGCTCAGAGAGGGCTCTCTCTATAAGATTTTTTTAATTTTTTTTAATTTTTGATTTTAGGCTAGTTATATGGGACAAATTGGTTTTGGGGTTTTGATTTGGTTTGGTGGAAAAATCATTTAATGAGATGGATAGCTGAGGATCTAAAATCCATTGGGTAGATGGAGTCAATGTGTCAAGTAGAAATATCAGGATCATGGTCTAAAGTCAAATTTTTAAAGGGTAAGATAGTAGAGTCACTAAAGATATTCAAAGGCTAATTGGTGAAGTGGATTTAATTGGGATAAAGAGAAATGAAGAATTATTTAATCCGGATAAGGAGAGAAGAGGCAGGGGTCAATCAAAATTAGAGAGTAATTAAGGGTTCCCTAGTCTGGATATCGACTGAAAAAATTAAAATGAAAACTAGTTAATAACAGAATGCTTTTAAAAAATTATGATACAAAAATTATTGATTTCACATTAAAATTTAGAACACATTTATGAATGGATGGAAAACATAAGAAAATAGACAGATAAAAGTAGGAAATACTTCACTTCAGTGGCCCAACACATGAATCCAGTAATATGATGCTTTATTCCTTGAAATCTAGTCTTATGACTTGAGCTTGATACAAAAAACCCTTAGGTTCAGAATGCTACAGCTATAGAAATCTTCAGCAATTTATTCCACCCTCAATATTTCAAATGATAAGGGATTTGTACAATTTCTAAACTAGAATATCTTGAAAACATATCAAGATTGGTTTACAAATATCTCAAACTTTTTTACATAAATAGAACTTAATAAAAGGACACTCAAAACTAATGAATATAAATGGAAATTTTTAATGGATTTATGGTGACAAAAGAAGAGAAATTAGAATTTGATAGCAACTCTTAGTTGATGATGAGGCTTGCAAGTCACTAACTATCTCCTTCCTTTGTGCATTTTGCTCCAGAAATTCAGCAAAATTAGGGTCTAGTGATACCTTTTTATATCTCAATCTGAGATATATATGTAAAAAGTGAAAGAGGTTATTGTTTATAAATATGTTATTGGGATAAACCTCTCTCAGGTTCCTAAAATTCCGCTCCAATTGTTCACAATAGGCTTTGAAAAACTATGTGTAAAACCGAATTTTGCACAATATGAAAAATATGATGTGAAGATGTGTATGTATCTATGATTATTTAATACTTGTGTAAAACGTGAGATAGGTTTTTTTATATTGACCTCTTAGGAACATAAACCTCCTCCAGTTTTTCAAAATTCATCTTGGATTGGCCACAATAGTTTCTGCAAAACTATGACTTAAATAGGGAATTTTTGGAAAATGTCCCTTCCTGCTTTGTTTTCATCTTTTAACCTTTTTGTTCTTTTAACTATTTTTTCTTTTAGTTTGGATAAAATTCATTGTTGTTGGTGAAATTATTTTCATCTCTATTTAACCATTACTTCCTCTGTATTTACTTTTACTGTTTTACCTTGACTGCTATGTTACTCTGTTTAACCTTTACTATGAGTTCTTCCTTTTACCCTGACTGCTATGAATGCCCTGTTTTAATCTTTACATTAAAATAATCTTTTATCTTTCACAGGATGACCATCCTTTAACTATGATGCTTGGAATATTTAAGGAGAATACTTTGAATTCATTTCCTTGTGATTTGTTTAGGAGTAAACAGTTTTAACTAGTATCAACTATTTTTCCAAATTCTCCTTCTGCTAATAACCTGCAAAAGTCAAAAAATTTGTTAATGAAACAGAGGTTTGCAAGAAGGGATAATGAATTTGATGATGGGAAAATACTGGGAAAAATGGTTTTGAACTGCAGTGAGGTTCCATTTTGTTCACAATGGCTCTCAATTTTGCCGAAAGAACTGTTAAAATACAGGGTTTTTAGAACACTATGTAACCTTTTGCATAGGTTTTAATGCATAGTGTAATGGTGGCATGAGGGTTTTAATACAACACATATTAGAAATATTTCCTTCAGAGGAGGCCACAGTGGAAATGGGAGTAAGCGGAGGCGGGAAGGTAATTTAAATGGAGCGTGGTTTTACCGCATGGGAGAAGAGCAGTTTTGGTGGCTTATCGCACTATGTTTGAGCGTCAGGTGGTTTTTTGCGAATGAATGCGATAAAACCTGGTGTTGACACATATAGGGGAGAGAAAGACAAAAAAAACATTTTTTTGCAAGGGTCAGGGTGAGTTAACTTTTGTGCAATGAAATTTGCAAAAGGTAATACCTGCCGTTAGATCTGGTGGCTATAGATCAACGGTGCAGACTACATGATAGAATTGCGGGTCAACACGGTGTGGGGCCAATGAATTTTTTTTTTTTTTTAAATGCGGGGGTTAAATATGTATTAAAATCTAAAGTTTTAATACATATTCGGGTTATAATGATATTTGTATAATGTTAATATATTAACAAATGGAGAGTGGAGGTATGTGGTATAAGGACTGGCAGAGGATTATAGTGAGTAGTGGGTCCGACATATTAACATGTGCGGAATAGAACTTTAGGTTATAATTAAAATTTGGGTTGTGATATTAATTTAAAATGAATTAATATAATACGGGATAAGGGAATATATGGGAATTAATACATTAAGTTAAATGTTAAAATGAAATGTATTTGCGGAAAGACAAAATACACTAAGAATAGTGTAAAACATATGTTTTTAAAGTGAAATTTCATCATTCTGAGGCCCAACATAACATTTAACACTTATACTTAGGAAAAAAAAATTTTTGTGGTTTTTTTGGGTATTTTTGTATGAAAGGGGAATTAGTCAAGGGGGTTTTACTTTTCCTAGATAAAAAGTGTTTTAAACTTATGAAAAGGGATTTTATTAGGGTAAAATGAATGATGAAGGGGAAGGGGTTTTTAATGAGGTGAAATCCAATACCTTAGTGCTAGTTAGTCATTAAGTCGTGGGTCCGGTCCCAAAAAAAGTCAGAGAAATGCTCTGAGCCTTTATGACTGAAGGATTTAGTACTAGAACACTTTGTGGGGAGGGAAATTAGTAATATGCCAAATGATGTTTATCCAAGTCTTGTGAAACTGCTTTCTTCCTACCCATCATTTATTCTACCATTTTTCCTTTATTTTCATCGGTGCATTTGAGCTTGCAAACCCTTATTCATTTTTCTTTTAAAACAAGTAACTATATAATTCTAACCTTATTTCATCCAAGGGCTCAGATTAAAATGTTGAGCTCCTTATTATTGTCTATTTTAACTATCGATCTGCCAAGATTAAATTGTTTGGCTAGATATTTATTCTCTATCTAACAACATGAAATTTAAAGCATGAGAGGTCAAGTTTAAGTTGTTTGACCATCATGGATTGTGGCATTTAGGACAAGCTGCACACAATCTTATTTTCAAAATTAAATTAAAGTAGTGGCATTTAAACTTGCAACACTTTCGTGATCTATTTTTGTTGGCGTTCATATTTAATATTCTTTTGATCTTTGTTTATTTTTGTCCTTTGATTGTTATATTAGGACATACCCTATTTTCATTTTTTAATTTGGCAATACATTTTCAGAAAGCAAAGGTATGTACAATATTTCAAGATTTTAATAGAGTCAATTCAAAATTATGAATCCTGTATTTATAGGACCCTAACACGGGGTCCGTCAGTGACCAGATTTACCCATGATATTTTACTTCTGTGATGATGTTAGAATTGAATTTTAAAATAGCATAAAAGAACACCTATGCAGATATAATTAAGAGGAAAACATGTCAACAATCACACAACAAAATGAAAGACATTAATAACGGAGTTCGTCCAATGTAGAATACGTCTTTGGGCCTCAGTGTCTCGATGGTGTTGGCCGCTTCATTTGGTGCTGGAAAATGTGATGATGTACATGGACGTTTTTTACTTGTCATACAAAGAAAATTTCCATCAACATAAGTGGCAAAGTCTCTCCACAAGACGTTCCGCTACAAGGAACTCTCAGTCATAACAAACCTCCTATCAACATGAAAACCTCACACATGATGACAAAGAGTATCCCACCATAAAGGCAACAAAGGGATCTCATAACATAAATTACCATCCATGATAATACACATCACATGACACAAACGTTAAGATTCCACATCATACATCAAGAAGGAATCGACATGACATAAAACATCTCACAAAAATAATCAATGAAGTACATGGCAACAACACTTCATATATCTCAACTCTAATTCTGGATGAATAATAGGCTGCTCAGCTGCTGAATCTGAATGCACCATCGAAGTCATGGCATTGAATGGCATGAAATCGATTGTCCACACTTTGAAATATGAAATCTTTATTCCAATATGGAAAATGGCTGAAAACATATGGCTCATATGGAGAATCTGACTGCACTGCTAAATTCGTCTCGACTGTCAATTTTCTAAATTCTGAAACTGTCGAAATTTGGGACGTAGGGAATCTTTTAGATTCCTCCTAGATTCCTCCAATATGCTGCTCCATGGATAATTAGAAAATATGCAACTCAAAACATGAATCTGATCTCACCATTGATATCCTTGCAAAATTCTGAGAAGAATGAGTATAAAGTTGACCTCATTCCAACTCCGGCGAATGTCGGCCTCAAGGAATCTGGAAGATTTCCTCAAGATTGTCGAAGATTCTCTTCTGCTGGGAATTTGAAAATCCGTTTCTCAAAGACGAATCCGACCTCACCATTGCATTCCCTATGAAAATTTGAGAAAAATGACTGTAAACTTGAATGTATTTGGACAAAGAGAAATTTTACCTCCCAAAGAATCTTTGGGCATCAAAGGAATATTATCTATCTCGAACTATGTGCCATCACTCTCCCTCCTAGAACTGTGTCATGGTTCCACTGTACGGAACCCCATCATCCATTCTGTTCTTGGGCTCCTCCGTCTCATTCCGTTTTGCCTCCGTCCTCCCCCAGTTTTGCCCTGCGAATTTGGGTTTATATATTATGTGGAGGGCGAAGTTTACAAAGTTGTGGCTATTGGCCTAGCGATTAAGTTTGGTGGTTGATGTGGAGGTAGGTTAGGTTCAAAACCCGCACTCTCCATACTTAGCATGAATCATACTTGGCACATTTTTTTTTTTGTAAAGTTTTGTATATATGGTCGGATTTAAATGTGGTTGTTGTAATATTATTTAAATGTGTTGATTGGTTTTTAAATGCGGCTTTTTCGTTGCGTATTGGGTTGGGCCGCCTGTGGAGCGGGCTGGCCTACGTGTCCGGGTGGGTTCGATTCCTGCTCGCCCACATTAATTTATGGCTATATATGTATGTCATTTGTTATAATGGTTGTGGTGGAGGGTGCTGGGTCCGCTCCACGCGCCCCTGACCCTAACTTTGTGATCACCATGTATGTGGTTGCCGTGGCTTGTGGGTTTTGGTGGGGGTGGTTGGGTTGGCAGCCCGCCCCCCAAATATTTTTTAATTTTTTGTTTATAATGTAATATGGTCCGTGGGGGTGGTAGGGGTCATGGTCCACTTCTCCTTTTTTATTATTTTTTTGTCTTTTTAAAACAAAATGGGAATTTTTGATTTTAATGAAAATAAGGGTCATTGGGAAAATTAATGAGGCCACAATTTCGCCCATTTTTTGGAGTTGGGTTCCCTCCCAGTTGAAGGTGAGTTTGTGGGACACTTAAACTTGGCCCACTGCCCAACTTTGACCAAAACGTTTACTTGCTCTAACTTCTCCATATGGCCTCATATTGATGATCTGTTCGCACCGTTGGAATTAGGGCGACGAGTACTTCAACTCGAACCTGGTTTGAGAGTCATCCGACCATTTTGAATTTTGACCTATCATCAGCCCTCTTGGTCTCCTAAGGGTGTCTAAAGCCACCTAGATCAATCCTCCCCACTGAGGAGCTTTTGGTCCACCAAAAGCTGTTGAACCCTTAGTTAAATTAAGAGGGGGGAGGGTGGTGAATCAGTTTAACACATTCATTGACTTTTAAAAAATTTCCTTTAAACTTGTTTACACCTTCATTTCATGATCAACTTTAATATGTGGGAAATCTTAATTTGTGGGCAGCAAGTATTAAGTAGATTAGTTAATGTAACAACAGTCTTAATATGTGAGCAACAAGTATTAAGCAGATAAGATATATCAAATCAACACATAGACATCATGCACATAGACAACAGATATAAGTGGAAACCCATAAGGCAGAAAACCACATATTATTATTGTTGTCATGCAAAGGCAAGCTCCAACTCCCTCTCACCACTGATTTTCTGTAGGCTCCAACCCACAGGAGGCTCCTACCTCAATTCTGCAAGCTACAACTTGCAAGGAAGCTCCAACTCCCATCAATTTTCTGCAGGCACCAACCTACAGGAGGCTCCAACCTCAATTCTGCAAGCTATAACTTGCAAGGAAGCTCCAACTCCCATCAATTTTTTGCAGGCACCAACCTATAGGAGGCTCCAGCCTCAGCTAGCTACAACTAACTTGTATCAAACTTACAACTTGATATGGAAGCACCAACTTCCTCTATTTTCTGCAGGTTACAACCTACATGAGGCTCCTACCTCAGTCAACTACAACTGACATCTATCAAGCTACAACTTGATAGGGAAGCTCCAACTTCCTCACTCTTTCAAAAAAAAAACTTACTGATTTACCTAGATATCAGCTCTATTATGTTCCTTCTTTTCTGCTGTCCATCAGTCCTCATATCTGCCCTGTATCATCTTTGCATCTTCTCAGATTCTCTATCAACTCCTTCTTCTTCTCTGACTCACTGCTTCATTTCTGCATTCTCAAAACCTCTTTATGCATATCAATTGGATATCATTTATAGATTTCATCACATGACTGTTTGTATTCCACAGGGAATTCAAAGTGAACAACCATGACTCTTTTACTTCTGACTTCTCATTTCTTTATCCAGCTCATTCAGAGGAATATAACAATATGTATACATTTCATTTTTACAGTGGAGTTTTGTTTTCCTACTGGAGACTTGCCAATGCATCACAAACAATATAAAATCAATTAAACATTTACATTCACATTTCAGTTACATACATCAATTTCACTCAGCCATTTTTCTGGCCCTTGGCTTGCTGGTTTTGTCTTTTCTGTTGCTGTCATATAACTATTCTGCATACCTCTGTTGTTCACTGCCTTTTTTCAATTTCTGGACACTCTCCTGCTTTCTGTGCTTGTACACCTGTCAAACCCACATTCTCCATGTTTACTGTGTATATAAAAATGCATTTCTAATTTATGTTCTAACACTGACAGCTGTATCAATGCTGAAGCTTTCTTTTTCATCACTATGTTAAAATCCTGTTATATCTCATACACACATTCACAAATCTCAAAGCTGCATATAAAATTCATGCAAATTCCTGCCCAAATAAATTCACATTCTGACAGTTTCACAACATTGACGCGGAGGCACTTTTCTTCAATTTCTAAATATGAAACCAAACGTAGGAACCCACTTAATCCAAAGTATCCACCTTTGATTCATTTCCACATGAGAGCACTTTTTAATAGTCTTATTATAAAACCTTTGGAATAATTAGCTTTCGACATTGTATTGTAACTCGGGCTTTAATAAATTAACTCCAATGGTTATAATAATCTATTTAAACCATGGTCTAAACCCACTTCTTGAATTCATATGCAAAGTTCTCTCTTGGATTAAATAATCAACCTGCGGTTATATGAACCTTCGCCATGGTATATTAATGAATATTTTAATCATAGGGTTCTTTCCCTTTTATAATCTCCACCATCACATTTCAATCATACCATTCATATATAAAATATATCACCATCCTCAAATCAAATGTTATGAAACAAATAAGCTTTGGAATTTATTAAGACCCCGGAAAATATTAAAGTTTGGTTAGGTCCCACAACAATCATACTTTCATTGGTTGACATCGTTAAACCAAAGTAACTATATGATCCGATGCACATAGATGTCTGGCCTACAACATATGTAGTTTACCATGCGTTCACATCTTCATTTCTTGCCAACTTCATCCAACACTGTGATGTATCTGGCCCACAGTTTTAATGTCTCACCATCTTACAGTTCATCCACTCTCGCGCTCCCACTGACAATCGAATGAATATAAATGCATATCACATTTTTAAAGTGCTCGGGCTTTATCACATCAAAGTCGCGCAATGAACTGGGCCTCGGTACTTAAACTACCCTTCGCATCCAACGGTCGCAGTCTTATCGCATCAACTTCTGTGATCCGACGATCATTAATGAATATCACATTTTTTATTGAGACGAACTTTAATGTTCCGAAAAAACGTGATAAAAGTGGTTTTTGTAAACCACCTAAGGCCACGTGTCAAACATAAACTTATATCGCGTTATTTTTCACAAATCCACTTACCATTTTTCAACAGTGCGACACTGTCGGTTTTGAATACTGAAACTGCCGTTACTGTTTAGGTCATGGTTCTGCCTTATCTTAGCTCATAGTTTCGCTTTCGATTCTATTTTATCTCTGCTTCAAATATTCTTAATTTTCTATGCCTTCAATATTCCGAATAGGTTTAACTAAATCCCAACATTTAACCAACGCATGGTTAAATTGATATGCCCAACATTTAACCAACGCACGGTTAATTGAATTGCATTCGACTTATATGAATTCCCTTCACGCATTCTTTGAATCTCCCCTTTGACAAACAGAGATACTACCTCCGTTGTGTTTCATTCACCTTTGCTTACACAGCTCCTTTGCTTCTGATTTCACTGATAAATAGTCACGGTTCAGACCTGTGTGCTTTCTCCAACGTATGCAAACCTTTATTGCATTTGATTCAAACATAAAATAGACATTAATTAACATCTATTCTTCCCTTAACGCAAAGCCTATTCAGAATTTATCATTCAAGCATATTCGCACGGAATTGAATCAATAATACTCATATGACTCAGAAGTCAAGTCCCACATGTATATATACAGAAGTTTCAATTGGCCTTTAAACTACCATTGAGCTCTCGACAACCTTATATGGTATTTCTTCCACCTCTGTGATCTGTTCATAACCTCTGAATAATTTCAACCATAATTCAACAGTGAATGCCCATCTGTTTCAGATCAGACTCCTTCATATATAAATATAATTACAAGGGTTTTTGGTCTAGGGCCTGATTTTCAAATCATTTTCCCTTTTTACGATAGATTCATTCATTCACACACAGAATTTACACAAATGAATATTCATTCTCGATCTCACAGTCAACCCTGTCTCAACAATTTATGGATTTTCTTCAACTATCTACAGAACACCATTAAAATCCTTGCCATAGAGTTTATTCAAAACTGTTTATAAACCCTGATAGACTCATATATGTAATAAATCATCAATACATAGATAATTTCACACCACACCATTAATAACACATAGGACCCATTTAGACCCCTAATTACAGAGTCTCATCATACTCATGTAATGCTGAACAATTCCTTCTCAAATCAACCTCTACTCTCTAGCCCCTGGCCAGGTCTTCAACATCAATTGGTTTACAGGAACAAACCCTGTTTGTCTAGACTGAATCACTCATACACTCTGCAGTTCTCCAATTCTGCTACTTCTACCTCTGCTCCTTGTCTGTCTCCTTTGCCTTATTGCTGGTTCAGGTGTTATTCCTTTTCCATCTCTTTTTCCATCAATGACAAAATTTCCAACAGTCTCCCCCTTTAGCATTGATGGCAATACTTTAATGCTCTCCTTTTGCTTGCTTTTCCTCTCGCTTTGACATCAATGGAAAAGGTTGCACATTTCCTAGTGTGATTTCTATCTCTTCATTTCCTTTCTCTGTGTTGTGTTTAGGCCTTCTTCTTCTGACTTTGTACCATGCTGCTTCAAAATGGTATACAAGAGTTGTTGAGAGAACACTTTTGAGGATTATTGAACTTGTATATACATAGTAAGTTGATACCATCCCAAGCACAAACTCCTTTCACTTGTATAAAGCTGAAAGTGAAGATCATGACATTTCATAGAACACCTTGTACCAGTCTTATCTAATCAGAGATGCATCATTGGATCAAAACTAAAATAATGAGAATTCTTCAAATATACTTCAATTTCTAGAATGATCTTCATCAGAAATACATTTCTGCTGAGGAAGGTTGTAGATGGAATATGTCTTCTTTTGCAATACACATCTGCAGTACAACATGTGTTCAATTGTGATGATGCCAATTTATCTTTTATTGCTGTGGTTCACCTTTCCTGTCTGTTGGTGGTGCTATGAGCTCGGATGCTGATAAGAATATTACACTTAATAGCTGAAATGTCCTTGCTACTGATGTGATCAATGAATCATGCCAGATTTTACAACATATTGTGAGATTAGATGATATCTTTCAATCTAAGAGACCAAATGACTTTACTACTTTCACATTGTACTTTCAAAACAAACCCTTGAGGCTAGATACATTCAATGTATTGGTCAGTCTCACTTATCAGCCATGCAATTTATTTATGAAAAAAAAAGGGTTATGTTTGTCAATGATTACTCTCTCTTTAAAGGTGAATTAACAGCAAATCCTTTATGCTGAAGATACTTTAACAGTTCTGTCATGATGATTTCCAACAAAAACATCTTCAAGTTGTTTAATTGATATCTTAGCCAACAAACTTCACACAATTTATGAATAATCTTAAGAAAAAGGCCTTGAATATATATGTACTGACTTCGGGAAGGCATGTAATTATATATAGAAATAGATACTGCTTCAATGCTCAATATAATACTTCAAAATAATGATCCTTTTGCCCTTTCATTGACCCTTTTATGCTTTAAAATGCAGATAATGCTGGGATACTACCTTGATGTACTTTTTCCATAATCCCTTGATCCTGAGGACCTGTACCATAATACTGCTCCACTGATAACACTTGATATTCTGTTGATAGGCATGTTTCTTGTACCAAATACCAATTGATACTACTTTGATAAACCATGCAGAGATTTTACTTCAGCTCGCACATGAACCCATAGTTAAGACAACTTTCATAATTTCTACTATTGAGCTTTCCACTGTTCACACCAACAATCATCAATATGCTGAATCTAATCTTGTCATTATTAACAATTTTTCTTACTCTGTCATTCTGTTCAAAGGAATGTCACTGCATTTTCCTTTCTAGGATTGCTCTACAATCTTGCTGCTTTGTATACAATTCAACTGTTCTAACATAATGATCTTCGGGAAGATATCTTCAATTTATTTACTATGAATCTTCATGGGCTGATCACTCATATAATTATCACTCTCTTAACTGCCTACCTCCAAGGGGACTTTTCATAGGCAAATTATGTCATGACATAATGATGATAGGCACTTCTCTTACTAATCCTTCTTAATGTGATTCATTGTTAATTCTAGCCATATGATGCACAATGTGATCATCACTTAATGTCATGATGTTTTCTTAGCTTACATGTTCATGGCTGATGTTCTCTCTACCACTAAGGCTTCTTGTTGTCTTCTCTCCTTCCATCAACCTGTTGGCTATTGTGTGCATTAGGTGTTCTTCTTCCTCTATAGTTCTCTGTTGGAGAAAATTTCCTTTCCCTTCCTGTCCTTATAGCTGTCTTCATTCCAAGGAGCTCTTCTTATACTACTTTCATGGGGATTATTTATGAACTGCTCTCCCCCTGGGATGTTGCTCCATAATTATCACTGGTTGGATATTTGCTTTGCTTCCTAGAGCAGCTCCTCCTGAGACTATGATAGATTCATTATGTTATTTAGGTAACAGGCTCCCCCTTTCTCTTTTCCTTCCATACTTTATTGGGGTTCTTCATAATGTCTGCTCTTCTTTTTGATTCATAGTTTTGATTGATTTGTTTTGATTCCATCCTCTGTCTAGAGTTCTTTAATGTATATAGAAGTTTACAGTCCTTTGCTTTGTGACCACGCTTGAGGCATACATAACATCATATTTGACCAAGGTAAATTTGAGCTGATGTATAATATTTTGTTCCCCCTTTTTAATACAATTTACATTTAACATATTTATGTCCAAAATTATTACATGCATAACAATAGCCATGGAAATTATTTGTGTACCTGGTGAAAGATTTTCCTTTCCATTTGATTGCTTGAGGGGTTCTACTCATTTGTTGCATCCTTTGCTGGTTGGATTGGATTTGCTTTGTCTTACAATATGCTGTAGTTTGTCCAGGTTTGTGGCAGGAAAAACAAGTGATACTTCCCATAGGAGGAGCGAACCTTCTTTGACATCTTCCAAATTTATTCAATTCATCCTCATGAGTGTATGAGCCTTTTTCAGTTGACTATTTCATCCTTTCATTATTTTTCCTTTCATGTTGCTGCTTGTTTTTGTTTGTTTCTTCACAAATCCTGTTCTTGCTGGCTTCTGCTCCTGCAGGAATCTTCTGAGCTGCTTCATTATCCTTTACAGCTTTTACAAATATGATATTCCTGTTATCTTCTACCTTGGACTTACTTGTTTCTCCTTCATAGCCTATCCCAGTCTTTATGAGAGGATACCTTTGAGCATTTAGAATTTGTTCCAACTGTCCAGAGCCTTTCATTTGAGGAGTACTCATTAATAATTCTCTTTGGGATTTTTCTAATTTCTTTCTAAGGCACACTACTTCTTCTTCCAGTTTTTCACATTCCATACTTTTCTCTCTCATTTGTTGCAGCAGAGTGTCTTCTACTTTCCTTTCTTATTCAAGTTGTGTCTTCAGGCCAACAATCTCTTTCTTATCTTCATATTCTTTCTCATCACATATTTGCACCAATGTCTTCAAGTCTTTGTTTTCATTCTTCAATCTTTCTATTTTAGTCAAGGCAGTGTCAAGTTTGGATTTTTCTTTAGCTGTAATTTCTTCATGGTTCTTATCTCCATTCACACTAGCATGCACCTCATTTGATTGAACATTTTCCTTTTGACATGATTTTTTCTTCTTCTTAATTCTCTTCTCCTTCTTGACCATGCAGTCCTTAGTGTCTACTCCATGCATGAAATGCAATCTATCCCAGATTTATTTTGCAGAGGTTAAATCCATTATTAACTCAAGATCCTTGTTATGTAGACTGTTGTATATCACACATTTTACCTTGGAATTCCTCTTTTGTTCTTGCACCGAGGGAGGGTCTGTGCAGTAACCATCACATACAAGTTTCCATACCTCAGGTTCATAAGCCATTAAATTTGTTTTAACCTTATCTCTCCATTCAGGAAAGTTTGTTGTACTTAACACAAGAACATTTTGATAGTCCATGACTCAACCAGATCTCTTTCAAGCTATTAGGCTTACTCCAAAGGAACCTGCTCTGATACCAATTGTTGAACCCTTAGTTAAATTGAGAGCGGGGGGGTGAATCAGTTTAACACATTCATGGAATTTTAAAAACTTTCCTTTAAACTTGTTTACACCTTCATTTTAATATGTGGGAAATATTAATTTGTGGGCAGCAAGTATTAAGCAGATTAGTTAATGTAACAACAGTCTTAATATGTGAGCAACAAGTATTAAGAAAATAAGATATATCAAATCAACACATAGACATCATGCACATGGACAACAAATATAAGTGGAAACCCATAAGGGAGAAAACCACATCTTATTATTGTTGTGATGCAAAGGCAAGCTCCAACTCCCTCTCACCACTGATTTTCTGTAGGCTCCAACCCACAGGAGGCTCCTACCTCAATTCTGCAAGCTGCAACTTGCAAGGAAGCTCCAACTCCCATCAATTTTCTGCAGGCACCAACCTACAGGAGGCTCCAACCTCAATTCTGCAAGCTACAACTTGCAAGGAAGCTCCAACTCCCATCAATTTTTTGCAGGCACCAACCTACATGAGGCTCCAACCTCAGCCAGCTACAACTGACTTCTATCAAGCTAAAAATTTATATGGAAGCACCAACTTCCTCTATTTTTTGCAAGCTGCAACCTACAAAAGGCTCCTACCTTAGTCAGCTACAACTAGGATCTATCAAGCTACAACTTGATAGGGAAGCTCCAACTTCCTCACTCTTTCAAAAAAAAAACACTTACTGATTTAGCTGGATATCAGCTCTGTTCTGTTCCTTCTTTTCTGCTGTCCATCAGTCCTCATATTTTCCCTGTATCATCTCTGCATCTTCTCAGATTCTCTATCATCTCCTCCTTCTTCTTCGACTCACTGCTTCATTTATGCATTCTCAAAACCTCTATATGCATATCAATGTGATATCATTTATAGAGTTCATCACATGACTGTTTTTATTCCACAGGGAATTCAAAGTGAATAGCCATGACTCTTTGACTTCTGCCTTCTCATTTCTTTATCCAACTCATTCAAAGGAATATAACAATATATATACATTTCATTTTTACAGTGGAGTTTTTTTTCCTACCGGAGACTTGCCAATGCATCACAAAAAATATAAAATCAATTAACCATTTACATTCACATTTTCAGTTACATACATCAATTTCACTCAGCCATTTTTCTAGCCCTTGGCTTGCTGGTTTTGTCTTTTTTGTTGTTGTCATATAACTATTTTGCATACCTCTGCTGTTCACTGCCTTTTTCGGTTTCTGTACACTCTCCTGCTTTCTGTGCTTGTACACCTGTCAAACCCACATTCTCCAAGTTTACTGTGTATATAAAAATGAATTTATGATTTATGTTCTAACACTGGCAGCTATATCAATGCTGAAGCTTTCTTTTTCATCACTATGTTAAAATCCCATTATATCTCATAAACACATTCTCAAATCTCAAAGCTGCATATAAAATGCATGCAAATTCCTGCCCAAATAAATTCACATTTTGACAGTTTCACAACATTGACATGGAGGCACTTTTCTTTAATTTTTGAATATGAAACCAAATGTAGGAACCCACTTAATCCAAAGTCTCCACCTTTGATTCATTTCCACATGAGAGCACTTTTTAATAGTCTTATTATAAAAACTTTGGAATAATTAGCTTTGAGCATTGTATTGTAACTCGGGCTTTAATAAATTAACTCCAATGGTTATAATATTATGTTTAAACCATGGTCTAAACCCACTTCTTGAATTCATATGCGAACTTCTCTCTTTGATTAAATAATCAACCTGCGGTTATATGAACCTTGACCACGGTATATTAACGAATATTTTAATCATAGGGTTCTTTCTCTTTTATAATCTCCCCCATCACATTTCAATCATACCATTCATATATAAAATATATCACCATCCTCAAATCAAATGTTATGAAACAAATAAGCTTTGGAATTTATTAAGACCCTGACAAATATTAAATTTTGGTTGGGTCCCACAGCAATCATACTTTCATTGGTTGACATCGTTAAACCAAAGTAACTATATGATCCGATGCACATAGATGTTTGGCCCACAACATATGTAGTTTACCATGCATTCACATCTTCATTTCTTACGAACTTCATCCAACACCATGATATATCTGGTCCACATTTTTAATGTCTCGCCATCCGACGGTTCATCCACTCTCGCGCTCCCACTGACAATCGAACAAATATAAATGCATATCATGTTTTTAAAGTGCTCGGGCTTTATCACGTCAAAGTCACATGATGAACTGGGCCCCGGTAGTTAAACTACCCTTTGCATCCAACAGTCACAGTCTTATCGCATCAACTTCTGTGATCCGACGATCATTAACGAATATCGCGTTTTTTATTGAGACTAACTTTAATGTTCCGAAAAAACGTGATAAAAGTGGTTTTTGTAAACCACCTAAGGCCACGTGTCAATCAGAAACTTATATCGCGTTATTTTTCACAAATCCGCTTACCATTTTTCAACAGTGCAACACTGCCGGTTTTGAATACTGAAACCGCCGTTACTGTTTAGGTCACGGTTCTGTCTTATCTTAGCTCATAGTTCCACTTTTGATTCTATTTCATCTCCACTTCAAATATTTTTAATTTTCTATGCCTTCAATATTCCGAATAGGTTTAACTAAATCCCAACATTTAACCAATGCACGGTTAATTGAATTGCATTCAAATTATATGAATTCTCTTCACGCGTTCTTTGAAGCTCCCCTTTAACAAACAGAGATACTACCTCTGTTGTTTTTCATTCACCTTTGCTTACACAACTCCTTTGCTTCCGATTTCACTGATAAATAGTCACAGTTCAGACCTGTGTGCTTTCTCCAATGTATGCAGACCTTTATTGCATTTGATTCAAAAATAGAATCGACATTAATTAACATCTATTCTTCCCTTAACACAGAGCCTATTCAGAATTTATCATTCAAGCATATTCACACGGAATTGAATCAATAATACTCATATGACTCAGAAGTCAAGTCCCACATGTATATATACAGAATTTTCAATTGACCTTTAAACTACCATTGAGCTCTCGACAACCTTATATGGTATTTCTTCCACCTCTGTGATCTGTTCATAACCTCTGAATAATTTCAACCATAATTCAACAGTGAATGCCCATCTGTTTTAGATCAGAATCCTTCATATTAAATATAATTACAAGGCTTTCTGGTCTATGGCCTGATTTTCAAATAATTTTCCTTTTTTACGATAGATTCATTCATTTACACACATAATTTACACAAATGAATATTCATTCTCAATCTCACAGTCAAACCTGTCTCAACAATTTATGGATTTTCTTCAACTATCTGTAGAACACCATTAAAACCCTTGCCATAGAGTTTATTCAAAACTGTTTATAAACCCTGATAGAATCATATATGTAATAAATCATCAATGCATAGATAATTGCACACCACACCATCAATAACACATAGGACCCATTTAGACTCCTAATTACAGAGTCTCATCATACTCATGTAATGCTGAACAATTCCTTTTCAAATAAACCTCTACTCTCTAGCCCCTGGCCAGGTCTTCAACATCAGTTGGTTTACAAGAACAAACCCTGTTTTTCCAGACTGAATCACTCACACACTCTGCAGATCTCCAGTTTTGCTATTTCTGCCTCTGCTCCTTGTCTGTCTCCTTTGCCTTATTGCTGGTTCAGGTGCTATTCCTTTGCCATCAATGACAACATTTGCAACAAAAGCATGAAAATAATCTGCAGCTGCTTTGTACCTTGTCTGCACCACAAGTGTCCTGAAAGGTCACCCTTCATTCTCCTTCACCTTTGTCCTTTGGAGCCATAAGCGATGAGCCAACACTTGCATCCTCTGTAAACCTGTAGTACAATATTTTAAAAATTTCATGTTTAACTAAGCAACCAATCTATGACCCAAGAAACCCAAACACTTTCCACAAGTTTATAACCATACTCGGTGGTCAAGTTTACATTAAAATGGAATAAATACCCCAACTATTAATACAAGGCCAAAATATCATTGTTGTTGAATAAGTGATGGAAAACGCATCATCACTTTTACATTTTAAATTGAAACATATGATTTACAAAGTAAGGCCATACACGCTACAAAACTAGAAAAACCATCTCTCACTTATCAAAGTGAATGGGTCATCTCCCTGTGGAGCTTTTTCTTGTCGAATAGTTGTCTCAACTGGTTCCTACATTGATGATTTGTCCTTAAGGCGCTGCTTTGGAATGAGCCTCCAACACGTGGCTCTCTGAGTCTTCATCCTCTAGACCTAATTTACCTTCTTCTTTTCCTGTGATGGAGAAGGCATTTTATGCCTCAAACTCTTTTGTGATGCCATGATTTTCCAACACTTGGAAAATACATGGTTATGTAATCCACAAAAACTACATGTTTTCCAATGCCATGATTTATGTTCATTTTTAGTGACATGCTTGCAATAAAAATGAACAATATAATATCGATACTTGTTATACCTTTCTTGGTTGTCTCTGGTGCGATCATGGTGACTAGGGCTTGCCTCAACTCTTTCACTGTCATGTGCGCTATCATGCGATGATGGTGAAGTGTTCCCATCAATATTTTCCCCTGACGAGTTCAACAATGTATGTTTGCCTCTGATGTCATTATGGCGATGAGAGCTTTCCTCAGCTCTCTCTTTGCAATATGTGCTTCCATAAGATGATGGTGAAGTGTTCCCATCATTCTTTTTCCTCAATGGTTTCATCAATGTCGTGGAAGCTTCTGACACCTTTGAGAATTCTCCTTCAGTGTATCCTAAAACTGCTAATTGAGGTCTTTGCACAACCTCCAATGGCTGAGTTATGCCTTGTACATTAACGCAAAGTCCTCATCCTTTATATCCCATATTGGTGAGGAGTATCATGCCAGTTCCCATAATGGGTATCTCCACATTCCCTATAGAAATGATAGCACGTGAAGATGAAATTGAAGAAACATCAACATCAGTTACCTCAGATGTCGATTCAGAATTATGTGATGATGGATTCTTCAAGCCCTGGTTGCGCTTCAATTCCTCTAAAGCCTTTTCTGTGACTCACAACTGGAGCTTCAATCTTTGTTTCTATGCTTTCTCTTCTTGGAGAAGCCTCCTTAATTCAACATCCTTTTCTTGAAGTCTATGGATTTAGCGCTTCAGTTCTTCCAATGCCTCTGTCGTGGTTTGCAATTGAAGATGCAATCGCTTCCTGTCCTCCTTCTCCTCCTGTATAAGTGTTTTCAACTCAGTGTTATATACTGCTTGTTCCTTATAATATTCATACAACATGTCCATCCTTTTGGACATCCTCAACATGGCCTCATACATGTATTTGACATCCTCCATTGCTATACGTTAAATGGTTCATGCTTGAAATTCACACCAGTAAGAAAACCACTCTGATACCACTTGATTCGGGGTTTGTCAACGACTGAATTTACCCATGATATTTTACTTCTGTGATTTTGTTAGAATTGCATTTTAAAATAGCATAAAAGAACACCTATGTAGATATAATTAAGAGGAAAACATGTCAACAATCACACAACAAAATTCAAGACGTTAATAATGGAGTTCGTCCAGTGTGGACTATGTCTCCGAACCTTCGTGTCTCGATGGTGTTGGCCGCTTCATTTGGTGCTGGAAAATTTGATGATGTACATGGACTTTGCTTACTTGTCATATAAGGAAATATGCCCTCGACATGAGTGGCAAAGTCTCTCCATGAGAGGTTTCGCTACAAGGAAATATCACTCATAACAAACCTCTTATCAACATGACAAATTCACACATGGTGAAAAAGTGTATCCTGCCATCAAGGAAACAAAGGATCTCAGAACATAAATGACCATCCATGATAATACATATCACATGACACAAACGTCAAGATTATGCATCATACATCAAGCATGAATCGACATGACATAAAACATCTCACAAAAATAATCAATGAAGTACATAGCAACAACACTTCATATACCTCACCTCTAATGCTAGCTGAATAATAGGTTGCTCAGCTGTTGGATCTAAATGCACCATCGAAGTTGTGGCATCGAATGGCATGAAATCAACTGTCCACACTCTGAAATCTAACATCATTATCCCAATCTGGAAAATGGCCTAAAAATATATGGGTCATATGGAAAATCTGATTGCACAGCTGGATTTGTGTCGCCGAGAGGTGTAGGATTGACTGGCAATTTTTTGAATTCTGACACTGTCGAAATTTGGGTTGTAGGAAATCTTTTAGATTCCCCCTAGATTCTCCCAAAATATTGCTCCATGGCTGACTGGAAAATATGCAACTCAAAACAAGAATCTGATCTCACCATTGAGATCCTTGCGAAATTATGAGAAGAATGAGTATAAAGTTGACCTCATCCCAACTCCGACAAATTTCGACCTCTAAGGAATCTGGAAGATTCCCTCAAGATTCTCAAAGATTCTCTTCCGCTGGGAATTTGAAAATCTTCTGCTCAAAAGGTGAATCTGACCTCGCCATTGCATTCCCTGTGAAAATCTGAGAAAAATGACTATAAACTTGAATGTATTTGGAAAAAGAGAAATTTTACCTCCCAAAGAATCTTTGGGCATCAAAGGAATATTATCTGTCTCAAACTGCGTGCCATCATTCTGCCTCCTAGAACTATGTCATGGTTCCACTGTACGAAACCCAGTCCTTTGTTTCATTCTCAGGCTCCTCCATCCCGTTCCGTTCTACCTTCGTCCTCCCCTCGTTCCGCCCTGCGAATTTTGGTTTATATATTATGTGGAGGGCGAAGTTTACAAAGTCGTGGCCGTTAGCCTAGCAGCTAAGTTTGGCGGTTTACGTGGAGGCGGGCTGGATTCAAACCCCACCCGCTCCATACATAGAATGAATCAGACTTGGAACATTTTTGTTGTTGTAACGTTTTGTATATATGGTCGGATTTAAATGCGGTTGTTGTAATATTATTTAAATATGTGTTGATTAGTTTTTAAATGTGGTTCCACTGTTACGTATTGGGTTGGGCCGTCCATGGAGTGGGGCGGCCTACTTGGCTGGGCGGGTTTGACTCCCGCTGGCCCACATTAATGTATGGCTATATATGTGTGCTATTTTTTATAATGGTTGTGGCAGAGGGTGCGGGATCCGCTCCATGCAGCGTCGACCGAAACTTTATGATCACCATATATGTGGTTGCCGTGGCTTGTGGGTTTCGGCGGGGGTGGCGGGGTTGGTAGCCCGCACCCAAAATATTTTTTTAATTTTTGTTTTATAATGTAATATGGTTTGTGGGGGTGGCGGAGGTCATGGCCCACCACTCCTTCTTTATTATTTTTTTTCTTTTTAAAATAAAATGGGCATTTTTAGTTTTAATGAAAATAAGGGTCATTGGGAAAATTAACGAAGCCACAATTTTTCAAGTTTTCGGGAGCTGGGTTCCCTACCGGTCGATGATGAATTTGTGGGACACTTAAACCTCGCCCATTGCCCAACTTTGACAAAAAAATTTACTTGCTCTAACTTCTCCATACGGGCTCAAATTGACGATTCGTTCGTACCATTGGAATCAGGGCGACGAGTACTTCAACCTGAACCTGGTTTGAGAGTCATCCAACCATTTTGAATTTTGACCTATCATCAACCCTCTTGGTCTCCTGAGGGTGTATGAAGCCACCTGGATCAGAAAGAATGACCACGGGAACATGGAAAATATAGGGAGGTCATGAGGCTCTTGGATGGTAAAGTTAAATTGCTGAGAGGGTAGGAAAATGTATAAGGACTAAGATAATTCAGGGAGAAGAGAAGCTCTGATGATAGCCCAACTGAGAAATGCATGAGGCTTGCAGATTGATAATCACATAACATAAATATGATGATAACTAGTTCAGAAACCCATGAGGTTTGTTGACTGATAATCACAAAGTAGTACCTGTTCCTTATAGGGCTAATAAGATCTCTGAAGACTATGATAGTTGATAACATTGAGAGGTGGAGGCACCTTGGGGCTAGTGGGATGATAACACCTGATGGTAGTTCCATGGGATTTGGGCTGAGAATACAAGTGGAATATTCCACTAAGCTGCTAGAAAGTGCACTCTTATTCCTTCATAGGTAACATACCTGATTAACCCTCTATGCTATTAAATATATATATCTCTCTCAACATCTGAATTGAGACTCTTTGTGTCTCAACTCTCTAGAGATGTTGGGATGCTGTAAGTCCCTTTGTATAAAGTAAAGTGTTCCCTTCCTTGTGTGGAATTGTTGAATAACTTGTGGTTGAAGGCAATGTGGCCTTGAGACACTCTATTTCAACTGATGATATTGGCATAATACCCTAAGTGGGTGATGGCTGAATGCAAGTGAGATGGTTCATTGTGTGTTTGATTTTGATAGTTGGTGGGTGGAGGTGAGGTAGCCTTGAGACACTCTATCAACATATAATATTGGTTTAAAACTCCTCTCAAAGCACTCCACCTCAAGCTTTGGAATATGGATTGAGGGTGATAACCACAATAAATAATTAGTTGTAACTTGTCTATGGTTGGGTGGAGAGTTGAAGTCCCAATCTTAGTTGTTGAGCACATTTTAATAAGATAAGTATATCCAAGCCCTTATGCACTAATTTTTATGCATATATTTAATGTGTTGGGTTTAATTCCTGTGATGATATTGGTTCACTATGCTGGTTAATGCTTGGGATACAATGAGGAATGTGAATTCATGTACAATGCTAAAGTTCCATGCAATGGATGAGGAGTGGTTCATTCCCGGAGAACTAATGTATCTTTTTTTACTTATGGTTCATGTGTTGATTATTATATGTTATCACAAAGTTGTTAATTAGCTAAGTTAATGACAAAAGATGTGAATTTGACATGAAAAATGTATTATAGGTGTTTGAATATCTTTATAGGAATATGCTTATTCCTGTGTTCATTCTAGTTTGGGAATTTGGCATAAGGTCTGTGTATGGTGAAATGAGCATAGAAATGTTAATTAAATAGATAAATAAACTGGAGATGAATTGGCTATTTGGACCTAATTTAAATCCTATAAGCTCATGAGGGATAGCCTAGAAGGGCTTGTAGATACCCTTGTCCATATATAATCTAAGTATCAGAGGCATGGGCGAAGGCATTCATACATTTAATGATAGTCGATAAGCATGGGGCTAGAATTATTTTCAATTCCAAAGCACAAGAATTTAGGAGGAAATGGTTTAACCCTCTTCGACCTCATGATCAGGCACGACGAAAAAGTGCTTAATCAACATAAATCTAGGATGTCGATGTGTGAGCGCTCATGGCCATTAGATGACCCTAGAGGTTTGGTACCCCAAAGGTCTCAATGGGAGCACTAAGGGAAAATTCCCGAGATCAATTCCCCGGTTTGATGTGGCAATGGGGCCACTGTTAACGTTTGGTGGAAACCATATAGTTATAATTCATGTGACAAGAAGGCATGACATAGGACGACGTCACCCCAAAATTTAGGGCCAGTTATATCCCCCCAAATCTCATTCCCTGGAGATTATGGATGGGGCACATTGTAGGAATCACCAATAGTTTATCCCTGGGGTGACATGGCCACAGAAGGCCCACACCCACATGCATTTGAATATATTGTGTACATATTATAGGATGGTCCATGTGGACCACGAGAAAAGGGAATAATCCATGACCTGGTGTGAGCAGGTCAGTAATTGAGGTAACGTTTCCATGTGGTCATGAGGTGGTAGACCCGGATAGCCACGTGGGGGCCACATGGAAGGTCAATCTTATGTGGCACTATGATATAGGCTAGTTTCAAATGGCCATATATTTTGATCTGGGAATCATATCAAGAAAAAATTATATCATCAGAAAGGTCTCAAAGAGACGAACACAATAATGTTATCCATATTGAGTTTTGAAGAATTTGAAGAAGGTCGAACAATTTAGACCCAATTTCCATAAATCAAATTTGGAGTTAGGTTTAGCTTAGTAATTACCTCCTTCTACCCTTAGTTGGGGATAGGGATAGTATGCGGTACATTACATACACCTGTCTATGCCACAAATATGAAGTGACAGGAAAGGGAACGTGGAGTACTCTTCACCTCCACGCGGAGCATATATCAAACTTCTAGAGCCAGATGTGGATAGCACCAGGTGGCATACATCATTTAAAACAAAATATCTAATAACCAAGGTCCTCTTGTGAGAAAATGAATGACCGAGCTGCACCATAACCAAATGATCTTGATTCATGGAATTGGGGATAAATTCCATTTCCCAAAGTTTCTTTCTATAATTCCTTGCCCAAGCTTAGACCCACACTTGGAAAATCTGTCTGCCTCATCATTTAGAAGTCTAAGAATGTGGAAGAGGGAGACCTACTCAAATTTATTGATTTGCAAGACTATCCTATTCACAATTGCAGGGGTATCAGAGTTTTTTTCCAATATCTGTTCGGAGATCTTCCTGATGACAATCACAGAATCTCCCAAGACCTCTAATTTCTTTATTCCTTTGCTTATGAAATCTCCATTTTTTTTTATAGTGCCAAGAATTTAGCTTGATTACTTGTAGTTGTGCCGAGGCCCTAAGAAAATTTGAACATTGGTTGTTACTCAGGGTTATATAACACCCCTCCTGTTCTTGCCACCCCTGGATTTCCTTTTGAAGCACCATAAAAAAACAACAAAGCTAAGGATTGACTTATTTTATAGATTTGAAATCCCTCATCCCCCAATATTATTTTAGGGACTTTATGAGGCAGGGAATGAAGATGACAACTTGATCTGGGAGAACGAGAATTTCAATCCAACTCTTCTCTCAGGTAGATAATTGTTCAATATTAGTTTCTTTGAGACCTTCATTAGGGGAATTTTGAGGTCTAAAATGGGCCTCCTAAGGAAATAATAAATTAATAGCTAAACCAATAAAATAATATTTATGAATTTTCAAATCACTTTTTGCACCACAATCCATGTAACCATAGTTAAATTCAATTCAAAAGTTGTACCAAAATAAAATTAATAAAAAAATTGTATTGATGTGACTATAAATAAAAATGAACTTTTCAAGAAAAAGTCATTATCATTGAACAACTAATGCATTTGTCCTTTGTACTTAAATAACTTAAAATAAAATATAAATATAAAATTTATAAATTCTTAATTATATTATATGTTATTAATTAAAATTTATATTATTTAAATTGTATAATAACATGTAATTAATATATTATATAGAAATAATATTATATAATATAATATAATAAATGTATAGGGATATGCATTGTTTCTTTCAAGAAATATGAAATGACAATAATATATTTTTATTCAAAAAGTGTGAAATAACATTTATTATGAGTACTTTGACTTTAAAAGTACTTAGAGCACTACCATGGTTAACCATGAGTTTTTATCCACCATTGAGAATGTGACAAGTAAATACCTTTAACTCAAGCAATGCCACCTCAACCATTATGGATTATGTCATCCCCTTAAATGTGATTGATTCTCATAAAGTGAATTTTGATTGTACATTTTCCTTAGGAGACCCATTTTAGACCTCAAAATTCCCCTAATTCGGAGATGAGATGTTTCGTACACCAAACATAAGGCTTTTAAGGCCACACAACGAGAAGAATGAGACTCCTCTTTGAAAATAACTTTGTTCCTTTCTAACCAGATAGTCTATTTTGGAAGAGAAACCTAAACTATTTGAGATAAATAAGGTTGGATTCTATCACTTGGAATGGATCTTTTCCAAAAAAAAAAAAAACCATTTCCTACCAACTTCCTGGAATATAATTTAACAAATAAAATCTTTCCAAAGGAGATTGCCAAACTAATAATGAGAAGGAGCAAAAATGGAATAAGTGGGATCGATTCTTCCTACAATTTACATAGAACACATCTAGATGGACCAACATCTAATTCTTTTGGTGGTTATTATTTTCCCATGGTCCAACATCCAACAAAAATAATTAACCTTAGAAAGAGCATCTTTGAGCCAAATCCTTTTCCATAATTTTGAGGGATCAGGGTCTGGAAGCTCACTCAACAATAATGGATATCCCTACTTAACAGATTAATGGAGGTATTTACTTGGCCTCGAAGAACGAAAATCAAAAGAAACACGAACAATGGAAGCTAGAAATTTCAAAGAGGAGATCAAAGAGTCCCATTGACTATGAAGACGAGTCAGAAGACCAACACAATCCCAAACTTTACATGCACCAAACTTGTCCCAAATGGAGATATATTTCACTCTTTCAACGCCTTTCCTTGTTAACCATTGCACAAGGTCACTGATTTCATTCCGCCTCACTCTCAAGGCAACCAAAGGAATTCCATCCTTCTAGAGGTTTATTCTGGCTCCATTACCAGCGCACCAACCAAGATTTTCTATTATTAAAGGGGCTCCAACTTTATAGAGCTTCTAGATCTTGGAACTCCCACCAGTCTACTGGACATTTTTAGCTCTAAGAAAACATGTTTTATGAAAATATTTCCTTAGAAATGACACCTTCCACCACTCCTTGGAATCAGAAAACAATTTTTAGACAATTTTTTCCTATAGGGCGAGACATAAACATAAGGTCCTTAATTTACAATCCTCCACATTCTCTTGGTAAGCGAACTATATTCCAATTTAATAAATTAAATTTCATTGAATTATTTCTGGCCCCTTTCCATAAGAACTTTCTAAGCACTGCACCAATGTGATTGAGAGTGAATTTGGGTGCAAGAAGACTAGAACATAGATAGATTGGAAGAGTTGATAAGACCAATTTTATTAAAATGGTTTCCCTAGCTAAATTTAGGGGTCCCCATCAATGATTCTTCTTTTTTAATTTTTGAATTATATTTTCCTAGTCTTCCCTAAAGAAGGCCCCTAGAGAAATTGGGACCCCCATGTATTTTAAGGATTTCATATCAATTTGAACCGAAAAATACAGGGAGGAGGCTATCTCTTGCAAAGTTGACTCTAAAAAATTCCACCCATAGAGCTGTTTTTTCATTTTATTCACAAAACCACCAGAGAGATCAATACATCTATCTAAAATTGATTTAAAATGCTTAGCGATTATTTTGGAATCCCCCCTAAGAGAATCATATCATCAAAAAAATGAGAATGAAAGTTATGTCTTTGATATTCCTGGCAATATCGATTCTTGGAAAATAACTTTTTGCTCTGGATTTTTCCAAGTTCCTACTTCGACTTTATGCAACAATAATATACAACAAAGGGGAAAGAGGTCACCCTTGATAAAGTCCCCTAGAGGAATTAAAGAATGGTGTTGGTTTTCCATTGATCAAGTGGGAAATCCAAGGGAACCCTATACAAGCTTTGATTCACGAAGTAAATTCGCTACATAAATCAAACTTTTTAAGAATGAGAAAGAGAAAAGAATATCTCACTCAGTCAAAGGCATTGGCCATATCCAATTTTATTAAAAAACCAAGATCACCCCTTTCCTTTCTTGAACGAATAACCTCTTGCACTATAAATGTATGCCTATTTTGAAGAAAACAACCTTGATTTTTAGAGATTAATCTAGGCATGGCTCTCTTCAATTGTTGGGAAAAATACTAAGAGAGGGGGGGGGGGGTGAATCAGTATTTAGTGCAGACAATCAAAATTTTACTTTTCCCTTTCTAAAGCCCCATACGCTACTTTCCTGAAGCCAACTAGCGTATATACGCGGATATCCTTTACAGAACTCGTGTATTTCTAGAGATCTAATTATGTAATTAATTCTTATCTCAGATCATTGCATTATTCATTCATCAGATGTTTCAGAAAACAGTAAACAGGTGCAGTTAGAACATAATAGTCATCACACATAAGCAACACACATGAACACCAGGATTTTAGGTGGAAACCCAATTCGGGAGAAAACCACCGCTTCCGTTGTCTCAGTCTTCAATATTTATTAAAAAGAAAACTTCTTACAATCATGTACTGGTGCAGACTCAAACCAGCACGCAGGCACCCACCTGCAGAAGGCTACAACCTTCTCTCATTTACCAGCCTCTCCTGGAAGGGAGCTACGACCCCCTGAACTCGTTTACCAGCCTCTCTTGGAAGGGAGCTACAACCCCCTGAACTCGTTTACCAGCCTCTCCTGGAAGGGAGCTACAACCCCCTGACTGAAGGTTTCGACCCTCAGCACCTCTACAGACCACGTTTCGTCAATTTTCAAACTGGATCAAATAGCTTCAATGCAACCCTTCACATATCAACAATCATACCTTGCCCATTGCTTCAAACAGAACAGTGAGACCACTGTAACCAGAATATCAGATATAACCTAGAATTCAGAATAGATATGCAGAAACACATTCAACCTTGAGAAATCATTAGATCAGATACCATACATGCTTTTATTTAATTAGACCCGCGTATACACGTGCTTTTCATATGACTAACCCATGTATACTTCAGTGCATTTTTCAGGAAAAACCCTAACTGCGCATACACGCTTTTCTTTAAGCAGACCCGTGTATACACGCGCTTTTCATGAAGTGAACCTGCATATAGATCTATAGAAGATAAACTTTGCAGAACAGACCAAATCTATGAACTTACCCAGATTTCTTCAATCTCTTAAACAGGTTTGCGCCAGGTCTTCTTCACTTCTTTTCAGATCATCCTTGAGATTCACCATTTCTAGATCTAGAGATCTTGAACCTTCATCATGTTCATAGGTGCATCATAGATTCAGATCTATCAATTAGGAACAGAGTTCAACCATACAGATACACTTCAGAGTGAAGTATTCATCAAAGCCTAGACACCTGCACACCACCTTGCACAATGAATTTCTTCTTATTATATAGATTTTTCCTTTGTCAATACCATGAGCCAAAACCACATCACTTCCAATGGTATTCCTGGACGGGATCAAATAGACAACTCAGCGCTCAATACAATGGGTCAATACCATGGTAGTAACCCTTGGTTTTACAAATTTATAGCACAATTATGCATATGCGACTTGGTACGTACTTTTCTGCGTGCATATGCTACTTATCCTAGACAAACCCGCGTATGCCTTGAGACACACACTTTTCATCATTGTTCTAGCACATATTAGAATTCCTTTCATCATTACATCTAAGTTTCTCTGTAGACACATCAGATCTCATCAGATTTACATCATTACCAAGTCCATCAAGCCAAGAATAACTTCATCAAGTAGGTTTCCATCATCTTCATCAAGTGGGTTGCCATCAAGGACAACACATTGCATCATATTGCCAACAATCTCCCCCTTTGGACTTGATGGCAACCATGATGGTGTTTGATCACTACAACAGATAGATACATGAAACATAACCATTATTCAAATACCATGACATTCTTTCCCCTTATTCAAACACCATGTCACTCTCCCCCTTTGATATCAAGGGCAAAGGGTGGATCAAAAACCACCACAAGGTTTTTCTCCTCATGTGGAGCGCTATAGTTCTGATGTGCACAAAAGTTACCATGCTCCCCTTGAGTTCATGCTTAATGTTCAAGCATATTTTTTAAATGAAGTACATGACTCTATGACCTTCCTATCACCAATGACTCATACTTACATCAAAGATCCAACCAAGTGGATTTACATATGAAACTAAAATACCCAACCAAGTGGGTTTACACAATTTTGACTCAACTACCCAACCAAGTGGGTTTACAAATTTGAACAAGTCCTTACATGACTGAATATTACAATGTACATCATAGGTCTCAACCTAACCTTTGCATCCAATTACAAGTATGACTTAATACCAAAAAGTCCTCAAGAGAGAGATCAAGTTTCAGAACCATCATAATGCCAACAATGCATTACTCTCAGCAAGGCTAATGCTCCCGCTGAAACTGTGCATCCTTTCCATATGACCAAACCTCCTCCTTAGCTTGAGTAACCTGAACACTTTCAACTGCCAATCATCAAGGCATCTTCACCCACTGTCAGAGAATGAAACAGAAATATAAGAGCTCAAACATCACCAGAGAAGCCATACAGTATCAGAGATACCAAACAATACCACAGCTTGTGCTGAAGAATGCTGACCTAGAAAATTTGTCAGCAGCCACCCATACGCGGTTTTCTGTGTATTAACTCGCGTATATACGCGACTGTCTTTCAGGAAACCTGTGTATCCAATTTAATCTTCTGAATTTAAGCAGATCTGATCTTCTGAGAGGCAGAGATCATTCCCAGCTTCTGTCTGACATATTCGAACGCTTCCCTGGGCAGAGGTTTGGTAAATATATCATCAACTTGTTCTTTGGAGGGAACATACTCCAACATCACCTTTTGTTCAAGCACTTGTTCACGTAAGAAGTGATACTTGATGGGAATGTGCTTGGTCTTGGAATGCATAACAGGAT
This sequence comes from Pinus albicaulis, assembly GCA_034641835.2. NCBI lineage: Eukaryota > Viridiplantae > Streptophyta > Pinopsida > Pinales > Pinaceae > Pinus > Pinus albicaulis. The sequence goes on from CM076584.1 coordinate 1,015,801,230, forward strand.
TCTTTGAAATACTGATGGCACTTGTATTATCACACATAATGGAGATAGGAGGTGAAAATTTGATTTGAATGTCTTGTAAGGTTTGCATCATCCAGAGAAGTTGAGTGCAACATGATGTGGCAACCACATATTCTGCTTCTGCTGTAGATAAGGCAATAGAGCTTTGCTTCTTGCTGAACCAAGATACCAACCGGGGTCCCATGTAGAATGCACCACCACTTGTGCTTTTCCGATCATCAACATTTCCAGCCCAATCTGCATCAGTGTAAGCATGAAGAGTAAGATCAACATTCTTTGGATACCATAGTCCAAAGTCTTGAGTTCCTTGCAGATATTTGAATATTCTTTTGACAACCTGAAGGTGAGACTCTTTTGGATTAGCTTGGAATCGTCCAACAATCCCAACTGCATGCATAATGTCTGGTCTAGTCCCAGTGAGATAAAGTAGGCTTCCTATCATTGATCTGTATTCTGGTTGATTCACCGCGGGAGAATCATCATGAGAACTGAGATTACATCTGGTTATCATTGGTGTACTTACAGGTTTACATTCTTCCATGCCATACTTCTTCAGAATTTGCTTAAGATATTTTGCTTGAGATAAGAATATACCAGTTGTAGTTTGATGCGCTTGCAAGCCAAGAAAGAATGTTAGTTCTCCAAGTAAGGACATTTCAAATTCTTGCTGCATGACAGAAGCAAATTTCCGACTCATAGATTCTTCATTACTCCCAAAAATGATATCATCAACATATACAACCACAATCAATAGTTTATCATTTTCAACTTTTGTGTATAAGTTGCTATCAGCAGACCCCTTTGAAAATCCTTGTTGATGAAGATATTTTTCAAGGCGATAATACCATGCCCTTGGAGCTTGTTTGAGACCATATAGAGCCTTTTTAAGTTTACAAACAATATTCTTATCATTTCCCAAAATGAATCCTTCTGGTTGTTCTATATAAACTTATTCTTCTAGATCACCATTGAGGAAGGCAGATTTGACATCCATTTGATAGACTTCGATTTGTTGAGAACTTGAAAAAGCAAGAAACATTCTTATGGCTTCAAGTCTAGCTACAGGAGCAAAAGTTTCTTCAAAGTCTATACCTTCTTGTTGAGTGTACCCTTTGCAAACCAATCTGGCTTTGTTTCTTATAACATCCCCATTTTCATTTAACTTGTTCTTGAATATCCATTTGTTTCCAATGACATTTTTATCATCAGGTCTTGGTACCAATTCCCAAGTGTGATTCTTGTCAATTTGATCAAGCCTCTTCATTCATGGTCTGAACCCAACATTCATCTTTGCTAGCTTATTTGTATTTGTATGGTTCAATAGTGGATAGAAATGCCAGATAGCTAGAAGATCCCACAAGAGTCCTTCTTGTTTGTACACCTGATCTCTTATCTCCCAAAATTTGAGATTCTGGATGATTCTTTTGAACATATCTGGATGGAGCCTTTTCAGATAAATCATCTTTAGGTTCTTCATTGGGTTCAATGTCTATATCATTGCTCTTTGATGTAGAAGGATATAAGTCACCATCATCTTCATTTGTTGTTTGTTTTTCTTCTTTAGGGGCTGCAGGAGACTCATCAACAACAACATCAATACATTCAACAATCTTCCGAAGCCTTTTATTGTAACATTTATATGCTCTACTCATAGATGAGTAAACAAGAAGTATTCCTTCATCTGCTCTGGGTTCAAACTTGCCAAGTTTTTCATCATTATTTTTGATAAAGCATTTACTTCCAAAAATTTTGAAATGCTTCATAGAGGGAGAATTACCATACCAGAGTTCATATGGAGTTTTGTCACTATTTACCCGAACATGTGCCTCAAGCTGATAATTTTACCTGTCAGACAGGCCGCTTCTCCGTAAAGTGTCGAGTGTTCCAATCATCAAGCATAGCTCTAGCCATTTGTTGAACTGTTCTATTCATTCTTTCTGCTACGCCATTTTTTTGTGGAGTGCCAGCTACAGAAAACTGTCTTTTTATGCCATGTTTATCACAAAATTCAAGGAATTCATCTGATGTATATTCTCCTCCTTGATCAGATCTAAGACACTTGATTTTTAGATCTAATTCATTTTCAACCAGTGCTTTGAAGATCTAAAATTTCTCAAATGCTTCATCTTTGTGTTGATCAACCCAATCCAACACATTCTAGAGAAATCATCAATAAATAAGATATAGTATTCTTCACCCCGTGGTGAATTTTTCTTCATAGGTCCACATATGTCAGTATGAATGAGTTCAAGAGGCTTACTTGATGATCCTTCCTTAGGATTAAATTGCACTCTGGTCTGCTTACCGAATTGACAGGATTTGCATATGATACTTTCAGGTAGAGTAATATTGGGAAGACCACGAACAACATTAAGTCTGCTTGATTTATTGATTTGAGAGAAGTTTAGATGCCCCAACCTTCTATGCCATAGCCAGTTTTCTGAAGATTTACTCAAGTAACATTGTTCTTTGCAGTTCTTCAATACATATAGGTTGGTTTGAGTTCTTTTTCCTTTTATAATTTTTTTACCTGTATCAAGATCACGAACCACACATTCTTTTGAACTAAAGACATCTTCAGTTCCTTGATCATACATTTGACTTACACTTAACAGGTTATGTCTTAATCCATCCACATACATGACATCATTAGCCTTCACCTTTTCTTTTAGAAACACAAACCCTTTTCCTTTAATTACAGCAGGAGTATCATTTCCAAAAAAGTTACTTTTTCCTTTTCAGAGCACTATGCACGGTTTGTGTTTACCACCGCTGCAAGCTTAGTATCTCACTATCAATGTACCATTGATTTTCTTCACCTTCCGCAAATAACGCTATTCCACAATTTTCAACCTGTGATTCCTTCTTTTTCCATATTTTGGATTTTGAAGGAAGATGCTCTTTTGGCTGAACTTCGCTCCTGCATTCAGATTCTTCATGCCCATAGTTATTGCACTAAGCACATTCCAACTTCACATTTAGAAGAGAGGAGAAAATTTGTTGGGAGTAGGGTGACTTTCTTGTATCAATATCAATCCCTTTTCTTCGCTTTGTCACATGGTTTTATATGCAACACATTGAGCAACTTTATGGCCAAAATTCGACATGAGAAACATTGTCCATTGAACAAGAAATTTCTGCGATCATGAAACACTCCACTTGAATTTACCTCGTCCATTATTGATTGGTGCCTTTTGAAAGATATTGGACTGTCGTGTTCCTTGCATTAAGATGATCATGCTTACCCGTAAAGATTCTTTATTCCCCTTAATGAGTGGCAGAATTTTGTAAACCAGTTGTAGTTGCTTTTAGATAATTTGGTGCTGAAGCTTGAGAGGACTCTCCAGTGTATCCAAGACCTGTCTTTATAAGAGGGGAACGTTGTACCTTGATAATCTCATATAAGGTTTCATATCCTTTAGCAAATCTAAAATTTAGATTCTTTACTTTCTCAAATTATTTCCTTACACTTACCACTTCACATTCTAATTTTTCATTGTGTTTCTTTGCTTCTTCAACCTGCTTTTCCAGAGTCTCGATGGTTATTTTCCTTTCTTCTAAGAGAATTTTACATTCTTCTAAGAGAATGTTGCTTTCTTCTAAGCGTATTTTTAGTTTATTGTTCTCTTCAAGAAAATCATTGTCCTCTAGAGCATCCACAAAAGTATCCTCTTCCTTAGATTCAAATGCCATGAGAAGTCTAAGATCTGTTTCACATTCTTCCTCACTATCAGATCCCCCATCACTGTCATCATGAGTATAGTAACTTCTTCTAGTGTCAGACTGGTTCTTATTCCTTCTTGCTACTTCCCTTCCTTTTGCAGGTGTTTCTTTGTAAGGACATTTAGCAGCATAATGACCAACTCTTCCACAATCAAAACATTTGAAAGGGAGCTTACCTCTAAACCGTCCTGTACCAAGTTGAAATTTCTTTACAAAATTTGCCTCATCTTCTTCCGAAATATATCCCGATCCTTCTGCTTCTTGAACTTCTTTCCCTTTTGTAGAAGCTCTAAAAATAGCTTCTTTGACTTCATATGGTCCTCCTCTTGTCATTTCATATGCAGTCAATATGCCATGAAGTTGCACCACGAAAAGATTTTGAATATCCTGTTTTTCTTCAAGGGCAGAAAATTTTGATTCAAATTTTGTTGTTAGCGATCATAAAATTTTCTCAACCAAAGTAGTGCCGGATATTGTTTCACCAAAATTTCTCATACGATTTATAACATCATCAATACGTAAAAAGAGACTGGCAATACTTTCATCACTATGAATCTTTAAATTTTCGTATTCAATTCTGAGAGTTTAGAGTTTTGCACTTTTTACCTTTGCATCGCCTTCATAACTTAGAATGATTTTGTCCCATATTTCCTTTGATGTATTCAGCTGCATGACTTTGACAAATTCTAATTCAGTTAGACTTCCTGTTATAGCATTGACCGCTTTTGCATTTGATTCATAATTCTTCAATTCAGTTGGATCTGTTCGTGTAGCGGCTGGATATTGATATCCTTGTTCAGCAATGGCCCATACATCAACTCCCATAGACTGAAGATAGGATCTCATCCTCATTTTCCAGAAGATTAAATTGCTTCCGTTGAAGAGCGGGGGCTTGATAGATGTTGTTCCCTCATGATTGCTCATCTTGCTTGATCTTCCTTCTAGCAGCTAAGCTTTTTCAGAAGGACCTGCTCCGATACCAATTGTTGGAAAAATACTGAGAGGGGGGGGGGGGTGAATCAGTATTTAATGCAGACAATAAAAACTTTTTAATTTTCCTTTCTAAAACCCATATGCTACTTTGTTGAAGTCAACTAGCGTATATACGCGGATATCCTTCGCAGAACTCGCGTATGTCCAGAGATCTAATTATGCATTCAATTCTTAACTCAGATCATTTCATTATTCATTCATCAGTTATTTCAGGAAACAGTAAACAAAAGTAGGAATGCACAGTATTCACACATAAGCAACACACATGAACACCAGGATTTTAGGGAAACCCACCTAGGAGAAAACCACCGCATTATCACTTCTTCAATATTTATTACAAAGAAAACTTCTTACAATCTCATGTACTGGTGCAAACTCAAACCAGCACGCAGTACCCACCGCAAAAGGCTACAACCTTCTCATTTACCAAATTTCTCTCCTGGAAGGGAGCTATGACTCCCTAAACTCGCTAATGCCTCTCCCTAGAAGGGAGCTACAACTTCAACTCGCTTAATAAATTTCTCCCGAAGGGAGCTACAACCCTCGATCAAGGTTTAACCCCAATCAGAACTTCAATGCCATCAGTCTCCAACTGATAATCTTCGCTTGCTATTATCATCAATTATAATTTTCCATTATCAAATAATAAGACATCATCGGCAAAAATGGAATACTGGGACATGCAACCCAAATCTCTGTAATAGATATGCAAAAACACATTCAATCTTGAGCAATCATTAGATCAGATACCATACGCACTTTTATTTAATTAGACCCGAGTATACATGCACTTTTCATATGAATAACCCGCGTGTACTTTAGTGCATTTTTCAGGAAAAACCCTAACTGCGCACTTTTCTTTAAGCAGATCCACATATACACGCACTTTTCATGAAGTGAACCTGCGTATAGATCTATAGAAGATAAACTTTGCAGAACAGACTAGATCTATGAACTTACCCAGATTTCTTCAATCTCTTCAACAGGTTTGCGCTAGGGCTTCTTCACTTCTTTTCAGATCATCCTTTAGGTTCACCATTTCCAGATCTAGAGATCTTGAACCTTCATCATGTTCATAGGTGCATCATAGATTCATATCTATCAATTCAACCATACAAATATACTTCATAGTGAAGTATTCATCAAAGCCCAAACACCTGCACCACCTCTTGCACAATGATTTTTTTCTTCTTATATAGATTTTTCCTTTGTCAATACCATGAGCCAAAACCACATCACTTCCGATGGTATTCCTGGATGGGATCAAATAGACAACTCATCGCTCAATACAATGGGTCAATACCATAGTAGTAACCCTTGGTTTTACAAATTTAGAGCGCAATTATGCATACACGACTTGGCACGTACTTTTCCGCGTGCATACGCTACTTATCCTAGAAAAACCCGCGTATGCCTTGAGACACACACTTTTCATCATTGTTATAGCACATATCAGAATTCCTTTCATCATTACATCTGAGTTGCTCTATAGACACATTAGATCTCATCAGATTTACATCATTACCAAGTCCATCAAGTCAAGAATAACTTCATCAAGTAGGTTGCCATCATCTTCATCAAGTGGGTTGCCATCAAGGACAACACATTGCATCATATTGCCAACATCAATATACCTACTTTAACCTTTGTTAGGATTTTATAAGAAGCATTTCAAAAGGAAATAGGACAAAAGTGAGAGAAGTTCATCGGATTAGATTCCATTGGAATGAGTGTTGGAAAAGAGGAGTTTGTGCTCCCCTGCCCCAAAAAAATATGGGCATTCTATGCAAACTATTTCTTTGTCCTCCCTCAACTCGAATAGAAATCCCCAAAAACCATTGCGCCAAGCACATATACTCAAACTTCCTTTCATCATCGATTTCCAAGTTTTCTCAATCCATTGCTCTATGAACTTCGACGATGGCCATATTCCAATGAATTTTTTGACATAGACTAATCCCCTTCGTCCTCTGCCCTGTTGAGGTCAATAGAACTGAGGAGCATTGAGGCCAGGATCATCTTTCTCGCCCAACTATCTTTATATCCATTATAAGGATTATGAGGGCATCAATTTCGTTTTCCGAACGAGATATCCTTTGCTGTAGAACAAAAATCTGCTCGGTAGAGTAACTCACAGTAGAAAATTGTTGTTACTGATTCACCTGAAGGTTCTAAATTTCTTTATGAAGGACAGTGTTCGTTCTTGGAGGCAGAAGAGTCTTCAGTAGAGGCCTCTGAAGCCATGGTGGAGCCCAGCTGGCAATAGGACCAGAGAGAAAGGCCTGACGAAATTCAGCACAAAGATACAAGTGGACAAAGCACGACACGGGTGTGCAAAGTACACAAGGGCCAGCTCTGAGCTGCAGGTCCAGGAAATTAGAAAACTAGGACAGTTTCATGTAACAGTAGGACACAAATTTAGATTTAATGGCCCACGGGAATCCCTCAGGAAGGAGTAAGGCCTGCTGAGTTATACGACCTAGTTTTAGCTAGCCTCCGAACCAAGTTTTCCTATATAGTTATAATGTTATCTTTACAAATTAAACTTTACTAAAAAAATAGAATTCAGTGACTGACATTTCTTGGACTTGTTTTGAACTTATCATTTATTAGTTGGATTAATATCAAATGAAATATTATTAAGGTAAATTCATGTCAATTTTTGAAAACCATCCATATGACAACCTAAGAAAAAAGACTTGGTTATCTGTTGATTGGAATAACATTCTATTGACTTATTCTTCACGTAAGCGTCGAAGGGTGGGGTCTTTATTTCTTAAAAAAATCTTACCTTGATACAAAGTCAAGGGTACAACAATAAGCAAACTTAGTATGTAAAATAAATGTAAAATTCTATGTAAAATGATTCTTATTAAAGGCCTAAGATCATTACTTTACTAGAAAATGCATGATGTATACGACATATGCTTATTTGATGAGAACAAGTTATTCATAATATTGACATAAAATTGTCTGCTTTACTTGACATAAAATTGCTTGCTTTACTTTGCTTAGGGAGATTATGTCAGCTCAAAGCAAGTTGTTACCTTATATACCACTCATTTCTCCACGATGAGCTTTCTTAGTATTCTTCTCATGCTCGTTAAACATTGAAGGGTGCCTAAGCATACTTTTATCTCTTTTTTTTTTCGGTTTTGTTAAAACCTCACAAAAAAAGATACCTTTTCTTGAACATACTACTACTTCTTCTTCGAGCCTGTTAAACAACGAAAAAGGTACCATATAGAGTATCATTTTACCGCTTTTTTGGGCTTGTTAAAAATGAAAAAAAAATACACTATTGAGCTTATTTGTCTCCTCTTTCGCACTTGCTAAATTATGAAGGAGATTTTGATGAACAAAAAGAGAGGGGGAGGGGTGGGAAAAACCACCTTGGTCATTTATTATTCAAAAAGGTAGCATTAGTCACATCACCATTGAACATGGAATCTGTTTGCATCAGTATCTTACATATGGGTTTTAACTTTCCTAGGAGATGTACCATACATATGAGTCTTGTCACTCTTATAGTTGGTTACTCTTCGAATCAATATGGAGCATGCTTAAATGCTTTCTGTGTTGTTGCATGATATCACTTGGTGCTCATTATTCAATGCTTCCGAGTCACTTTCATGTCGTGCCACTATATTTTCAAGGGAAGTCTAAACCTCGACAAGCCATCTGCAATCCTTATTGACCTTTTGTGTTGGCCATACTAGTGTTAGTTGTACTTGGTGACTTCATCCATTCACTTAATCTCTTGATACATTTTGTGTAAATTGATGAGGGATTCATTAAGCCCCTACATCAATGGATCTTCTCTTGTCGACCTTATCTCATTTTTCGGGAATTAGGTCTAAGAACTAGTGGTACCTTAGAGCTTGCAATCCTCAGTGGCAAGCTTCCTCAAGATCGACAATGGGTATATCTCATTGACTCTTGATTGGTCAAATCCATGCATTCGATGTCAACTCATTTATTCACATGTTTTGGGTTGTGCTAGGTACTTTAGGTCGATTTTCATCATTTTTGGGTCCCCTCTCATCTGTTAAAAATATACCTCAATGATTTATAATCAAATAGTTTCTACCATGCTTGACATCAACTCCTCTATTCGCATGTTGTAGATTTGTATGATCGAGGTTGAGTATAAGAGCTTGGGTTTTGGGACATCTCACTCTTATATGGCACCCCTCCCAAGTTGCATTGGTGTTTGTGCCATATTTCATAATTTAAAGACTACTCTGGGACACCATTCTTCTATGTGTCAATATTCCTACTGATGCACACTATGGCATAGATTCACATTGTTTTCATTGGTGGCTATGATATTTTGGTTTATTACATGGATCCATAGTGTATATTTTGGTGGCCATGTTCAATTACTCTTTATGCCAACCATGGGTATGCTTACCTCAGGGATGATATATTTATGATTGTATTTCAAATGTCCGAGTAACTCTAATCCAATCCCTTGATTTAGACTCCTTCCTTGCATTTTGAAACTTGATTGTAATGAATTTCATCCATTAGTTTCTCTTATGATCTCATGCCTTACGGGGAATATTTTATATCCCTATTTTCCACTGCACTTTAGTGAGAGAAACCATAGTTCAACTTACCTTAGTTGTTGGATAGAATACATCTCCTTTCACCCTTGTTTTTGCTCATATGGGTCTTACAAGAAAGTTATTCAATGTTATAAGGATAGAATTTTATAATTGAGTAATTTATCATTCTCATTTGGTTACAATTCCATAATTATGAAATGATAATTATTTCATAATTGAGAAAAACTCACAATTGAGAAGAAAGTTCATAACAAGTTGGGAAAGGCTCATAATTGAACATGAAACTTGTGTATGACTTGTAATTGTTTGGTTCACATGCCATCAAGTATATCCATGGCTTGTATCCACCCAATTCACATGCCATCAAGCCTAAAATTTATTTGTGCTAAGTGTCTAGATACATCCTCCTAGATTTAGGAATGGCCTATATAATGAGACCCTCTTAGGAGTGGAAGGGAGAGGGAGAACTTAGAGAAAGATCCTTATGAAACAAAAATACCACTAGAGTAGGTACTCGATCCATGAATGAACCTAGTTTATGAGTGAGAAAAGGGAGGCTAAGGAGCAAGGGATTGGAGGAGGATTTGACACTAGAAGGTATACTTATGTATTGTATTATTGTGCCATATGAATTTCAATGTGGTGTCCCTATCTAAATTTATAATTTTCATGAGATCATTTTGATATTTTGAGATGATTAGATTTGGTTTTAAATCTAACTTTCCTTATTAGAAGGGAAAAACATAACATCTTTGTTTGGTTGTGCATCTATGCATGTTTTGAGATTAAGGAGTTGGATCAAGATCTTTATTTAGGAACAAGGCTTCTAGTTCCCCAAAAAAGTATGCTATCTATTTGGTTGTGTTATATTCTTTCCACGAATAATAGTTGGGCAGACCCAAGGATGGGGGGTGGACCCAAAGATGGTGGGCAAACCTACCCATGGTTTTGTGCATGGTTTTTTCACATGGTTTTGGGCATGATGGTTTTTTCCCATCGTATTTTGTAGATCCGCTCAAGGGAACTATGGTTATGTTATAATCCAGGATTAATGGATTGTGGATTATGAATGCTTCGACATGTATATAATATATTGTAGCATTGAAAGGAATAAAAATGAAAAATCAATTTGGGTTTTCTCAGTTTCGGTTCCATGAGAAAATCTCTGTGTATATTTTATGTTCTCACCATTGCATATTTGTATGTTTTAAGAATCTGTTTGTAGGTGATTGTTGTACAGGGTTAAAACCTACACTATCTTCATTAATGTGCATGGATCTTAACGATATGTCTCTATCCCAACCATTTCCATTCTATGGAAAGGAATGACTACTATTAAGAACCATTTGTATTCATCTTTCCCATTGCCTGGTAGATCTCGAGGTAGGATTTATGGAACAATAGTTCTTTTGTTTTAAACATAAATCAGAAAAATAATTAGGGACAAGGAGAGGAGAGACGTGATATAGTTAGGGAGTGAAAAATAAAACTATGAATGGAAAGGAGGGAGGAAAATTAAAACCTAGGTGGACCATTTAGTGACTAGAGGACAACATTGAGTGGATAGGGGAGTCAAGAACAAAGAAGGGATGGAATGAGGGAAAAAATCAACAAAAGGATTGAGGGGGATAACTAGGAAAAGAAAAATGGAAGATGATGGGAGATACAAAGGTTTAGACCATGGGGAGGGTAAATAGAGTTGCAAAGAGAAAAAGACCTAAAAGTGCTGAAAAACTTGGGGGCTGGCACAAAATCTAGACTCCTAAGGAATAAAACTTGAAATTTACAACTAAAAATTATAAAGTGGTGATAAAACCAATGAGAACCAAGGTTACCTTGAGACTAGAGTGTCAAATTTCTCCACATCTATACCTTGCCTCAATAAATTTGAAACAATGAAACACAACTAAAATCCCACATAATTGTTTTTATTTTGTTTCCAAGGACATCACTAACCAAAGGAAACTATCTGGTTGGTTACTTAAAGAAAAACAACCATCTGAACCAGATATCCCATATTTTCCAAATACAACACCATTAAAAGCGTAAATAAGAAAGAAGGATCAAACCATAGCAAACTATATTACTTATAAGCATCCTCCGATGTTGCAAATTCCATGAGACATGAGCCCAATTTAAAATAAGCTCTCTCATCCTTAAATTATTGCTCCATTTATTTCCACAATTCCATTGATTTCCCATAGATTCCCAGATCACCATACTTAGAATAGGTTTGAATGTTGTCTGCCTGTGTGGGTGTACTTCTAGAGCATCTAACTAGCATAAGATAATCATAAGATGATGTTCACACATCCTAACACATCGCTCCAACACTACTAGTTGCATGCAATACACCATTTAGGAAACGTACAATGCCCCTCATTAACGTTATTGATTCTTATTTATATGGTAAGGCTTATATCTCCCATCTAAGCATCTTCCATGGGTTTTTTTTTTACATAATTAAAAAATGTATTTTTTTCAACGGAAAAAATATTCTTCTTTTAATTGTTGTTTCCTTTTAGAAATTTAATATATATATATATATATATATGTTTTTGATAGTTTTGGTCGTCAAGGGCATAATATTAATTAATTTGTAATTCAAACACTAAAAATAAAATAAAATAAAATGAAATAAAAATGAGATAACTTGAAAAATCCTCAAAAAACCAACATTTAAAAAATAAGAAGTAATCTTGAGTAACACTTAAAAAATCAACATTTGAAAAAAAATTGATACTTTATAGATAAGAAAATTTAAAATGTCAAATTGTTATGTATAATGCCCTGACCCCCCCCTTGCACACATGCCACAACATGGCCATGCAACAAGCAAAAAGTTGACCATATAGAGGAGAGAACACATTCCTCCACATGGTCAGCGTGTTGCTCACCACAAGTTGTGTTGTGGCATGCATCTTAAGGGTGGGGTCGAGGGAATTGTTGGCATCGCCTCCTATGTTATACATCAAAATTTTGTTGTGTATAACATGGGTTGATTCCAAACCCCCACTTTTAATATTTCTTTGTTTTTCTTTTTTTTTCTTTAAATATAATTTTTTATATTTATTTAATTTTTAATTTCAATTTAATTCTTATATATTCTATTTGGTTCATGAACCACAAAGATCGATGACTGGTACGTCCAAAAAATATTTGTACTAGGAATATCCACTTGAAGGGATTACTTCCTTCTAACTCAACCACGACACTTGACCCTGAGGGTGTTAAGATAATTGAACCGTGACCTCTCAATAACAAAGGTGCTTTAACAACAAGAACTCGACCAATTGCACAATTATCTGGGGATACATATATATATATATATATATATATATATATAGTATGTTTAATATTTTATTTTATTTTAATTTAAATTTGATTTCTTCTTTTTTGAAATGTTGGATAAAAGTCTTAAGTTTTTTCTTGTAAATTTCTTTAAAATTTATTGTTTTTTTAAAGATATATTTTTAATGTTTAATTTGATTGCTTTATATAATAATAACAATAATAATATTTTTTTGGATTATGTTACCATTTATCTTTTAAAGGGTGTTTTTTAGGATTTTAGTTACTGATCAGGAGTTCATAAAATTTTCTCAAAATTGAAAATTATAGGATTGGGTTGAAACTAGGATGGTTTCGTACATCTCGTCTTCTTGATTCTGGCGCTGCAAACAGTTCGAAAAACTTATGTCGTATGAGGGAGATATCATGTTCTGATCGGTTTCCCAAACAACTATATTTTGTGACAAGGTTGACTGGGATGCCCAGTCAGCATGGAGGATGTATAGTCAGCAAAAGGAATATACTGAGGAATATTCCTTTCCTCAGAGCCATTCAGTGGATGACAAGTGTCACTGTCCTATTCGTTGATGGGTTGTACATTGTTTTTGGAAAACCAATCATAGGGTGACACATGGCCAGCCTTGAGGCCACCACATGTCCCCAAAGTGGAGTGTTAAAATTTTGGGAGGGGTCCCGTAGGGTTTGACCCCGTGACTTGTGGCCTGCACGCATAGGTGTCCACCAACTGAGCTACATGTAATACTTAACCTTATATGCAGTCAGGTTCCATTTAAATGTTAATGTAAAGTGGTGTGGGGCTGTCCCAACCCGTCGGTGGTCCCGTGGGTTATCACATGGCATTGCGACGTAAACCATAACATCAAACATCAACTACCAAACCACCAACTGCAAAATCCAACATTTAAGTTAAAGCCTTGTCACATGGAAATGTTATATGTTACGGTTGCTTCGACGATTACGTTAACACGATTTAAGCTCCGATTTTAAAGTATTACCCACGGTTTAAGCGAAGTTCCGCTCCACCAAACAGTAACAATGGGTTTTGGTGGTTGGTATGTGGCCACCCCCTACTCATAACATTAAACTTAAAAAGTTAGTGTTGGCAGAGTTCTCGGAGGCACCCTAATTTTGTGTGGAAAATGCCAAACTAACTCCAGTTAAGTGGAGTTCTCCACAATTAGTGGAGTTTTTCTAGGTGTTACTGGGAAAATGAGTTGGAGGCTCAATTTTTGCCCATTCTGGGTGAATGAGGAGTTAATCTAGACTAATTAGAGCATTCTAGAGCCATTGATGCAGAGAAAAAAACCATTAGAGGTCTGTAACTACATGTATTTGCAAAAATTCGAACATAATGAAAGATGGACATGCCATTGGGAGCTGGACTAGGAGATGTAGCCTAGGAGGGGTGAACTGCTTCATCATGCCTGTTGTGTAAATGTTATGTGGTGAATTATTTCTCTATTTTTCACTATTGTTAAATGTATTTTGTGCTTAGTTCATGCTTCTAATTCACTAAAATCATATATAATTCATGATCAAAATCCTCAATACTCAAGCAAAATAATGACACAAGTGTGCACATATTTATAAACTGAAAACACACTTAGCACAACAAAACTAATAGAATCCTTTCATATCATTTACACTAGTGATGATTTCTATACTGTAATTTAAAAATTGTTGCAATTTCAATACTCCATTGAAAAGAGGGTGCTATTGATTTTATACTGCTTGTAGTACATTTCAATTTGATGATTGATTTTTAAGTTGTTGTTACAATGGTACAAAATATCTTAGGTTAATATTTCAAATGAGCTTTTCCCTTGGGGACAAGTGGAATTAAACTTTTCATTTATTTTGGGAAGGGATTCAAATAATCAAGCTAAATTTTATGGTCTTCTCCAAGGGCCTATCTTATCTAGGGCTCGAGGTTTCACATGTTCAAAAATCATCAAAGATTATATTAAAAAAGGAACTTCTCCAAGGGACATGCATATTATATCCATTTTACATCATATTAGGTCTCTCTTGGATAAATTATCAAAGGTAAGTCACTTCCATATCATCTAGCATAATAATTTAATAACAAATCAAATGGGAAATAATGCCACAAATTTGGAGCCGGGTTTGTTGTTAGTAAATGAAAATATTTCGTATTCCCCTATTCTATGAATACTAAGACAAAAAAAAAAAAAAACATGTTTTGTCACACCTTTAAAGGTTAATATGGTAATTTCTATCATGGTCTATGGTGGGAGGTTATTTATCCCACTCCATTTGTTCATGACATCCATATGACTTCTTCTTAGATGTCCTCTATGGTGGCAATACTATAAGTAGTTTTTTTGTGACGAGACAACACTACATCCTTGGGGATAAATTTAGGAGAGATTACAAGAACAAGCTCTAATTTGTCCAAATGAATATACACAAGTTCACATGGAATTATTCTATCTTGGCCTTGAATTTGACAGATTCAACATTTAGTTGGCACAAATTTTCCTTAATGGGATTATGGGATGGAGAGAAATTGAAGCCAAAAATTTCATTTAGGAGTCATGGAAGGTGGTGCATTAAGGAGCTTGCTACAATGCTCTAGATTTTCAAGAAACTTTTTCTATTGCAATTCTTGTGGGATCAACCCAGTTTGATGATTCTCCATCATATCTTATTTATTTCTATTCTATTAGTGCTTGTTTCTCTTAGTTCCATGATGGTTCATTCTATATTAATGATGTGTAAATTCTTGTTGATCTTAGTCTAGTATGTTAATTTCTTAATTTGGTGGTTGTGCATTTGGGATCTGCCTTGGGTTCACCCTGTGTATATCTAATTGTTTTTCCTAGTTCAAGGCTTCTGGGGGAAAATTCCCTTTGTATTTGAGTTCATGGGCTTTGGGTTTTCTATGATGTCTCTCCTCTTTTTAGCCCTGATCTTTTTGAATGTTTAGTAGGGCTATTTGTCTTGTGTGGTTTTGGAATACATGGGTCTTCTTGTGTCTAGACATATTCTAGTTATTGGGTCCTTTATTTATTTGGGACTGCCCTTATTCCCTTCTTCTTCTCCTACCTTATCCAATGGTGTGAAATTAAATAATTTGGCTTATCCATATTTAGATTGGTCCTTGGTAGCTTCATTTTGTGGTGCCAGTGTGCTTTCATTGTCTATAATTGTTTGAATTATAAAATTATGGAACAACATGAGAATGAGATAGACATCTAGTCTATTTGTATGGAGGAACTTTGTAATCTTCATCAGGATTTCTTAAAACTATAAATCCAACACAATCAAGCAACATCATTTTTGTTAGTGGCAATGGAGCTATTAGTAGAGCAAAGAGACCAAAAGCGTGGAACTAAATATGATTTGGCATTTATTTTTCAGCAAGTGGTGGATCTCCAATACTCTCTAAGCCAAATGAAACTAAGTAAACCCTCCTTTGAGGTTTCTCCGAGTCTTGTTTGCTTCAATTTTCCCGATTTAAATGTTATGTTTCCCTATATGAAGGATTCAGTCACGGGTCAACAAGATATCTCTCCTTCTAAAGTCTAATTAGTATGAACTACACATGCCTAAATATCTTGGCTATTTTATTGAGAATCCATGTAACTACTCAAGTGTTCTCTTTCAATTATATTGTAGGCAAGTATATGATTTTTCTAGACTTTGGGAAATACTTTTTTGAATATTGTAGAAGCACGAGCTTCCACTTTTGTACTTTTTTTGTATGGACGTGTCCCAAAACATGAATTTTTAATATATATATATATATATATATATATATATATATATATATATATAACAAATGAGCTATAATTTTAACCCTCATAAGAAAATTTTCTCCTAGTAGAACCACTCTCTAATTTAGGTGATGATTTTTAAGGTTTTTTATACTTATTCTATTTGGTTTTAATTCCATGGTTAAAAATATAGGAATTTTAAACCTAAAAAGGGGTGATGTTGCATCACCACTTTTTCATTTTGGGGTGTTTTATCATGTCTTTCATAACCATGGAATTTGGTTTTTAAGGCCATGTTTGAAAATGTTGTAATTTTAACCCTAAATGAAAAAAGGGTGATGTTGCATCACCACCTTTGCATTTCAACATGTTTTTTCATGTTTTTTAGGGATCCAGTTCTTGTTTTGAGGTCACAGTTCTTGCTAAGTTGGTAAATTTGTTAGTGTTTGATATCATCCTATTAGGCCTCAAGCCTTATGTGACTCCATAGAGAGCACCTTTTCCTTTGTACTTGTATTATTTCCATTTGATACAAAAGAGAGTAGATAGTTCTCACCTTCCCACTAGGTTTTCCCTTATAATATTTTCATAGAACATGTCTTTGAATTCATTATGGTTGGCGTGTGGTTGTATTTTTTTGTTCTCTATTTTCCACATTATTTCTATTTTATGCATAAACAACAAATTAGCAATTAAAAAATATGGAACATAAAGGAATTTAACCTTCATAATATAGATTTTAGTTTATTTTATCATATCTTTTGTGATAAACTATCAAGTGGAATGTCCACAACAATTTACAAATCATAGTGTTATCAAAGAAGGTTTCTTTGGGGAATACTGTGGGAAGTTTCAGGGGATCCAATGATCTGAAAATGGAACTATTTGTAAATGTTGTGCAAAGTATCCATTTCCATTTAATTAAGCATGCAAAGTATTCTCCATGTCTTGCAGGTTAAACAAAATGTTTTTGTTAATTGTTTTTGAGTTTTTGTGTGAGAAAATGTTAATTAAGTTTACTTTTTAACATATTATATCAAAAATACACAGCAAGATAAATTCACCATAGCATAACACAACAAACTGATGAGGCAGTTCACCCCTCCTGGGCTACATCTGCCGGGTCCAAGGCTCCCAATGGGCATTTCCTTGCTCTATTAAGTTTCTCAAAATGGTTATATAGTGAAATATATTCCTAAACAGGAAAAAAAAAGCTGTGAATTTGACTTCATAATACAGAAATAAGCTAAAAATGGCTTTTATTTCACCTCAAATAGTGAAGTACAACCCAATACAGCTCCATCTCCCTGATGGCCCTAGTGGCTCTTTCCTCTTCCCTGAAGAAATAATGGCTGAATAACACCTATGTTCGCTCTACAACCTATCCCAAACACTCCAGAATGCTGAAGAAAACCAAAATTGACTA
The DNA here is from genome assembly GCA_034641835.2 of Pinus albicaulis. Taxonomy (NCBI): domain Eukaryota; kingdom Viridiplantae; phylum Streptophyta; class Pinopsida; order Pinales; family Pinaceae; genus Pinus; species Pinus albicaulis. Next base: position 1,015,819,013 of record CM076584.1, read on the forward strand.
AAATTTCATCCAATTTGGTCGAAAATTGAGAAAGTTATGACCCAAACAAGATTTTTCCCAGTGGCACTAGAAAACCTCCTCCAAAACTGGAGGAACTCCAGTTAACTCCACAAGAATAGGCGGACAAATTAGATTAGATGGAACCAATTTATTTTTTGGGGTAGCAATAAATTTAACTGTCAGATAATTGCGCGTTCACACGCTGGTTAGTGTCAAATCCGCACCCACAGTCATGGCCTGTTGGTCACATGTGACAAGGGCTAGCACCCTAGGGGCTTAACCCAAAACTCTCTGCCGTTTCAAATGGGGCTTAGCCCTTGGTTACAGTGCTAGTTGCGGGGCCTTATCCCTTAGCCCTGAGGGCTTAAATCATAAAACTCCACCGTTCAGAACTTTTAGCCCGTGGTTTCGAGCGTTGGTCATGTTGGTATAAGGGCTGGCTCCGGAGGGCTTAACCCGACTTTCTTCGCTCGCTACACATCAACCCGAGTCTCCGTTCATGACGACCTGACTGCAGTTCAACTTCCCGTTACACACCGAATCGAATGCATTCAAAAAATCGACCTGACTTGCCCATAAAACAAGTTCTGTGCCCGTGTCATGTTGGTCGGGTTGGCCCTGCCCATGTAGTCGGGTCAGGGTTCGAATCCCATGAACCTCACCAATTTTTGTATGAACCTTTTAACCAAAGGCCTGGGGCCACGTGGCAGCCTCTGGGAAGGCCACATGCCACCCTATAATAGGCCCATATAAAACATTATAAAAAATGAAAATTTTCCATATAAAAATTTTGAAAATGATAAATTGTTTTGGTAAAAAAAGTCTTGTTTTGGAGGTCATTGGGCATTTTAAAACTTCAGTAACTTTCACATATGACATCGGATTTGATTCCCGTTCATGGTGCCAGAATCGTAGTGACGAGGCTTTTCTAGTCGTTCAGATTGCAACCATTTTTGAGCATTTCCAATTTTGAGCATTTTTTCCACTTGGACATGATCACCTGATCACACCTCCCCATCCAAGAAGTAATATAAGTAAAAATTTAGAGAACCCTAGCCATGACCAATAATTTTGTTTACAATAAACTTAATCTATAAAAAGAGATATTCTCAAGGTTGGAAGCACAAGTCACATATATCAGCTGCAATATGAACCTCCTTATGGTGTCCCTAGCAAACAAGTTTGGAATCAAAGAAGATCAAAAGGAAAACTGGGGGATAATGAAGACCCAAAAAATGATTCAAGGAAAGAACTTGAAAAATAGAGAAGGATTTTAAATGTTGTTACCCATTCATGCCCCATGTTTAAGATGAAAGTGAAGGTTGACATAAATTTGTATCAAGGTGATATTGATTCCTTAAAATTGAATCACTAATTACAACAATTAAAAGTACATTTTAGTGTTCACAACATAGATAAGGAGCATAAAATATCGTTTACTAAATTTAATTTATAGGGCCATACCCTAACCCGGTGGGAAATCCATATAGAGACAATAGGGCTAGAGGGTGATCCCCCATTACTAAGTGGGAGAAGTATAAAAGCCTCATAAATTCCCAATTCTACCTTATTGAGTATGTATAAAACTAACGGATTTGGTGGAAATACTTCAACCAAAGGGAAGGACAAAGCCTATAAGAGTACATCAGTGAATTCATGAAGATGATCATCATACTAGATATCTCTCAAAAGATCCAAGATGTACTCTTCAAGTATATGGGGTGTCCACACTACCATCTATAAAAGTAGATAATGTTTTTCAAGCTAAGAATAACGGATAAGGTTTGTGTACAAGCACAATACTTGGAAAACATAGGCCAAAAGAAAGGGAAATCAAGTGGTAAAAAAATAAACAACACTTGAATGATTCCAAGGAAGGTAAGAAGAAGTTGAAAGGATAAAATGACATGAAGACAACAGTCACTTCACATTAGTGCAAGGATACCAATGATCATTGAAACCACTTCAACATTGATGATCACACAGAGGAGAAGTGATAGAAATTAAATATAGAGTTAAACCTAAATAATTAGAATAAGGATGGAAAGAAAAATAATTTTCTCACCACATATTTGAGCAATCAGGTAGAAAGAATATTTTATATGGACAAGAATATTGTCTACACATCAGTATAGGAGGTGAATCTTAGTATTGTTGGAGGCCTACACATCAATGTAGAAGGATATGAATCTTAGTATTGTTGGAGGTCTACACATCAATGTAGAAGGAGGTGAATATTAGTATTGTTGGAGGGGATAATTGACTTACTCAACTAGGCCAGTAGAGTCGAATCAACAAAGAATGTATTGTAAGTCAATATTCTCCTTAGTCGAGTTAACCAACCAAGTCAATATAGACAAGTCGGTTGAGACAATTAAACTTATTTAATTAGGGATATAAATATGGATGCACTCGACTCTATGTAATTTTTTTGGTTGTTAAGGATATACTAATACAAGTTTGATTTTACTGGCTCTCTACTACCTTTTTTCTCTTTTCTAATCCATGTGATGCATAGAGTTCCTTAAGCTTACTGGATGTTCCTCACTATTGGTCACTAATGCATAAGTTTCTCTAGATTACAACATTGGTTTCATTGTTGATAGTGTTGGACCCGAGTTTATACAATATGAACATAGAAATTCTAACACTAGAAGAGACACAAGGGTGGTGTGAGAGAAATATTAACAACTACCTAAAAAATTACGCAAGAAGAAATCAAATATCTATTATAAAAGCTAGAGTGTGAATTTTTTCATGGAAGCATAAGAAAAGTTTATCGGATCATTTTTTTCCGAAATAAAGAAATATATCGACTACTCACCCAATGCTTTAAACATAACCTGTGAGTCGATTAAATTTAAATTTAACTAACATAGGAAGAGAAAATTTGCACGACTGGGTGGATAAGATATTAGATAACTTCTGCAAGGACAAATCAATAGAACAACACACTTCTGTTAAAAAAATTAAAGGAAGGTTCTTTGATGATTTTCACAATAATTTCTTCTGCACCATACATATTTTACTACATAAATTTATCCTTGATAGGGGAGTCAGTCATATATTTGAATACAAAACACCCTTTCAAATGGCAATGAACTCCAATAGAAGTAAACATTGAGATGACTGGGAAAAATTCCTCAACACACAGTGTAAAAATACAAAAGAAGAAAGGGAATACTTCCTGAGAAAATGAAAATGTTCATCGGAATCAACCTCACCGACCAAGAGTAAGTTAGGTCGATGATGGGAGGGTAAATGTTCATGAGAAATAAATAGGAAATAACAAAAATGAGAAGTAAATTTGGTAGTAAAAATGAGAGGAAATTGGTATGTTGTAAGAACACAAGAATATACACTTGACGACGAAAGTTGAAGGATGACATAAGGATGTATGCAATAGTACAAAAAATTGGTTGATATTCAAAAAATAGAAAGGGACAAAAAAAAAAAAAAGTGACAAGAAATGAGGGACGAAAAATTTACCCAGAGATTTAGAAATAAATAAGTTCAAGAGTGAGAGACGGATGATGCACAAGTATCCTTTGAAGGTAGCATAGAGAACCTAGTGTTACACATCATATTGTCACTATCCTTGCAATCCCCATCTCGCCCATTGGAGGGTCATTTCTGTGACCTATAAGCAGTGTCATGCCTGGAAAAAACCATCATTGCATTCCTTTGCATGAGAGTAACATTCCTCTTGTTGACAATTCCCTGAGCAGGACTGTAAAAACCCTTGTTTTTGCCTTGGCGCGAGTAGCCAGTTACGCTCCTGCGCCGAGCTAGAAAATTAACACTGAGCCAGCTCCAATTGGTGCTTTCTCTTAGTTAAACACCCGCGCCAAGCTATTTATGGAATGTTTTTTAAAAATAGAGGCAGAGGTTCTATCCCAACCACCTCGAGGATGAGTCATTGGGAGTGGTTGAACTGAAACAACCACGGATTCCCTCCTTTAGTTATTAGTTTCCACCTCCCTTGGAACTCTCCTAAAGGATAGGATTCCCTCCCACCTTTGTAAGGATCCCAACCTCCTCCTTTTCCTTTATAAAAGAAACTATATCTTATTACAAACTAGCGGAATGGATGAATAGATGAACTTGGAGAGCTGATACTATAGTTGGATGACTAGAGAAGATAGATAGAACAAATCACGTTGAAGAGAGATTGAATTCATGTCCTCATTCCGTCCGAATCCCTCGACAGGTACTGAGACACGCTTTGGCTGAACCCCGCTGGAGGAGACTACGACATCAAAGCATCGGTTGTACCTCTTCCTTCTAATTATATATACATGACTACTGTTTGGTTCCACTATTGTGTTATGATGTTTATGTAATGCGATAGCTTTAGCCCTCTTTTACTGGTTAATAGTTGTGAATTAAACTATGATATCGTATGTTGTTCTCGTTTCTTGTTACATGTGCAGGAATCCGGGCGTAATAGTGAAAGGATTGTGATTTTCCAAGACAGGAGTGAGAGGCTACTACTCTTTTTGCAACGATGACAGCATTAGATTCTATTTAGGTCAATCTACCATGTCTTTCGTTCATTCATTAACTAGGAAGAAACACTTTAGCATGTCTGTTTGTTTCTAGACCCACCCTAGGGCTAGAGGGATCGTCTCTATCTGCAGAGAGGATTTACCTACGTAACAAATTGGCGGCTCCATTGGGAATCAATGTGAGTTTTTCGTTCCTTCTTGTTGGGCCAGTTTCAATTATCGATTTCATTTTATATCTTTTTCTAGTTTGTTTAATTAATTTTCATCCTCTGTTCAGCTCCAGAGTGTCAAGGTTGATCTCTTCTCGTTAAGTTTTGGTTTTTCCTCTTTTTCCCATAGGTATCTAGCTTGGCGCGGTTTTTTTTTCTGAATATTTGTGCCAATTGTGCAGGTTTCTCTCTTTGCACTCGCGCCAACCCCTGTATGGCATGGATTACAACCTTACAGTCGCGCCAACCCCTGTAGGTTTTGGTTTGACCTCCTTAATGAGTATTTTGGTCAATTGTGCTTGCTTCTAGGTTATTTTCTGGGTGTGATCTGGCCTTTGGAACTGTGTTGACTTTTGTAGACTTATTTCTTTCAGTTGTTTGTCCATTTTCCTGTCAGTTTCATTTAAAGGCCTTCGGATTTCTGAGTGTTCTTGTAAACTGAGCCTTCTGTTTGAAATGCAAGTCTCTTTGACTGTCATCAGCCTTGTTTCGTTTTGCGCCATTACACTGAGTTTTCCTCGATCCTTTTGAGTGTTTTTGTTGAATGGTATTTTCGTTTCATTGATTGATATTTCCCCTTAGTTCTCTAGGCATTGATTACATTGCTTGTGTTGGGTCAATTTGGGAAATTCTCTCTATTTGATCGAAAGTTTGCTGCATTAGCTTGAATGTTTTGTGTTTGTTTTGCTTTGGTTGAATCATTCAATTTTAAATCCCTACATTTTCAAAACTCAAACTAGTGTTTATTTTGTTTTCCATTTGAATTAGTGTATTGTGTGCTTTTTTCATTGAAAAAATAAAAAATATATTTTTCATTATTTCGTTGCATCAAAATTGAAACATTCCTTTGCATAACTAGCCTTTGTCATCTAGGAAGGAATTTCATTTTCAATTTGTTGCATTAGAGGCATTAGAATTTTCTTCGTATACTTTATTTGTTTGTTATTGTTTGAAAGATTTATATCCTTCTTATAACTAGCATTCATCGAACTGAAATGATGTTCATTTGCATATAGTTTTCATTTAGGAAGTTGAGCTCCAAATTCGTTAGGGCCTGGAAATTGAAACCTAATTCAAGATTAACTTTAAAATTTACTCAATGAACCTAAGGCAACATTGAAACCTAATGCAATATTTCTAGTGGTCTAGGCTAGAGATGTGTTCCAACGTCTTAAAACCTAGTAGCTGTCGCTCACCTGTTGGCTTCAGACAATGCTAGTACGGACTTGTGCTCCCTGTACCATCGTGTATATAAAGGGAGAACCATCTAGGTTGCAGTTCTTTTATCCATAGGAAGCCGAGTCTACCGCCTTGTAACCGTGATACACTGAACACAACATTCGAGCAGACTGCCTAAACGTACATCAAGTCCTTGGTCATTTCTGTTTCATTTGATCACCAAGGTGTATATGGCAGTTCATGGAAACCTACTACACCCTCTTGCTTAGAATTCCTGAGAAGTCATTTCGATATTTTCGTGACCCTTTAAACAAGAGAATTGATCATCGAGCACTTTTCCTTTCACGCTCATTTCAAATTGAAAGTGACTAGAGTCATCTTTTTCCTATTTCTCGACTCTTAAAACATGAAACAATGAATTTTGGTTTCAGTGTTATAAAATTAATCACCTATGATTACACGCCCATTAAAAGTTTCGTGCTTGGCCTGATTGATTTCTTTGGTTCTTGTTTTGGCACCTTCGATTGGTTATCTCTTTTCCTTCCTGTTCTAATATATAGTCGAAGTGGTGGAACATCCAGTTTAGTCATCCTCACTTCTTCCTAGTGGTGGTTCTTTTCCAGACGTTTCTTTTGAAACTCCTCAATCCACTAGGTCTGTCGAGTTCTCGTAGCCTATTCTTTTGTCTGTCCAACCCCTTGCTACTCGATATCTGCTTGAAGAGCTAGTTGAATTCAATTGGCCTCCTTCAAGTGCTTGGTTTGGTTTTGGGGAAGAAGGAAAATTTCCTCCTCTTACGTTAGGAATGTCCTTTGTTGTTGCTGCGATACCTCCTATTCCCCATCGTCTTTTCGAAGATCTTATGTTGGACTTAGATATGGATTCCTCTAGTTCTATTGGCAGTGAAGGAATGCCTATTTCCACATGAGAATATCAACTCTTTCCTGAAGATCTCTCTCATGCCTCCATCCAATCTTCAGCACCGTTGATCTCACTTCCGTTTGGATATAGATCCTTGAGTTAGATTATATCTAGTGTTGCCTCCATTGCGTAATACAGTACAGTAACTCCTCCTCAGAGTTTGGTCCTACCTTTTTTGGGGCTATCACCTTTGACTCCTAGTTCGTCAGTTACTGTCACATCTGTTCCAGTTCAACCAACGGTTTGTGTGGCTTATAGTTCAGTTTCCACTCCTCTTGTGATTCCTGGCAGTCTTACTTTTGAAGAATATCTGTTGGCTATTCAGCAACAGAGTTCTCAGGGTTCTCAACAGTCTTAGTATCCTACTAATCCTCGATTACATCACTATGATGCTGTTGGTAATCCCGTATATATCTATCCACACCATTATGATGTGTATGGTAATTCGGTCTATTTGATATTGATCCTTATCATGATTTTTATGATCCTTATCAAAATTTTACTCATTTGGGACCTACTCTTCCTGCACAACCCTCTGGCTTCCAAGGACAACCCTCATCTAAAAAACCTTTAGCTCAGTAGGGCCCTGCTTCTGGTCCACAAGAACAACCATACGGTCCACAAGGCCAACCTTCACAAGGTCAGCCTTTGGCCCCACATGGACAACCCTCTGGTCTTTTGGGTCAACCTTTGAATCAACCAGGATCATCTTTTGGTCCTAAGGGACAAAATTATCCATCATAGGGACAACCTGTTGCACCTCAATCACAGTCGCACGTTCAGTATGGCCCAAATATTGTGCAACCAGGACAACCCTTTGGTCCTTCTCCGAGTCAACCTGGTTATCAAGGACAACCTAGTCCTTCGCAACCCTCAAGCCAAAATTTCCCACAAGGACAACCTGTTGGTCCCAAAAAACAGTTTCAACAGCTGGTTCAACCAGCTCAGCAGCTGTTTCAACCTGCCCACCAGCAGATTCCTTCGATTCCGCAGTTGGTTCTACTTGTTTACCTTGCTCAACAACCTACTCAACCTGATCCGCAAGGTCAACTTGATCAACCATAGGGCGCTTACTACCCTCAAGTTTCATATCAACCAGTATATAGCGCGTCTTAGATTCCTTACCCTCAAAATCCACCTTTGTATCATCAACCTCAAAGCCATGATTACATTCCACAGCAGAATCCTTATACTGCTCAACACGGACCTCCATGGTCTACTTCGACTCCATATCCTGGTCCTCAATCCCAATATCAACCAAATTATCCTGCTTCTAATCCCTATGATCCAAATCTTTCAGGATAGAATGTATGGGGACATAATCCCTCTCAGACTAGGTGGAATGTACACATGGGTCCTTATCAAAGACCTCCGACGACTTTTAATACTCAATTACCATTTCTTGCTACATTGGAATTACCTGATGTGTCAAAATTGACAAATGATTCCATTCTTCATAATCCGTATTGGCCTCCAGTTCTGACCAATATTCCTGGTGATTGTCCTAAATTTGAGGGTAAACCTAGTGAAGACCCCCAAACACATGTTATGACTTACCACCTCTAACTCTTGGGTTGACGATTCTATTTGGCTCCGTCTTTTCCAGCGTACTCTTACTGGTGCCACTGCAAAGTGGTACATTGAGCTGTCTCATGGAGTTTTTCAAGATTTCAATTCCTTAGCTATGGCATTACTTACACATTTCTAGTTGCCAGTCCGCTATGAGACTGGAATGCACCTCTTCACTTCAATGAAACAGGACTGAGCTCCTCATATCTTGGATCATATTCATGAGTGGAGGCAACGTCGTCGCATGATCAAATTTGAAATTCCTGATCAGCTTCTAACTCGTTGGTTCACTACCTCCTTTTTCAATCAGATCGCCAAAGACATAGCTATGGGGGCATGCGTAATCAAGGAACAAGCCATTGCTTATGCCCAATACCTTGATCTTATGTACTCTTAATCCGATGCTTTATATGATATCTTGCCTGATGCTCCTCAAATTGGAACTTATAAACCTCCAGTGACTCCATCCGTTGACAGTATTATTGGTTCCATATCTCAGACTCCTCAGAAGTCTCCATCTAATTCTGGGAAGCAAAAGTCTACTTCTGCAAATAATGTTGCTTCTCAACCAAATCCGAATTCTGGAAAACCTATAGAAGTGAATTCCGTTCAGGCCAATCCTACGGATAACACTTCTAAAGGTAAGAAGAAGGGTAAAGGTAAGGCCAAAGCCAATACCCTAAAACAAGATTCGTCAAAACCTCGTTCTGCTGATAGTTCTCAACGCAAACTAAATTATCCTTGTTTGATTTGTGATGAAGAGCACTTCACCAAAGACTGTCCTCGACGGTCCGAAGTGAGCTGATTACTCAAAGGTGCTCAAGGAGCTCTGACTATTCTTAAAGAACTTTTTCCTACTTAGCAAAATCAGATGGTAGAGAAACCTCAGTCCTCTACCCTATTTGGTTCTCAGGTTTTTATGATGAATGGTTCTGCACCCATTTCCATTACTACTTGATTGAAAGATTATTCTGGTTCACGTCAGGCAACGGGGAAGGAGATCGCTGATGGTCCTCCTCCTCCACCTGTTTCTGGCCCTCTTGAGATTGAACGGCCTAATACTGAATCCATTGTGCGACCACCTTCCAAAGGTGTGCTCCGCAAGTCTTCATACAATCCTAACGCCCATGCTGCTTAGCATTACATTATTGTTGAGGATTTAGCTTAGGCGCCATCCACAATGTCTGTGTTAGAAGTACTTTAGAGTTTTCCATCACAACGAAAAGCATTGTTATCCGTGATAGGTGGGGTTGATCCTGCCGATACTAGCTTGCTTGATTTCGATTTAGAGAATTTCATCCCGTGACTCCACCACCAAATTGCGCTCATCATTCAAGTTGGTATAAATGGTTTGAAAATTCACCAGGAAATCATGGATGAGGGTGCATCTACTTGTGTTATGTCATCTATTTTTTGGAAAGCCATTGGTTCTCCAACTCTCACCTCGTCACCCAATGCCCTTGAAAATTTTTATGGAAGAGAATCTAAACCTCTTGGTTTTCTCGCTATTTTACCGATCATATTAGAAGGGAAGATAGTCAATGTAGAAGTTGAAGTCGTTGATGCTAAGCTCAATTATAATCTTCTCCTCGGTCACAGTTGGACTCACACAATGTTATATGTTCAGTCCACTCTCTTTCGTGTTTTGAAATTCCCGCACGAAGGAAAGATTGTTACTGTCGATCAATTGTATTTTTTCACTTCTTCTTCCGAGAAAAACGTTCCATATGTGGATAAGATTCCTACTCCCTACGAGAGCATAGGGCCAGGCCTTAAGGATCCTGCCCTCATGGGTATTTTTCCTCTTCCACCACAAAATAATGTTAAGGTCAACATGATTTCTCGCACCGATGACCCATGGGTTATCCCTTCTGTTAGTATGAATTCTTCGTCGAAGTGTACGAAAAAGAACCACTTTAGCTACGCATAACTAATAGCCCTAACAACAATAATGGCTGCAAAACATCTTCAGATCTGCAATTAGTAGTTAAAGTGCTGCAACAAACAGATCTATAAATAGAAAGACATTAAGCAGTAAAGTAAAGAGTTTGCTCCATGCATCCAACAGACAAGACAAGAACACGATTTTTGAATGAATTTTTATATTACGGGGCACCTGGGAGGAAACAAGAAGGTGTATCCAGATCTCCTCAATGGGATGGGTTCTTTGTAGTCCTCAGCACTTCAGATCTAAGCTTTCTCTCTCTCGTAGATGTAGAAAACCCAATGTAGAAGGTAGAGCTCAATGGGAGCAAAATGGCAGAAATGAGACCAAGTGTATAGATCCAGAGTGATCTAATATGCAACAAAAGGTGAAGAATGAAGGGGAAAACCCTCCTATTTATAACAAAATATTGGGTCATTCTAGATCTTGGTGCATGATTAAAATAATGTTAACCAAATCTAGATCCACTTCTATGGAATATTTTATTATTATTTGTTGGAGGGAAAGGGACTTTGACTTGGGTCAAAATCCCTTGATTAGTGAAGAATAAATAAATAAATGATTTATTTATCCTTTTAAGGAAGTGGTTGAGATATAATCAAATAAATAATGATTTATTTAATTAATAGTGGTTGATTTGGTCATATTTAACAGGGAATATTATTTACATAATTATTCCTAGAAAATAATAAGATAACTATGGGTGTATCTCATTAATTTCTTTGGTTTTGGGTTAAACATGACTGGGAATAATAATTAAATTGTGGTTTAATTAATTATTCCTTTTGGGGTTTCCTTAATTAACATAGTGAAAGCAGTTTTACTTGGGGTAAAACTGGTCTTACATGGTGTACTTGGGTCCATCTAATAATAAAAGGTGAGATGACCAAAAAATGGTGTAACACCTTCCCTTGAACAGATCAATTATTTTGGAGATTCGATGCCATTGAGTCCGATTGAAATTGATTATTGTGAACTCATCGCTGCATCAGATACTCCGTTCCCTGATTCTACTCCTTCAAGCATGTCTCTTGACATTTATTCTCAATCCCCTTGGCTTGGTAATTTTGATTCACCCGATCCTTTGAAGGAAGTGCTTCCCTCCGATGAGGCCATCGTGGAAACCATGTCTCTTGAAGATCCCCCGTTGGATGATAATCATCATTGTTCCTCGTTTCTCCCAAGTCTCGGGGCCATGTCTACTTGTCTTGAGCATTTTGATTCTCAGGTTTCCTCTCCTCCACTTCAAATTCCTGTTCAGATTCATGAAGTTTTTTCAAAATTTAACTTGAGTAACATTACACAAACGATGCCTATTGACATTTTCGTTAAACCAGGAATTGTCAAGAACATCCATATCGGGGTCACTTGTTCTTCCGATGAAGTACAAGTCTATACTATCCTTTTTCACGAATTCCATGATGTATTTGCATGGTCCTACGAAGAAATGCCTGACATTGATCTTATCATTGTGGTACATGCAATTCCTACTTACCCCGGTTCAAAACCTATTCGCTAGCGTCTTCGTCTGGTTCATCCTTGGAAAGCTGCTGCCATTAAAGATGAAGTAGAAAAGCTTCTCAAAGCTGGTTTCATTTATCTGATTCCCTTGACAGAGTGGGTCTCTAATATTGTTCCCGTAGATAAGAAACATGGCACTATTCATGTTTGTGTTGACTATCGTGATATCAATAGAGCTTGTCCTAAGGATAATTATCCTACTCCTTTCATTGAACAGATCATTGACTACTGTTCCGGAGCGAGATTTTTTTCCTTATGGATGGTTTTTCTGGTTACAATCAGATAAAAATTCTCTCGACTGATCAACACAAGACTGCCTTCATTTGTCCTTGGGGTACCTTTGCATATAAGAAGCTTCCTTTTGGTTTAAAGAATGACAGGGCCACATTTCAACGTGCTATGTCCTATGCCTTTCATTATATTTGTCACATCGTGCAGCCTTATCTGGATGATATTCTAGCTCATTCAACTAAGCATAGGGATCACCCTGACCATCTTCATTATATTTTTCTTCGTTGTAAACACTATAACATTCGGATTAATCTGCATAAGTGTGTCTTCTGCATTGATTCCGGTAGACTCTTAGGGTTTATCATGTCTCAAGATGGAATTCGTCTCGATCCTCTCAAAGTTGAGGCTATTATTAATCTCCCCTCTCCTTCCTCATTGCACCAGTTGCAGAGTTTACAAGGGAAAGCTAAATTTTTACGTCGTTTTATACCTAACTACGCCGAAGTAGCTAAAGGATTCACATGATTGTTGAAGCAGGGTGTTCCTTTGCGTTGGGATGAAATCACTCAGAAATATTTTGATATGTTGAAGACATTGCTTGTCAATGCTCCTCTACTCTGCCCTCCAAATTATCATCGTGAATTTTCCCATTATTTGAATGCCTCTTTCAGCACAATTGCAATGGTTTTGGTACAAGATGATGATGACGGTCATGAGTATGTTATATATTAATTGTCTCATAACCTTCTCGACCCAGAAACTCGCTATGCTCATGTCGAGAAGTTAGCATTAGCTGCAGTTCAAGTAGTCCAACGTTTTTGTCATTATATTCTCTTATGCACAATGACAGTGATTTATGATTGCAACCCATGGCTTACATCTTGTCTCGAAAATTGCTGGGGGGAAAATACTCTAAATGGATTGTTATCCTCCAAGAGTTTGATTTGGAATTTACTACTGCCAAATCTAAGAAATTATTAGTTTTCGCTAATTTGATTTTTTCTCTCCCTTCCGACTGCGCTCCTTTTCATTTTGAGGAATCCATTCTAGACGATTCACTTTTCTTGATTAGCACCCTTGATCCATGGTATGGTGATATCATCATTTATCTCCAGAATTTTTCTTTTAGATCTGAGTTGACAAAGGATGCTCATCGACACATCTGCCATCAGTCGCAACCTTATCGTATAGTCAGGGATACCCTCTATCGTGTCAGGGTAGATTCCATTCTCTGTCGGTGTTTAACCCTCGAGGAAGCTGAGAAAGTTCTCAATGAATGTCATAGTGGTGCCTGTGGTGGTCACATGTCTTGTTATGATACTGCTCAAAAAATCCTTCGTGCTGGTTATTTTTGGCCCTCTATTTTCAAATACTGCATTGTCGCAGTTCATAAATGCCATGATTGCTAGATTTACCAATGAAAGATACATGCGCCACCCGTTCTTCTTCATCCTATCATTACCATTGGTCCCTTTGCAAAGTGGGGCATCGATTTTATGATGTGTAACCCACACTTGGCCGGGGGGCATGCTTATATTATCGTAGCTGTGGACTACTTCACCAAATGGGCCGAAGAAATGCCTACACTTGCTACCAATGGTAAGACAACTGCTTAGTTCATTTTCAATCACATTATTTCTAGGTTTGGTGTCCCGCAAGCCATATTTACCGATCATGGTTCCCATTTTCGGCATTATATGGTGGCAAAGTTGACTTCTAAGTTGGGTTTGCATCACGACAGCTCAACGCCGTACTACCATCAAGCCAATGGCCAGGTTGAGGCTGTGAACAAGGTCCTTGTCACTATGCTTCAACGTATGATTGGGAACGATAAATCAAATTGGCATCTCATGTTATTTTTGGTTCTTTGGGCATACCGAACCTCAGTTAAGAATGCAACTAGGTTCACTCCTTTCCAGTTGGTCTATGGCATGGAAGTTACTCTCTCGATTGAATGTGAAATACCATCGCTCAAGTTAGTTGTTGAATTACTACCAAATACTTTGCCATAGGAAGAACGTCTCCTTTATTTGGAAAGGCTGGATGAAACTTGCCGCTTTGCTGCTTTGGTTATCGAAGCACAGAAAAAGCCAGTGAAGGCTCATTTTGACCAATCAGTTTCCCCTCGTTCTTTCGTTGAAGGAGATCTTGTCCTCATGTATGACCAAGCTCATGATAAGCTGGGGGTAGGTAAATTTCAACCTATGTGGCATGGGCCCTACATCATTAAACATGTATTGTAGAATGGGGCCTATGAGCTTATTGATTACAAAGATCATCCTCTTGAACATCCCAGAAATGGGTTGTATCTCAAAAAATATTATGCAAGAGTCATCCATGTGTAATAGGTGTACATAGGTGTCATTTTCATTTTTTGTACATATTTTGGTTTGATGTGCTTTGTGAGTGTTTTCCTGCTTATTGGGTCTTGCTTATGGTGCAGATGTCTATTACCCCTTATGTCGGTTTCATGGATGGTGCTTCCCATAGTACCAGGAATTTGTCTTTGGCAGCCTAGGTAATTTATGATCCTGCTGGTGAGTTGATAAATCTGTAAGGTGTTTGTCTAGGATGAGCTACAAACAATGTCGCTGAATATAGCGCTTTTATTGAGCTATTAACCGAAGCAATCAACCTCGACATACGCACATTTCTTGTAAATCTAGACTCACAGCTTGTCGTTCTACAACTCAATAGTCATTATTCAGTTAGAAATCTGCACATTTTGAGATTGTATTTATGTATTCGTTTGCTAGAAAGGCATTTTGATTTTATTAAATATCAGCATATTCCTAGACAAATGAATACATTAACTGATACAATGGCTAACCTTGTATTAGATAGACATTTGCATAATTTGTAAAATCATATATATATATATATATATATATATATATCACATGTTTGTAGCTATGTGCATCATAACTTCAAAAAAATATATGTATGTTTCTATTACATCCCGAGACATCACGTCTTCAAAATATGCAGATGAAAATAAAACCTAGGTATATAATCAGCATGGTGCTCGTGATAACATGTCACTGCCTGTACGAGCAGCCTCAGCAAGCGGTGAATTCGGTTGGGCACCCCTACAGTATGCCTATGTTAGGCATGTGGAACATCATCAAAACATGCATAGTATGGAACTCCTCGGGTGATCCCCTCCAGATTACGCACTATCTCATCTTCCTCTTCGCCCTGGCCTTGAGGGTCGAAATCACGACGGATTCGCCTCACTATCGGTGACATACTGGCAGGTCTTTCTGGGCCAACATCTGTAAACACATGGATTTAATGTTAGAACACACATAGATAAAAAAAATCATAATACTCATAAAAATTAAAAAAAAAAATTCTCACCCAAATATTCATCCCAATCCTCTCCCTCTGGGAGTGGGAGGTCCGGATCATCAGTGAAATATGTACCAGAGTAGTGCCAGTCCTCCAAAATATTCAGCTGTCAGCTGAGCCAATCGAAGAATTCCGGTCTCCAGGACACCTGTTGACCACCCCCTGCCCTTGGCATCAGAGCTGCCCATCGGGCCATCCGCGGTTTTTTCGCTGGTGGTTCTGGGACTATGACCTATTGCTGCTGAAATATTGGTAGTCATTCCAAGAAGAAAAATACCAGAATATACCCATTACCAAATTTCTTCAATTTGGTCTTCTTGCATTTTATTAGCTGGAGTTTCATGTTTATTGTCACGGCCTTTTCCAAATTGTAGATGGTCAGTGCCATGCAGTCTACAACAAGAAGCAACTGTGTCTTTGTTGCTTCGTGCGATGCTTGTGATCCCGTAGCTCATGTGATGGTATGTAGCACTACTCTGAATTTCAAGTCTGGGATAGTCTGGATATCAACTTTCCCACTGCCCGATCCTTTCTGTGCTCCTAGACATACCCTATATATCACCATGGTCATGTTTTCCATGTAGGGCCAAGTGCTGATTAGGATTGGTGCTACTCCCCTCTGCGATAATCCTGTTCTGAAATAGACATTAGAGACTTCAATCTCAAGTTCTTGATCTCGAAGGACGAACTTTTCTTGATTTTCGTCCCATATGCTAATCAGATACTGTAGTAGCTCTGGTTGAGGTCAGAGGCATGGTGTTAGGAAGAAATTTTTCAGTCCATAGTTTCTTAGAGCTTCCATGACTCTCTCGTTTTCCATGGTGAGCTCATCTTCTTCACTATGTTCTTGTTCTTTCCATTCTATGACCATTTTGCTGCTTTATACCTGCAAATATTGTTACATGGAAATTGTTAGCCTAATAAGAACATCAGAATTTGTGAAAATTTGGTCTATCACTTGGGATTTTTGACATAAAAATGGCTTGCACCATTGGCGCGACTGTTTCTCAAAAATTCGCGCCAATGGGCCCGCCTTAGTGTATAAAATAGGGCGGTTTGCGTGACTCCATGCCTGAAACCCGCGCCAACCGCCGTGCCCTAATTTTCACATTTTCTCCCCCAGAATTCAAAACTGGAAATTGCAGGTAGAAAGGAATGACTCAAAATAAAGGGAAAGTTGTCAGCTCTTACCTGGAACTGACGGATTTGAGATTGGACTCTCGGATCGTCCACTATCGTCGCCGCAAAATCACAGTGCTAAATGGGTAACTATTGCTCCACAAGAGGTAAAAAGTGAAAAGTAATTATTTTTACCATTTTTGGCATTATATAACTTTTTCACAACCCTAATTAGGTGTTAAGACATGTTTTTTGATTATTTTATTTTATTATTTCGAAAAATGGGTTTTACACGTGTCTCTTGTGCAGCAGCAGGTTTTCACACGACAGCGATGAAGTAACGAGTTAAATTTTATACTTTTTTAGACTCAGTAAAAACACGAAAAAGTCACTACTGGAGTCATCTTTTAGCGCTTTTATGACTCTCTAAAATTGAAAATATTGTCGAGATTCTTGTCGTTTTGAACTCATTAAATGGCTGCAAAACGATATCCACCCAGTATATGTTTAACCCTTTTTCAGGCCGGGATGAATTATTTACGAAAAAGGAATACCTTAGCCTATCGCGACTAAGATGTTCTCTCTGACACAATTTTCTACCTTTTCGGATCTGCGAGACTACCTATGAAAAGGGACTGTTGGAGTTTTCTTTTCCTCCTTCTTTTCAAATTCTCTAAATATGAAAAGATGCCGAGTTCTCCCTTTGTCAGACTCGTTAAACATTAATGACATTGGATTTCGTCGCCATGACGTTACTCGAGTTCCTCCTTCCTAGGGCTCGTAAAATGTACTAGGATGGATTTTTTCAAAGGACAAACTTACAGCACAAACATATGTTATCCCCTTCAAGCTTGTTTTAAAAACTAATTGGGGTACTCACCAGAAATGGTGGGGGGAAAATGGAACCAAGTTTTAGCTATGTTGGCAGTATGTCGCTCTTGAACATGGCACTTGTCTACATTCGTGTCAGGTTGGGAACATCTCATTTCATCATTTTTTCCTCCATGGGTTTGGGTAATTTCTTTTGACCTCTCATCCGCTCTTTGCCACATCGTCATGACTTCAGATCCTTTGATGTCAAATATTTCCAAATCCAGTGTCGTGCTGCTAATATGTTCAAGAGAAGTTTTCCTCTGTAGTTTTCAACCGCCCTCTGATTCTCTGTTGGTCCTTATTCACTATTATCATGTTCTTCTGTCTCGCATCAATGATGTGAGAAACATTATGGCCCACATTCGATTAGATCATTTCTTGTCGACTTCAACTCATTATCTAGGAATTTGATCAAGAGAATCTATTCTGGTACCTTGGAGCCTGCATGCATTAATGGCGGGTTTTTCGCATTTGATGCAAGGTCCACATCATTAGCCTTTGATCGAGTGATTTTGTGGATTTTCGACGCTAGATCACTATTCACATCCCGTATATTGTACCGGTTGTACCTTGAGAGCCATTTTCAGTAATGGTGGTTTCTCTCATGCCCGTTAACAACTTTCATCATTGGCTGGTAATCAAGTGATTTTCTGGCATGTTCGACTTCAACTCACATATTTGCATGCCTGAAATTGTACTTGTTCGGGTCGAGATGGAGCGTAAGACCTTGGATTTTTTCTGATAAAGTCTAGGCTGTGGATTTTGGTGGATTATTATAACTTATTGCATGACTCTTTTGATTGGATGGTTGCAACCATAACTGAGTCTATTTGTTGATCCTTACTACTGGATGGATGCGTCCATACCTCAGATCTCAGTTTTTATATATACTCTATATGGATGGCTGCATCCATACCTCGGATCTCAGTTTTTATATATACTCTATATGGATGGCTGCGCCCATGCCACATGTTCATGTATCATAGATATCAGTTGTATTTGTAATTGCAGGTTTTCTGACAGCGGTGTTTGGATCGAACGTGTTCTCATAAAGAATTTCACCCCTCCCTCTCCCTCAGACCTCATGCTTTAGGGGGCATCTGTTACACAACATTTTGTCACTGTCCCTACAATCCCCATCTCGCCCATTGGAGGGTCTTTTCTGTGACCAATAAGCAGTGTCATGCCTGGAAAAAACCATCACTGCATTCCTTTGCATGAGAGTAACATTCCTTTTGTTGACAATTACCTGAGCAAGATTGTAAAAATCCTTGTTTTTTCCTTGGTGCGAGTAGCCAGTTACACTCCCACGCCGAGCTGGAAAATTAACACTGAGCCCATGCCAATTGGCACTCTGTCCCATTTAAGCACCCATGCCAAGCTATTTATGGAATGTTTTTTAAAAATAGAGGCAGACGTTCTATCTCAACCACCTCGAGGATGAGTCAATGGGAGTGGTTGAAATGAAACAACCACAGACTCCCTCCTTTAGTTAGTAGTTTCCACCTCCCTTGGAACTCTCCTAAAGGATAGGACTCCCTCCCACCTTTGTAGGGATCCCAACCTCCTCCTTTTCCTCTATAAAATAAACTATCTCTTAGTACAAACTAGAGGAATGGCTGAATAGATGAACTTGGAGAGCTAATACTATAGTTGGATGACTAGAGAAGATAGATAGAAGGAATCACATTGAGGAGAGATTTAATTCATGTCCTCATTCCGTCTGAATCCCTCGACAGGTACTGAGACACGTTTCGACTGAACCCTACTGGAGGAGACTGTGACGTCAAAGCATCAGTTGTACCTCTTCCTTTTACTTATATATACATGAATACTGTTTGGTTCCACTATTGTATTATGATGTTTTTGTAATGCAATAGATTTAGCCCTCTTTGACTAGTTAATAGTCGTGAATGAAACTATGATATCGTATGTTGTTCTCGTTTCTTGTTACATGTGCAAGTATCCGGGCATAACAACGAACGGATTGTGCCCAAGACAGGAGTGAGAGGCTACTACTCTTTTTGCAACAACGACAGCATTAGATTCCAGATAGGTCGATCTACCGTGTCTTTCATTCATTCATTAACTAGGAAGCAACACTTTAGCATGTCCGTTTGTTTCTAGACCCACCCTAGGGCTAGAGGGATCGTCTCTGTTTGCAGAGAGGATTTACCTACGTAACACCGAGAGTTTAGAGGCGTAGTACTGACCACTTTAACGAGAAGTAATAGTTTACAATTAAGCCCTAATATATAGGTAGACAATATGGAAGTTGATGACTTTGGACCAAAAATTTTGTGATCCCATGTCGCAAGTATATCAAGTCCCATTATTAATTTATCTAGCATAATACTCCATATTAATTCATATCCATCTACATTTTGGTATAGACGAGACAAACATGTGAATCTGAGAGATTGTCTTGAAGTTAAAGTTCCTGTAGTTAACCAATACTAGATTTACAACGAAGAAAATGAATACATACTTCTCCATATAATAAATATCACGAACATACCCCTCTTTCTATAATTAAAATCTATTGAAAAAAAAGAAAAGAAAATTTGAGTTGATGAACCGATGCAACTTAAGATGAACTGGTTCGTTAAATATATAAATAAATGATGGCTAAAATGATGGAAACTTGATAAATTTTACAAGTGTCGAAAGAAAATATAAAGAAATTACCCCGTGTGTCATTCAATTACCAGGTGTCGAGGCTAACATATTAGATGAAATATTTCAACTAACCATCCTATCAAGCCAAAACTCGAGTCCAAAGAAAATGTAAAAGAATCCACCACCTCATGTAGATATGGGATTAAACCATATCCCCCTCTATGAGGGAGACGAAGAACATAAAAATAATTAGTTCAATCTGTGAGAAATTATGGAAAACTAATGATATTACAGGTGAAGACAAACAACAAATACAATTTACAACAAATCTTTGGAAGAGAGCTTTGACATGGTTTATGAATTTTATAGAGAACCAAGTTAGAAGTAAAAATTACATCAAAAATAGCTTCTTCTCCTTCTTCAAAGCCCAATATGTTAAACATATTATGGCTAAAAAGTTAAAAGAAATCAAACAAATACCAAATGAAACAATAAGAGAATATGATAAGAGATTTAAGGATTTGTTAAGTAAAATCCCATATAATATTGATGAAGCTCTACTAGTTCAATGGTATGTTGCTAAGATTTTACAAAAGATTCAAGGACCACTGAGAATGCATGAAGTCATATCATGTGAGGAAGCATTGAAAATGGCCCAAGGTATGAGAACAAAGGTTAATATGAGACTAGAGTTTTGGATTTCTCCATGTATAGACCTTGCCTCAACAAAGTTGAAACCATGAAACACCACTAAAAGCCCAGATAATTTAAATTTGTTTGTTTCCAAGGACATCACTAACCAGAGGAAACTATCTGGTTGGTTACTTAAAGAATAACAACCACCTGAACTAAATATCCCAGATTTTCCAAATACAACACCATGAAAAGCATAAAGAAGATAGAAGGATAAAACCATAGTGAACTATATTACTTATAGGAATCCTCCAATATCACAATTTCCATGAGACATGTGCCTAATTTAAACTAAGTCCTCTTATCCTCATATTCTTGCTCCATTTCTTTCCATAATTCCATTGATTTCCCATAGGATCCCATATCATCATGCTTAGAACAAGTTTGAATGGTGTCCCCCTGTGTGGGTGTACTTTTAGAGCATTTAACTAGAGTTAGATAATCATAATATGATGTTCACACATCCTAACCCATCGCTCCAACACACTACTAGTTGCATGCAATACACCATTTTGGCAATGTACAATGCCCCTGATTAATGTTATTAGCTCTTATTTATATGACAAGGATCGTATCGCCCATATAAGCATCTTCCATGTTTTTTTTTTACCTAATTAAGCAAATATTTTTATTTAACAGAAAAATGTTCTTTTAATTGTTTTTTCCTTTAAAAATTTATCTTAATTTATTTAATTTTTAATGTAAATTATTAAAAAAAGTTCAATTAATACCTCTTTCATATTTAGGGTAAAATATGTGTGTGTGTGTTTGATAGTTTTGGTAATCAAGGGCATAATGTCAGTTAATTAAAAATTCAAACACCAAAAATAAAATAAAATAAAATAAATATTAGATAAATTTGAAAAATACTAAAAAAATCAACTTTTGAAAAAAAAGGCAATCTTGAAAAACACTTAAAACATCAATATTTGAATTTGTTTTGATACTTTATAGATAAAAAAAATTAAAATGTCAAAATTTTATGTATCATGCCTTGAGCCCCCCTTGCACACATGCCACAACAGAGCGATGCATCAAGCAACAAGCTAGCCACAAAGAGAAAATGACACACTCTCCACATGGTCAGTTTGTTGCTCACCACAAGCCTAGTTGTGGCATGCATCCTAAGGGTGAGGCTGAGGGCATTATTGGCATTGTTTCCTATGTTATACATGACAATTTTTTTATGTATAACATGGGGTGATGCCAAACCCCACTTTTAATATTTCTTTGTTTTTGTTTTTTATATTTATTTATTTTTTAAATTCAATTTAATATATATATATATATATATATATATATATATATATATATATATATATATATATATATATATATACATACATACATACATACATACATACATACATACATACATACAAGTGGTCGAGTCATGCTGTAGCATGATGGCGGCTTGCCCCTCCCCCAAAAGAGAGTTGTTCGTCTCCTCACACGTCGATGGCGGCCTGTTGTCGAGTCACTTAACGTCCCTCACCCTCACCCTCACCCTCACCCTACCGGGCCTATTGCTTCTCTCGATAGCTAGGGTCGTATCCCCCCTTATTGCTACCTCGTATCGTACTTCTATTGCTGGGCTGAGAATCTGTCAGTGACCGAACCCGATATTTTGATTAGACTGAGGAAAGGCAGGTGCAGTACAAATCTTGGTAAGGTTATGTATCTTGGGAAGGGGATATTTTCAATTAGGAAAATAGGTAAGAACCACCCTAACTATTGCAATTATACCAGTAATTGTAACATGTATCTAATTAGTAGTTTTGGTAATGAGTAAAGGGGTAGGTAATGTGGGGCTAACCCCTGATTAAGGCCTTGAAAGGAAATTCTGGTTCTAGGTCCTGGCGGGCTAAAAAGAAAAGAAAAAGCTGCACATAGCCTAACCAAAGTGCATCCAAAAACCAATAAGCGGGTATACCCATGGAGGCGATCTCTATCAGAGATCCCAGTAGCGAAAGGAAGGGTCCGGAGCGAAACGGACAAGAGATCAATGAACCAACAGCCAACCCACAACCTGGCGGGCGTATTAACGAACCTTTATGGAAGAACGGCTTCATTAACTTCACTTAGAGCATGGGCCTTCACATAAAGCATTGATTGTTGCACATGCGTTCGACAACACACACTTCACTTGCTGACTGACTGGGGGAAGGAACATATATATAGATCATGAAGTCAGAAACCAAGCCTTCACTCATATCCCCCATATCGTGGGAGATAACTACCTACCTAATAAGGCCACCCAAGGGAGGAAGGAGCCCATTTCTTTCACAAAGTATTGACCTTTTAACAAAGAAAGACCAAGGCACCTTAACGAAGTATTGAAGCCCCTAACAAAGCAGGGAAAGAGGGATAGGCCAGGCCCCTTAACGAGGAGTAAACCAGTAACGAGAGATAAGAATGGGACGGGGAAGATAAGAGGAATGATATCCCCATACGTATGATGCATGATAAAACGAATATAATATATAAGTTATCTCCATACCATAAAGAAACCCTTAACGAAGTAAGGAAGTATTGACCAAGTCGTTTGTTCACCCTCCACCCACTTTGTGAAAATAAAATAGAGTAAGAACTATTAGCTGGGCACTTATTTTCTTGGCCTTGGCCGAAAA
Organism: Pinus albicaulis; assembly: GCA_034641835.2. NCBI lineage: Eukaryota > Viridiplantae > Streptophyta > Pinopsida > Pinales > Pinaceae > Pinus > Pinus albicaulis. The sequence continues at coordinate 1,015,842,381 of CM076584.1, forward strand.
TCGTAAATCAGAGGCTACAATGAAACAAACCTGGACACCCAGATTTACACAGAGCAAGCACCCGTCACCAGCGAGCACACCTGGAGTTACCAACACGGGACGGGACGGGACGGGATAGATTGATTTCACCCATCGATCCACCGAACGATAGAGATTAGGGAAACCAAGCTTCCACCAGACGGGATAGATTGAGTTCGCCATCACACGATAACCGAGAGATAGTTACCCAAGTTGCTACCAGATCAGAAAGAAAAGAAGAAAGTCCTTCACAACCTGCCCGAGAGTGGAATATAGACCCGAACACAATAGGTACCATAGTTTATTAGAGCTAGTGATGAAATAAATTTTTTAATTGAGAAAAGGGTGATTCAATAACTGCGGCAGGTGGCACTTACTAGGCTTGCTTTATGACAACCGTGTCCTACAGTTGAAGTATGAACAATTGTTTGATAGCGGTAAGTTTCCTGCAGGGATATAATAGAAATAGGTTGTTCCTTATATCCCGGGTATACTGTGATGGTGCAATTTATCGGGATGGGAGACTTTCCCTTCTTTTATTGCATGGTGCCACCCTGGCTCAATAGAAATCACATATAACAACTTGAACTCTCATATCCTCATAGGAAACTTGGCAATTTCTTATAGTGGGTCAGGCTGGCTTCAATATAAACCCCACCAGGCTTGACGAAATAAGAGAGCTGGTCGAGTGATGCGAGAACGTGGAATAAGGAGGTATTGTAAGACGTGTTGCTATAGATAAGAGTGTGTGCACACGTTAGGCAAGGGGTGCAACGAATATCACAGTGAACATATATATGTGCTTTACCAATAAGCTTTGTTCATTGCTTGGTACTGTTATTACGATTGGTTCAATATGAGTAAGGGAAAAGTTGGAGCTTAACATGAAGCTGGTGATAAGTAAGCATGATTGGTCATAGTTGTAACCATTGGACTCTAATGATACTGTCATTATATATGGTAGTGGTTAGAGTCTCCGTAATCATAGCGGTTTCATAGTAAGCATGAAATTCAATTACATGGAAAGAAAGCAAGCTACCTTATCGTTATACCATTACACTAGTATCCAAGAGCTTAGATAACAACAAGCATAAAAGCCCATAGTCATTCATGCAAATGATTCACAACACTGATGAAGCTAGTAAAAGATATAACCCTAATGAAAGGTCACGTATTCATAAGCTGTTCTCAATAACCTATACCAAGTGATTACAGTAATGATACTTACTGCACTACTAGACCTGTTATATTCACCAAATGGAAGACCCCATACTCATGTTACGATTTGCAGCCATCTCATCCACTGAACGGAGAGTCGAAACACTAAAGGATATCCCAGAATTTGTGTGTGTAGGCAACTACAATATATAGTGCACGACCCTAAGGTCCGTTAGGGGCTCGGCTGAGGTTATGAGGTCGAGTCCCTCGACCTCGTAACCTCAGTCGAGTCAAGGACCACTGACATCCCGACCACCCATGGGTTTTTCACCCTGGATATTTGATACTAACCAATAGACACCACAAGGCAGGGGGAAAGTAGGTGCGCAGCAATAAGATTCCTATATTAAGGCACTATGCATGTTGGATGCCCGGTTACGATTGATCAAAAACCGGAATCGCTTAAACGCGCTTTGTCTAAATAAAAGATGGATGCCGGATTGGTAGAGAATAGTGAAGTAAAGGAAAATAGGCCTAAGGTCAATAGTAATAGTGCCTATGCCTACCCATGAAGTAAGCATGACTCAAGCAAGTGTGAGTTCAGGTCTGTGAATGCTGTCTGTCTAGGCGCGGTAAATCCAAAAGCACTAAGAGCTCTAAGGGAAGCCGGTTAACGCTGGCTGGCTGTTTAGGGCATTTCCAAAGGTAAGTCATAATATTGGTAAAGCAGATGGGTTCCCGGTTGGTATATTGTAAAGGTAAAGTCAAGGTAGGTTGATCAAGTAAATAGACTGGTCTAAGTGGCCCACCCCGATAAAATCGGAATAAGTTTCGGCTGGCAGTAGTTATTTCCTCAATAGGGCAGTTGCCAGACATGCTAGGTCGCACAAGCATGAATCCCGTAGAGTAGGCTGAAGTAATAGGAATAGTGTAAGTGCCAACCAACCCAAGCTCATGAATGCTCTAAGTTCAGGCAGGTAATGGATTGGTTCTATTCTATAAAGGTTTGTTAATACACCCACCCAGGTGCACAAGCATGCACATGAAGTCAAAGTATAGATCTAAAGTTCATACGACAGGTCAAAGTGCCGACCCCCATAAAATCTCATATCATAAGTTCTGGCTAGGACATAGTTACTAAATTCAAGAAGTTTTGAGGATCCCATCTACCAACTGTTATATTATGTAAATAAGGGTAATCATTACCTATGTGATAGAAGCTGGTTAGAATAGTAGTTAAGTGTAATTAGCTAGTATACATCTATTATGGAAATAAGGGATAACATATCCGTAGTAATCCATATAACTCACATATGGAAGCTTAGAGCTTAGTTGTAATAGAGTGTACTGTTTCCATTGATATGGAGGCAACACACGCTGTGGAATATGGTTCAAGCTTGTATTGTATGGTCTCCTATCACACTCAATATTACATACAGGCTAATATTACCATCAGCCTAATATTACCATATATAGGCTGTTAATGAGTGAATTGATCCTATTTTGAGAAGATGTATAAGGGGGTTTCATAAATAGGATCAAATTTCACTAGATTAGTCATCTCTTTTTTAGTATCTCTGTCACAATAGTTTGGGCATTACACATTATAAATGATAGAGATACGAAGAAAGATGATTACTTTGAGTTCTCCTAAAGGATTGAGCACTCCTTTCTATCCAACCATAAAGGAGGGAAAGAATGGGACCCAATAGGGAGATGAACCGTTGGGAGGAGCAGAAACAAAAGAAGAATGAATCAATATAGCTGAAACTACGAATTAGTCATTATTAAATGTGAGCATTATATATATATATATATATATATATATATATATATATATATATATATATATATATATATATATATATATATATATATATATATATATATATATATATATATATATATATATATTATGTGGTTCATGAACCCCAAATATCGGTGACCGCTACGTTCACAAAATATTTTTACTAGGCATATCCACCTGAAGGGATCACTTCCTACTAACTCAACTAAGGAGCTTGACCCAAAGGGTGTCAAGAGAATTGAACTCATGACCTCTCAATAACAAAGGGGCTTTAATGACAAGGACTCAACCAATTGAACTAATCATCATGGATTATATATATATTCTTTTTTTTTAATTATTATGTTTAATACACACACACACACACACACACACATATATATATAAATATATGGTGTTTTTTTTTTTCATTTTTAAAATTTAAATATTTCTTCTTTTATGGAAATTTGTATAAATGTTTTAGATATTTTCTTGTAAATTGCTTTAAAATTTAGTTATTTTTAATATATATATATATATATATATATATATATATATATATATATATATAAAAGGGGCTTTAATGACAAGGACTCAACCAATTGAACTAATCATCATGGATTATATATATATTCTTTTTTTTTTAATTATTATGTTTAATACACACACACACACACACACACACACACATATATATAAATATATGGTGTTTTTTTTTTTCATTTTTAAAATTTAAATATTTCTTCTTTTAGCAAATTTGTATTATAAATGTTTTAGATATTTTCTTGTAAATTGCTTTAAAATTTAATTATTTATTTAATATATATATATATATATATATATATATATATATATATATATATATATATATATATATATATATATATATATATATATATATATATATATAATTAATGTTTAATTTTATTGTTTCATATAATAACAACATATGTTACCATTTTTTTTAAATGGTTTTTTTTAGGATTTTATTTACACTAGTAATGATTTCTATATTGTATTTTAAAAATTGTTGCAATTTCAATTCCCCATTGAAAAGAGGATGCTATTGATTTTATACCGCTAGTAGTACATTTTAATTTGATGGTTAATTTTTAAGTTGTCATTACAATGGTACAAGTTGTCTTAGGTTAAGATTTCAAATGAGCTTTTCTCTTAGGAAAAAAGCGTAATTAACTTTTTATTTTATTTTTGGAAGGGCTTCAAATAATTAATCTAAATTTTAAGGTCATATCCAAGGGATTATCCTAGCTAGGGCTTGAGGTTTCTCATGATTACTAATTGTTGGAGATTCAAAAATCATCATAGATTATATTTGAAAAGACACTTATCCAAGGGACATGCATCTTATTCCCTTATTCTAAGACACACATAAAATCTTGTTTTGTCACACCCTTAAAGGTTAATATGGTGATTGCTATTATGGTTTATGGTGGGAGGTTGGTTTTCACACTCAAATTGTTCATGACATCCACATGTCTGCTTCGTAGATGTCCTCTATGGTGGCCATACTGTAAGTCTTTATTATTTGTGATGAGACAAGACTACAAATTCATCAGAGGTAAATTTAGGAGTGATTACAAGAACACGCTCTTATTTTTTGAAATTAGTGTACACAAGCTCACATGGAATTATTCTGCCTTTGTATTGCATTAGGCATATTCAATATTTAGTTGACAAAAAAATTCCTTAATGGGATTATGGGATGGAGAGAAGTTGAATCCAAAAATGTCATTTAGGAGTCATGGAAGGTGGTGCATTAAGGAGCTTGCTACAATGCTTTGGGTTTTCAAGAAAATTTTCCCATTGCAGTCCTTGTGGGATCAACCTAGTTTGATGATTCTCCATCGTATATTATTTATTTATATTATGTTGATGTTTGTTTCTCTCAGTTCCATGTTGGTTCATTCTATATTAATGATGTGTAACTTTTTCTGGAAATTAGTCTAGTATGCTAATTTCTTAATTTGGTGGTTGTGCATTCATGGTGTGGCTTGGGTTCACCCTATGTAGATTCGATTGTTTTGATTGGTTCAAGGATTTTGGGGGAAAATTCCCTTAGTATTTGAGTTCAAGGGATTTGGGTTTTCTTTGGATGTCTCTACTATTTTTATCTCTTATTATTTTGAGTGTTTAGTAGGACTATTTCTATTATGTGTTTTTGCCATATATGGGTCTTTTTGTGTCTGGCCATATTCTAGTCATTGGGTCCTCTGTTTATTTTGGGTTTCCCTTATGCTCTTCTTCTTATCCTTCCTTATCCACTGATGTGAAATTAAATAATTTAGCTTATCCATATCTATATTGGTCCTTGGTAGCTTCCTTTTGTGGTGCCATCGTGCTTTAATTGTCTATGATTGTTTCAATTATAAAATTATGGAACAACATGAGAATGGGAAAGACACCTAGTCTATCTAGATGGAGGAAAATTGCAATATTCATTAGGATTTTGTAAAAATGTAAATACAACACAATCAAATAACATCATTTTTGTTAGTGGCAATAGAGTTCTTAGTGGAGCAAAGAACCCAAATGCGTGGAACTATACATGAATTGGCCTTTCTTTTTCAGTAAGTAGTGTATCTCCAAGACTCTCTAAGTGAAATGAAACTAAGTAACCCCTCCTTTGAGGTTTCTCTTAGTCTTGTTTGCTTCATTTTTCTTGATTTAAATTTATTGGTTTCCTCATTGGAGGATTCGGTCATGGGTCAACAAGATATATCTCCTTATAAAGTCTAGTTAGTATGAACTGCACATGCATAAATATCTTGGCTATTTTCTGGAGAACCTATGCAACTACTCGAGTGTTCTCTTTCATTTAGATTGTAGACAAGTGTATGATTTTTCCTGACCCTAGGAAATATTTTTTGAAGATTGCAGAAGCATGAGCTTCCACTTTTGTACTTTTGTTGTATGGCCGTGTCCCAAAACATGGATTTTTCACAATTATAGATACACAGACACACACAGATCTCTCTCTCTCTCTCTATACACACACACACACACACACACACACACACACACACACACAGATACACCAAATAAGCTATAATTTTAACCCTTAAAAGATAAATTGTTCTTGGTAGAACCACTCTCTAATTTAGGTGATGATTTTTAAGGTTTGTTATACTCATGATATTTGGTTTTAACTCCATGGTTAAAAATATAGGAATTTTAACCCTAAAAAAGGGTGATGCTGCATCACATTTTGGGGTGTTTTTTCATGTCCTTATAACCATGAAATTTTGTTTTTAATGCCATGTTTGAAAAATGTTGTAATTTTAACACTAAAATGATAAAAAGGTGATGTTGCATCACCACTTTAGCAATTCAATGTGTTTTTTCATGTTTTTTACACCAAAATATGGATTTTTAGCGCTAGAGTTCTTCTTTTGAGGTCACAGTTCTTGTTAAGTTAGTAAATTTGTTAGTGTTCTATATCATCCTATCAAGCCACAAGCCTTAGGTGAGTCAATAGAGAGCACCTTCTCTTTTGTACTTGTATTATTTCTATTTCATATAAAATATAGTATTCTCACCTTCCCACTAGGTTTTCCCTTATAAGAATTTCCTAGAGCATATCTTTGAATTCATTGTCGATGGTGTGTTTTTGTATTTTTTGTTCTCTATTTTCTGTATTCTATCTATTTTATTCAAAATAGCAATCAAAATATATGGAAAATAAAGGAATTTAATATTCATAATATAAATTTTAGTTTATTTTATCAGATCTATTGTGATAAGCTATCAAGTGGAATGTCCACAAAAATTTAGAAATCATAGTGCTATCAAAGAATGGTTCATTGGGGAATACCATGGAAAGTTTCAAGGGATCCAAGAAGTAATGTAAGTAAAAATTTAGAGAACAATAGGTAAGTAAAAATTTAGAGAACAATAGCCATGAACAATAAGTTTGTTTACAATAAAATTAATCTATAAAAATATATATATTCTCAAGGTTAGAAGCACAAGTCACATATATTAGTTGCAATATGAACCTCCTTATGGTGTCCCTAGAAAAAAATTTTGGAATTAGAGAAGATCAAAGGGAAAATTGGGGGATAATGAAGACTTAGAAAAGGAGTCAAGGAAAGAACTGCAGCGACCGAGTTCAAAAATTGTTACCCATTAATTTACCATGTTTAAGATGGAAGTGAAGGTTGACATAAAGTTGTACCAAGGTGATATTTATGCCTTAAAATTGAATCACTAGTTGCAACAAATATAAGTACATTTTAGTGTTCACAACATATATGAGGAGAATAAAATATCATTTACTAAATTTAATTTAGAGGGCCATACCCTAACTTGGTGGGAAATCCATATAGAGACACTTAGGCTAGAGGTTGATCCCCCAATACTAAGTGTGAGAAGTCTAAAACACTCATAAATTCCCATTCTACCCTATTGAGTATGTAGAGAACTAATGGACATGGTGGAGGAAAAGTTTATAGGAGTACACCACTGAATTCATGAAGATGATCATCATACTAGTTATCTCTCCAAATGGCCAAGATGTAATCTTCAAGTATATGGGGTGTTTACATAACCATCCATGAAAGTAGATAATGTTGTTCAAGCCAAGAATAATGGATAAGGCTTGTGTACAAGTACAATACCTGGTAAACATAATCCAAAAGAAAGGGAAATCAAGTGTCAGAACAGAAACAACACTGGAAGGATTCCAAGGAAGGGAAGAAGAAGTGGAATGGATAAAAGGACAAGAAGACAATAGTCACTGCACATCAGTGCAATGATACTAGCAATCAATGCAACCACTTCAAAATTGATGGTCACATGGAGGAGAAATGCTAGAAATTACATCTAGAGATAAACCTAAAGAAATAGAAGAAGGATAGAAACAAAAATAATATTCTCACCACATATTTGAACAATCAGTTAGAAAACATATTTGATATGGACAAGAAGTTTTTCTACACATCGATGTAGAAGGAGGTGGATCTGCGTATTGTTGGAGGTATACACATCAATGTAGAAGGAGATGCATCTTAGTATTTTTGGAGGGGCTAGTCAACTCTGTCAACTAGGCCAGTAGAATCATCTAAAAAAAAATTTTATTGTAAGTCAATATACTCCTTAGTCGAGTTAACAAACCAAGTAAGTCTGGTCAATTTGGTTGAGATAATTTAACTTTTGTAATTGTCTATTCAGGGATATAAATATGGATGTACTCGACTCTATGTAAGTTAGTTGGCTGTGGAGGATATAATAATACAAGTGTGCTTTCGCTAGCTCTCTACTACTTTTGTGTCTCTTTTCTCTTCCATGTGATGCATATAATTCCTTAATCTTACTTGATGTTTCACCTACTAGTGACTAATGCATACTTTTTGCTAGATTACAACATTGGTTCCATTGTCGATAGTGTTGAGTTTATACAATATGAACACATAAATTTTAACACTAGAAGAGATACAAGACTAGTGTGAGATAAATATTAATAACTATATGAAAAATGCAAGAAGAAATAAAAAATCTATTATAAAATCTAGAGTGCACATTTTCTCATGGAAGCACATGAAAATTTTATCAAATTATTCCTTGTCGAAATAAAGAAATATATCGACTGCTCACCTAATGCTATAAACAAAACTTGATGATCGATTAAATGTAAATTTAACTAATAGAGTAAGAACATATTTGCACGAGCGGGTGGTTAAGATATTATACAAATTCTACAAAGAGAAAGCAATAGAAGAACACACTTGTGTTGAAAAAATTAAAGTAAGGTTATTTGACGATTTTCACGATAGTTTCTTCTGCACCATACCTACTTTACTACATAAATTTCTCCTTGATAGGGGAGTTAGTAATATAGTTGAATACAAAGCACCCTTGAAAATTCCAACGAAAAATAACAAAAATAAACATCAATATGATTGGGAAATATTCCTCAACACCCATTGTAAAAATACAAAAGAAGCAAGGGAATACTTCCTGAGAAAATGAAAACGTTCATTAAAATCACCCTCATAGACCAAGAGTAAGTCACATCTACAATGGCGGGGGGGTGGGGGGGCGGGCGGGGGGGGTGTAAATTTTCATGAGAAATAAACAGTAAATAACCAAATATAGAAGTAAAGCAAATTGGCATTCAAAATGAGAGGAAATTGTTCTGTTTTAAGAATATGAGAATATATGCTTGACAACGAAACTTGATGGAGGGCCCAAGCGTGTATGCAATACTACAAAAAATTGATTGATATTCAAAAAATAGAGAGGGAAAAAATAAAAAAAATCCACAATGAATGAGGGACGGAAATATTACCTAAATATTGAGAAATAAAGAAGTTCAAGAGTGAGAGACTGATGATGCATGGGTCTCCTCTGAAGGTATTATAGAGCACCTGTATTTGAGAGGCATAACATCGACTACTCTGACGATAAGTAATAGTCTAGAATTAAGCCTTAGTACACATGACAATATGGAAGTTGATGACTCTGGACCAACAATTCTATGATCCGATGTTACAAGTATATCAAGTCCCATTATTATAGAATTTCTCGAGAAAATACTCCATATTAATTTAGATCCATCTATAATTTGGTATAGACAAGATAAGCACATGAATATGAGATATCGTCTTGAAATAGAAATGCCCACAATTAACAAAACTTGGATTTACAATGAAGAAAATGAATACATACTTATCCATATAATAAATATCAATAACATACACCCCTTGCTGCAATTAATATATGTTGAAGAAGAACAAAATAAAATTCGAGTTGATGAACTTATGCAACCTAATCTGAACTAGTTTGTCAAATATATAGATAAACAATGCTAATATGATGAAAAATTGATAAAGTTTAAAAGCATCGAATTCAAATATAAAGAAAGTACCGTGTGTGTCGTTCAATTACTAGGTGTCGAGGATGACATATTAGATGAAATAGTGTAATATTCCCAAATTTTCCACAAGATAATTGGAATATTAGAGTTCCTAATTTTCATAATTAATTAAGTAAATAAGAGGGTGGAGGGACCCATAAACCCCAAATATAAATAAAATCCACTTTTGATGTGTGAATGTGGATATTTCAAATATAGATCTACATTATGGAGTAGTAGAGCAACTTATTAATGTGAAAGGAGTGGAGATCATGTCTCATTAATGAGATAGATCATGGAGGTTGAAGCAGTCAAGTAAGATCATGGATCTTAAATGTAAAATCATGAGGATATTATAAGAGGTAACCTAAGATCATAGTGCGTTAAAAGTAAGACATAAAGCACTTATGATAAGTTAGTGGAGGAAGTGGTGCATCTAATGCACACATGATGGAGGAAGTAGTGAATTTAATGCACACATGATGGAGAGGGTGATCATCACATGCATACATGATGGAGATCATGGAGAGACAACGAAGTCAACATGGAGACTTATGTCCACATGTACAACGCAGTTATGATATGGGCCTAGGCTATGGAAGGCTCACAATCTATATAATGAAGGTGAAGGCACAATAAAAGGCAGATTTTAGAATTGGATTATTATTCCTGAGCTGTTTAGATCTGGATTTGTCTTAGGAAATTTCTATGCATGCTTATGTTGTTTAGCATAGGGTGTTTCCAAGCAGAAATCCCACCCTTACCCACAGGGGACTTCAAGTGCCTACTCTAGGAAGGTTTCTATTGTGATTTATTCCTCATCAGGCATTGGTGCCATATTTAGAAGGTTGCTTCTAGCATTCCAGCTAGGAAACCAGTGGAGGATTCATCCTTCACTTTGTTCTTCATATTAATTCTTCCAGGAGTAGTATATCTATATTCGACATTCAGGCCATTATATTTTACCTCCATGCAGTAGAAGTTCCCTCAAGGATTGCACAATGCAGTCTTGTAGATCCATTGGAGGAAGGAAGTTTTCAACATTTCAGTTGGAAATCATGTGAGGGATCATATCCTCACATTGAATTCATTTTATCCTTCATTCCAGAGCTGATTTTACATATCTAGCAGTAGGATATTGAGCTTCCATCTCTTCCAGCACAGTTTTATGAAGTTGTTGATCATCCAACAAATATTTTTAGTGGAGGATATTGGAGGAGCTATATCTTGAGCTTTTAGCCCAAGGATCTAGTGAAAGGATCAACCCTTCTTGCATAGAGATGATTTCACATCATTGTAGCCATCATAACTTCAGTTCATGCAGCATATTTTCATACCCAACAGCTACATAGTGCAAGCCCTAAGAGGGTGATTTTCTTAGATTCATAGATTTGAGAAATCCTTTCTGGGTTATATTGGGTTTCCATCATAGTTCCCAGATCTTGAATATTGGCATCATCAGAGCTCCAGACTTCCATAGATCTTCATTTCCATTTTCATCTAGTAGTCATATGTATATCATCTGCTGAAGGGAAAACACAATATTTCTTCCAGGAGATCTCTAGTTATGCAGTGCCTGCTTTGGCATGTTTTCAGGGTCATTCTAGGCCACTTATTTGGCTAGAGTATCCCTATTTTTGTACACTGATGTAACTGAATCCATCTCCTATGAATAAAATGGCTCATCTATTTTGTGTGCATCTCTGTTGTTAAATAATTTATGTATACTTGTCGTAGTTTCAAATATTGTGTTTTTGTATCAATGCATTATTCCATTTTGGGATATTATAGTGGTATCAAAGCATGACCTTTGGCTCAACTTGTGGGCACTTCATCTTTAAATATCAAAGAAGAAACATATAGTAGAGATCTACCATGAAGGAGGATTGCAGTTTTTCCACTCTTCTATTTGAATCCATGCAAGATCTCTCCAAGGAGGTCAAACAAATGAAGAGAGAAAGGAAAAAGGAGGATCCAAGAAGAAGATTTGATGAGGAAGGTCCCAACACTTCCTATCAACAGAAGAAGAAACCAAAGAAGAAAAGAGATTCACATTATCCCACTAGATCCATTTTCTATGATGAGAAAGAGGATTGGTCTAGATATGAAGAAGAATTGGGGTATGATACCTTAAGTAGATATTTTTCTAAGTACAAAGCACAACCTAGAGCATTGAAGTGGAATCTCATTCTCCAACAGTTTTTGCATCTCAGAGAAGAGAGGAGATCCTGTAGCAATAGAAGAAAGAGGCATAAATTTATCTTGCCTACATTTGATGGATCTTCCACAAGCACATTGAGGGCTTGGAGGGAATATTTGGCTACATTATTTTTGAAATATCCTATATTAGAAAGAGAGGCTATGGGGTTTGCAGTGCTGCACCTAGGAGGTGAAGCAAGTGATTGATGGTTCAGTCATTTGTCTCATATGAAAGTTTCTGCTTATTCATATTTTATTCTAAGAGTGAAGAAGAGGTATGGTAGAATGAAACTGGAGACATCTAACATAGTGACATCTCCCATCATTGAGGAGATAGTACATGAAGATCCAAAAGAAGATGTCCTCATTATCACCCAGGAGGAGGAGCCTCTACCACCACCACCAGTTGCAGATGTAATTACATCAAGAGGAGGATCACTTGCATCTTTGCAAGATGGTCTTAAGCTCTTGAAATTTGGAGCCCCATGCATGATCCATGAGATGCATGAGGAGGAGGTAGATACCAATTATGGTATATTTGTAGAAGAGCAACCATCATCATTACTAGCAATTGGAGAGACCATTACACCAGTGGAAGGAAATCTTGAATATGTGCAAGAAGTTCCTGATGATAAACTTATCCAAGGTTTGCACATACTTTCATTTCATGTTATTTCAGTACCTCATATTGAGATTTGTGAGACCATGCCATCAGGGAAAGTGCATAACCAAGGATTAGAGCACCTTGCTTATTTGGAGCAGCAAATTATTACTACATATAGGACACTTGTTTTGATCAAGGAGAAGATGTATCGCTATCCCAATTTTCCATGCTTGAGATAGACCCAACACTTTTTGTTGAATTATGGAGTTGTAGAAGATGGGAGGAGCACAGTCCTATTCAGTACAATGCCAGACCTTGAGTTTAGAATTGTATGTGGCCATGAGACAAAACATGTATGACCTTGCAGATCTACAATGCTATCACTTAGCATCAGTGATGATGAGAGGGCCCCATTATTCTTGGAGCATTCTGAAGGTAGCTTCACTCATGAAGCAATGGAGGGGCAGATGATAGAAGGTAGACATCTTGTGATGGTGAACATTCCCCATTATCAAGATGAAGTTTCTTTTATGAGCATCTCACAGCTCAAAGAAGAGATTATACCTACAACATGTTTGGAGCCTTATGGGTTCCAATGGGCCAATGAGGAGAGGATCTCATGGAGAGACCTCAATGGAGGTGCACTTCAACATTTCATGGAGTGCAAAGCTATTCAGTTGGAGGATTTTGGTATTCAACATTAGGTGGATACCAAGTTTGAGCTTGGCATGATTCATCATCCACATTGGGATGAATGGATCCATATGAGGAACATGAGGTTTCCTACCTTCCTGAATATGTATGATACCGGGAAACAAGAAGCATGGCTATGCTGGTTACTTTTGGGTGAGTATGGATACTACCCAACATCTCACATTTCCAAGATCCATGCCATGTATATCACTAATGACATGCAACAACAGGAGGCATGACTGCACTGGTTGTTGATGAGAGAGTTTGGAAATCTCATGATATATCTTATGTCCTTGTATTTGCTTTTGTTTGGGATATGTCTCATGTCCTCAAGTGTATTTATGTTTGGGATATATATCATGTTCATGTATGTACTTGGGTTTGGGAGAAAGCATAACTCTCACATGATGTGGCGTAGGAGCTTGTTTGTATTATTTTGATGAGACAGTCCACATGTCCATTAGTATGTTGTTGCTCTATGACTTGCATCATGATGATGTAAGGAAGAAACAAGAATCCTTGTTCCTTTGGTTGCTATTGGAATACTATGGGATGATTTCTTCCCATACATTGCATGACATTAATGGAGGATGGAAGCATGAGGCCTTACATCGTTGGATTTTGATGGGGGGTTATGGTCATTGTACATGGCATGATGATAATGTGATGCGGCAGCAATATGCCTTATTAATGTGGCTTCTATTGAGAGAATAGGGCCACTACATTTGGTACAATGATGATGTGGTATGGTAGCAAGAAGCATTGCTGCGGCGGCTTATTTTGAGAGAGTATGGCTCTCATGTTTACATTGATGCTGATTTGGCATGGCAACAAGAAGCATTGTTGTGGTGGCTTATTTTGAGAGAGTATGTCTCTCTTGTTTGTTTTCATGATTATCTAGAATGACAACAAAAGGATTTTTTGCGCTGGTTGTTATTGGGAGAATATGGTTTGATATTGTTCATGATCATCCATATGTATGTACTTCTTATTTTTCACTATGTTGATGTTATGTTTGATTCCTACATGGCCAACAGGGCTAATGATGAGAGCATTGAAGGATGCAATCTACTCTATGTATCATGGGTTGGAGAGATAGTTTATGAGTTGGGAGTTTCCACTTTGGGAAGAAACCACTTCATTTCATGCATCTCATGAATAGAGGAGATCTTTGGTCATCATATGGTTTCCACTTGGAGATTCATAGATGAGGATGGATATCTAAATTTTCAGTTGGAGGCCATTCTAGACATTCTAGAGAGGTAGCTTTGGAGCTGGGCATGAATTACAAATTGTGGCAGATGGGGAGGCCTTTCATATGAGGATTCCATGTGGAGGGAGGATGTTTTCTGTAGCATCTACTTTTGCAGTTGCTTGAGGACAAGCAACATTTTGCGGGGGAGGACTGTAATATTCCCAATTTTTCCACAAGAGAATTGGAATATTAGAGTTCTTAATTTAAATAATTAATTAAATAAATAAGAGGGTGGAGGGACTCATAAACCCCAAAGATAAATAAAATCCACTTTTTATGTGTGAATGTGGATATTTCAGATATAGATCTACATTATGGAGTAGTGGAGAAACTTCTTAATGTGAAAGGAGTGGAGATCATGTCTCATTAATGAGATAGATCATGGAGGTTGAAGCAGTCAAGTAAGATCATGGATCTTAAATTTAAAATCATGAGGATCTTGGAGGAGGTCAACTAAGATCATAGTGCATTAAAAGTAAGACATAAAGCACTTATGATAAGTTATTGGAGGAAGTGGTGCATATAATGCACACATGATGGAGGAAGTAGTGCATTTAATGCACACATGATGGAGAGGGTGATCATCATGTTGAGTTTTGCAACAAGAAACAATGAAATTGGCATCTGGAAACAAAATCGTTGATCCTAGTGAAAATAAGCACCTACACTAGGTGGGGCCCACACAGGCTATTTTTAGGTGGATGTCTATTTATAGATGCATGGACATATTCTATTTATAGATGATGTATATTTATAGATGCATGAGAAAATTATATTTATAGATGAAGTCTATTTATATATGTATGTGCGATTTCTATTTATAGATCGCATGTCTATTTATAGATGCATGTCGGCTATTATTATCCCTTAATATTAGTTGGACAATAAACAATAATCTATTCTCAATGAGCACTTGGAAATAGTTAAATGAAGTGGCAAATCAGCTAGCTAAGTGAATTTCGAGTTAAGAGGTTGGTTGGTGGGACATGCAAGTGGACTTAGTTGTAATTGAGTGATTCGAAGTTGTAACATAGTTGGAAGTGTAGTTATGAAAGTTGTAAAGTGTTTTAACTCAGTTAAGTGAGTTAAACTCAGTTGTGCTAGTTGTAACTGAAGATACACTAGTGAGAGATCAAGTGAATTAATTATTAATTAATTCACAATCAGTGGTCTCACATGCAACTTAATATTTACTACTATTAACTACATGCATGTCAGATCCAGTGGAGACCCAATTGAGATGTAGGTGAAAAGGACAGATTGACTATTAGTTGTGACATTAGTGGTTGCACGCATGTGACCACACACACATTGGATGTGCCTATGAGGATTGTGTAGTCAAGGCAGGCTAGTATCAATCATTCAGAGCTTCTTGACCATCAGGGATTGCGCAGTGGAGGTAGGCTATCTGGAGGCAATAAATTGGCTAAGGAACTTGCCAATTTTTGTATGAAAGTGTGAGACAGTTAGCTCATGTACTAAGGTACTGAGAGCTCTTGGATTGGAGCTTTGTATGTAATTGCTTCATGATCCATGCTATATACATAATAGAAGATAGTGGGGTTTTTATATTTATGCTTTTCCCAGTAAAATTATCTATTTTTATGTGTGATTGATATTTCTTCATGATATTGTGATTGGCCATTATTGTTCAAATTCCACAAATATTTTGTAGAAGTTATTCTGTGGCATATAATTGTTAGATCAGGAGAATCCAGGGAATGCATATTTTGTATTAAAATTTCTACACATCACATGCATACATGATGGAGATCATGGAGAGACAACGAAGTCAACATGGAGGCTTATGTCCACATGTACATCGCAATTATGAGATGGGCCTAGGCTATGGAAGGCTCACAATCTATGTAATGAAGGTGAAGGCACAATAGAAGGAAGATTTTAGAATTGGATTATTATTTCTGATTTGTTTAAATAGGGATTTTTCTTAGAACATTTCTATGCATGCTTATGCTATTTAGCTAAGTCTGCAGTGCTATTTAGCACAGGGTGTTTTCAAGTGGAAATCCCACCCTTACCCACAGGGAACTTTGAGTGCCTACTTTGGGAAGGTTTCTATTGGGCTTTATTCCTCATCAGGCATTGATGCCATCTTTAGGAGGTTGTTTCTAGCATTCTAGCTAGGAAACTGGTGGAGGATTCATCCTTCACTTTATTCTTCATATCCAGTCTTCTAGGAGAAGAAGATCTATATCCGACATTCAAGCCATTATATTTTACCTCCATGCAACAATAGTCCCCTCAAGGATTGCGCAGTGCAGTCTTGTAGATCTATTGGAGGAAGGAATTTTTTAGCATTTCAACTAGAAATCCTATGAGGGATCATCTCTTGACATTGTATTCATTGTTTCCATCATTCCAGAGAGGATTTGACATATATAGTAGCAGGCTATTGAGCCTCCCTCTCTTACAACATATTTTTCTAAAGCTGTTGATCATCCAATAACTATTTTCAGTGGAGGAGATTGGAGGAGCTAGATCTTGAGCTTTTAGCCCAAGGATTTAGTGAAGGGATCAACCCTTCTTGCATAGAGATGATTGCACATCATTGCAGCCATCATATCTTCAATTCATGCAGAAAATATGCATACCCAACGAATACATAGTGTAAGCCCTAAGAGGGTGATTTTCTTCGATTCATAGATCTGAGAAATCCTTGCTGGGTTATCTTGGGTTTCCATCATAGTTCCCAGATATTGAATCTTGGCATCATCAGAGCTCCAAATTTCCATAGATCTACATTTCCCTTTTCAGCCAACATTCATATGTACATCATCTGCTGAAGGGACAACGCAATATTTCTTCCAATAGCTCTCCAATTACACAGTGCCTTCTTTGGCATGTTTTCAGGGTCATTCTAGGCCACTTCTTTGGCTAGAGTACCCCTATTTTTGTACACTGATGTAACTAAATCCATATCTTATGAATAAAATGGTTCATATATTCTGTGTATATCTCTATTGTTAAATAATTTATGTATATTTGTTGTAGTTTCAAATATTGTGTTTGTGTATCAATGCATTATTCCATTTTGGGATATTACAAATAGTTCAACTTACTAGACTATTGGGTAAAAAACCCATCCTATCAAGCCAACACCTGAGTCCAAAGAAAACATAAAAAATTACGCCACCTCATTATATATGGGATTAAACCATATCCCCCTCTATGAGGGATATGAAGACCACAAAAATCATTGGTTCGCTTGCGATAAATTTAGGACAACTAATGATATTACTGATGAAGACAAACAACTGAAATAATTTACAACAACTCTTTGGAAGAGATCTCTGACATCGTTTATTAATTTTACAAAGAACCGAACTAGAATAAAAAATGACATCAAAATAAATTCTTCTCCTTCTTCAAAGTCAAATATGTTAAACCTCTTATGCCTCGAAATTTTAAAGAAATCAAACAAATTATACCAAATGAAATAGTAAGAAAATATGATAAAATTTTAAAGGATTTGTTAATTCAAATCCCATAAAATATTGATGAATATATACTAGTTCAATGGTATGTTTCTGGGCTTTTACAAAAGATTCAAGGGCCACTAAGAATGCATGAAGTCATATCATGCGAGTAAGCATTGAAAATGGCCCAATGTATTGAAACATATGGAAACTAGTAGTCAAACTCCTCAATGATTGATAACATATGAGAAGAAAATATTAAATAACTAAAACAATAATTTTTAATCTTATATTTTCAAAAAAATAGTCTATGGTACACCAATTGCAAAACCGAGGTGCACACAAAAGATAATTGAAAATTTGTAGATCATTTTGATTAGGATGTTTGACACATTTAGGTAGGCATATATTGTGACATATGTCAATTTGGGTGGAGCCAAAATGCTAGACAGTGCCAATATAATATAAGAAATACAAAGCCTAAATGGTATGCGATATGTGAAAATAACACTCATTTTAAAAATAAGTGTCATTTGAATGGGAAGTAAAAGCCTAATTATCACACTGTATATCATACATAGGCATATGATCAATTTAATGACCCAAAAACACAAGGAGGAAGAGGAAAAAATAAAGAAGGATTTGGTGGAAGATGGGTGGATATAATGGAAAGGTTTGAGGCCAAGGTTGAGGTCAGGTAAGAATTTACTACTTCACGTTTTCGTAGGAGGACCATGTTCAGCCTAGTTTTCCCCTTGAAAGATAAAATCATCGTAAGATTCTACAATATGTGCAGAATAGGTGATCATTATTTAGAAGATTTCCCTAAAATATTATAATAAATAATGATTAAAAGGGTTTGAAACCTCCTCCAATATATCCCAAAGAAATAGGTTTTGATCTCCAAAAACCTTCATGTCATCACCAAATCATGAGCATGTCAAGAAAAAAATCTAAGAGATCAACACTTTTTTCGACCATCAAAAAGCACTACCCAATATCCAAATATGCAGCGACATAGTGATATGATGGAAAAGGTAGTTGAATTTTTTAAAAATGAGGTTGGAAAACATAAATAAATGAAGCATAATATATTAGCGGAATTTATGGAATTATTAAAAGAATAACTGCCAGTCAAACATTTGATTGAGCTCCTCCACATGTTGAAAGACTATAATGTGGAAAGAAACCAATGAAAGAACTTGTGCCAATTATCTCATGGTAATAATTTTGATGATTATGACCCTAAAGTAGACCTTGAGATAGATGGATATATGTTAAAACAATTCATATTAAAATTTGGATCACAAGTCAATATCCTTACTAGAGAAACGTGGATTAAACTAGGAAGGATGACTCTACAACGAACAACTAACTATCTCAAATTAGTAGACTAGAGATTAGTATAACCTATTGGAATAATAAGACAAGTAAAAACATCAATAATGGGAATTATAATTTTTTTTTATTTCAAGGTAATGAAATTAATTGATGGAATACTAGCATATCCAACTCTGGTCAGAAGACCATGGGGTCAAAAAATGAAGGCCATAATTTCCTTAGAAAGGGATAAAATAAAATTAAAAGGAAATAAGAAAAAATTATAATTCCTCTTAACAATCAAGAAGGAAAAACGTGGGTAGAACCATAGGATGATGATACAGAAACAAGGAGGTTATATCAAATATTGCATGAGGATAAAGACAACAGGCAACCAAATGCATTTGGATAAATTATTTCAGGCCCCCCCTCTCCATAGGTCAAAATTTGGACACTAAGATTTACGAATGGAAAATCAAGAATTACGAATATAAAGAAAAATAATGTTGGTCAATTGAAGCCATTGTACCTAAAAATGTATGACCTAGCTTCCCATTATTCAAGAAGGAAATTTAAAAGAGACTCTTCATTGCTACTATTTTACTTGAGGAGGGATTGTGGTCCCCCACTAAAGTTCCAAGAACAAGCATCTATTGCAAACCACATTGAACAAGTGACTAAGGAAATTGGAGAGAAAGGAAGAATGAAAAGCCTAGTTCAAACTTTTTTTAGAAAAGAAACAAGATAATGGGATACCCTTGTTTCTAGACTCAAAACCTGGACAACAATAATGACCAATTTTTTTGAGTGTTTTGGAGGACGAAATATGTTAGCACAAGTAAATATTCCAACCTTAAATCTAGGGAAATACCCTGTAGAACATATTAAGTTATGAAAAACATAATGGAATTGAATTTTATACATGTATGAGAAAGTATGGTCCCACATGTTTCCTAATTATCTCAACTATTTTCCATAAATGGTATAAGGTTGAGGAAGCTAGAGTCAAATAATCAGATATTCTAGAATCAGAAGTCGAGGGCTCCAACTAGTCATTGGGGGAAGAGCAAATAAGAGGAATTCATATCTTGAGCCCTTTGGAAGGAGTACAAGGAACAAAGGATGATCAACCTATAGGATCAATTGACCAACTGACACGATAACATACAGGGGAGGAACCTTCTCCATTGACTATAAAATGATTATTCAACATTCAACCAACATGATCTTATTTTCTTATCCTCTTTCTTTCTTATATTCTCTTCTACAATAATTATCCTGTTTCTTTCTTATATTCTCTTCTACTATAATTATCCACTTTCTTTCTTATATTCTCTTCTACTCCAAGCCTTCCCCTCATTCGAGAAAAGTAATGCATTGAGGGTGGGGCATATTTTTGAGAGGCTAGTCGAGAATGTATTGCAAGTTGGGTGACTCCTCAATTGAGTCAACCATCCAAGTTGGTCTAGTCAAGTCGGTTGAGATAGTTAAATTGTTGTAACTATCTATTTAGGGTTATAAATATGGATGTACTCAACGCTATGTAAATTAGTTGGTTGTTTAGGATATAGTAATACACGCATGATTTTAATGGAATTATACTACTTTTGGAACTCTTTTCTCTTCCATGTGATGCATATGATTTCTTAATCATACTCGATGTTACACCCTATTGGTGACTAATGAATATTTTTTGATAGATTACAAAAATATCCTTTATCATTAGGAAGAGAATGAGATGACCATGCTATTCAACATTAAGATATAGGTCATTAAAACCGAGATTGATGCCCTATTTGAATCACATTTACAAACTAATACCATAACGATGGTCTGGTCAAATATCTTGGAGTGGAGGTTTGAGACCATCCTATCCCATATCCATTAGGATGGGAAAGTAATGATGAAAAAATTAAGGAACAAAATAGCGTAGTAAACTTTTATATTAGTGTTAATATGATTGATGAAGTATAATTGGATGTAGCTCCACTTAATGTATGTGAAATTATGTTTGGGAATCCATACATGTATATGTGAGATGAAATATTCATGAGGAGAGCCAATCGATACTTTTTTTCCAGGAAAAAATCGTAATTTTCTTTGATTGAAGGAAAATTACATGTTATATCATCTGCATATAGAGATATGCGTATATCTACTATGGTCCAACCACCAGTATATATATGTTCATAATAAAGTACCGAGATAAAGATATTTACATGGTAATGAGAAAGTAAAAAATAAATAAAAAGTCCATCATAAGTAGCCAGCTAAAATCAAAATTGTATGAAAAAGTCCCGCCGATGATCATATAGGCTTATCATATGGCCCATCAGCACCAACATATTAAATAAAAGGCCTATGGTAATACTAGCAATGTTTCTATTCTTTATGTTCAGATATCAACCATTGGCCCCATGGTAACTACACTACTTCTTTGGAAAGGCCATCAAAATCCTGGTTCCTTTCCCTGCAAATGTGAGAGCAAGTAATAAAATAAAATAGTGATGTTAGTGTAATAACCTCATACAGTAAACCTCTGAGTGTGTGCACATGACATATAGAAACATTCTTGATCCAATTTATGACAATTTTAGAGTTCCCAAAGATCTGAATTCTGTTGAAGTTTTTTTCAAGGGAAAATGTGAGGAGTTCGAGGCTATTTAATTCTAAATAGTTGTTGGTGCCCTGACCTAGGCCCATTTTGATATTGTAAAAATGAATATCCGTGATGTGTAAGATAACACCACCACCACAACTTGCAATGGTGTCAGCTCCATCAAAGTATACCCAGGGATAAGATTGGTCAATAGAGTCAAGAATGATGAGCCTAGTCAGGGTCTTGGTATATTCTTCAGGGATCATGAGAGAATGGGCGACAATGGTATTGCATATGATGTGCCATTTTATAAGGGAACTCTTGAAAATGATTTTTTATGGGCCAGCCAAATTCCCCAACAGACTAGTAGTGGGAGGTTCCTGATTTTCTAAGTAGTTGCCGTGTGCCACCAGTTATGCCATGTCGAAGTGAGTATGTCTCCATTCTATCTGATAGAAATGACCAAGGTAATGTAGATCTATTGAAAAATCAACATAGTAGTAGGGAATGTCAAGAAAATATGTTCAACATATTCAAATTTCTCTTTCCATAAACTGCATCTAGATGGGTTGTGAAAGGATCTCTTGGCAAGTTTTCCTCCATAGGGGTGTGATTAGTGATCAAATACCACATAAATAATCTAGTTTTTGTAGGTGCCTTCAGTTTCTATAGATGCAGCCACCACCATCCTAGGACATTGGGTTCCTGTTCCGATATGAGGAAGGAATACCCTTCTTTCGGTGTATATCTGCCATGAGGAGACACAACCCATATAATTTCATCCACCCATTTTGAGATTCTAACGTGGGATGCCTTGAGCGCTCTGGTGTAGCGGTTCCATACATCCTACCATATATCAGGTATCCCCAATTCCTATGTATATTTCCACACCTGAGTGAGCCAACTAATATTAGCCATATCAGCGATTTGAGATAAGAAATATATCCCAGTAGCACTGAGAGCCTTTCTTAGTGCCAAAGGTAATAAATGATCCCATCCACAACCAGACTATGCATCTATACCAATTCTAACTTGTGCACCTGAACTGATACGCCAGGCTAGGCTCCCTTTGATAACAACGATAGAGTTTGTAATGGCTCTCTAGATAGTGGAGGAACTAGTTCTACTTCTGTAGCGTCCTATGATCCATTCTAATGTGATCAATGGAGCAATATATTTGTGATATGTAACCTCTTTCCATAGATTGTTTGTAGTTAATAATTTCTAGCCCATCTTTGCAACCAATACAGTGGCAAATAAATTTAAATCCTTTAAGCCGAAACCTCCCCACTGTTTTGGTTTAGTAATATTGTCCCATTTCACCCATGCAAATATGTTGCCCTCCAGATTCCCCCTCCAAAGGAACCTTCGAAAAATCTGTTGGATTATGGAAATGACTCCTTTGGGGATCTAGTCCAGTGTCATCCAATATACCGATATAACCTCCAGTACCAACTTGATAAGGACTAATCTAATTTCTCTAGATAACCATCTCTGTTGCCAAATTTTTATGCGTCTTTAGACTTTTGAAATTATCCAGTTCCAGTCAGTAATTCTGTAATCATTTGGTTTGAGTCTAAATCCCATATATTTGAGACCATCCTTAATGTCCAGATGGTCAAAATGAAACTGTTGTAGTGCATGCTTATGTTCTTGGATGGAGCACTTGACCGTCATGATTGAATATTTGTTGAGGTTGGGCTACCTACCTATGGCTTGACAGAATACAGAAAAAATCCTCTTGAAACAATTCGAGTGCCACATGGTCCCATCTAAAAAAATTAGAACATCATCAACAAATAGAAGGTGAATAACATGAATGATATCAGTCACTTTGACCCCAATTAATGTTCCAGATGTCCTAGAAAAGAATATAAGTTTGCTCAAACCTTCCATGATCAATAGGAAGAGTAGGGGAGATAATGGGCAGCCTTGTCTGAGCCCCCTTTCAACATGGAAAATTTCAGACGCGACGTCATTAATAAGGATGTTGTAGGATGTAGATGTGATGCATCACATGATCCATTTTATAAAGGAGTGTGGAAAGCCGATGCGAGTGAGAATGAGTTTTATATAAGTCCAAAAAGTGTGATCAAATTCCTTAGCTAGGCCAATCTTGAGAATGATGCTTTTGAATTTCTTGAGTTTGATAGAATGCAGTCCTTCTTGTGTAGTGCCTATGGCCTCATGAATTTGTCTATTGTGTGGAAAGGAAAATTTTTCCTTTGATATGTGCAGAGATAGTATCAACTTGATGTAGTTTGCAACAATCTTGGTGATGATATTGTATATACAATTACATAAGGATATAGTTATGTAATCATTGAAAGTATTGGGGTTATCATCTTTAGGGATGAGAGTAATGAAAGTGGAGTTGAAACCATCATACATCCTTCCTGAGGTTCTACATTCTTCAATGACCAGAAGGAGGTACATACCAATCTCTTCAAATAAAGTAAGGTAAAATTCAATTGGCTAGCCATAAGGTCCTAGGCTCTTATCTCTTTTGAACCATTTCAAGAAAAATTCATTTCCCCCCAGGATTACTGGAGCATTGAGGTTTTTGGTATCATCCTCATCCACAAATCCGGGCATTGACCTAGAAATACAAAGTACCTTTGCAATATTTTCCACTTGAGGGTCTCTGTATAATTGAGAGAAATGTATAATACCCATATCTGCAAGCTGATTGTGTGTTTTGGCCACCCTGTCATCCTAATCACGTAATTCCCAGATGGTATTGGTGATCTTCCTTCCCTTGGAACATTGTTGAAAGAACTTCGTGTTATCATCCCCCGATTTTAGCCAGGTGGCCTTGCTTTTAAGCCTCCAGGTTTTCTCTCTTTTTCTTAAGAGTTTGTTTTTTTATGCTTCCAACACTATTAATTGATTTTTCCTATCACTGCTTTGAAATCACAAATTGTCTGAGCCAGTAATTCCTGCAATTTATTTTTCAATCTTCATAAGGGATGCTTCATCTTGAATATTTTTCTCCCTTGCCCATTTAATTGTCCTATTTTTTATATGAATCAAATTGTTGGATATGACCCGCGCCGACATGGTGTTGGGGTCTTGGTAGCAATGTATCTAGTATTTATTTACAATTTTTTGGAAATTAGGTTCAATGAGCCAAGTGGAATTGAAATTTAAGGGAAATTTAGGTCTGCAATTCACACTGATAACTTCAAGGAAAATGGGAGAGTTTTCAAAGATACCCTCCACTCCCACCCATTATCTCATCCCATCCACCCTGTCCACTAGTTTGGATTTGATGAGAAAACGATCCAACCTACGATCAAAGGTTGCCTCCCACATCCTGCTATTACACCAGGTAGGTAGCTTTTTATTCATGTCAATATCCAGTAGGTAGGCATTATCCAAAAGTTGCTCAAAGTATGCAGTCATAGGGTCTAATTGTGCATTGGGTCCCCAGGTTTCTGCATGCCCCATGGAAATATTTAGGTCCCCTCCAATAATGATGTGATCCCCCTTCATAAATGATGATGCCATTAATTTGTCCCAGAAGCCAACCCTATTGTGGCATGGACCATATATATTTATCATATAGAGGGGACCATCATGTTCAGAGGATATAATGTCTACACCTAATCCTCCATTCTAGCCCCACATGTTCTCCTCTTTAATTGTTCATTTGTTGAAGCCAATGGCACATCCACTCGAAGGCCCTCTCACATCCAAGGTATGAATGGTCCAGTCAGGTATAAAGGAGGATAACAAAGTGTGTATGGCCTCCCTTGCCCCTCATGTATATTGTAGAAATATAACATCAATTCTCTCCAAAGCTAGCAGTCACCTAAGAGCCAATTTTTTGTCAGGGTTGGCTAACCATCTTCAGTTGAAGGACAGACAAATCATGGGGAAACTAGGTCAGGGGTGGCCTTTTCTCTAAGAAATTGATATATGGAATATTTTTTCTTGGAATCCACCTCGATCCTATCTCACAGTATGGCTTTGGATAATGAGGATGGTCTGCCCTTGGAGGATTTATGAAGCTTGGATGAGGGATCATCCCCTAGTCTGAAAGAAGGAGTGGATTGAGTTAGTGGTAGGAGTCTGAGATTGTAACAGTGGGTAAAACTATTACCTAAGGAATCCATATATTCAATGTGAATACTAGGGGCTCCCACCCGTGTGATAGGGTGAGGTACCGAGGAGGAGCGTGGGGATGATGTAGCAGGGAAAATAATGGGGTCAAGGTTGTAGGCATTAAAATCATATATAGATGCATTTAGAGGGACAATAGGAGCTACAAAATTGTAAATAGTAGAAATAATGGGTGTAGAGGTAGAGATAGTAGTACTCGGGATCATTCCTAATCTAGTAACTTGGATCAGAAGTGTCTGCGATTTGGTTTGGAGAGGTGTCTTCTGAGTGTGATGCTAAGCTCTTGGTTGCGTAGTAGTGGGCCCCCACGCTGTAGATAATCTTGCGACCTCTTGAGTTTTGGTGCCGACATGCTCTTGTGCCCTAGTCTGATCCTTGTTAGCGACGTTAATAAGAGGGCATTCCTTGTATAGATGGACCACTTCATGGAATCTTCGGCATCGGAATGGAACCCCCTCATAATATAGCTTTTCGCATCTGATGACATCTGGTTATTGTAGGAAGAGGCTTTCCACAAGCCCCTCTCATGTATCTAGATGCACCAAGATTTTGGACATGGAAATATTCTTGGTATCCATGTATGATCTGTCAAGATCTAGATATATACCAAAATATTTGCCAATGCATCGAAGGACATCCTTCGTCTAGAATTGGAGAGGTAAGCCAGGTAAACAGACCCAAATGGGACCAACCCCCTTTTTTTCCTTATCTGGGTCAAATAGGGGTGTCCAATGCTTGAGCAAGACCGAGGTCATCTCAATGTGATAGAATTTAGAAAGGACCCAGTTTTCCTATTCTAGGTTTGGGAATATGAACATGAACCAACCATGATTCATAGTGAGTACTGCAAGTAGTTGATCCATTACATGGCCCCATGTCTCCATCGTCCACTTTTTTAGTCTGGTAGTGGATTATTTCTTCCTCTAACATGACCAACAACCACTTTTTGTTATGTTTCTTCTGCCTGTGGGACACTGATGCCTTCCCCAAAGACCAATAGTTTGCCTTGCTCCCGGACCTTGGTTTACTTGGTTTTATTCGTTCCTGTCCTGTGGCGATGATGAGGCTGTGTATTTCCAGCACCCTCAGGTAGGGTATTTTCTGATTCTAAAGCCTCATTATCCTTAGGATGAGGTATATGCTGGGTAATACCCTCGAAACAACCACATGTTTTTCTGGGAGGTGGTTGCCTCGATATGTAATCCGTTCTGTTGACATATCCAGATGTGTGTATAATGAGTTGTTCAAAACCTAAGGTTTCTTCAATAGTACCACTGCAGCCCCCAGTTGCCACAGTTGTAGCGCCCCACTCCTCATGAATAATAGGTTTTTGTTCCCATAGTCTTAATACAGACGGTGACGAAATAGTGAAACAGGGTGGTTCCTATTCCTCCGGGTTAATGTATTCGAAGCTCTTTGTAATGGCAGGGTTAGGAACCATAAACCATAGTTTTCTATGTGAGGAATCACCAATATGCATGTCAGAAAACCCTAGCTCGGGGTTGTACATTCAAACATTGCATGTCATTCGGGGATGGCCTGATTGGCTGCTGATGTGGGAAATCAACCCAAATTTGTGAGGAATCCAATGTATCTGAGGAATGGTCGACTTGTTCCTCCTCCATAAATGGAGTTCTGGGATATTCACGAGCCTCTAATTGGTTTCAACCCCAATCGCTGGTAGTTATTTTAGAGGGTTCCGAGGAAATTGTGAATTGTCGACTGTAGCTTCCTGCCTACCAGATGGGGTCCAGAGGTCACATGCACATTTAATAATCACTCTTATGTCAGTATGTCAGGTCTCATGTTAACCATGAATGCATATACCCAAACAACCAGACCCAAAACAAACCATAACGGTCAAAGCACTCCAGTCCAGGCAGAAACCACCCTTCCTATCTGCCATTGTCGCCAGTGTTCAGCTAGGGTTTTCCTTCCTCCTCCTTCAAAAAATTCAGGACACTCCAAGCAAACCGATACTACTTGATCAATCATGGTAAATAATTCATTATCAATGTGTATACAATATATTCTAATATCTCACCAATAAGTGCCAACCAAGCTAAGAAATTGATTAGATATATAAATAAATGTGTTTTACTATTTTTAAGATAAAATCAGTCTGGTGAGGAGTCAATAAATGCAAAGGCATCCCTAGAGGGGTGTTCTAAGGAATTGAAATGAAAATTTGAAGGGTTTTTATAGGCATATACGAGAATTTTCCAAGAGTCTACAGGGATAGCACCTAAGAGGGAAGTGGATAAAAAAATATAATTATTTCCAAACCATCCATTGGAAAGTTTTGGGTTGTACAAAAAATTAATTTTAGAAGAAAGCGAAGTGAAGTAGTTTCAATAATATTTGGAGTAGGGTGATTTGAACAAGTCCCTCATCATGTGCATCACCCATCATAATTATTTCAAAGAAGGATGGGACTTGGTGGATATGCATTTGGATTAAAAATTGTTAAACAAAATTATTCTCAAGAATAGGTACTAGACCTACCCAAGATTGGTGATTTTTTAGATTATTTGTAGCAAGAAATTTTTTTCACTAAGCTCAGTTTAAAATTAGCGTATCACCAGGTTCAAGTCCAAGAATAATACATTCAGAAGACCACCTTCAAAACTAGACAAGGTTTGTATGAGTGGTTAGTCATGCCATTTGGTCTATGCAATGCATTAGATATTTTCATTAGATTAATGAGTGATATATGAAACCCTTATATAGATTCATTTTTTATTGTTTATTTCGATGATATATTGGTTTATAGTGCTACCTAGGAGGATCACATTTCACATATGATGTAAGTACTGTTAATTTTTGTAACTATGTTTGGTCTTCATAATGTATGTTTGAGTCATTATGAATTTGTAAATAATATTTAAAATGTTAAAGAGAAAAAATAAAATTATTTTGTATCAAGTCCCATTTGAACTTTCAAAATAAAGAAATTCAAAATTTTGAAATTAAAATTTTTTAGCTACAAATGGTTTTTTCGGCCTCCTCCTAGTCAAGTTAGCCTCCTAAAATTCTTCGGTCGACTCTAGCAAGGGACACACCCATTCAACCTAAAAAAAAGTATATAAAGGGCCAATTAATTCCTCCATCAAACCAAGAAGTATATCACATCTCATGAGGTATAATTACAAGGTCTGAGACAGAATATGACATGTTTTTTATGCATAACATGTTTTGTTTCTGAGGTAGCATATGGCATGTTTTTATGGTAGAATTCTTAGGTATGCGAATGGAATTTATTTGGAAGAAATATGGAAGCATGCAAATGGAATTTTTTTGGTAGAACTCTGAGGGATGGGAATATTTTTTCTATGGAAGAAAGAAGGCCCTCTCTAAGACACACAAATGAAATTTTTGTGGTAGAATGAAGGCTGTGTCTGAGGCATGAAAAGGACATTTCTATGACAGAATGAAGGCTATCTTTGAGGCATGCGAATGGTATTTCTGTGGAAGAATGGAAGGAATTTTTGAGGTAGTAAAGAAGACAAGAAAAAATATTTTTTCCATGGGCTATATTGACTTGACTGGGATGATGAGCCTTAGACCATGTTTGACTGGCTAATTGGACTTAGATGTGTCTTTGTTGAGTTGAAGAATTCTCTATTGAAAAGGGTTGCTGAGTTTTTCCCCATGAGGGTTTTTCATCTAGGTGGATATTGGTGGCCAATAGCCTATTCCACTTGGACCCCCACCACTATTTCTTTTAGTTTTTCAATTTCCTTAATTGTAGCACAATTTACTATTTTTAGTATTTTTTTGGGTCCTGAACTTCCAGAGCCGTTTTTAGGCCCTAAACGACGTTTTTTGGGAAAAATGGGAGCAACATGTACCCTTAACCAAATTTTCTCACATAAAAAGTTGTATTCCTCAGATAGATATTTCTAACAAGGTATTGTGTGAATCAAACATAGATCATATGCGAAAGTTACATCCCTAGGAAGTTGATGTACCAATTTACCCAAACGGGGCCCATAGTTTTGGTGCTTCATCTCCTAGGGTTAGGATTTTGGATGTTTAGGGTTTTCCATGGTTTCTCAATAATAAATAGGCATTCGAGCCTCATGTAACATAGTTAAGAGGAATGTAGCCACCACATCTCTTCTCAAATATAAGCTACCATTGCCCGAGCTAGTTTATTTCCATTATGTCTGCAAACATATTTTAGTTCTTTGATATTAATGAAATAAAGTGCTATTTCTGATACATCATTGTATTTTTGGTTATATTTGTATTATTTTTTCTTACTGCTTAAGTCTGGATCAGTGGTATCAAAGCGGTTTGATATTTCTCTATTTTTCTTTGCATGTCCCCAGTGAGGTCAGGGTATAAGGAGTTAGGGCTCAATCTGGTTGAACCCTTGAAATATTAGCCTCGCAAACCCCGACGACCTCCCATGGCTGAAGAAAAGAAAGAAGAGGGAGCAATAGATCCTATCAAAATATTGATCAAGGAGGCCCTCAAGAAAAAAAGGAATGCGATGATGGATAAATTTTCCCAAATCCTTGAACAATTGCCCACCGGTGATGCATTTGCATCCAACATCCACTCTGGAGGTGCCACTCCTTTCAAGGTACAAGTCAACTTCAACATTCCTGTATTTGAAGGCCAGATAGATGCAGATGTTTTAGATAGATGGTTGAATTTGCTGGAAGAGTATTTCTAGGTCCATGATTTCTCCGACCGAGAAAATATTACTTTTGCGCTCCTCAAAGCCTCCCCTCATCTCAAAGATTAATGGGAAACCTACTGTGAGAAAAAGGACAAGAGGGAACCCTCTCTATTATCAGATGCACCCACTTGGAATTCGTTCCAAGATGGCATAAATGAAAAATATTACGCCATGGGGAGCTATAAGGACAAGTACATCCAATGGACCACGCTACGATAAGAAAGGGATCAAGATGTGAATGAGATGACGAATTTGTTCCATATCCCGTGCACAAATTTGGATATTGAAGATTCAGAGAAAAATTTGGTGCTAAAGTACCATAGCTATTTGCATAGATACATTTAGGAGGAAATGGAGTTCCTCGACATTACCTCACTTGGCACAACATATTGATATGCCGCCAAGATCGAGCATAAATTTAAGCAGAAGAAGCGAGAATTTGGATGCACGAATCCGAAGCCAGAGAAAGGTAGCCCCGAACCATAGAAAAAGGGGCAAAGTCAAAATGGGGTGACTTAGAACAACACCACAAAGCCAAATAAGGACACGCAGAAGTGGTGTGAATTTCATAACAACACAACTCACAACACAAGCGAGTGTCAGGCTAAACAGTCGCTGGTGGCTGAACTGAAGGAATCTGAATCAGACACATGTTCTAATATTCAGTCAGAACTGGACAAGGGAAATGAAAAAAGGAAGAAAATCATTGATGTGGAACCCAGTGCCACCATTTCCACCACCAAGCTCCAGAGGAGGGGGAGCACATCTTCCATTCCTAGATGTGGGTGAAGGGTTCTCCACTGCAATTTCTATTCAATAGAAAAAGCCAAAAGAACCTCATTTCAGTAGAGGTCATGAAGTGGCTCAACCTACCGACCATAACACACTTACAACTGTATACCATTGGGTGGCTTCACCAAGGAAGAGATCTCTGTGTCAGTGAGAAATTCCACCTTCCATACAACATCAAGCTATTCATGGATGAGCTACTGTGTGATGTTGCTCCTCTGTGTCTGATGTATTATTAGGCAAACCATACTTGTGGAAGTGACATGTTGTGTATGAATCTAGGCCTCATTATGTTATTATTACTTTTGGAAATAATTTGTACAAGATACCAGAGGTAGTACCGCCTTCCGCCATCTCTTTGACTACTTAAATCAATGCAGTAAAATTATTTCCCAAACCAGGCAATTTTTTTTCATTATAATTCACCCACAGGGCAAGAAGAATATTGTGGTTGTAGCCTCCAAATAGGGCTCCCTTGCATGACAATAGCAGATGGACAAAGAAATGCATCAATACAAGAAAATTTTCTCCTCATCCATAGAGGTTCCTCTACACTGTCAGGTCAAGCAATCCATTGATCTGACCCTAGGCGTGCCACTATTTGACGTTTTCATACCTCATGCGACCACATAGACAAAATCCACACATGTACTGTCTGAGGATAATAGAGAAACCAGATTTATTGAATGCATCCAACATGACCGCCAACAGGTCCATGACATCTTGGATAAATCCAATACCAATTACAAGTAGCGACATGATCAACATCAGGTGCCACACAAGTTCCAGGTGGGCGACAAAGTTTGGTTACATTTTCAGAAAGAATGCCTTACCAAAGCCCATCAAAAGCTTAGGCCACTTTGATATGGGAATTTCAAAATCACCAAGGTTGTGGAAGATAATTATTTCAAGCTCAACATTCCCCCATTCCTTGTCTTGCAACCAATGTTCAATGTGGATTGCCTTCGGCCATACTTTCCACCACTACTAGACACATTCGACATGGCATAACAACTCACACCAACAGAGTTGAACCCATAATGCGTGGAAAACACGACAACTGATCGAATCATGGAAACACAGATAATGGACATCCACCAGTAGAGGATCCAACTATATCGAGTTGTCAAAGCGAGCCATCTCCTTAACTAGGGAAAGTTTCTCACCAGGGACCAAGTTCAGCTAAAGTTTCCTCATCTCCTGGAGGAACTCAACACAATGGGGAACATTGCTTCCTAAGGGGGGAGGAATGATCCAGGTGGATATTGGTGGCCACCCACTTATTCCACTTGGACCGCCACCATAGTTTCTTTCAGTTTTTCAATTTGCTTAATTGTAGCACAATTTACTATTTTTAGCAGTTTTTCGGGTCCTGAACTTTCAGAGCCATTTTAAGGCCCTAAATGACATTTTTTGGGAAAACTGGGAGCAACATGGGTCCTTGCCCAAACTCTTTTATATAAAAATTTGTAGTCCTTGGATATATCTTTCTAACAAGGTATTGTGTGTGTCAAACGAAGATCGTATGCCAAAGTTACGTCCCCGGGAATTTGATGTACCAATTTACCCAAACAGGACCCATAGTTTTGGTGCTTCATCTCCTAGGGTTATGTTTTTGGATGTTTATGGTTTTCCATTTTTTCTCAATAATAATATGCCTTCGTTCCTCATTGTAACAAAATTCAGAGGCATGTAGCTGCCACATCTCTTCTCAGAGATAAGCTACCTCTTCTCAGAGATAAGCTACCATCACCCGAGCTAGAATTTTATTTCCTTTATGTCTGTAAGCATATTTCATTTCTTTGATATTATTGAAATGAAGTGTCATTTCTGATACATATTTGTATTTATGGTTATATTTTTATTAATTTGAGTTCCTACATAAGTTTGGATCAATTTTCCTAAGGTAAATCTCTTTTTTCTTTGAGTGGGATACCTTTTTTATGTTCTCACTGTCATAATTTTTATTTTATTTTATGGTTGATGTCTTATGTATAATTATTGAATGATGGAGTAATGCTTAAGAATATGAAATGGATTAAATCATAAAAAATATTTATCAGTTCAAATGATCATGTAAAAGTCAACATGGTATCAAAGTTAAGGGTAAATGAGAAACCCGAGAATGGAAGTCATCATCTTGTTTAAGAGCATGCCCTAGATCAAGAATCTCACTGAAAATGAAGCCACGTTAGTCTATTTCTCTGTTTAGGCCAAAGGTTCATAAAAGGTCTAGTGTAAACTCTAACATCCCAAAACCTTATAAATTGAGAAGGTTGTGATAAGGTCAAAGTCCTACCTTAGGAGATATGAAGATTTCATACCATACCCTATTAAGCCTACCTTCTAAATGACATATGTCCTAATTAGAGCCTCAGTCTGAACCTATCGTAGTTAATCTCAAGAATATTGAAAAAGGATTATGCCATAGTTTATTTTTTGGGTGGAAATGATAAGTGATCTAGTTTGTATTGAGTGTATAGGTCTTGAATAAATCTCAAAAATATAAGATCCAGATCTCAATCCTCATACCTTCTAGACCGACAATATTATAATTATCTATAAGGCCAAAGTACTCTGTATGAACTTCAGTATTTTGTCAAAAAGGTCGGATTATTTTTCTCTTGAATTTTTGTTGAGATTAATGT
The DNA here is from genome assembly GCA_034641835.2 of Pinus albicaulis. NCBI lineage: Eukaryota > Viridiplantae > Streptophyta > Pinopsida > Pinales > Pinaceae > Pinus > Pinus albicaulis. The sequence goes on from CM076584.1 coordinate 1,015,876,576, forward strand.
TTTAGGAGGCATAAATTATATTTTATTAAAGTAGAAGATCTTGAATATATCAAGAAGATGACCAATAATGTTCTATATACTATTTTTTCACTTAAAATCAAAAGATTTGATGCCAAGGTTAATTGAACTACTTCAAGGCCATAATTTTCTTTTTTCTCATGGAAAAAGAATCAAAGCTCAAAACTCCATTTTCATTTGAAGAGGATAAAATAAAGATCATTGTTCAATATGCCTATTGAAAAATTCTAATGACTAAATTCTAACTCTTCAACAGGAAGGAGTCTTGAAATTTTAAGATAGTAATATGAAATGAGCCAACCTAATATCTCCTTGAAAAAGAGATAGCTTTTTTTTTTACTCCATACACTCTGAAATAAGAAACAAAACATACTAGGATTGGAAATGCAAGATATCAACAAAATACTAAAGGTTGTCGCTCAATCTATGATGTATGATCATTTATTATATCTCAAGGAGGTCTAAGTCTGAAGTTTGTTTCAAAGTTCTCTTAAACTAACAATTTTTAGTTCAATGAAGCTAAGTATACCATAAAGGTATGTGCTATTTAGAAGGCTTAGTAAATGTTCTATACAAAGTCTGGAATATGTTCTACGAAGGAATCTCATTGTCATTCAAGTAAAGATAAGACCAATTCTGAAATAACATGAAGTGTGAGTTAAAAATTTCATACTTGAAGATACTGCATTATAAGAGGGGCATTAAATCTACCATGAACCTTGTATTGTAAAAGGCCCTAGAAATATGCATTGTATGTACTAGTGATACATCATAAATGAATAAGTATATAAAATAAGCCTAGTCCCTTTATAGCCTCTCTCTTGATAAGGTCAAATTATTTGTAGCAAGACAAAGACACAATCAAAGTTCTTGAATAAGCTGATTTGTGCTACTTGCATAAGTACGTGGATCCATTCCTTGCACATTGAAAATATGATTATGAGAAAGCAGAGTTTCTTGGATCATCATTGGACAACCTTAATACTTTAATGACAATGATGGGATGTGTAAAGGAAATTTCAATTATAGGAATCTAACATTGTTGGTTGTTGACAGTATAGGGTTTGTAAACCATAGTAAGCAACATACTTGGATAATAAAAACCTAGAGTTTAAGGAAAAAACCCTAGGATTAAACGTTTCTATCGAAATAGGAAACCCTAGCTTGTACAAAGGAAGGATGACACTATTGATTTGCAAGGTGGATGAAAATTAAGAGGGAGCTAGAATGTATTGAAAAGATAATTATTTCAATTCTCTCTCATCTGATTATTACTATTATTGTTGATTTTATTAGCAATAGGCCTCTTTTCTTTAAATTATTTTCTTGGTTGTGACTGTTCTTCCATGACCTCCTAATGAGGAGTGCAAGTACATATTGAAGGCCACCAATTTTCTTGGGAGCAGATGTAAGAATAGATCAAAGCTACGATGAAGCTATTCTTTGTGATGAGATATATTATAATAGACGAGATCTAGACTAAGAGGGAGAAACATGTCGTAATCTATGCCATGACGAAGTATGCCATAAAATTAAAAGTGAAAATATTGCCTCAGAATAGGGTAGAAGGCTATTAAGGGACATGTTTTCAGGTACACTTCTATAGATATCACATATCTCAAAAAAGTAAGTGAACCACCTCAAGCTGGTGAGGTATGTGCAAAAGTACTACACTTGTAAGCAGAAATAAGGTTTTGTATGTTGGAGAATCAAGTAGGGTAGCTATTAAAAACAATTCTCCTTAACCTTGATACAAGCTTCTGAAATTTAATTATCTTCTTGTTGTTCTTTATTAGATATTTTAATCAAAAAATTATCAAGAGCATAAACAATAAAGACAATAGGAACAAGAAGTAGGATCTAAGCCAGGGAAAAACCCCTCCAAGGGGAAAACCTAGAACAAATATCTTCTCTTCTTATAGAATCAATTCAAATGAGAAATCCAAGACCCCAAGACCAAATTCAAAACCTCCTCCTAGCACCAAGTCAGCCCTCCAACAAGATCTCTTTCCAAACAAGTCAAATTTCACAAAATTCAATGAACGTCAAACTGCTCCAGTCAAATATTCAGTCTTGCAATTTTAGGTCTGCAACTCAGATTGCAAATTTCATTCCTGCAACTTGGAATGCAACTTCAATTTTGCAACTTGCCCATAAAACACTAATGTTTGCAAATGTGAACATATATGGTCCAAATTTGAGGTCTTCTAACTTCACTTTATATTTTTCCTTCTTCCCTTGACATTAGCTCTTCGATTTCTTCTTGTTCTACTGCAGATCGAACTTGTTATGATTTTATATTGAATGTGTGTCCAAATGAGGTTGAGAAACTTCTATATATACACATATGTGGAGCTCGAACAACCATAAAATGGGCTGAATTCTTCTTGATTTGGGCCAAGTTGTTCCTGGAGGTCTTCTTGAATTTATTAGAATCAAAATAAATTCTTTTACATGTTACAACCTTCCCAATGGGGTATTTTACAAATTATAAATACTCTATTGACTCTAGAAAAATATTCTATTAACTTGAAAAAACCTAGGAGCATGAAATGCATGCTTGACCTAGATTAAAAAAAAAATGAAGCATGAAACCCATGATTAAAATACCATTTTTTTTTCTTGTAACATAATATGTAGATAATGACATGAGTACAATTATAATAATGAAGACTGAAACTAGTTACAATTTCCAACACTCGCTCTTAACTAGGGAGGTATTTATAATTGTACAACCACTACAAAGATATTTTCAAAGTAAAGAGTTCTCATCAGAAGAGTCAGATTGGTAATCCATCTATAAGCATCAACATCATAACCAACATTGTCAATAGAGTAAGGCATTAACTTGACAAGCTATATTTATATCAGAGCATAATGTTGGGAGGATTTACGTGAGACACCACATTACCTCTCAAGGTACATACCCCATCTGAATGTTCACTAGGTATGTCCTTTTAGGACTATTCTTATCTTGGATTCTCAATCCTAAAATAATATCAATCCTCTTTGGCCACTCTTGTCTTGGATACCTATCCAATCCTCAAAGAGTGTCATTCAAAAGGAATACTTCCTATCTTGGATTATATATCCTCAAGGAGTATTAATCTTAGATGCTTTTCCAATCCTCCATTCCCCTTATTAGTGACTTTACTAAGACTTACGACTATTAGTCTTGGTATAATGCATGACACATGGATCATATGATGTATTTAACATCACTCCCTCTTAACCTAGAGATGATATCCTTATTCCCTCTCAATTGGGGAATACGACCTTGCTCCTTCTCAAACATTTAAGGAGACTAAAGCATAACGACTATGATTTTACTTCCTTTCAACTTGGAGGCTTTTTAGTGTCATTATCAACTACTAGTCCTTTATTAATATCTTAGGGTAGCTACATGGATCCTCCTCTTATTCATATTCTTACAAAATTGAGTTTTTCATCTTCTAGAATTTACTGGAGCCAAATTGTGACATGATTCAGGCCATCAATATTTCATATAACTTTCCTCTAGTCATAAAAACCAAAGTGATTATATTTAGCCAATGAAAGTACAACTTAGTCATAGATATTTTTATGAAAGCGATCTTCATGAACATCGGGCTATCTCTTTTTACTACTACCTCTTAATCCCAAGATGATGTAAACAAAATCATTCAAGGATTACCAAAAATATCCACTCAATCCATGTGTTTATTGATTTGAGTTCAAAACATACAGTTGTAGATACACTTGCCTCAATTGTATTTCTGCAAAATCCTTCTAGGTAAAAAAAACATATATCGACCAAATAACCAAAACAAAGACATCAATAATAAAATTACCTCAATATGATTGCCTCCTTAGATTCTGGTTACTTTTGAGTTAAACATCCTTTTGCATGGTCTATCTTCATATTTTACCAAACATCCTAGGCTCCATGGTAACCACTTGTAATCAAAGTGGTCATAGAATATATTGACCAATAAGCTTCAATTTCTTCTTCCTTGGAGTTGTCATTATGAACTCTCTTTCTTTCTTCAAGAATAAATATTCAATTTTGATCAATATAATCATGTCTAAGTCATGCCATCTTGTTGAAGAGTCTTGATACTTAACCATTCCAAAGTATACCAAACTTCTTCTTTCAAGCATCTAGTAACCATATGAAAGACTTACTGAGCACATTCTTATGATCAAATCCTTCCACAAGGTTCTTATAGACATGAATTCTACCTTCTAGAGAATATTTACTTAAGAACATGCATAAATTTTCTTCCATAAAACCATCTATCCATACTTTCTTTAAATGATCTTGCTTCCAACCTTATGGAATATTAAGATTTCCTTTAAGAGGAGAAATATTTTAATTATGCCTCTCAAACTACAACTCAACCATTTTCATATCTTCATCCTTCAAGACTATTGTTTCCATACTAGATGGATTATATACTAGTAATGTCGTAATGCTTCTTCCAAGAACCTTCCTAAATGATGGTCCTTATTGGATCTTGATGATCCCTCTTTGCAAGGTGACTACCTCTAACATTATGTTAGAAAATTCTTGGATGAACTATAATGTGAAATATGGTTCCAATATTCTCCTTCTTATAAGCTAGATGACTCCTTTATCCATATAAATTTGATCATGTAGATTCTAATTCCCCTGATATCATATGCTTCTTTCTATGATGCCATATTTTACAAAAACTGAGACCCTTCTAAAGAATACAACGATGCATTATATTCTACTTCCTACATTCTAGTAAAATAAAGACAAATTGTAAATGAACCTGATAGAGATGGATATTTATTCAATATTAAAGGCCCTTGGGATATTATCCTTTCAACTTCTCACTTTCTCCCTTTTCTTCAGCCATGTGAGCTTTACTCCTTTCCTTTATTTTGTTTTCTTTCTTGTTTGGATATCCCTCTTTGTAAAAACCCCTGGTTGATTTTCTATGTAAATAAAAAATAAAACCAAGGTCATGGGACACATTTTCCAAGCTGAATTTTGGGTAAAAAATAGTGATGGAGATCACTGGTGATTAATTAATGGCTATGGAAATTGGAAAAGGAAAAGTGGCATTAATTGGCATTTTATTTATGAAATAAAGGAAAATAGGAGAAAAGGGAGATGAAAGGTCACAAATTTGCATGAGAGGGAAATTGAAGGAAAAATGAAGAAAAATGAAGGAATTTTTGACTTGGATCTCTCTTCTATTCTCTCATTCTCTCATACTCTTGCACACTTAAAGTTTCTTGGAGCACTTTTGGAGGACTTTGGCATACATTGGATTTGGAGAAAGAAGGCAAAGTAAAGTATGAAAGTGTAGGGGAACATTTGGATGAGTGGCTACAACTATATTTATTTGCAGGTAACATGTTGCATGTATGATTTCCTTGTTGGTTTATGGATGCATGCTATATGCATGTGATTTTATGGTTATGTGCGGTCACTGACATGGATATTTTCCTAGATTAACAGAGGGTTTAGAATTTCCTTGACATTTCCTAGATAGCCATGGTGTTGTGGGTTTTTTCCATTTGATTTTTTTCTAATTGGTGCTCATAATTCCTTATGGATGTGGGTTGGAAAAAACACTTTGGAAGCCCTGGAACAACTTGGGTTGAGTTACTAGTCTTGGAGCCTAGGCTAGGACAAACGCTCTGGAGACCTTGGTGGGTTGAGTTACTATTCCCTATGTTAGTCATCAATATTTTTGCTATTTTTTAGATGACTAAATACTTGTCCTAGATTTCTAAAAACAAGATTCATGAATATCGTGAGTTTAATAAATCTCATTGCTTTCATTATCCTTAAAACAAAATTTTCACTATCTCACTACTCTGCCATTCCCTGGTAAGCCTATCACCCCTAGAAGACCCCACATGGGCTTATGTCACTCATCTTTGTCCCAGTTTCACACCCATAACCTCAATATTTTGTTTTGCCTATGCTTAACCCCTCCACTTTCCATTTAAGTTTTCCAAACAACCTACCCTCTCTCATGTTCATCAAATGACTCAAGCATTGATGGTATTAAAGCAATATCTGTAGGATCTTTAGATAAATCAAGTACATTGGATTTTGGATCTTCAATACACCAGTTTTTCAAAAACTCTTTTTTTCATACTTAAGGACCCTAAGCCAAAATTTCAGTCAAAGACCAAGTCAAAGAGCTATCCACTAGGTCACTAGGGTTTCATAGGTTGTAGGATTATCTTTGGTGTTCCAACTCACTTTTTTCCATGAGCTAGAAAGCTGAATTAAAATGTGAAAAGGATCAACACATGTTTGTCCAAGTTAGGTCAAGAAAATATCCAAGGAGGACTGCTTTGCCAAGAACAAAATTCTGCAGAGGAAAATATGTATTTTGACAATTATGCAGGAGTGTTGAAATAACCATCAGTAGGAGAATAGGTAAGGTAGGGGGTTTGCTCCTCATTAAAGGATATATACAAGCAAATGGATGGAGGAATAAGCTTATGTTCAAAGAGAAAATCAGGGTTCCTAAGACTAATTGGGACAACAGCATGCTAAACAAGGAGCCAAGGCAGAAAATCACATGGGTAGAGGCACACCAGCACAACCAAGCATGAATTGAATATTTTTAGAAGTTATAAATGAAGAAGGGAAAAAGGTGAGGTGAACTGAAAAAAAATGAGTGAAATTGAAAGGTCTTTAGAGAACTTAGAAGACAACACTAATGATTCTTCTCAAGCAGCCCATAAGCATAAGGTTTTGTAAATATAGTCAAGGGAGATGAAGTGAAATTGTAGGCCTCCATCATTGCCAGCAGAAAAAGATTTCAAGGGACTGCTGTGTGTGTCATTATAAGGTTTGTCAAGGTAAGTATTCCATTTCCTCAAAGGGAAATAATGAAAGAGTATCAGTGTAAAGAAGTTCATGCCTTCATTTTCAGTCATTTTCCCTCAAATGATCAAAGGAATAAGGCATAGGATTAAGCTCCCAGATGGAAGACCAAGTTGAGCATGATTTTATTGTTATGTGATTGAAAATGTAAAACACCAAGAAACATCAAAAAGAGGGAAAAATCTGTATGTCATTGCACCTACAACAAATCAAAAGTTGCTAAAGATGAATTTAGCATGCGTAAGGATCAAATGAGAAGAATGAAGACAGGTTTCTCAGTCACCTCTCAAAACAAAGGCATTTTGATCTCCAAGATAAAACATAAAGGCTTTGACAGTGTTAGGGTAAGGACAGGTCCCTCAAAAAATGTTTTAAATATCTTACCCTTACTTAATGAGCTAAATGATGTGTTAGATTTCAAATAGTAGAGAAGGCAATTTTAGGGTTTTAATATGATAGAATGTGTAAGAGCAGAGTAATAAAGACACAAACAGGTCAAAGGAGGCCAAAATCCATCATGTCATCTATCTAAAAAGCAACAAAGGAAATGGTTAGAAAGGAGAAAAGACCACTTAAATGCTTTTAGCCACCTGCTGAAAAAAGCTCAAAATGATAAATCAGTAAAAGTGAAACAGAGGACTGAGACCTTAGCAAAGTGGGTTTTTAAGTTTAATTTATTTTCCTAAAAGGGTATAAATGGCCTTCTTTGTTTTCCTCCCATCTCATCTTACCATTGAAAAGAGAAAAAAATCATTCAAGGGAGAATTTTTTTGAGTTTCAGGAAAATCTAGGTAAGTTTACTGGTGCTACGCTTTGGAGTAGGCACTACGCCTAGGGCACCTCACACTGCACGTAGAGGAGAATCACAGTATAAATTTACACTGCAATGTGCCTAGAGCAGAGTGCACTGCACTTAGAGGTGAGCACTATGCGTTCACCCAGTTTCACCTGACAGGAAGAGACATGCAGGCTTGCATGTGGGAAACACTGTGCCCAGGAGCACTCGACTCGCCTAGGTTTCTGCTTGGCGCTGCGCTTAGGGAAAAAAGGCCTCTTTTTCTTGCAAAATTTCCAAAATTGATGAAAAATACCCCTCCAAGCCACTTCCAATAACCTGCAAAAGAGTCAAGAAATTGGTAAGTTGACATTTTTTCCCCTCTTCCAAGTGGTTTTTTTTTTAATGGTTAATGAAATTGGTCACAAACCTAAGAGATAGAAGCCCTATTTCCTCTTGGAAAATCCCTATTTTGACCTCCAAAAAAAAATTTATCAGTTAAAGGGAGTGTGAATTAGGGTTGCTGCAATCATTTCAAGTTAATCCCTCCTCCAAGCTCAAAACAAATTAGTCGTAAACCCACCTCCATCTCACTCATTTACAAGATCTTCCCTCACCATCATTTCTTTTCACTCATCCTACCTCAGTTTCACAAGAAGGCCTGATTTTGTATAAATGCAACCCTAGTCATCATGTCAGGAGAAGAAGGAAGTATGAGCAATGAAGGAGGTCAAATGCCTATGTGGCCAAAGCACAAGGGTGGGAAGGTTAACAAATTTGAGCCCCAAGACACAGTGGAAATTACTTCTTCCCCCATGATTTTCACATGCTTTCAAAATGTGGGGTGTTTTCAGTTTTGTGAAAAGGTCAAACAAGTGCAAAGTCACACTGAACTCACTAGGTTGTTTGTCCTCAACCTACACAACAAACAGTCAAGCCTTGCAGGGATAAACTTTGAGCTATCATCAGATACCATTGCTCAAGCTACTGGAATTCCCAATGTTGGTGAGAAATGGTTCAAAAGGGAAAAGTTGGACATGAATTTCTATGATCCTTTCCTCAAGCCTAGGTATAAAGGGGGCTGCAAGTCTATTTTCCCTTTCTCACACTTACTAGAGAGGTATGCACTCCTAATGAAGGTCATCATGAAATACTTTACCTTTGACGGGAGATATTCCAGGCTCTACTCTTACCATGTTAGATTACTCATGCATTTCACTAGGGTCAAGATGCCTCATTTGCCCTATTACTTATATAGGAGTATAGAAAAGATGTCTTATGTTGTCCAAAGTAGGACTTATACCCAGAAAATGCATAGTTTGTTCCACCACTCCTTGATCAAGATGGTGGTACTACATTTGTTGGAGAAAAAGGGCATACCTTGGGATGTGTTCATAGCTCATGAGATATTCACGAGCCCACAACCTCATCATCATCCTATTTTACCCTCATCATCTCATCCTCCTCCCTCCACTCCTCCATCACCTCCTACAGATCATGCCTCATCATCTACACAAGTAGCCTCCCCTCGAGAAAACCTCCCTTCCTCACCTTCTCCTAAAGCATCAGATCAAGAAGAGGACAACAAAAAAGAGGTGAATGATGAAGAATAGGCAGAGGATGATGAGGAAGAGACAAATGAAGAAGAAGAAGAGGTAGATGATGAAGAAGAAGAGGCAAATGATGATGAAGAGACAAATGATGAGGAAGAGGCAGAGGAGGATGATGAAGAAGAGACAGAGGCAAATAATGAAGAAAAGGGCAGTGAGCAAAACAATGACAAAGAGGCAGAAAGTGACAAAGAGGTAGAAAGTGATGAAGAGTCAGAAAATGATGAAGAGGCAGAAATGATAAAGAAAAGGGCAGTGATACAGAGGATGATGAAGAAAAAGGCAATGAACAGGACAGCAAGGAGGAAAACAGTCATGAAGACAGTGAGAAAAGTGAAGAGGGTAATGATGAAAATAAATATCACAGCAGTGGAGAGGCAAGAAGCTTCAATGATGAACAAAATGAAAATGATGATTATGTAGAAAATGAAGAAAAGGCTAATGAAGTCATGAAAATAGTGAAGGAGATGAAGGGGCTCATAGTCAAATTGAAGATCATATCAATGAAGAGGTAAGAAACTTTAATGAAGAACAAAATGACAATGCAGAAATTAGTGAAGAGGTTGAAAACGGTGATGGTGTTGAGAACAAAGAAGACAATGATGAAGTAGAAAATATGATGATTGATGATATTAATGATGAAAAATAAGAGTTTGATGATAGTAGCAAGGATCACAACCATGAAGAAGACACCAACAAGATCACAAGAAGAATTATTCCATTGACATATCAAAGAGGGCCAAGGCTTGTGTTTTTTGCCTCTAAAAGGCAAGGGACCATGCCATCCACCTCAGCTCAGCTACTAGACAAAGGTAAAAAAAAAGGTAAAGGAAGAAGAAGAAGATTGTGAGGTTGAGATGGAGTTTGAAATCATTCAGGTGGACAGTGATGAGGAGAATGAAGCAAGGAACTCAAACTTTCTCATCGAGAACAAAAATTCCCTCATTGAATACCTTCAAGCAAATCTGAATAGGGCAAAGAGTGTAAATGATGCCCTTGACATGGAGAACATGTATCTAGGAGAACAAATTGATATTTTTGAGGCTAGAGCCATTAAGGCCCGGAAGGAAGCCTAAAGGGCACAGGTAAAGCTAGAAGAGTTCATGGGTGTAGGTTTTAACCCTGAACAAAAAATATCTACACACGAATCTTATAATAGAAAATAAACAATAGCAAGAGCATAAAACATAAAACAGATAAACATAGAGATTTTCCCCTAGATCCCAATTCGGGATGACCAGTTTGATTTTCATTATTATTCCTTTTAGTGTTACAACACATATATATACATGCCAAAGCATACATAAACCCTAATCCATTAACCCTGGATTAGATCATAACCGTACTTCCCTTGACTGCATCTACAAAATACCAGGGGCCGAAAACCATCATACCCCAAAACCGTGTGCAAAACCATGCATAAAACCATGGGCACGGACCGCCCACTGGAAAGAATATAAAACATAACCAACATTGGGAACTTATGAAGAGAGTGAGGATGAAGAAGGACAGTCTAGGGGGAGACCTAGAACCATGGGGTTGAAGAAGGCATTGGCAAAGCAAAGGGAACAAGAATCAACCTTAGCAGAGCAGTGCCCTCTAGATGAGCTGTTGGCCATGGATATAGCACATGATCAGGAGCCTTGGTTGGAAAGATCTAACATACACTTGGAGGCTAAATTGAAGAAAACAAATTAGGATCTTGATCTCCAAAGGAGGATGACCAAGCATTATGCCCGAAGAAACCAAGTTGCACGGGCTAAACTCAAGAAGGCCCAAACAACGATCCAAGAACTAAAATAAGCAAAATTCCAAGCTAACCTTGGAATTTTGGCATAAAATTCTCTACAGGTCTCTCAAAACCCATGAGGCACACATCCACCAAATTTGAGAGAATTTTGACAATTTTTGGTTTTTTGTGAATTTGGAGGCCTCTAAGCGCAACACCCCTCGCACTACGCTTTCATCTCAGGCATATTCAGAGGGAGAAATTTAAAGTTTTGCAATCCTCATAACTATTACATTATGCTCACAAAATTTCAAAGAATTTGGATCATTTTTTACCCCTTAAAAGGCCAAAAACACCTTATTTTTCACCTTTCTGCCTCATTTTCAGACTTGGCACCGCGCCTAGAGCAGTCTTGGACATTTTTCTTTTGGGACAGGAAAATGGAGCTCAATCAGAAAAAAATGGTATATTTGGAAAGTATACTCAACCAGATTTCCAACGAGCCTTCACGGAGCAAATTCCGACATTGGGAAGGTCACCAAAACTTGGCTGCAAGTGGACCTATTTTCTACCTGGGAAGGAGCTATGCATTCAGACCAAATTGGGCATTTTTGGCCAAAAGTCAACAAAAGACACTCATTTATTTCAAAATGATATTTTAATGTTTTTTGAGGCAAATCAATCCAAAATTAGGTGCTAGGAGTTATTTTGGAATTTATTTCATGAGATATTTATGCCTTGGGCCTTGCATGGTCTCTTGGGCATAAATGGAATTTATGGATGATTTTGACATTTTCAAACCCTATTTAGGGTTTTTTTCCCTCCTTTTCTAGATAAATAGAGCATGAGGGCTTCATTGTAAAAGGTTGGCATTTTATGACTCTTTGGAGAAATACATAGTTTTTTTTGGATATTGGAGAAGAAATTGGAGTTGTGGAGTTTGTGAATGGCTTGTCTTGATTGATGATGGAGAAGGCTGCTTGCAGGATCCCTGAGCTTGGTTAATGGTGATGTGCTTCTATTTAGTTATTGTTTTCTTATGTATCATTGTGTTTCATCCTTCTAAATTTCAGTAGGACAAAGGTGTTAAACTAAGAAATTTTTTCAAAGGCACCTTAGCTCTATTTGTTCTTCACTACCTCTGTGTTTTCCTCTGCTGGGCCATTTTAGAGAATTATTAATTGCTCTCTAGACCCCCCAAGCTTGTTTATTTTATGAATGGTTTAATACAGTAGATATAAAATATTATTTATGGTTAGCCCTGCTTGTTTGATGTCTCTAAACACTGTTCTTGAGGTCTCTCTCCAAAGTACCATTGTCTAGGTTTGCCAAAGAGGCTATGTTTCAATCATAACCTTTGTCCATGCTTGAATAATTGTTTTGGAGATATTCATAGCTATGATCAATTATGTTTAGGCATTCCCTCCTCTTTTATTAAAGTTATATGTGTATCCTGAATGTTTTCTAACCTTGAAGGTGAAATCACTAGTACATTTGGCAGAAATTCTGACACTTTTGACCAAATGTCGGAAATTTCCCCAAATTTTATCAAATTTTCGAATCCCGCCCACAACTGTCGCAATTCGACGCTTTTCTACTAGTTTCACAATACTGACACTTAGAAGTAAGTGTCGGTATTGCAACACTTGTAGAAAAGCGTCGGAATTGTGACAATTTTGGTGAAAGTGTTAGAATTGCGACGAAAAAGGTAAGTGTCGGTATTTCGACACTTGTAGAAAAGCGTTGGAATTGCGACTATTTTGGTGAAAGTGTTAGAATTGAGACGAAAAGGAGAAAAGTGTCACTATTGTGATGGTAAGAGGCAAGCGTCGCTATTACGACGATCTGGGCGAAAGTGTCGCAATTGCGACGGTAAGAGGAAAGTGTTGCTATTGCGACAGTAAGAGGCAAGTGTCGCTATTGTGACGGTAAGAGGCAAGCGTCGCTATTGCGACGGTCTCGGCGAAAGTGTCGCAATTGTGACAGATAAAAGCTATGTGTCACTATTGTGACAGTTTGATTTTGAGTTTTTTAGGCAGTTATTCCTTTGTGTTTTGTTCTTTAGCCATTTTTCAACGAATTCCCATAACAATTCTATAGTTATCTTATGTTTGAGTTGAATGGTAAAGGAATAATCATCAATCTCCTTTAGTTCAAACAAAATTTTATGCATCGTAGTTTCTTGGTATTTATTTAAAAAATGTTTTAGGGATTTACATTGGTGACACACCTTTGTTACAAAGAATTTATCCAACACATAATAAGGAAAAAGTACAATCTTTCCTTTAAAGCCGAAAATCCCTATGTATGAGAGTTTTTCTTGACACTTAAAAAGACATTTCTCAGAAAGAAAGGATATACCTTCTTGAGATTATTTGTCAATGATTGAGCTAGATGAGAGAATTTTCTTAAAACTCTATTATGAAATCGTTCGGTCGGGCACGCTGTGTCACGCCATGTGAGGTCGCCCCACTGGGCGCGTTCTGGTCAGGCTGTTTCGTTTGAGGGCGCCGACCCGTATCAGTTTTGCTAAGTTGTGACCGCCAGGGTGCCTTGTACTGCATGTTTGGGTGGCTCTTTTTCTGTAATTTTATCCCTTGTGGAATTGTTCGTTTGGGCGCGTTGAGTCGCGTCGTGTTAGGTCGCCCGATTGGGCGCATTCGGCTCAGGTTGTTTCGTTCAAGGGCGCCCGTATCAGTTTTGCTAAGTTGTGACCAGGCGCGTTCGAGGGTGCCCGTATCAGTTTTGCTAAGTTCATGTGACCGGCTGTGTGCACATTTGGGTGGCCCGTTTTCCCTTTGCTCCCTTATGGCATCGTTTGGTCAGGCGTCCGTGTTGTACCAGTGCGAGGTCGCCCGGCTGGGCGCGTTTGGTTTGGGCCATTTTGTTCGAGGGCGCCCGTATCAGTTTTGCTGAGTTGTGACCGCCTGGGTGCCTTGTGCATGTTCGGGTGGCCCGTTTGCTGTTTTCTCCCTTGTGGCATATTCGTTCAGTCAGGCACGTTGTGTCGTGCCGTGTGAGGTTGTCCGACTGGGCGTGTTCAGTTCAGGCAGTTTCGTTCGAGGGTGCTCGTATCAGTTTTGCTAGGTTGTGACCACCAAGGTGCCTTGTGCATGTTTAGGCGGCCCATTTTCCATTTTTTTTCCCTTGTGGAATCGTTAGGTCGGGCGCGCCCTGTTGCGCCGTGTGAGGTTGCCCAACTAGGTGCGTTCGGTTTAGGCCATTTCATTTGAGGGCACCCGTATTAGTTTTTCTAAGTTCATGTGACTGCCTGAGTGCTGTGTGCACATTTGGGTGGCCCATTTTCCATTTGCAGCTCCCTTGTGGCATCATTCAGTCGGGCGCGTGGTGTCATGCCATGTGAGGTCACCCAACCGGGCGTGTTTGGTTCGGGCCGTTTTTTTCGAGGGTGCCCGCATCAGTTTTGCTAAGTTGTGAATGCCTAGGTGCCTTGTGCACGTTCAGATGGCCCATTTTCTCTTTGCTCCCTTGTGGCATATTCGTTCGATCAGGCACGTCATGTCGCGCCGTGTGAGGTCGCCCAATCGGGTGCGTTTGGGTTGGGCCATTTTGTTTGAGGGCGCCCGTATTAGTTTTGCTAAGTTGTGACTACTCGGGTGCCTTGTGGACGTTCAGGCAGCCCATTTTCTGTTTGCTCCCTTGTGGCATCATTTGGTCAGGGGCACGGTGTCGCGCCGTGTGAGGTCGCCCAACCGGGTGCGTTCGGTTTAGGCAGTTTCGTTCGAGGGCGCCCGTATCCGTTTTGCTAGGTTGTGACCACCAGGGTGCCTTGTGCACGTTCGGGCGGCCCGTTTCTCATTTTTCTCCCTTGTGGAATCGTTCGGTTGGCTACGCCTTGTCGTGCCGTGTGAGGTCGCCCGACCGGGCGTGTTTGGTTCGGGTCATTTATTTTGAGGGTGCCCGACAGTTTTTCTAAGGTCATGTGACCACCCGAGTGCCGTGTTCACATTCAAGAGGCCCGTTTTCTGTTTGCAGCTCCCTTGTGGCATCGTTTGGTTGGGCACGCGGTGTCGCGCCATGTGAGGTCACCTGACCAGGCGTGTTCGGTTCGGGCCATTTTGTTCGAGGGCGCCCGTATCAGTTTTGCTAAGTTGTGACTGCCCGAGTGCCTTATGCACATTTGAACAACCCATTTTCTATTTGATCCCTTGTGTCATATTCGTTTGGTCAAGCACGTCGTGTCGCGCCGTGTGAGGTCGCCTGACCGGGTGCGTTCGGGTCGAGCCGTTTCGTTCGAGGGTGCCCATATTAGTTTTACTAATTTGTGACCACCCAGGTGCCTTGTGCACATTTGGGTGGCTTGTTTTCCGTTTACTCCCTTATGGCATCGTTTGGTCGGGCGCACTGTGTCGCGCCGTGCGAGGTCGTCCGATCGGGCGTGTTCGGGTCGAGTCGTTTTGTTCAAGGGCGCCCGTATCAGTTTTGCTAAGTTGTGACCGCCTGGGTGCCTTGTGCATGTTCAGACGACCCATTTATTGTTTTCTCCCTTGTTGCATATTCGTTCGGTTAGGCAAGTCGTGCTGTGCCATGTGAGGTCACCCGACTGGGCGCGTTCAGGTCAGGCCGTTTCGTTCAGGGGCGCCCGTATCAGTTTTTCTAAGTTGTGACCGCCTGGGTGCCTTGTGGATGTTCAGGTGGATTTTTTTCCATTTTCTCCCTTGTGGCATCGTTCGGTCAGGCACACGGTGTCGCGCCATGTGAGGTCACCCGACTGGGCGCGTTCGGTTCGGGAAGTTTTGTTCGAGGGCGCCTGTATCCGTTTTGCTAGGTTGTGACCGCCAGGGTTCCTTGTGCACATTCAGGCGGCCCGTTTGCCATTTTTCTCCCTTGTGGAATCGTTCGGTTGGGCGCGCCCTATCACGCCGTGTGAGGTCGCCCGACCGGGTGCGTTCGGTTCGGGCTGTTTTGTTCGAGGGCGCCCGTATCCATTTTGCTAAGTTCATGTGACTGCCTGAGTGTCGTGTGCATGTTTAGGCAGCCCATTTTCTATTTACAGATCCCTTGTGGCATCGTTCAGTCGAGCGCACGGTTTCGCGCCATGTGAGGTCGCCCGACCGAGCACGTTCGGTTCGAGCCGTTTTGTTCGAGGGTGCTCATATCAGTTTTGCTAAGTTATGACTGCTCGGGTGCCTTGTGCACGTTCGGACGGCCCGTTTGCTATTTTCTCCCTTGTGGCATATTCGTTCGGTCAAGAGCGTCGTGTCGCGCCATGTGAGGTCACCCGACCGGGTGCGTTCGGGTCGGGCCGTTTTGCTTTAGGGCGCTTGTATTAGTTTTGCTAAGTTGTAACCGCTCGGGTGCCTTGTGCATGTTCGGGCAACCTGTTTTCCATTTTCTCCCTTGTGGCATCGTTTGGTTAGGCACGTTGTGTCGCTCCATGTGAGGTCGCTCGACCGGGCACGTTCGGGTCGAGCCAATTTTTTTAGGGCACCCGTATCAGTTTTTCTAAGTTGTGACTGCCGGGGTGCCTTGTGCACGTTTGGGCGGCTCGTTTTCTGTTTGCTCCCTTGTGGCATATTCGTTCAGTCAGGCGCATCGTGTCATGTCGTGTGAGGTCACCCGACCAGGCGTGTTCAGGTCGGGTCGTTTCGTTCGAGGGCGCCCGTATCAGTTTGCTCCCTTGTGGCATCGTTCGGTCGGGCGCGCGGTGTTGCGCCATGTGAGGTCACCCAACTGGGCGCATTTGGTTCGGGCCGTTTTGTTCTAGGGTGCCTGTATCAGCTTTGTTAAGTTGTGACCACCTAGGTGCCTTGTGCACATTCGGATGACATGTTTGTTGTTTTCTCCCTTGTTGCATATTCGTTTGGTCAGGCGCGTCATGTCGCGCCATGTGAGGTCGCCCGACCGGGCGCGTTATGGTCAAGCCATTTCGTTCGAGGGCACCCGTATCAGTTTTGCTAAGTTGTGACCACCCTGGTGCCTTGTGCACGTTCGGGTGACCTGTTTGCCATTTGCTCCCTTGTGGTATTGTTCGATCAGGCGCACTATGTCACACCATGTGAGGTCACCCGACCGGGCACGTTTGGGTCGGGCCATTTTGTTTGAGGGCGCCTGTATCAGTTTTGCTAAGTTGTGACCGCTCGAGTGCCTTGTGCACGTTCGGGTGGCCCGTTTTCTATTTGCTCTCTTGTGGCATATTCGTTCGGTCAGGTGCATCGTGTCGGATCGTGTGAGGTTGCTCGACCAGGTGCGTTTGGTTCAGGTCGTTTCGTTCGAGGGCGCCCGTATCAGTTTACTCCCTTGTGGCATCGTTCGGTCGACGCGCGGTGTTGCGCCATGTGAGGTCGCCCGACCGGGCGAGTTCGGTTTGGGTCATTATGTTCGAGGGTGCCCATATTAGTTTTGCTAAGTTGTGACCGCCTAGGTGTCTTGTGCATGTTTGGATGGCCCATTTGTTGTTTACTCCCTTGTTGCATATTCGTTCGGTCAAGCACGTCGTGTCGCGCCGTGTGAGTTCGCCCAACCAGGCGCGTTAGGGTTGGGCCATTTCGTTCTAGGGTGCTCGTATCAGTTTTTCTAAGTTGTGACCACTTGGGTGCCTTGTGGACGTTCGGGTGGCCCGTTTTCCATTTGATCCCTTGTGGCATCATTCGGTCGGGTGTGCGGTGTCGCGCCGTGTGAGGTTGCACTACCGGGCGCATTCGGTTTGGGCAGTTTCGTTCGAGGGTGCCTGTATCAGTTTTGCTAGGTTGTGACTGCCAGGGTGCCTTGTGCATGTTCGGGTGGCCCATTTTCTGTTTTTCTCCCCTCTGGAATCGTTCGGTTAGGCGCGCCATGTGAGGTCGCTTGACAAGGTGCATTTGGTTCGGGCTGTTTCGTTCAAGGGTGCCCGTATCAGTTTTTCTAAGTTCATGTGACCGCCTGAGTGCCGTGTGCACGTTCAGGTGGCCCGTTTTCCATTTCCAGCTCCCTTGTGGCATCGTTCAGTCGGGCATGTGGTGTCGTGCCATGTGAGGTCACTCGACTGGGTGCGTTCGGTTCAGGCCATTTTGTTCGAGGGTGATCGTATCAGTTTTGCTAAGTTGTGACTGCCAGGGTGCCTTATGTACGTTCGGACGACCCTTTTACTATTTTCTCCCTTGTGTCATATTCGTTCGGTTAGGCGCATCATGTCGCGCTGTGTGAGGTCGCTCGACCGGGCACGTTCGGGCTGGGCTGTTTCGTTTGAGGGCGCCCATATCAGTTTTGCTAAGTTGTGACCACTCGGGTGCCTTGTGCACATTTGGGTGGCCCGTTTTCCATTTGATCCCTTGTGGCATCATTCTTTTGGGTGCGCTGTGTGAGGTTGCCCGACCGAGCGTGTTTGGGTTGGGCCATTTCGTTCGAAGGCGCCCATATCAATTTTGCTAAGTTGTGATCACCACCCGTGTGCATTATGCACGTTCGGGTGGCCCGTTTTCCATTTTCTCCCTTGTGGCATCGTTTGTTCCGGCGTGCCGTGTCGCGCCGTGTGAGGTCGCCCGACCGGGCGCGTTCAAGTCGGGTCATTTCGTTCGAGGGCGCTCGTATCAGTTTTGCTAAGTTGTGACCACTTGGGTGCCTTGTGCACGTTTGGGCGGCTCATTTGTTGTTTGCTCCCTTGTGGCATCTACGTTCATTCGGGCGCGTCGTGTCGTGCTGTGTGAGGCTGGTGCCCAACCGGGCACGTTCTGGTCGAGCCGTTTCGTTCGATGGCACCCGTATCAGTTTTGCTAAGTTGTGACTGCCTGGGCCCTTTGTGCACATTTGGTTGGCCCGTTTTCTTTTTTCTCCCTTGTGGCATCGTAATTCGGTCAGGCGCGCTGTGTCGCGTCGTGTGAGGTCGCCCGACCAAGTGCGTTTGGGTCGGGTCAGGCCGTTTTGTTTCAAAATAAACATCACATTAATAATTTCACATTCAAATATTTTTTAAAAATAGATTTTTAACTTACTTATATATATAAATATAAAATAGAATAAAAATTTGAAAAAAAAATATCTAAAATTATTATAGAATTCACACTGCATTTCAAATATATTAACAATTATATTTTAAATATATATTTTTTATATAGTTTTGAAATAATTTATTAGATTGGTGAATAAAATTAATTACATTAGAATTTTGTCTAATTTCTTTTTTTTAAGATTAATTTCATGAGGTTCACATGAAATCTCAAGTCAAATTTAAACCAGCTAAACAAAAACTCTAATAATTTCATGAAAATCATCTAAAAAATTATTGAAATATCAAACTTGACAGTAAACCAATATGGGTTAAGTTAGCTTTATGAGGATCATGTTGGAAGTTATGTTGTTAATTTTCAAAATCAAACTAGCCGTTATCCTAATGACTAGTTTAGCCAATTCTAAAAAATAAATATATATATATATATATATATATATATATATTATCACAATTAATTAAATAATTAATTAATTACTTAATTAAATAAAACTAGCCATTATTATTCGATTTTAATTTTCAAAGTCAAACTAGCCATTAATTAATTAAATAAGAATATATATATATATATTATCACAATTAATTAAATAATTAATTAATCACTTAATTAAATAAAACTAGCCGTTATTATTTGATTTTAATTTTCAAAGTCAAACTAGTCGTTAATTAATTAAATAAGAATATATATATATATATATATATATATATATATATATATATATATATATATATATATATAGAGAGAGAGAGAGAGAGAGAGAGAGAGAGATTCACAATTAATTAAATAAAACTAGATGTTATTATTCGATTTTAATTTTCAAAGTCAAACTAGCTGTTATCCTAACAGCTAGTTTAGCCATAAAATATTTCAAGCTATTAGATCTAGATATTGGTTAATAATATTTTATTATACACCATTATAATCAAAGATAACTCAATATTTTGTTATAAATAAGATTAGGGTTTTCCATTCATTATTTACCTTTGATCCTTTTATCATGGTCAAACTTTGATCACTTTTATTTTCTATTTGCTTATTGAGCTCCCATTGAGTTCAACACGTCTTGGGTTTTCTACACCATTGAGAGAGATACTTGCTAAACATAATTATTATTTTATTTATAGGATAATTTGCATCAATGGAAGAAAACATTAGAGGTCGAAAAAAATTCAAAAGGGTGAAAGGGGTGATGGTAGAGTTTATTGCCCTTGCAAAAAATGTTGTATGAGAAATAATGTTAGAGTTTTAATAGCAACAACAACAATGCATTGTAGGAAATATGGGCATATTTATGGTGGATCGAATGACTATCGTCCCGTGGTAATTAATTATCTATCTTCATTTTGATTATATCATAAAATTTTATATTATTTTAATATTTTTTATATGTGCACTAATGTTTAATGATTAATGTTTGTAATTTTCATGAAGGCATAGTTGCCCCCCAACTTTTTGCAGATGATCAACCAGCTTCCACAGATAAATAGTAGTAGATTAGATGATGTTGCACCAGTACAAGAGAATATTGCAGCAAATATTAGTATTGGAAATGATGTTGTTCAAGCTTAAGAACATGAAGCGAATGATGAAGGTAATTTTAATGATCCCATGGAGGTAGATCATGATGACAATAATGAGATAGTTCAGATTAATGATGTGACAAATCAAATGCTCCAAGACTTGTATGGTGAGTCAGATGATGATGGTGGAAATAGTGACGGTATTTATGGTGTACCTCTGATTGAAAGGTCAAGTGAATGACTTTTTGAACACTCAAATGCAACTCTTCTCTCTGCTACATTGTTTCTGGTGAACTTAAAGGTTATGAATAATTTGTCGAATAGATGTATGACATAGATACTAAGGTATGCAATATGTATATATGATCACATATATGTAAATGTTGATTATTTTCCATATTTTTTAGCCGTAATAAATGTGTAAAATAATAATTCAATACTTATATATATATGATTAATAATCTCTACATTAAGTACTTTTTGTTTATGTTGTAGATTGTTGGGTGAATATTTGTTACCATCGCCAAATAATTTACCTCAAACATATAAATATCTACGTGCTATTATGAAAGAATTTGGAATGGAATATAATACTATATATGCATGTCCTAAAGATGATATTATATATTACGGAGAACATGCATCGAAAACAGAATGTCTGAAATGTGGTACCAGTAGATATCGAATAGATCAACTAATTAAAAAGGTGTCTCAAAAGGTTCTTCACCAAATTCCCATAATTCCACGTTTGCGGTGAATGTTTAGGTGTAAGAGCATAACACAGTTTATGGATTACCATTCAAAGAATATAGGTGGAGATGGTGTTCTTTGAATGCCTGTAGATGGTTCCGCATTTAGAGAAATCGAGGAAAAATATGTAGATTTTAAAATGAACCTCGTAATGTCGCTTTCATTGGTGCTGATGGTGTTAATCCATTCTAGAGAGTTTGGGATATACTACTTGGGTGGCCTATTTTCGTTATCAACAATAACATTCTTGGATGTCAATAAAGAGGGATACAATGTTGACTATGATTAATCCCAGGTATTTGATACATTATTTTTTTGAATGTAACATTTTCTATTTCTCTCATAAGTATATATTTTATTTATTTCATTACTTATATATATATCTATCATGGTAGTAATTATTATGTACCGTAATTTTGAACAATTAGGTAAGTACTGTGTCAAAGATAAGAATGTATATATTGGACCTCATATTGATGAGCTAATAAAGTTATGGCATGGCATCACTATGTATGACATCACCAAACCAATAAAGAAGAAGAGATTTCAATGTCATGGAATGCTTGTATGGACAATTCATGATGCCCCAGGACTAACACAATTTTGTGGTATGTAATATTTCATTGCACTTTAATATGATATATATTTATCTAAATTATATATACCATATTGCATGTTTTAAAAATGATCTCATAGTATAATTGTTATTGATACATAAATTTCAGGTCTTCAAACAAAGGGTAGATTTTCATGTCGAGTTTGTGGCCCTAAGATGAAGTATTTTCATTTGCCAGACTTAGGAAAGATGGTGTTTGATGATTTTAGGCACTTCCTCTCTAGGAACCATAAGTATCGTGAAACGGAAAAACATCTTTTCAATGATAAAGAAGAAATTCGATTAAAACCATGAAGAATGACACCTCGACTGTGGAAGTTGGAATATAACAGAATTAATAATCATCAAGCAGTTGGATCTATATATATATATATATATATATAATTTTTTATGTAATTTTTGGAATTTTTGTTTTAATTAATAAATTTATTTTATTGTAATTCATAATTATTGTTCTAATTTATTTTATTCTTTGATATAAATGTATTTGTCGTGAAGGTACTAATATTGTACTTCCACCTGGAATGGAATGTTATCCTTCTCAATTCACGAGGTTGCCCTACTATGAGGACCTAGAAATCTCTCATTTGTTTGATATAATGCATATCAGGAAGAATGTGACAGAAACGTTATGGAAAATCATAGATGGTGCACATGGTATATATAAAATTGACCAAATTTGTGCTGACATTGAGAAATCGAATCATGCAATGAAAAGTGTGATTGACAGATCAAATAAAAATGGAGGTCGAAATTATAATAATATTCCATGGTTATTAATAGAACAACAAAGCAATGATGTAAAAGAGGTCGTTAGAATAATTAAATTTCCTATAGGTTTTGCTTCAAACATAAATAATATCTTAACGTAGAAAGGTGACTTCAGTTGGGTGAAAACACATGATTGGCATACCTTTGCTAAGGTAATTTTTTTGGTATAAGTTTTTGTATGCTATTGCTTGAATGCATATTACTTAAATTTTCTATTTTGTTTAATTTGGAAACCAATAACGATTCATTTTTTGTTTGTTGCAGTATGTTTTGCCCTATCTCTCCTTAAACATTCTGACAACAATGTCAAACAAGTTATATATGGTCTTAGTAAATGCATGAGGTAAGTAGTTTTGATTTATACACAAATCTAGAAATTTGCTTTTGCTGTTCCTTTTCAGAGCTTAATGAAATGATGTATTAATTTACTTCTAGTAATCTAAATATATATTATGCTTCATTGAAATAACCTTGCGTAATGATTTGCAGATGGTTTTCATTGAAAGAAATCCATAAAGATGAAATAAAGTATTGGAAGAGAGAAATTCCTCGGCTAATGTGTGAAATACAAAAGTATCTACCTCCAACATTTTTCAATGCACAAGAACACTACTTGATACACCAAGTTGAGGAGACTGAAATGTGTGGACCAAGACACACAAGGTCAATGTGGATGGTCGAGAGGCACCTGAAACCCTTGAAGGATTTGGTTAGACAAAGAGCACGACCTGAGGGTTCTATGGTGGAGGGATATGTGGTATATCAATCCATGGTGTATATTAGTACTGATACTTACAATATTACGAAACATGGAAAGAAAAATAATTTAGCTTAGATGAACTCTGGATGTAAGTACTTAAGCTGGAGTGATCTCATGTGAGCAGCAGAGCCTAAAGTAAGAGGTAAAATATTTATTATATATAATAAATATAATGTTTCATTTTTTTACATAATGTATATGATCATATTCATTTAAGTCTTATTTTTTTTATTGTTTATTAATTAATATAATTTACCATGGTTATAAGTTATACTTAATATTGGTGAATTATTGTTTTTTATTCAGCGTGCTCAAGATTATGAGGCACTACTTTTATACATTGCAAACAATATTGAGTGGATGAGTGAATGGATTGAAACATGTAAAGTACGTAATGACAAAAGAGGTTATCTTGGCAACTATCGTCTCTAATTGATTAGAGAAGCATATCGTAGTGGATATGGAAACATTATGAAAGGGAAACGATTAAAGTATATGGTTTGAAAGATAGAAAGGTAAGCAATTAATTCACCTATTTTATTCATTACTTATTTTATATTATATTTATAATGTGACAACAAGTTTTATTTTTCAGATAATTGTCATGCTATGTAAATTATATGATTGATTATTAATTGAGAATGCATCTTTTTCATGTTTGGCATATTGCAGTTGAAACACCACAAGGCTATGTGGTGCAATGGTCGTAAATTTCGCGTTAAACAGTTGGATGATAACAGGAAAACTTCTGATAGTGGGATAACTGCAGTATTCCAGGTCACTAATGTTTCCTCCAGGAGTGATAGACATCCTCGAGAATCTGAAAATAGATATTATGGGTTTTTAGATGATATAGTTGAGTGTGACTTTAATTCCTTCAAAATTGTTTTGTTCGATGTCAAATGGTATAAGCTACAAATGAATGTACGTGATGTTGATAGAAAAATCATTCAACATGAAAATGTATTTCCAATGGTTAAAACATCATATTTTGAAGCAGGAAAAGATCGCTATGTTTTTCCAAGCCAACACGAACAAGTCTTTTACTCAGAGGTTCTAGGTGAGAAAGAATGGTAATTTTCTATTATATATGATCCAAGAGGAAGGCCAGTAGAGTATAATGTAGAGGAAGAAGATGATATTGATCAAGAAGAAGATGATGCAGTGGCAAATGAGCAGGAAGATGCATTGGCAGACGAAGAAGATATATTAGAAGATGAACCAGGCATAGGAGATGAGGCAACGCTTATTGATGATGATGTCGATGAGGATATTATTGAAAATGACATAATTGATGATGATGATGACATGGTTGATCATTTAAACACCGTTTCTAAATCAAATGTTGGTATAGATGTCAATCAGTTGGATGAAGATCAAGAAGATACAGAAGAAGAATATTGATACATATGCTATGTTCGAGTATGAGCTGGTATGTTATAACTTTATATTTTAATATGTAGGAATTATTGTCTTTAAATAATTTACTAATTATGTGGGTTTGTTGCATGTTGTTTATTATTTCAAACCAATAAATAATGGCCTTACTATTGTACAAGCTAAACTAAAATTATGTATTTATACAAACACATATTGAAAATTTTGTTTACGACCTTAATTAATTTTTGGTTTGTACGTATTCTATTTCATAGATTGGGTATTGGGAAAATGAGAGTGATGTGAGGGGGATGGGAGGGGCCATATGAGCTTCCACCTTCATGTGGTTGGCCCTGTTTAGTACAAAATAAATTATTATTGAAACCAAGAAAAGCTCATTCATCTTTTTTTTAATTTTGATTATCGTAAATGTCATCATTGTTGTCTGATTATTGCAGCGCCAAAATTGCTGAAATTGTTAGAAAACATTAAAAGTGAATTTATTTTAGGAATTTTCCAAAGATTCCATAATAATTTTGTCCAGATGACCATTTTCTTGCAGCCGTGTCATTTCGTTTTAGGGCACCCACCCAAACGCATTCAGGTCGGGTTGTTTCGTTTGAGGGCACCTGCCAAAACCCGTTCGTGTTGGGTCATTTCGTTTGAGGGCGGTTGTATCAAATTTGCTAAGTTGTGACTGCATGAGTGCCTTGTGCACGTTCGTGCAACCTGTTTTTCATTTTTTCGCTTGTGCCTTCGTTCGGTTGGGCACGCCGTGTCGTTTCATTTGAGGGCGCCCGCCCAAACCCATTCGGGTCGAGTCGTTTCGACGTTTGAGGGCTGTCGTATCAAATTTGATAAGTTGCGACCGCATGGGTGCCTTGTGCACGTTTGTGCGGCCCGTTTGCCATTTCGTTTGAGGGCGCCCGCCCAAACCTGTTCGGGTCGGGTTGTTTCGGTTGAGGGCGCCTACCCAAATGTGTTCAGGTCGGGTCATTTTGTTTGAGGGCGCCCGCCCAAACCTGTTTGGGTCAGGTCGTTTCAGTTGAGGGTGGCCATATCAAATTTTCTAAGTTGTGACGGCATTGGTGCCTTGTGCACGTTCATTCAGCCCATTTTCCATTTGCTCTCTTGTGCCTTCATTTGGTCGAGCCCGCCATGTGATCAGGGCAACCGCCCAAACGCATTCAGGTCGGGTCGGGTCATTTCATTTGAGGGCGGCCGTTTCAAATTTTCTAAGTTGTGACCACACGAGTGCCTTGTGCACGTTCGGGCAGCCCGTTTTCCGTTTTCTCCCTTGTGACATCGTTCGGTTGGGTGCGCAGTGTCGCTCTGTGCGAGGTCGCCTGATCGGGCACGTTCAGTTTGAGCCGTTTCGTTCGAGGGTGCCCGTTTCAGTTTTGCTAAGTTGTGACCGCCCGGGTCGCTACTTTTCTTGGAAATAACTTTCCCACTGGCTGACTGTAACTGCTCCAAGATAAACACAAAATTTCCAAAGTATCTTGTTTACAATATTATGGGATTCTATTGGATGAATTAAAATTGCAAGTGTTGCACATGAAATCACCAAAAAGCTACAAAATCAAGCACTGTTTGTATATCATATTACAACAAAATTGTAGTACACCCTCTTAGATTCAATATCCTCGACCCACAGGTAAAATACTTGCATAACCTCATCATACACTTTTGATGGTAACACAATACTTGCCAAGTGTTTCAATATCCTAAGATAATCATCAAAATGAGGCCGACTTGTTTGTACACATCATTCATTTACAAAAAATCTATGACGATTTGGATAGATCTGGCACAAGGCTGAAAGCCCATCTGATCAATGACATGAATCTTAGCAAAATATAGTACTCCATTTGTTAACAGATCACGACAGCTAGTTGGATCTCTCCAGTAAACTTGATCAAGTAATAGAAACATTCCTGGGGTAACTGATTTCTGATTTGAGTCATCCATGAGTGGCACAAAAATAGAAGGATTCATTCTGAAATGGGAAACTATTTCATCTTTGCATCTGTCCATTCTAGTCCAAAGAAATGAATATAGTCTTCCTATTTTAGAAATGAATGCTTTGAAAATGCATTCATATTTTCTCCACTGATAATGGATACTAAGGGCATATTTAACAATAACCTGTGTCCTAAATCAAATGTCTTACACAAATTTTTTACTATCAACCC